>CM042161.1:49611374-49637886 GCA_023376005.1 Doryteuthis pealeii
GAAGAGAGATCGGCATCCAATGTATGTTATGGAACTAATGAAATGTGTGTTTTCTAGTTGGCGCAAACACAGGTGGTGTCCATGTGTACGATCCCCAGGGAGTAACGTTACTTATGTGTTTATCTCTTGCTTTCTAGCAGTGCCAAATGTCTGTTCGTATTACTTAGATGATTTCCGATGTGTTCCAAAATCACATAGGGCGTGAAACTGAAGTAACGCAAGGGCTGTTGACCGTATGTATTATTATATATATATATATATATATATATATATAGTATATATATGTGTGTGTGTTCTGTGTGTGTGTGTGTGTGTGTGTTGCTATCAATAATATTGAACTCTCTTATACTTATTAAATATAACAAACTACAATATATTATATCATATATATTATATATTATATATATACTATAAATATATTCTATATATATATATATATATATATATATATATATAAAGAAATTTATGTATTATGAGGTGAAGAATTGATGGCTGTTTTATAGATGACAGGAGATAAAAAAAATCTTATAAGATTGTTTTTTTGTGTGTAACTGTATTTATTCAGTGTATATTTTTGAAAAGACGAGTCGCGATCCGCACACGTGAAGATGTCATGACGCGTGACGTAACTCGAAGAAATGCATTCATTAAAAGACAAGAAAAAGTATTAATGGACTAATTTTATGAGAACAAAGGAACAAATACAGTTACACAACAAAAAAAAAAAATCTAATAAAGATTTTTTTATCTCCTGTCATCAATAAAACATCCGTCAATTGTTTCACCACATAATAAATCCTGATGAAGGTTTAAAGAAACCGAAACGTTTAAGCGTCGATAAATAAATTCATCTCATTTTTGGAAAACTTGTTTTTTCAAATTTTTTAATATTGTCAGATTATTTCCATATTTACTCATATATATATATAATATATATATATATAATATATATATATATATTTATATATATATATAGTTTGGTATATTTATAAGTAAAGAGAGTTCAATATCAGTGTCATAAGGTTAGTGATTAAGGCTTATATTAAAAACTGTTATGGTATATTAAGTTTCATATCAAGTCCAAATGAATTATAGGCTTTTAAATCATTTATCCCGTTATTTACCCTCCGTTCAATTAATTATTTTATATTGATGGCTTTCTATGATGGCGAATCTAGCTTCTGTCAAAATCATGACCGCTTGACCAGAAATGTGCTGTTCCACATGTATCAGTTAACTGTGATCTATAGATTTGATTCTGCGTCTACAGTTGTTTACTCTATAATAAAATGGTCGTACTGAATTTCTAACCTATGCTTTTTGGCAGTGTGTGTAGTCTATTTTTGTTTCTGCAATTTGATTCGTGGTAAATTTTTAAAATATTTTTAGTTGTGAAGCCAGTAAATTGATTTTAGGTGTTTGTAGCAGAGTCTGCACTTATTTTATTTGGTTGGCAAAATTTAGAGGATTTAATTGTGGTTTATTAATTATTTAGTATGTTGTTGATTCCTATCATTTCTCTAAAGACATTTGGTCGACGTGAGGTCAGTATACTTAGTTCTTGAAAAATATAGGCTGGGGCTTAATTTTAAAATGTCCGAACGGTTCTTGATTACTTGAACTAGAGATGGGAGAGTTGTTAAATGTTGTTACGAGGGGGGATAGGTTAGCTTCTCTTCTGATTTTCGTTTAAAGGTATCATAGCTAAGGATAGAGATAGCTTTAGTTATCTGGTTTTCATTTAATGTGCTGAGAGCTGCTGTTTTATTTTTTAGATTTGTTTTTTAAGTTCGTTGTTATCTGTGCAGATTTTTCTCAGTCTAATCGAGAATGAATAGGGGAGGCTGTTTTCGAGATGATGGGGTGAGAGGATTTATAATGGACACAGTTGCGCGCGTTTCTTAGTTTTGTGTGAAATGTTGTTTATAGTTGTCTGTTCTTGAACATTTTTGTCATTTTATTTCCAAGTGAAATAAAACAATCTTTAAAGGAGCTTTATAACATTGGTCCTTAATATAACCGTGATGATGGTTAATATATCCAATATATATACACCGAAACACTCAAACCATTCCTTCATTTATGAATAAATATATCTTCTGAATATTTTCTTTTCATATGACTGTAATTAGACACATGCAGGTGCATGGTGTAATGTTCTTGGAAAAGGACTCTGCGACCTGGACGAGGTTGTTTACATTTCAAATAGCTCTAATACCCTTGGGAAAAGGTATGCATCCGAAATATTTTTTCTTTTGCTATGTGTAAATTGTAAGGCGGATTGGGATATTTTAATGGACCGGATACGTCTGCTAAGTATAAGAATAAAAAAGATTTTGCATTTGATAAAAATCAAAGTTATATGCTAATATAATCAGGTATACATTTATATCCACCTTCTTTGCTGCATGACTAAACAAACATGCATTCGCTCACATTAATGACAGAATATATAATAATAATAATAATAATAATAATAATAATAATAATAATAATAATAATAATGAATGCGTAGAAACCACAATCCAGCAACTTGAAGATTACACAAGAAAGAGCAAAGACAAACTACTTATAGCGGCCAACAATAGTAGAAACGGCAGATGGACAAACAGGAAAACGACAAAGACTAGAAAACAAAAATGGGAAGAAAAACAATTGTGTTACATAATTATTGGATCCCTAATACATTTTTAAGGTATTGTAGAAATCATTATGGCGATCAGTACAGCTGATGGCCTTGAGAGTGAGTGACAGCGTTTGACCTCACTCTGACCTTGCTTTCTGGGGATAGACCGTGAGAAACGGAACCCCGATAGAAAGCCCTCTTCCGGTTTAAGGATACTAAGTAAGTAAGAGTCAGTTAGAAGTTAGAAGCCAAGCTAGCAAGATGTGAGTCTCACTGCGCAGATTGTCTGGTCTGGGGATCTACGAATAAAGTAACATCATCGAAAATCGAAGTCTTGTGTTTATTACTAAAAACTAACAATGACACAGGGCTTCTGATAACAAGAAGTCCCTAGCAACAGAAACCAGACCCGGAATCCTCAATAAAAGACCAGGCGAGACCTTAGAAGATATATCAGACCAAGATAGATGATAGATGATCAGGACTAAAGCCGGCCAGAAGAATAGACGACAGAGTAAGAATTAAAGAAATGTATATAACGTTATATGCTGATTTGGCTTAGTGAAAAGACCAGTATATAACATATACCTATTTAGTGCCGGTAAAGAAGGCGCTATGCAAAATTGGACGCTTCAAACGACAAATAGAAAAGGTTACACATGAAAAGACTTGGACATGGTTAAGAAAAGGAAACCTCAAAAGAGAAACAGAATCACGTATAATTGCTGCACAAAATAATGCCATAAGGACAAACTACATCAAAGCGAAAATTAATAAGACCCAACATGTAGACTTTGCGGTAATAGAGATGAGACTGTAAACCATATACTCTGCGAATGTAGCAAACTAGCACAACGAGAATACAAAACTAGACACGACTGGGTTGGGAAGGTGATCCACTGGGAATTATGCAAAAAATGTAATTTTGACCACACAACAAAATGGTATATGCATAAACCAGAATCTGTTCTTGAGAACGAAACACACAAAATTCTCTGGGACTTTGAAATAAAAACGGTTCAACTTATCCCAGCAAGAAGACCAGACCGAGTGTTGATAAACAAAAAAGAAAGAACTTGTCAACTGGTGGATTTTGCAGTGCCAACAGATCACAGGGTGAAGCTAAAGGAAAATGAAAAAAATGGACAAATATCTGGACCTTGACAGAGAACTGAAAAAATTATGCAATATGAAAGTGATACCAATCGTAGTTGGTGCACTTGCAACAGTCCCAAAAGGATTGGAAAAGGGTCTGGAATGTTTGGAAATCAGAGGAAGGATTGAAACCATTCAGAACACTGCACTGCTGCAATCTGCCAGAATACTCAGAAGAGTCCTGGAGACATGAGGAGACTTGCTGTCACTCAGACTCCAGTGAAAGACCATCAGCTAATGCTGATGTGAAAACTCAAAAAGAGCAAATAATAATAATAATAATAATAATAATAATAAGAATAATAAGCAAACACAGACAAAAGGTTATTTAGTGAAATATCCCCTAAAACGCAGTTTCATATGAAGAAAAAAAAAGAAAAAAAAGAAAAAGAACTACGGATTAAATTGATAAACCTCAGCTTATTTAATAAATTTTAAAAAAAATTTAGGAAGTGAATCGTTCTTATTTTCTTTTCTTTTTTCTTTTACGATTAAAAATGTCAATAAATTTAGTATGCGTGTTCCTAAATCTTCCGTCCGTTATCATCCTGCAACACCCACTGGTTAAAAATGAGACCATCCATCCAAATCGACTAAAATGTAAATCAAGAATATCTGGTATCGCTTATCTGCCGAATTCTTATTTCTTGTGAGTGTCGTCACATCAGGTAAATAATGGACCATTCCGTTTTTTTTATAATGAAAGAAAGGACATGCTACAAAAATATAATAAGAAAGAAAGAAAGAAAGAAAAGAAAGGAACTAAAGAAATAGATTAGGAGAAAGATAGAGAGAGGGGCGAGAACGCGAAAACAATAACACTAATCTGTTTCAATCAATGATGAAAAGAAGGAAAGAAAGAAAAAACACGAGAGAGAGAGAGAGAGAGAGAGAGAGAGAGAGAGAGAGAGAGTTTTAAATCATGATTAGTTGAGAATAAACAAATACTATCAAAATTGATTCTATGTAAATATTTGTTTTAAGTGAATACATTGAATGATTGATATTAACGGCATGTCAATCTATCTCAGGTTATTTCATCTCTAGGGGTTAGGGAATCACATTCATTGCACGTTAAAGTTCATTTATAAATCTCTGAATTCAAACCAGTTTATAAATGGAGAGGGATGAGCTCCGCCTGGCTATTCCCTCCCGACCAAACAAAGTTATGGAACCAATGACCAATGACCGAACACCGACGGAGTCTATACCCTTTACGCTAGCGTTAGACCAAGAATATATTTTCTGAAATGGTGCACCACGTCTACCGTCAGGTCCGGATGTTTTACTCCATATAACAGATTACCCAAACAGTTCAACTCATGTGCTCAGTTGGCAGGTCTGGTATCGAACCCAGAACCTTGGGATTACCAGAGTGGTTCCTCTACCGACTAAGCTTAAAGGAAAACTGAACTAGATCAAATTCTAATTCTTTATTATTCTCTTATTGTTTAGATCCATACTTATTGTTTTTCATACATTAGAAAGGCATTTTTTTTTGGGGGGGGGAGATCTATCAGAAAATCTTATAAAATCGACACTTTAAATTTTCACGAAATTGGTCATTTTCTGGCACTATCAGAGGGATTATCAGGTCTCAAATCTCAGCTAAATCTCCGAATTGAGCACTTTTTTCAGCATCAATGAATTCTACGCATCAGAATCTATAAGAAAAGACAATAAAATCGACAACTTAAATTTTCACGAAAATAGGTAGACTTATAATGCCTGAAAAGGGGCATTTTGGGGACATCTTTGAAGCCCCTTATCTCCGTCAATTCTCAACGGAATTCAATTTCCTTTTACCATTTTAATCTACGCACGGAAATCTATCAGAAAAGCCAATAAAATCGACACCTTAATTTTTCACGAAATTAGTCTTTTTCAGGCACTCTAAGGGGGTGGGGTTAACAACTCATATCTCCGCTAATTCTCCGAATTGAGCACTTTCTACGGATCGGAATTTTCACGAAAATAACGCCTGAAAAAGCTCAGTCGGTAAAGCATCTAATTTGGTAATCACAAGGTTCTAGGTTCGATACCTAGCCCGCCAACTCAGCACACGAGTAGCACAGCTTAGTTAATCTGTTATGTGCAGTAAAACATCTAGGACCTGACGGTATTTGTGACGCTCCATCTCAGCAAAAAACAATCTCCTTGGTTTAGCTCCAGTGAAAAGAGGATAGACTCCCTTGCACTCCGACTGATACCGACAGTAGGTCACTCTGCCGACTTCAGTTGTCCTCATGGTGTAATTGTTAGCAAAATATTCTCGCCGATCTATTACTACTGAAAAGCGTGTAGCGTATCGTCGGTGGATGACTCATACTAGCGACCTTGTGTCACATCCTACCCGTTTCGAACGGACTGGGTAACCTATTGAAGCGTTAGCAAACGAGTCATGATTTTATAAATCAGATCGATAAAAACTTATCGATTAGTTGGTTTGACTTTATAAATATAGATTTAGATGGGGGTAAATGTTTGGGAAAGTCCATTTGCCGACAATGGATGCATCAGTGGAGACCTCGAGCTCATCTTCCAACAACTGAAGTAATGCTGATTTTAAAGAATGAGTTACGTCCCTTTAATGAAGTAGCTAGCAATTATTGTATTTTCCTGTTGATTTTACGCAACGTAATGTTTTTTGTTGTTGTTGAGTGCGCCGATGGTAATATGTTGATGTTTTTTCCTTTCTTTTTTTAACCCGACATTTAAATCCATTTATTTGCTTCATTTTTATGTCTTCCGTTTCTCGTCAATATTTTTTTGAACGCCGAAAGTATTAGGGTCGAGTTATTTACGATCAAAGACAGCTAAAACATGCAATGTCATGCCCATAGATAAAAAGGCTTTGGGGTAACAGAAGAAAGACTGAGAGAGAGAGAGAGAGAGAGAGAGAGAGAGAGAGAGAGAGAGAGCGAGAGAGAGAGAGAGAGGAGGAGGGGGAGGGGAGGAGAGGAATGGAGAAAGCATGGAGAGGTAGGAAAGAGAAAAAAGATAAAGAAAAAGCAAAGAGGTAAAAAGAGAAAAAAAAGAGAAAAAAGGCAAACGTAGAGAAATGTTTACTTTTAATGGCTGTCAAAGTATAAAAGAAAGAGAAAGAGTGAGTGAGAGTGAGAAAGAGTGAGAGAAAGAGAGAGAGAGAGAGAGGGAGAGAGAGGGAGAAGATGTATAAAAGAGAAAGAGAGAAAAGAGGGAAGAGAAGAGGAGAGAGAGAGAGAGAGAGAGAGAGAGAGAGAGAGAGAGAAGAAAGAAAAGGCAAAGAGAGTCAAAGATGAAGATAAATAAGGATAAAAGAAATAGATGATGCACACAGAAATGTTTAAATGAATGTTCTAGATAGATAGATGGATAGATGGATAGAGAGAGAGAGAGAGAGAGAGAGAGAGAGAGAGAGGGGAGAAGGGAAGAAAGGAGGAGGGAGGGAGGAGGGAGGGAGGGAGGGAAAGTGTCGGTTGGAATCCATTCTGTTTGTGCGATATGGTGATGATGATTATGATGATGATGATGATGATGATGACTTAGGTTCCAAACGCTTCTATGTCGGTTAAAAGATCAAGACAGATCACATTCGTTTATAATGGCATTGGACCCATTTAGCTCAGTCGATAGATCATCCGCCTTGTTAGCTTATAGAGAAGATTAGTCACCCTAGTTCTCGTGGAGCAACCCATCGAGAAGGAGAAAGAATAAATTCCAAATCTGAAGAGTCCTATTCGGAAAATCAGTGGCCCACTGACACATCATTATTCCTCTTGTTAGGTGCCAGTTAGGTGCCTGTGTACTAGTTTATTCCATATTCCCATTGACCCTCTCCCCCCAAAAAAAACATTGAATGTCAAAGAATTTGTATCTCAAGGTAAACTAAATTAAAAGCCTTTAAAATATCTTAAACTTGCCAAGATTTTTTCGAAAAGTAAAAAACATCGAAATCAAAAAAACAAAAAAACAAACTTTAAATGAAAAGAAGTTTAATAAATTCGGACATTTAAAAACTAACATCACTTCCCCGCCCCATCTCCAAGCAAAACAAAACAAACTATTTATCTAAACCAAATTAAAATCCTTTAAAATATCTTAAACTTGCCAAGATTTTTTTCGAAAAGTAAAAAACATCGAAATAAAAATAAATAAATGAAATAAAGAAAAAAAGAAAAAATACAAAATAATAAAATAAATAAATAAATAAAAATAGATAAAAAAAATAAAAAATAAACTAAATAAATAAATAAGAAATAAAAAAATAAAAAATAAATAAATAAATAAAAAAATAAAAAATGAATAAAATAAATAAATAAATACTTTAGATGAAAAAAATTTAACAAATTTGGACATTTAAAAACTAACATCCCTTCCCCCCTCCCCCCCAAGACCTATTATTTATCTTTTTAGACAGTAGATTTTGTACATCGTAAATTACTAGACAACAACAAATACTACTTGTTTTTTCGCAATTTCAAAGCCTGGAATCGACCAAATCCCCGTTTCTATGAGTGGGCCAGTAAAAACTTAGCCAAATAGAATTTAAAATAAGCTATAAATTCTCTTATCGTGTCGCCATTAGACAGTATTCAATCCATCCACAGAGAGTAGAAAATCACCAGAAGTCTTGCAACGTTTATTTCAAAGGTTCTTTCTTTATCTCTTCAATAAAAAAGATGGAAGGACAGGCATCTACCTATAAGTAATCTTACAGATCCTCTCCTTTTATTTCAATTAGACTCCCCCCCCCAAAAAAAGAAGACATACACGCATACATAACAATAAATCGGGTGTCTCTCCGCAGATCCATTGCTACTGAATAACGAGTTCGATCTTCGCTGCATATACACAGTTATATAGTTTCAATTATTCATATCAGATACTAATAATTTGCAAGCTATTACATAGTTTCAAATAACCCTTATAATATTGTTTACACATAGAGTTATAGGGTTTCAAGTATGCGGACTACGTGGATGCTCTGGTGTTTCTAACAAATACATCTGCACAAGCCGAATCACTGCAGCATAGTCCAGAGAAGACTGCAAAATGCATTGGCGTTTATGCGAACTCAGATAAAACGGAATTCATGTGTTTTAAACAAGATGGAGATATCTCCACACTGGGTGGTAAGCTTTTGAAATTAGTTGTCAAGTTTATATCCCTACTTGCTATTTTGTGTCTCATCCTAAACATGGCGAACGGGTTGGGTAAATACATGCATAACAATAAATACAGAAACAAAACAAAAAGCCAATTAAAGGAGTTCCATCATACAGAAAGAAAATATAAGGAAAACGTACAACGAAGATACATTTCTAAAACGAAAAAAATAAAATAAAATAATAATTTTAATTTATTCCATTCGTACTTTCACGAGAGACATAGTTTGATTGACTAGATTGTATTGTTTGTTATTTTAGTCTGTATGTATTAACCCAAACCCTCCATCACAGGCAGGATATAACACAAGTTAATTTTATGCGAGTAAAGCTAATCTGAATCAGCGTTTCCTCTCCGACACTGTTTGGTTGGTTGGATTATACGGCATGTCAACTCTTGTTGGTTTATTTTATGCCGAATACATTGCTTTATGTACACTTGGTGGTTACTGAACATTTTTTAACTTAATGTTTTTAAAACACATTTTGTTAACTGACTTGCTGATATTTAACCCATAAATGGGACCCTAAAAGGTACTACCACTCCGGATTAAAGAGGACCTTGGAGTAATGGCGATGAAACGGTATTCCACACTCTTTAGAACTCAAGAATTGGAACCTTACCATTAGAAGTAGTTTAACGTCATATCCGAAATTGGTTGCCGTAAAAAGTAAGTAAAAGTCGTCGAAGTGGCCTAAAGTCGGTATCAGCCAATCAGCGAGGGAGTCTATCCCCTTTTCACTAGAGCAAGACCAAGGAGATTATTTTTGCGTCTGAGGTAGAGTGCCACACCTACCATCAGCTCCTTACTTTACCGCACAGACCCCTGTGCTACTAATATGCTGAGTTGGCTAGATGCTTGTATCGAACTAAGAACCTTGTGGTTTCTAGCCGAACGCTCTACCGACTGAGCTAACACGGCCCTTAAGAAGAATAGGAAATTAGCACATTTAGATAATGTATACAGATTTTTCTTTTTTTATATTTAGCTGTATCTCACTGATAAGTTAAAGAAAGCGAAAATTCTTCCAAGCTGTAGCCGTGTCAGTACTGTACAGTTGCAGTACATAGACTCTAACAAAGTGCCCAGAGAAAAAGCTTGATGGGAGTTATTCAAAGATGCTGCTGTTGTCTTGAACAAATCTTAAAAGCAGCGCGATAGCGTAGAGTTATATCCAAAACGTGGTTTAAATCGCTTTTGAAAATTGTTTCTGAAAAATCTCTAAAATCGGTTTGTTAGCACAAAACATTAGATTTACTGTCTGTTTCACGGATTCTTTATCTATTATAGCTGAGTTTATACTATACATTTCAAAGTTATGGAATTAGAACACTTAGAAAGTGTTCACCTTGATTTTTTTTAACATAACGACGCAAAAACTTAATTTCTTTGATAGTTGAACATTATGGCTTCATAAAATTTTTTTATTCTTTTTAGAAATGTATCTTTGTTGTTCGTTTTGATTATATTTTCTTCCTTTGAGAAACTACTTTAATCAGCTTTTTGTTTTGTTTTGGTATTTAATGAGAGATACGACGTAAAATACTATTTCTTTGATCGTTGAAAATTCTGGTTTCATAAAATATTCCTAAAACAAACAAGATTAAATTAATGGTATATTCCTTTCCTAGTTATTTACTTGAAAATATAATGGAATAACACAAATATGGAATTCATTGACAAAACCCTCATTATCAAGAATTGTTGCCCTCTCCCCTTTAACCTTTTATATAATCACCCAACTCCCTCACACGAAAGCCCTGTCGACAGGGGTTTTATAATACACGAAGAGGAGTGGCTGAGTGTCTTCATGTCCTGGGTATGGCGTTAGACTCTATCTGATGGTGAGGTTCCAGTTCTGGAGGTCTGGAATGTTGAGCACCCCTTCATCTCCATTGCTTTTAGGTCCACTCTGACCCGGAACGGTTATACTTGTTAGGTACTATGGTACTATGGGTTAAATAGAAACAAATTACTTTGAAAATAAAATTGAGTACCCATCTAGAATGATTAACTCATAGTTTGATGTTTAGCTATTTCATTTTATAAAATATATTTTACCCTGCAACTATCTGGCGTATCTTCATTTCATATGTAAAACAGGTTGGTTGGTGAATTTTTATGGCATGTCAACCCATTGGGTTATTTTATGCCGGATACGATTTTTTTTATTCATTCTTGATGTATTATCAATTTTTTAAAAACAAAATTAAAAAAAATCATTTTTTCTATTTTACCCATTGATGGCTCTCCTATACACTCCTACATTTGGCATAGTGGCTAACATGCTGCATTGCGACATCGTAGTTAGTGTGTTCGAACTCCAGGTGCTCTATTAAGTTCCCCTTCTGTTTAATAACCTTAGAAAAGGCCTCAAACTCCTCATCCTTCCACAGCAATGGGTTAAACAGTACTATCTCAGTTATTCTGCAAGGATGGATTTGGAATTAGATAACCCACGAACGTTGATATGCCATCAACCAAATAAATCTATTTTTGCCCCTTCATTCATATTTCTGTGTAATCCGCGATGGTCCAAATGGCTCATCCCTTTTAGCAGCTTCTTTTATATAAATTCAAATCAAGGCGGGTGCTCTGCAAACCCTCAACAACATACATCTCCTGGATCTCATAGGACTCGACATCCCTGCATTCTGAATTATTCAAACACCCTCTGGCATTTGGGGGTTCTTCCGCTCACGAACGGAAGCTCTTGAGCTACCTTGAAATGTTCCTTCCGGGTCATTGATAATTCCCATAGGATCACCTGCCTGGCTACATCCGAGAAGAATTCCCATGTATGAATTTTCTGTCGTTTGTATGATGTTATCAGAGAATTACAACTTTTTCAAAGATCCCCACCTCAGTTTTCAGTCTGCGGCCGAGAAAAATAGGCAATCTCTAATTTGTGTTATTGACTGGGTCTTTTCTACAGCGCTCAGAGGTGGATGGTTTTCCTCCTAGTGTTGTATTGGCGAGATTGTCAGTCTGTAGCACTAACTCCACAAGTATCCCAAGTACCTGATCCTGGCGCCAACGATAACGCACACATCCCAAAGTCTTAGGGAAACTACTTGGCAGATACTGAAAGGATCCTTCTCGTAAATATAGAGAATAAGGTGTTTCCCTCCTTTATCTTGTTGTAGGTTTACTGTTCTCGGTAAGGTATCATATACAGATTTACCCAAATATCCAATGGGATAGAATTCAGCTCACCAAAAGCAGTTCAAGTGATCCCCCCCCCACAGTGTATTCTCTCACTTAGTCGAAAATCCCAATTATTTGAGTCTCACCATTCTATAAAGGACCATTTAGCTCAGTCGGTAGAGCGTTCAGCTAGAAACCACAAGGTTCCTGGTTCGATACCGGCCCTCGCCAACGTCAATTATATATATAAGTGTGCCCCGCTATATCTCTAGGTCCAGTCGATCGTATTGGTCTACATTAGTCTGTTATTATCTAAGTAAACCCTATATATATATATATATATATATATATATAATATATATATCGAGAATGAATGTAAAAAGTATTAGCATATTTCATTTTATTTCATTTTGTTTTAATATTTAATCTTAGATTATATATATATATATATATATATAGGTAAAGCAACAGTTCTAGGAGAAGGTAAATTCTGAATTCAAAACTGTTAAACCGTGCTTACAAATCACCTCGTGTTGCATCCTGCATGTGAATAGTTTGTATACATATATATATATATATATATATATATATATATTCAAAAAATGTTAAAAAAAAATGTTAAATTCATACTGTCGGATTAACTTCCATTTACTTCATATATATATATTATATATATATATATATAATTTGAAAATTTGCTTTTTGGAGCATTGTTAAGTAAAGTATATTATTGTTTATATTTTTTGAAGGCAATTACAATGCGTATATCGTATAAAATTCGATAATTATTGAAAATAATCATGGCAAGTAAACTCGGCATATAACATGCGCGACGTGGAACACCGTTACAGCCGTTTCAACTTTATTAAGTCTCATCAGCGATGTATACCTACGATTTCCCTCCGACAGAAATCGAAACCGGGAACCCAGCACGCAGAATCAGATATTCTACCTCTGGTCCACCAGCCCGTGGCACACGAAACAAGCCGAATTAACCTTGTCAATGATAAACGCCACTACTATACAAAGTACAGTGAGCGTTGGGGGATCGCAAATTGGCCTTTGCTCAGGCGTAATATATATATATATATTATATATATATATATATATATATATATATATATATATATATGGCAGACTGGGCCCTTCAGCCTTTGGTAGGTAACTAGTCTAGGAGAGGGATAACTCTGAATTCAAAATTTCCTCCAGCTATAGGTTAAATAGTAGGGCAGACTGGGCACTTCAGCCTTGGATAGGTAACCAGTCTAGGAGAGGGATAACTCTGAATTCAAAATTCCTGAGGTCTGTCTTTGATGGGTGTGTGGGAACCCTTGATGCACCAATTCTTTCCTATCGACTGTGCCAAAAAGTGTGGATCGTCCAACACAAGCCTTCACCACTATAAACAAATCACTGTGTGGGTGTTCATTGTGTGTGTGAACCCCATGCGTCGAAAATCGACGAGAGAGTCCATAATATATATATATAATATATTATATATATATATATATATATATATTACATTCTGTTGCGACTGGAGTGACAAAAATTAGTATATATATATATATATAATATTGTGTGTGTGAACCCTCATGCGTCGAAAATCGACGAGAGAGTCCATAATATATATATATATATATATATATATATATATATATATATATATATATATATTATGGACTCTCTCGTCGATTTCGACGCATGAGGGTTCACACACACAATATATATATATATATACTAATTTTTGTCACTCCAGTCGCAACAGAATGAGAACATCTTTTCAGTCTCAGTGGATATATTTTCTTCTTTCTTTCTTTACTAAGAATAAGTCTATGGCGTTGTACTCTATTCTGCGTTCGATGATGCACTCATCCGTCAAGCCAATGTAATCAGCCCTTTCACTCTTCAGTGAAATATCCATATTATATCGGACGTCGAAGTAGCCAATGCACTTGTTTTTCTTTCTTTCATTTCGAGATGAAAGCAGAAAAAATGAATCGTCCAAAACATCGTAATAAGATCAACAAGGATGAAAATATTAGTTCAAATATTTTCGGGCGAAACTGATCCATTTATTAATCTAACTCATATTTCAATTCGTTCACTTATCAGGTCATTTATCTTTCTCTGTTTTTCATACTCGTCTGTTTTTTTCGATGTTTTTTTTTCTCTTATTTTTGTTTTTGGTTGTTTTTTTTATTTTTATTTTTATTTTTTTTTGTGTGTGGGTGAGTTGTTTTTCCTTGTGTTGTTTGCTTCTTTACTTCTTTTACTTATTGGAATACATTTCATCGATCAATCTATCCTCCCCTTATCCATATCAACCCATCAATCAATCTGTCGGTGTCTATAGCTATTTCGTCATTTTTATCTACCTGGATCTTTTCACATTTATCAATCAATCTACAGAGTGTTTCACAAAAATGCACAACCCAACAAAATCTTGGATTTAGCATTCTACAAGCAAGCAGTTTGAAGAATAATTAAAGTTCCAATTACCGTCGAACTGGGAAGACAAGGCAACAAACGATTGTAACTTAAATACAAACCCGAATAGTCACAAAGTCTACTGCAGAATGGCAGGATATATATAAGACTCCACAATGTCATTCAAATCAAGCAGTCAAGCAGCCGATCAGAACTCAAGGAATGAAATGACCCAAATCACCCAAATTCATGAATGGGTCATTCTTGATTTCTATATATACCGACTGTCTTGGACACTGCTTAGTTTGTACTTAGCTGCTGTTATTCAAACCAACAGTAGACTCACTGACTTCCATACAGTTGTACAGCCAATTGTCCACTATGAAGCAAACCATCCGAGTTAGACGGAACAAGACATGCTGGTCACTTTTGCAGAAGCAAGGACAACTCATAAGTGACGTTCTCCTGTGGATACCTACATATGGACATTCCAGTGTAGATTGAACAGCAAAAACCTACAACCAACAGCTTTGTGCGGATTCTAGATGCTGCGCGGAGGAACTTCCAAGGGAGACTACTGATAGGGACGATTGGTGTGTGTGTGTGTGTGTGTGTGTGTGAGAGAGAGAGAGAGGGAGAGAGAGAGAGAGAGAGAGAGAGAGAGGGAGAGAGAGAGAGAGAGTAATTGATATCCGACAGTATTATTCCAAAAGGAGGTTTCTAGATGCTGCGTGGAGGAACTTCAAAGGGCAACTACCGATATGGATGTTTGGAGTAAGAGAGAGAGAGAGAGAGAGAGAGAGAGAGAGAGAGAGAGAGAGAGAGAGAGAGAGAGTAATTGATATCCATGCTGCTATCATGCTGATGACGATTTTTAATAAAGAAATCATAGCGTTATGCTTATATACGATTATCTAAAAAATAGCAATAGATTTTAACAGTTTATTTGAACTTTAATTCAACTATATTTTTTCAACTACTATTATGTTATACCCACCACCACTAATTCAAATCTCCCCGTATATATATATATATATATATATATATATATATATATATATATATATATATATATATATATATACAAACCCTTTGCATGAGTAGGATGTGACACAAGGTAAATGTCTTAGCCAGAGTTTAACGGGTTTGAAATCAGTTTTTCCTTGACTGGTTGCCTAACCAAAGTTAACTAGCCTAGTCTGCCCTACTATTTATCCGTAGCCGCAGGGAGAACATTCGAATGCATATTCTTCCCAAAGAAATGTAAATATATATTATTTAGTGTTTGTTGGGTTTCTTTTATTAAGTAGGAATGCATTTTTTATGTTATCTTGTTTTTTTTTATATAACTGTTTTTGACTCCCAGGGAACTCTATATTTCTCTCTTGGTTTGGTCGGTATGTAATTCAGCTGCTGCTTCTAAGTTGATGACAATAAAGTTTTCATAAAATCTACTTATTTGGTTTTTTTTTATTACAGCACTAAACATCAAGAGATTGAGCTATATATATGTGTTAAAATACTGTTTAAACCCTCAATAAAAATTTAAAAAAAATTAAAAAAAAAAAGATTTCATGCAAAAACACTTTCTTTATTTTACAGCTAAGTCTTATGATTGACAACACTTCGTGTAACTGGCAGTAATGTGAAGAAAGTTTTAGCATTTGAAATCCTTTTTTAATGACTGTTTAATGGGATTTTAAGACTAACACACATACATACATATACATATATATACAAACACATATACACATATATATATACATATGTATACACACACACATATACATATATATACATATGTATACACACATATACATATACATATGTATACACACATATACATATATATATACATATGTATACACACATATACATATATATGTATACATATGTATACACACACATATACATATATATATACACACACGCATTTACATATATATACATATGATATTAACATTATAGGAAATGCACGATTTGAGCCTACGCCAAATCACCGTGTGAATTTTCTATGATGATAACCATTACACCACGAGATTAGTATAAGGCTGTTGACCCGGTTTACCGGTGCGAAGATAACCCACAATACACACAGGGTAAATAAGCACAAGAGCTCGGGACTGAAGGGGTTAAATCATTATTATGTTATACCTAATATCTAATCAAAGAATAATTTTCCAAGTAGAAATATCAATTGATAATAATTGATTTTTAAAAATAGAATTAGAGTCTCGAGCGGAGAAATAGTAGTAATGGTCGAGAAGGTAAAATAGAAGAGTGACGAGGCTATATGTTCTAATGGATGCAATTGTATGAAACCCGACAAGCAAATATCCGTATTGTTAGAATATTTAAACTTAAACAAAGTCAAAATATATTGTCCCAAATTAACGACTGACTGACGAAAACCAACCATCCGAGACTTTTTCGTAGTCTTTTTTCTGAAAATCAAATTATGAATGATTTTAGATCGTAAAATGAAAACTAGGTCAATGTACTCCAAAAAGTACTTATAAATTTCATGAACGTAACGATTATTGGGAAATATATATGTTTCGTTTAGTGAACACTGATATATATATATATATATATATATATATATATATATATATATATATATATATATATATATTTGTTTTTTTTTTGTCACTGAAGGAAGGGAAATAAGCTTTCTGAAGATATTGCAAAATCACAGATTTATTTTTGGATGCTTCCATTCCAACAGTCTTAAATGACGACTTTTCATCTTGAAAGAGTTGAATGTTATTAATAATTCTGATAATGGAAGTTTCTTTTTGAAATAATTTGCAAATTGCCTTTTTCAATTGTCTTATCATTTTGTCGTGTCATTCTATTTGTATATTGTTAATACAATGGTAACTGGGTGGTGTGCATCATGCTATGGTAGAGACAAGTGGTAGATAAACTAAGTTGTAAGTGAAACACTCCATATTCACTTAAGTATGCTTCTTACTACACTAATCTGAATTTGAACCAGATATCGGCAGGTGAATCTTACTGATCCCAAAGAGAGAAAAAGCAAAAGGTGTTCCTTTCAAAATAGCTGGGATCTGTTTTGAAAGGAACATCTTTTGCTTTTCACCGTAAATTTCCGGTTGTTTGTTCACAAACAACAGACGATTTTAAATAGTTATTTATTGGTTACTTAGTCCCAACATCCTTTTATTCAAATAAACATAAAAAATATTTTGTAAATAAAAACCATTTTCATTTAAATAAACATATCTGCATTTCTCTTCTGATTAAATAAAATATATTTTAATATAAAAATGTATCTTTAATATAAAAACGTGTCTTTTGTTTAAAGTTTTTAAAACTTAAAAAAAATTCCTATTGAATTTACAACAACAACATGAAATAACTAATTTTCTTTTATTAAAATCAAAAACTATTTTAGTATAAAAACATGCCTTTGGGTTGTAAATATACATGAACAAACTTTAAAAAAATCTTACAGTGAAATTCTAATGCAAAAAAATCGTCTGTTGTTTGTAAACAAACAACCGGGAGTTTAGAGTGAAAAACAAAAAGTGTTCCTTTCAAAACAACTCCCAGCTGGGGTGCTTATTGGTTACTTGGTCCAATTCACAGTGTACCAATCATTCTTTATTTCTTTCTCTAGCTGTACCAGTCTCCCACTTCTCTCTTTCTCTCTTTATTGGTTTAGTACAAGTGCGTGGGATTTGATTTGAATTAGTCCCCGGGAAATCTGATGGTTTCCAACAAAAATTTCTTAATAAATTGCAGAGGTTTTATTTATGAAGAACTAAAGCCGTCTAATCCTTACCTTGTACCCAATACAGTGTAATTTGTTTCCAAGAAAATATTGAAATGTATCTACAGTTAGCTGGAAATGGTGAGGAAGAAAAAAAAACACTGGACGCATGGATACGATTTTTCTGCGTCCTTTTAGAATTTCATGTGTCAGTGACGCAGAACGCTTACCTATCTGCATTTCTGTATATATAGAGATATTTACACGGTCACACACACACACACACACACACCACACACACACACACACACACACATATTATATATATATATACATGTATACATACATTTACGTTTGTATATATAAACATATGATTCTTAATATCTATCATATATATATATATATATATATATATATACACATATAAGATATATATGTATTTGTATATATAAACATAAGATTCTTTATATCTATTATATATCTATACATATTATAGATTATATATGTATACATTTGTATATATAAGCATAAGATTCCTAATATCTATTATATATATATATATATATATATATATATATATATATATATATAGTATTTTTTATATACAGATAAACACTATATATATATATATATATATATATATATATATATATATATATATATGTATATTATTCTCTGTGGTATTCCGAATATATATTATATATATATATATATATATTATATATATAATATATATATATATATATGTAATATTATTCTCTGTGTATTCCGAATATATATATATATATATATATATATATATATATATATATATATATATATATATATATTCAAAATATCGTAGATAAAAATACTATTTATTTACATGAGTATGAAATGTTCAGATGCTGAAAAATAACCTATTTGACTTATGTTTTTTCCCCATTGTTTATTTCCTTCAATAAATTATCTTTGTCTGGCAAATATTCCGCTATTCTTTTTATTTGTTTACTTTTTATTTACTGTCTTTGTCGAGAAAATTTTTGACTTAGATTTTTTTCTCTTTTCTTTGTTTGTTGTATTTACGCGAAAGATTCCAGCATCCTCCACAACCCCAAGCCCCCTATCCAACCCTCCCCCCACCAATACCGCCACCAACACCGAGTTCTATATGCGCCTCAGGCCCATACAATAAATCACTAATTAATAACTGTATAAAAAATCTCAACAGAAAACGCCGCTAAAAGGAAGAAAATAGAAAAATATATTGACAATAAATAGCGTAGAACGAAAGAAATGATAAACGTTATCTCCATTTTGTTACGTGTCACTCCACGTCACACCTCTGGCTTTTTCGGACTCTACAATGAAGAGCTCTCAATTATCTACCATCCCCTTCTGTATCTCTCTCTCTCTGTCTCTGTCTCTCTCTCTCTCTCTGCCTGTCTGTCTGTCTGTCTGTCTGTCTCTCTCTCTCTCTCACACACACACTCTTGTTACTATTTACCTACAATATCAATCACGCTTCCTCACCCGCCATCTTCTTCATCTTAACCGTTCGTGTTATACTTCCATTATTTCAGTTTTCTGATTTTTTTTCCTTTCCCTTCTTCTCGTCTTTTGTCAGACTTCTTTTCTTGTCTCCACCGACCCCCACTCCTTAACAAGCTCAAGAACCCGTGTGAAATTCATTGAACTGGACATACTTCATTCGGTAATGCGAACTTTGTTTTTCCTTTAACATTTCGATCACAACAACTTTTAAAATCGATAAGAAAAGGGGATAATTTCTACCTTTGTTCATTACGATGATTTTCTACAGATAATTGAAGGAGGAGGAGAAGGAAAAGGATGAGGGTGGTAGAGGAAGCGGAGGAGGAGGAGAAAGAGGAGAAGGACGGGGGTAGTGGAGTTAAATAAAATGAAATGAAAATATTAACAAATATTTGGATCTTGCCAGAGAGTTGAAATTTCAGTGGCACATTGACCATTAACCTATTCTTTTATTCCCTTAGATAACCATCTAAAACACATAAAAATTATTAGATAACTATTTTTCTTGGTATTTGTTATGATCTGTTTAAGGGTCAATAAATAATAACTCAACACGGGTATAAAATGTAGGGAACAGATTGTTTTCAGCAATATATATCAACGTACAATGGAAGGGTTTCCTTGTTACAGCTTACACGAAGAACTGGTACTTCTCGTTTGAGTAGCTTTACTCTGTTAAATATATACCCTTTGGGTAAGTCCATGTTCGTGTCAAAGGTGAGTCACCTACAACAGTATTATAGGGACATCCTTCATAGTCCCTATAATAACATTCCTTCTGAAATGCAATTCATAATATAATTATGAATTGCATTTCAGAAGGAATGTTATTATAGGGACCAGGAAGGAGTTGAAAAACTGTGGACCATGAAAGTAAAGTTGATACCAATTGTAGTTAGTGGCTCTGGAAAAGAGTCTGCGAGAACTGTATATCAGTGGAAGTATCAAGACTACCCAGACAACAGCACTATTAAAATAAGCCAGAATACTTAGAAGAGTCCTGGGGGTCCTGACACTCAGACTTCAGTGAAAGTCCACCAGTTAAAGCAGGTGTAAGAAACTCGCAAAGAGTGAATTAATAATGATAGAAAAATTCTTGGACCTTGCCAGAGATGAACTGTCGTACATGAGGGTGACGGGTGATACAAATTATAGTTTGTGTCCTTCTAACTGTCCTCAAATGTTTGAAAAAGAATCGATACGATACTGACAACAATATTGTTAAATCAGCTAGAATCTATTAATAATGGAGATTCGCTTCAGGTTTTTGTCTGTAACAAAAATTACGTCACTGCTTACGTCACATTACCCAAAATCGTCATAACATAGAATAATTACACTCAAAATTTGAACATTAGACAGTCCTCATTGTTTTTTAAAACAAGTTTTAATAAATACATGACTGTATTATATATCTATATATAGTTTGTTTATTTTAATACATATTTAAAGTTTACATTTCAAATTGTTTTATTTTTTAATCCTTTAATGAATTTGATGATTTTACTTACTTAGGGTACAAACTCGCTGACATTGAATTTTTTATTCCCACTCCTCAGGTAATATGTTTCAAAAATCTATTTTTACCTCGCTCGGAGGGTGTTTTTTATTTTGTACTAGTACTTCTAATAGTCCTGGAGACGTGAAGAGACCTGCTGCACACACAGAAACCACCTGTTACAGCTTGTGTGAAAAACTCGAAATAGAGTAACTAATAACGCTAGACAAATTCTTGAGTCTTGCTAGAGAAAAACTGTGGAACATGAGGGTGAGAGGTCATACCAATTGTAGATGATTCCCTTGGAACGGTCCCCAAGTATTTGAAAAAGAGATTGGAGCGATTGGAAATCACAGGAAAAACCGATTCCATCCTGACAACAACATTGCTAAAATCAGCTAGAATACTTGAAATAGTCCTGGAGACCTGACTGAGGAGACTTGATGCCGCCAAACATCAGTGAAAAACCACCAGTTAGCTGGTGTGAAAAAGTCGCAATGAATAAAATGATCATCCGTTTTTGGGTTAACTCAGTCGGTAGCGCGTTCGGTTAGAAACTACCAAGTTCCTAGTTCGATACTAGCCCTCACCAATTCAGCGTATGAGTAGCACAGGAATCTATGTGGTAAAGTAAGGAGCTGATGGTAGGTGTCGCGCTCATCTCGGGTGCTAAAAACAATCCTGGTCTAGCGCAAGTGAAAAGGGGATAGACTTCCTCGCTGATTGGCTCATACCGACTTTAGGCCAGCCCGACGACTTTACATTTTTATGTTACGATTTTAGATTCTATCCTTTAGGCTTCAAGCAAGAGCGCTTGTCCAGCGGGATCCTTTGTGTTAAGCAGAGAGCGATCCTTGCTAAAGAATCCTTTGGTTGTTCCTTGGTGCTCCTCAGCCTTGCAAGGCCTTCGTCAATGATTGCAAATGGACGTCTCTCAGTATCAGTGATTAAGTAGTCAACCAGCCACGCATTCGGGCTGTTGATTCGCTGAGGTTTAAACCACGTGACCTTGCTTAGTCTATAAATTTAAGTGGTGTATTGTTACACGGCTTATATCCACCAAATAATCCAACAGTTTAAATTAGAGATAGGACTATAACAGGTACTAACAGGTTAGAGTGTTCCTTGGAGCAATGGCAACAAAATGGTGACTCAAAACTCCAAAATTTTCTTGAAAATGATCCTTCCCTCCTAATGCAGATTAGTTTTTTTTTTCAATTGGAAACATAGCGTAGATAAAGGCATTAGCTTAAGACAGTTATAAGTGACAGCTATCTCTTGGCTTCAGGTTCAATCCTGGTTAGGGGCATCAGTAACATAGAATAATAATTAACACAGCTTAACACTGTACCCCAGCTATGATTATCGAATGAGAACAGGATAACACGATGGACTGAATAAAGATTTGGGTTCAAAATTACGTGATAGCTTCCGATTATGGCAAGAAGGTTACCGAGTTAGAAAAGAAGGTTCCCGAGTTCGAGAAAGTTCCCGAGTCCGACAAGAAATACATGAAGAAGGCCTGAGGGCACATCGGCCGAAACGTTGTACAGATAAAGATGAGGATAATAGTCCGAATAATCCAAATAATCCAAATTATCAAACATAATCTAAAAAATGCAGAGAAATAGTTTTCTTTTTCGTTTAGACAATTTAAAATTGTTTCTCTGAATTTTTTGGATGAAGCTTAATAATTAGTATTATTTGTATTATTCGGAATATTGTCCTCATGTTCATTGTTATCTGTATAACGTTTCGTCCGATGAGGACAATAGTCCGAATAATACAAATAATACTAATTTACAATTGCTAGTCACAATTGATAAAATGGACAGTATCGATTATCGTTGATTCTTCTGTTCATTTCTTTTCTGCTTCATGTGTTGTAGAAAGGGACAGTCAACCATTGTGACATTATTAGGTCCTCTCCGATCTCCTTAGGAGATTCACCCCTTTATGGGAAAAAGTAGCAGTTAACTGCATTTTGGAAGATATCCATTTTCTCTCAGGTCGAATTTCTTTATTCATTTGCCTAAACTAGTTCCATATTTTTTTAAATAACCTTTGCCGTTTCTAAGAATTAAAACAGGAATAAACAAAGAAAGATCCTTTCCATAAATCCCTAATTGAATGCATATAAGCTAAGAAATATATTAGGTTATTCGTAAAGGCAAGTCGCATTTTGAGATGAGGGAATAAAAACGCATTTCCAAAGTTTAAGCTTATTTATCAAGGTTGCATTGAATATAATTAACAGTGACAAAAAGGTTTCAATGGAATTAATTCTTTTATCCCTATAAGAGAAACTGGGATCGTAGGGAAAAGCATGTTGAATATATTTAATTGATATTTCTTTCTTTCTACTTTTAAATATCTTGTCATGAAGAGAAGGTTACATTGAATCTGATGAAACCGAATTCTTCAAGTTTCGGATCATTTAGTTTTTGGAGGAAGCGACCAAATATCCCGAATTAACGTTCTGATTTTCTCTTAGATTTATTCTAACGACTGTCAGATTCCATTTTCGTTCTGAGGAAAAAAACACTTTTTGTGTCTAAATCTTTGCTCTATACTCGTTCAGCTTAGTGCAACGGTCATCTTTGTAGAAAAGGGAAATAGATGAACCGAGTTTAAATCCTTGACGAGGCTGTCTGCATTTCACTTCGCGTTAATGTTCTTAGGAAAGGCATAAACGTGCCTTCTCTCCCTACAGCTATGGGAAAATTGTAGGGAAGACTTGGTTATTTAGCCTTCAGTCGGTAGAGCGTTCGGCTAGAAACCACAAGGTTCCTAGTTCGATACCAATCCTCGCCAACTCGTATGAGTAGCATAGGGATCTGTGTGGTAAAGTAAGGAGTTGATGGTAGGTGTCGCGCTAGTGAAAAGGGGATAGAATCTCTCGCTGATTGACTGATACTGACTTTAGGCCGCCCCGACGACTTTACTTTTTTTTTTAACTTTAATCACTCTAGTAGATAGAAAACTGAAATCAAACCAGTTTTCCTCCACTTGAATTTAGGCATTGAAGTGGATGGGTTGGGTAAATATATACTACAGCTTATTGCAAGGATTTTTCTTATTATTTTTCCGATTCAAAAGGGTCGTAATTGACTAAGCTTACAATATTTTATTGAGTGATTATTACGACCTTGTTATAATTTAAATTTTGAAATATTTTTTTATCTAACTTTTTCTAATGTCAAGCGTTTCATTAGAGTCTAAGTTCTGCAGCCATACAGAAGCACTGACACGACTACAGCTTGGAAGAATTCTCACTTTATCTTATTAGATGGATCAAATTTCCTTATGATCGATAATATGTTTAAAGTAGCCCATGATTTTCATATCCGTATATTGACATCGTGGATGCGGATGAGATATTACTACCTAGTTTTGTGAACTGGTCTAAAAATTCGAGAGAAACACCATCCAGTTTGGAGATGTGTCTATCTTGTTTAAATGACATGAATTCCGTTTTATTTGCGTTCACATATACGCCAATGCAACTTTCTGTATTCTCTAAACTATGCCGTAATGATTCGGCTTGTGCAAGTGTATTTGCGAGAAGAGCTAGATCATCTGCGTACCAACGAAATGAATAGATATTCTATTTATAAATAGTCTCCGTGCTTTGTGTCTCAGCCTATCCGAATAATGTTATTCGAATAAGACCAAAGTACACAGGTTTAGCTCTGTCGGTACAGCGTTCGGCTAGAAACCACAAGGTTGCTAGTTCTATACCGACCCTCGCCAACTCAGTGTATGAGTAGCACAGGGATCTGTGCGGTAAAGTAAGGAGCTGATGGTAGGTATGGCGGTCCACCCCAGACCCAAAAACAATCTCCTTGGTTAATGCTACTGAAAAGGGGATCGCTGATTGGATGATACCGACTCTAGGCCACCCCGACGACTTTACTTTACACAAAGCAGCCGAGATTTAGTTGTATTTGAGGCTCAGTCCCAACTGAGTTTCGAAACTAACTAAGTCCCTCAAATCCCATTTATCTAATTTCATTTAGCAGTGATGACCTCTGATTTGTCACCTGTGAATTACGTCTCCGAGGGTGGTAAGGGTCATTATGACACAGGGGACTTCAAGGAACAAATTCGCCACCACCAACACCACTAAGTGTTGTACCGGCCGTTCCTACAGTGGAGAACATGCACCGGTTCTCACTATAAATAGTGAGACACCGAGTGGAAAGGTAGGACTGTTCCAGTTAACGACAAGCTAGTCGTTCATGTACCATTGATTGTAAATACACTTGTCTTATTTTACCCTATCTCGACTTGACTTCTTTTTACTGTTGGGACTAACATCACAACACTAAGTCCCGAACTTCCCTCTTTTACAGAAAAACGATAGAAAAATATGAAAGTTTCTAAGTCAGTGGTTCTCAACATCTTTTTCTTTCTGTCTTCATTCTTTCAATTCTTATTCTGTCAGGTTATTCTTTATTTTCCCATTCTTCTCAGTTAATTTTATCTATCTATCTATCTATCATCTATTATTATCTATTCCCTATCTTTCTTCTTTCTTTTCTTTCCTTTCTTTTTTCCATTTTTTATCTGTCAGGTTGTTCTTTATTTTCATTTTTCTCTGGTAATATCTATCTATCTATCTATTTTTTCTTTCTTTCTTTTCTTTTCTCTTTCTTTCTTATTCTGTCAGTTATTTTTTTCATTCTTTTCTCTATTATTTCTTATCTATCTATTATTTCTTTCTTTCTTTCTTTTATATTTCTTATTCTTTCTTTCTTTCCATTCTTATTTTCAGGTTATTTCTTTATTTTCCATTCTTCCTGTTTACTTTCTTATTATCTATCTCATCTATCTATCTATCTATCTATCTATCTTTTCTTTCTTTCCTTATTCTTTCTTTCTTTCTATTTTTATCTGTCAGGTTATTTTATTATTTTTCCATTCTTCTTCTCTGTTAATATCTATATTCCTATTCATCTATCTATCTATCTTTCTTTCTTGTCTTTTTCTTTCTTTCTTTCTTTCTTCTCTTATCTGTCAGGTTTTTTCTTTTATTTTCCATTTTCTCTTTCCTTTCCTCTATCTATCTATGTTGTATCTCTCTTTTCTTTCTTGTCTTTTCTTTCTTTCTTCTTTTTTTCTTTCTCTTTTCTGTATTGTCTTTCTTTCTTTCTTTTTTCTATTTTTTATTCTGTCAGGGTGGTTATTTATTTATTTTTTTCCGATTTTTCTTTGTTAATTATTATTATCTATCTA
>CM042161.1:49637986-49647986 GCA_023376005.1 Doryteuthis pealeii
TAGTTGTGAACGAGAGGAAGAGAACGACTTTGAAGAGGAGACGAGAAGGACTAGATCCGACCTAAGAGGTGAGAGAGAGAAGAGGAGGAGAGAGAGCAGAGGGAGATAAAGGCGATCGTATGACGAGATGAGAGACGAGTAATAGGCATTGAAAATCCTCGAGAGAATGATGTTTTAGTTTTAAGTTAAAGAAGACTGCGTTGCAAGGAATTTATTATTAAGGAGAAAGAAAGAATGAAGGAGAGGATAAAGACGAGAAGAAGAAGAAGAAGAAGAAAGAAGAATAAGAAGAGAAGAAAGAGAAGAAAGAAGAAGAAGAAGAAGAGAAGGAGTTTCGTTTTTTAATGCTTTTTCTAGTCAATGGGTCCATTTTAAAACCTTCGTTTTCGAAGGAGAAGAAGAAGAAGAAGAAGAGAAGAAGGAAGAAGAAGAAGAAGAAGAAGAAGAAGAAAGGAGTTTGTTTTTTATGCTTTGGTCAATTGGTCTAATTTAAAAGCACGTCGAAGAAGAAGAAGAAGATAGAAGAAGAAGAAGAAGAGGCATAATCGTAACTATCATCTAGAATTGATGTGTGTGTCTGTGTGTGTATGTGTGCATGCTTGTGTGTGTGGAAATGTGTGAGAGAGGACGAACCCTGAGAGAAGACGATTCTTAGAGAGACGAGAGAGGATAGATGAGAGAGAGTCGAAGGCAGACTGAGAGAGAGAGAGGAGAGCAGGTAAATGAATTGAAATCCTTGTGAGAGAGATGTTTAGTAGTTAAAGGAGACTTGTGACGTTGCAAGGAATTATTATAGACAGAAAGAATGAAGGAGAGGATAAAGAGAGAAGAAGAAGAAGGAAGAAGAAGAAAGAAGAAGAAGAAGAAGAAGAAGAAGAAGAAAGAAAGTTTGTTTTTATGCTAAGGTCAATGGTCATTTAAAACCGAAAAGAAGAAGAAGAAGAAGAAGAAGAAGAAGAAGAAGAAGAAGAAGAAGAAGAAGAAGAAGAAGAGTTTGTTTTTATGTAAGGTCAAGACGTCGAAGAAGAAGAGAAGAACCTAGGTCAAGGTCATTTAAAACCGTCGAGAAGAAGAAGAAGAAGAAGAAGAAGAAGAAGAAGAAAAGAAGAAGAAGAAAGTGATGTGTGTGTGTGTGTGTGTGTGAGAGAGAGAGAGAGAGAGAGAGAGAGAGAGAGAGAGAGAGAGAGAGAGAGAGAGAGAGAGAGAGAGAGTCTTGTAAATATTTTAAGAAATCCTGAGAGAAAGTTTTTAGTTAAGTTAAAGATACTGCGTTGCATTCTCCTTCATTCTTTCTTTCTTATAATATATAAGAAAGAAAGAATGAAGGAGGATAAAGACAGAGAAGAGAAGAAGAAGAAAGAAAGAAGAAGAAGAAGAAGAAGAAGAAGAAGAGAAGAAGAAGAAGAAGAGAAGAAAGAGTTTGTTTCACGCTAAAGTCAATGGTCAGAGAAGAAGAAGAAGAAAGAGAGAGAGAGAGAGAGAGAGAGAGAGAGAGAGAGAGAGAGAGAGAGAGAGAGAGAGGAGAGAGAGAGAGAGAGAGATGGTGGGGGAGAATAGAAATAAAGAAGAAAAATTAAAGATAAAAAAGACAGAAAAAAAGAATGGATACTTATTGAAAGAAATAATTAAATAAGAAAGAAAGAAAGATAGAAAAAAAAAAAGAAAGAATATAAGGGAGAGATGAGATAAAAAGAAAAAATAAAGACAAAAAATTGTGAATTTAAAAAAGAAAAAAAAAGAATACTTATTGAAATAAATAATTAACATAAAAAGGAACGAAAGAAAGAAAGATAGAAAGGAAGAATACTTATTGAAATAAATAATTAGAATTAAAAAAACAAAGAAGGAAAGAAAGAAAGAAAGAAAGAAAGAGAGAGATAGAGAAAGAAAGAAGAAAAAAATGAAATGATATGAGAAGGGGGAGTTAGAGGAAGAATAGAAAGAAATAAAGAAGAAAAGAAATTGTGAATTCAGAAAAAGAAAGTAAAAAACATAAAGAATAATTATTTAAAGAAATAATTCAAATAAAAAGAAAGAAAGATAGAAAGAATGAAAGAATGAAAGGATATGATAAGGGAGAGTTATGCGAAGAATAGAATGAAATAAAGAAGAAAAGAAATGAGAAATTTGATAGAGAAAAAAAAATGAATACCTATTGAAAGAAATAATTAAAATAACAAAGAATGAAAGAAAAAAGATGGCGAAAACAAAGAGATATAAAATGAAAAAGAATGAAATGCTAAAAGTAAAATAATAAAAGAAAGATATATACTATATATATGTATTCTATACAGCGATGTATACTAACGATTTTCCTCCGACAGAAATCGAAACCGAGACTTCAGCAGGCATAGTTAGAGACTATACTGCTTCGGCCACAATATGCACCGGACAATCCTTGCGAAATTAACCTTGCAATGATACTGATACGCCTCTACCATATGAGGTACGGGGACGTTGAGTGAACAATAACAAACCAGGCCTAAGGGAATAAGATTGTTGGATGTTTGTTTTTTAGAAGCATTGTTGATTAAAGTATATATTATTATTTATATTTTTGCTTGAAGGCAATTACAATGCGCATATCGCATGGTAGAGGCGTATCAGTATTATTGACAGGTTACTTTTGCAAGGATTGTCCATGCGTATCGTGGCCGAAGCAGTGTAGTCTCTGACTATTCCTGCTGAAGTCCCGGTTTCGATTTCTGTCCGAGGGAAATCGTTAGTATACATGCTGATGAAACTTAATAAAGTTGAAACAGTCTGTACGATGTTCTACACAGCGAACAATCCTTTGCCGAGATTCACTTGTCATGATTATTTTCTATAATTATCGAATTTTATGCGATATACGCATTGTAATTGCCTTCAAGCAAAAATATAAAATAATAATAATAATAATATATATATATATATATATATATATATATATATATATATACCAACCCATCCGCACGAGCAGGGTGTGACACAAGGTCAATTTCTTTAGAGGAGGTTTGAATTCAGAGTGTTTCATTCTTTTAGACTGGTTACCTAGCAAAGGTTAAAGAGCTCAGTCTGCCCTACTATTTACAAACCAAACCAAATTAAATATTTACCTATTTTACTATTCCCTTAAAAATCATAAATACAAAAAGAATAAGATTTGGCATTAAATACCCCCGCAGAGGTTGATTTACCATTAAACAAAATAACCAAATAACCATTCGACGCCATTTTCTTCTTACCACCATTGCATACAAAGCGCTATTTTCTCCTTCTTAATTCTTCATTTTACTTCGCCAAGTTTTATTTTTATTTTTAGTGTCATTTTAACGTTTTCCCAGGCGCCATTTTCTATTTCTTCTCAGACCTATTTTCATATTTCCTTGAACCAATTTTATCTTTTCTTACTTCTATTTTCTCTTTCCATCAGACGCGATTTTATCTCCTTCACATGAGTGTCCTTTTCTCCTTCATCTTAAGTTAAATCCTCCTTCATAACCTCCTTTCTTTCTCGACTTTACCACATAAACTTTCTTCTTCATGTCACCTTCTTCCTTTTCTCTTTCCTTTTTTCTTCTGCTTTTTTTTTCTTCTTCTTCAAATTATCAGAGACCGACTTAGCCTCAAAAGTGCGCCTTCCCTCCTGGGTAACAATTGTGAATTGAATGTCGGAGGTCACCGAGAGGGCACTTAGGAACATTCAGATGGGGAAATCCATGGGAATACGGAATAAATTGAAGAAAACATTTCAGGCTGTATAGCAGGAGAAATGGCAGATATTGACGAAGTTTATTTAAGAACACAGCTAAGAAAGGAGATTAACCCGATTAGTGGCGAATGGAGGCAGATGACTTGTTTTATTTCCAGCTGTAGAAGTTACATAGATTAAAGTACTTCATGTGCGCATTAGGCCTAAAATACGTCATGTGCGCATCAGACCTAAAATACGTCATGTGCGCATTAAGCCTAAAATACGTCATGTGCGCATCAGGCCGACAATGAAATTCTACTTGTGCTGTTAATGATTTAAACGTCTCAGGAATGACAATTTCGTCAAACTATTTACGTATTTATTGGTCAAACGGCACATAAGCCGAGTTATTATGGCGGCCAACTCTTTGTATCACACTTTTTATCACACTTAGGTACTAGAAGGAGGTGACTGAGAGTCAAATACCAGTTTTTTTAGTACACATGAATTTTTATCTTCTAATTTATTTGTACACATGAACTTAATGAAAATTATTTCTACAAATTTGTTGATACACATGAAACTAATAAAAACCTAACAGAAAATTATTTCTTCCAATTTAGTGTCCTGTGTTTGACACTTAACTGCATCTAGTGATGGCGGTTCCAATTTTGGAGATGTTGAGAGTGTGGAGAACCCTTTCATCGTCATTACTCATTGGTCCACATTGATCGGCAATACCTGTTAGGGTCATGGGTCATGTAGATCGTTTTACAAATTAATAAAAATTATCCCTACCAATTTAAAAAAACCCAAACCAAGCCAAAACTAGATATTTACCACCACTTTATTGATACACATGAAGTTAATGAAAATCTCACGTGAACACCAGTTTAATACTACATCTTATTATAATGGATATTATGTGTATGTCTGTCTGTAACCAAAACTATGTCACCACTGACATCACGATTTCTTTAGTTATTTAAATTATATTCTCAACGATTATGAAATAGTCATTATTCAATCTTAATTAGCATCTTATTTATTAACGATGATTCTATTAAAGTCTGGCCCAATTAGATTTGCTGCAAAACTGCCCATATTACTAATGCATTTAAAATCATGGAATATGTGGTATATATCTTTCAGAAATAAAGATTTACATAGGATATGGTGGGAAGAATTTGCATAATGATTTTAATAAAACTGGGTTTAATAAATAATCATTTGCCGCTACTGATTTCTGATACTATCATGTTATTCTAAAATGTATTAAAAGCAATCCTATATATAATTCTATGTAGAAATCAATTAAAATAACATTAAGGTTATAAAAGGTGATGCTGGGTAGTCACTTCTAGTAAGATATTATTTCTGCTAATTTATTAATAAACATTAAGTTAATGAGACATATTACATAAAGATTATTTCTACCTATATATTGATACAAACTGAGTTAGTCAAACTTATTTATTCTAGTTTATAAAACCAAACAAAAATAACTACCTACACATTACTCGCTTACAAAACATGTATACAAAAAACATTTGGCGTTAAATAGTCCACAAAACAAAATAAGCAACCAACCATGCGTGGTATTTATATATGACATTTTAAAACCTATCTATCTATCTATCTATCTTTCTCTCTCTCTCTCTCTTTCTTCTCTCTCTCTCTCTCTCTCTCTCTCTCTCTCTCTCTCTCTCTCTCTATATATATATATATATATATATATATATATATATAAGGAGGATACTTATTTTACATATTCCTAGAGAAAGTCCCCGTGACATAATGGCTAACGCACTGGACTGTGACAGCATAGTGCGCTCGAACTTCAGTCACGCTATTCCGTTTGGTTTCGTAGTAATACCCTTGGAAAAGGTATGAACATTCTCATTCCCCCAAGTGTGGATTTAAAGAATATCACTACTGCTGTTCTACAAGAATGGCTTTAAATAACTCATAAAGGTAGATATACCATTGAACACAGAAATCAAACCATATTCCTATTTTTGGATATAGAAATTTGATAGTTTAAAAGCACTGGATTGAATGTGGAGACAGAGGGGTTAATTATAGCTGCAAAATATCATATCCTACCAACTAAAAAATGCCAGGAAAACATAATAAAACCCGGATCAAATCCAATATGTAGATTGTGAAAATAAAAGCTCAATCAATTTATCGAGTAATGTCCTGTTGCTTAATCTTAATACCGATAGAATATAAAGAAATACATGACAAAATAGAACATTATATTCACTAGTACAAAATAAAAAACACCCCCCGGGCGATGTAAAAATAGATTTTTGAAACATATTGCCTGAGGGGTGGGAGTAAAAAATTCAATGTCAGCGAGTTTGTACCCTAAGTAAGTAAAATCATAAAATTCATTAAAGGATTAAAAAATAAAACAATTTGAAATGTAAACCTTAAATATGTATTAAAATAAAACAAACTATATATAGATATATAATACCAGTCATGTATTTATCAAAACTTGTTTTTAAAAAAACAATGAGGACTGTCTAATGTTGCATGTTCAAATTTTGAGTGTATTCATTCTATGTTATGACGATTTTGGGTAAAATTGACGTAAGCAGTGACGTAATTTTTGTTACAGACAAAAACCGGAAGCGAATCTCCATTATTAATAGATTAGAAAATATGCAAATACTAGAATACCGGGATCTAAATATGGTATAAACACCAACCTGAACCAATAACAGAAGGCAAAGGGGTTGATATCTGTTGTTGGCATCCTTCCGTCTACGAGAGACGATGGAGTAGTGTCAAGGTTTTTGTTAACTTGAACTACATAGCCTGGGCGGGTTCGTATGAAGGATGAGCTGTTGCCCGTGCAGCAAATCCTCCCTCTCTACTCTGCCACTGTGATTCAAAGGAAAGGTAAGGGACCAATGCAGTTTGGCAACGGTAGTGTCACAGAAGTTAATGGGTAGCACTGGATTTCAGCATCACACCACCTTAAGGACTCCAGCTCCTGATTTATTTTCGGGGTTTACTCCCCTAGCCTTTCCTTGAAGGAAACAGAGGTTCTGTGTCGGACTTCTCCTTGAGTTGATGGGTTGCCGACCAAAGATATTATCTAGCAATTTGCTATTCAAATTGATAGAAAACTAAAGAGTAAGAGACTAGGTCTATTGGTAAGGGCTTTTAAAGAAAACACTGTAATGAGTAAATACAAAGACCGGGAAATAAAACTGAAAAAAAGGCGACGTCTTAAAACTACCAGTATAAAAAAATGCGGTACCCTTAGTCATTGCCATGGTGCCCCCATTTTTAAGGGATCTACCATATATATAATATATATATGATGATAGAGTAAACTTATTCAACAGAGTTTGATAACTGTCAGTCTCTTGCATAACAACATTCTTGTATAGTTCCCATCTATCTTTTCCTCTAAGCATTTTATTAAAGTCAAATGGTGCAACCAATATAGTAGCACTGACATGGCTACTACTTGGAAGAATTGTCATTTTATCTTATCAGAAAGATCAGATTTCCATAAAACTGAGTGCAAATTATTTGTATTAAGAATAGTTACTTGAAGCTATAATTGTTTACAAAGGATTATTATTATTATTATATGGTTTTCACACCTGCTGTAGCTGGTGGTTCACTGGAGGCTGAGTGACAGCAAGTCTCCTCAGATCTCCAGGACCCTTCTGAGTATTTTAGCTGATCCCAACAGTACTGTAGTTTGAATGGTCTTGATTATTATTATTATTATTATTATTATTATTATTATTATTATTATTATTATTATTATTATTTCACTCTTTGTGAGTTTGTTTTTTACACCAGTGTAAGCTGATGGTTGTTCACAGGAGGTTGAGTGACAACAAGTCTCCTTGACTTATACCCTAAGCTTAGCTTAGATATGGCACAATGCCAGAAATATGGGGTGGGGTGCCCAGTGAGATTCAAACTGACTAACAATGGTTTGCTGGTCTAGCTTGCTAACCATTATACCACATGAGGTGTCCAAATCTTACCTTCTACAGAGTAAGACCAATGGAATGTTTACATTTTTTTAAACAACCTGTATATATATTAATAGAGAGGAAGCACTGGGTATGATCAAAGAAGGGACAGACAGACAGACACATTAACAAGATACATGGCAGTCCCTGTAGAGTTTAAATAATACCAATGGCTGTCCGTTTTGATTTTAAGACTTAAAATCTAAATGAAATTATGTGCGTATCTGAGTAGCTTATAGGATAATCTATCGTTAATTATCGATACTTCTTGATCAGCAGCTTTTGACTGTACAAGTGTATCACAATCGATATTCATCATACTTTGATCTCTGTAATTTTATCTAGTTTCTTATGCTGAAAATGCAAATCAATGGTAAAATTTGAAGACGTAACTGCCGTTAGGTAAATACGACGGCATAGCTTCACATAGTATTAACATATGAACTTAAGAGGTCTTCGACCAATTGAAACTCGCTGGAATAGGTGTGCTGAATGTCAAATAGAGTATAGTGAAGAAAATAAGGTTTTAATCATTGTTAATTTCTATATTGGTAAACACATTGATATATCATTATCTTTTAAACATTCTTAACACATCTTCGATATATATATATATATATATATATATATATATATTGTCATTCACAAACACCGTTTTGATATATCACGTCTGCTCAGTGTGTCTAGACTAAAAAGACTACCAGCCGGGATCGAAACTTAACCGTTTTATCATGTCAGAGTTCTTAACCATTCGGCAATCGGCATCTACAAGCGGAATTTTAACTGATAAATACGTACATTGGTATACATGTCAAGGTGACCTAAGAGCTCATATCCGTTTAATAGGAGAGCCTTGCTATTTTTAAGCGTATACGGTTACTATCAGTTAAATTCCCTTCAAAGAGCTCTAACAGGTTTGGGAACATATATATATATATATATATATATATATATATATATATAATATATATATATATATGGGGCGTAGAGCAAATTGTAGTCTAAATTACGCTAAAATTAGAATAACACAAACATCTCACTTCATCAGGTATACCGTATTTGACGACATATAAGACGCACGGGCATATAAGACGCACCCTCATTTCAGCAAGTCAGATTCAGGAAAAAAGTTATTAGTGTATTTAAGCATATATTGTTGATAACAGTCTAGCTGTGCATTACACAAGCAGAAACATGGCTGTATAAAAGCAATTTGGCAGTACAGGCAAGCAATAAGCATACACAAGACATCTCAATTGCAGGAAATAATAATAATAATAATAATAATAATAATAATAATAATAATAATAATAATAAAATTAATAATAATAATAATGATAATAATAATAATAATAATAATAATAATAAAACCTCACAGAATTTTGGAAAAAAGTGCGTCCTATATGCCGTCAAATACGATATTAACCAAAATTACATGAAAATATCTTGAAACACGATGAATTAGATTTATCTAAAAATATCACCAATGGCTTCAAGCACGGCCTTCAGACAACTTCCGAATCTCCTGTAAGCCTTTCCGATGATTTCCTGGTTTAAATTGTTAAATGATGTTAAATTTGCCTTCAGTTCATCTTTAGTATTGTGTGGAGTTTTGTTGTTATCTCGCTGAATCACATCCCACACATAATAATCATGGTGAGTGCAACAATGACGACAATTTTCCATCATATCTTTATATATATATATATATATATATATATATATATATATATATATATATATATAGAGAGAGAGAGAGAGAGAGAGTTCGGGAGAAATTTGACAGTTTCATAAGGAAAAAGAAAACGTGCTTGGTAACTACAATATTAAATGGATTGTAAGGAAATTCAACAGACACGGAAATTACACTGTTGTCAACAAGTTTCACTCAAAATAATTATCATTAGCCTCAATCATAGTCTCAATCATGCTCCGGAACCTGATGTTACAATTCTGTCGATTAACTGGGCTTTTGTAGTTCTGACACCGCGATTGGTGTCTTTCTGACAGCCCCCTATACAGCATAATCCACGGGGTTAAGATCTGTAGAGTTTGGAGGCCAAAATTTGGGACTTGTGTAGTCGTAAAAATTCGGCGACAACCAATTTTGACTTTTTCCAGAGGTGTGGCAGGGGGCCGAATATGGCCCATCATTGGCTCCCCTTGTCATCCAGAGCTTGACTACAGTGTTTAGCAACTCCACATAGGCATTTGAATTCAAAGTGATACCCTCTCTGAAAAACATGCGGAGGTATCACATCACCTTCAGAGGACACACATCTGAAAACAATCACAATTTGGGGAAATTTAG
>CM042161.1:49652986-49665486 GCA_023376005.1 Doryteuthis pealeii
CTCCCGTCTTTCATTGCTGAATTTTACTTATTTAACTATTTAGTTAAATTAGGAAATAAAGAATAAAATGACAGTTATTTTTTCTTGTTAATGGATTTCATTTAAGATTCATTGAAGAGATTTTTGCTTATATTCATTAAAATAAAACCAAACAATTAGAAATCAATAATACTAAGCACATATTTAATAAAATCACATTTTTAATATCAATATGCAAATTAGCCTTCCCATTCACACTGTAAACCGCTATTTTTTTGTAAATATAAATACAATTGCATGTTATTTGTATGTAGACCTGGTCAACACCGGGGGTCCAGTGGCTTCGGCCCTGGATCATTACGAGTTAATAGCGTCGATCCCAGGGGGCCATCCCCCCAGGCAACACCTGCCCCCTCGATTTAAAGGGACAGGGCTGGGTTTATTGCCCAGTGCCTGAGGCGCCCCCCTTGAGGGGGAATGCCGACGGGATCGACGCAATTTTTTCACCTGCCACTCCATGAGCTTCGGTTTGTGGGTGGTCCCACGTTAATAGGGACTTTGTGCCTGACCCGTACAAGTGGGGTACGCGGTAAATATCGTATGTAGATATGGACAACACTAATAAAAGGGTGAAGTAATTTTATTAATAATTGAGGTTTAAATATAAATAAAATCATGGAGAATGTGATGTAAATTACGAAGGGAATTGTGACTTGAGTAGTAATATAGTTTCGGTTACAGACAGAAAAACACACAATCTCCATTATAATAAGATGTTTAACGTTTCGATCATAGTTCATAACAAATGCATATTCACTCATATCTTAAAAAAAATAACAATACAGAGAATAGACTTTGTAAACTTATAAATTGTTCGTCAATTCCTCAACTTAATATCTAATGTTCAACGTTAACAGACAGCCAGAAGATGGATACATTCTGTTGGCAAAACCTCAAATCTTAAATGATCAATTCGGATTTGGTGTTTTAAAGTAATTCGAAGATTTATTTCTCCCAGAATGGAATGTCAAATTGCTTTATATTTCCTACCGGAAACTGTTTATGGCTTATATCAAGAAATCAAGCGCGTGGTGTAATGGTTAACGTCATGGGAAATGGACTCGTCGCACCGAGTTCAAATCCTAGACGCGGTAATTGCATTTCACTTAGCGCTAATACGTTGAGAAAGGTATGAATCCCACTCTCCCTCCAGCTATGGGTAAATAGCAGGGTAGACTGGGCTCTTTAACCTTGGTTAGGCAACCGGTCTAGGAGAAGGAAAACTCTGAATTCAAACCTGTTGAACTCCGCTTAAGAAATTGACCTTGTGTCACATCCTACTCGTGCGGAGGGGTTGATAAATAAATATATCAAGAAATCAATCAATACAAAAAAAGGTAGTCAGTAAAATATGAAAACCAAGACATTGCTGGTTTTGTCAGACATGGGCACACTTAAATGTGATGTCAATTGTATGTGCAACCAGTAATTCTGAGTTTGTATATTTATTTGTTTTAAATATATCTACAGGGTGTCCACAAAGTCTGGGTACATACATTTAAAACAAAACAATTTGATTTAATTATAATGTAAAACAGTGTTGTAGGTGACTCACCTATGACACGAACATGGACTTACCCAAAGGGTATATATTAACAGAGCAAAGCTACTCAGACGAGTAGTACCAGATACATGTTCTTCGTGTAAGCTGAAACAAGGGGACCCTTTCATTGTACGTTGATATATATTGCTGAATACAATCTGTTCCCTACATTTTATACCCGTGTTGAGTTATTATTTATTGACCCTTAAACAGGTCATAACAGTGGCGACGAGGATGAGATCCGAACACGCGGGTAGACCCCGAAAAACGTCAGTCTAATAGAAAAAGGAAAAGAATTGAATTAATCAATATTGACCCAAAAAAGAAAAAATGTTTAGGCTTGGGGGAGGAGTGTTGTAGGTGACTCACCTATGACACGAACATGGACGTACACAAAGGGTATATATTTAACAGAGTAAAGCTACTCAGACAAGTAGTACCAGATACATGTTCTTCGTGTAAGCTGAAATAAGGAAACCCTTTCATTGTACGTTGATATATATTACTGAATACAATCTGCTCCCTACATTTTATACCCATGTTGAGTTATGATCTATTGACCCTTAAACAGGTCATAACAAACGGAAAATTATTATTTCTTATATCTAATTGTTTATGTTATGATTTTGTTTATAGCTAAATTACCATATTTGCCTTCTCGGAAAAATAACATAAATAAATACAATAGTGAAATCTCCATGTACCCAGACTTTGTGGACACCCTGTACAATATCAGTTCCCGTACAGACTTGTATTTTATTTAATATAGTATTTTTCCTAATCATGACGATAGTAATTGCACTCTATGCTAAGTTTGTGTTGTTCACAAGTACTTGTGCAATACTGGTAGAAATAAATTGATTTTTCATTTTGTGTTGATTAATATGGTGCTATGATCAGATAAGTTGCAAGTCAGTCGATGTGAAAGGATTGCGATTGTATATATATATATATATATATATATATATATACACACACACACACACACATATATATATATATATATATATATATATATATATATATATATATGGGAGAATATGTGCTTAATTGAAGTCGTACCTAATTTTGAAAATTAATAATTTATTAATTAGGCGGGCATACCTATTCAAATGTAAGGCTAAACAAATCGAGAAAAATCAATATCTGTATGTACATTTCGGCCTATTAGGCCTCATCAGCAGAGCTATAGATAGGAAGACCGCCTTGTGCGTGATTCGAACCCTGACTGTCAAGCTGACAGGCGAGGACTGTAACTCCTACACCAAGCGGACTTTCCTAGATTTTTCGTTTTGTTTAGAGTAGGTTATATTCCTCTTATAATGATGACTTTTACTACACTGTTGATGAGGCCTAATAGGTCGAAATGTACATACAGAGATTGATTTTTCTCGTTTTGTTTAGCCTTGCATTTGAATATGTAGGCCCGCCTAATTAATTAATTATTAATTTATTAATTTTCAAAATTAAGTACGACTTCAATTAAGCACATATTGTCCCAAAAATTATCGGCTAAAAAAAAAGCCATATCCAAACACATCGTCTGTTTGTTTACTTATCATATATATATATATATATATATATATATATATATATATATATAATATATATTAATTTATTTCTGTTTTTAATTACATAGGACAATACATCTTTTGAAAGTCTCAGTTTTTTACTGTTTTTTTCTATTTTTGATCTAATGATTTCAAATATGGAAACGATTTTGTTCTGTATGCTCCAGTTTTCATGTAATTTGAGCTATTATATGTTATCCTTTTACGGCTAAATATATTACTTACATGTTTCTGGTATCAATAGGGATATCTAATTTTATTTGTTTTTTTTCTGTCAAATTTGATCATGGCTACAAGGAGACATCAATGTTCGAACAGCCCAAGTGATTTATGTTATATTTTTGGACACTTCCCACTTATTCGTCAGAGGCACAATATAACATTGTTTGTGAATGAAGCCTATAAATCGTACTTCGAATTTACTCTTGGTGACAAAGATAAACAAAGAACCCCTCATATTGTATGTCATAACTATGAAGATATGCTCCATGTCTGGACGAAAGGGAAACGTAAGGGCTTACCATGACATGGCAGGAACCATCTTCTATGTTGCCTGGTTAATACATAGGGCGTTGGTCAAAAAATAGATATAAAATCACTTATCTTAGTATCCCATCAGTGATTTGACCTACTCTGCACTCTAATGAGTTACCAGTTCCAGTTTTTACTGAGATGTCTTTATCTGAAGAAGAGAGTATCGACGAAATGCAAGAGACTGACAATGTAACTCAAGAAATACTGACAGATTCTGACGATTCTTCTTATGTTACATCAAAGTCATCAACTCCTCAGCAGTTTAACTAGCTGGAGTTGAATGACCTTGTGTATGATTTGAGTCGCTTCAAAAAAAAAAAAAAAAAAAAAAAAAAGGCAGCAAAAACTCCAGCTTTTAGATTGCAAGAAAAAGGCTCTCCTGAACAAAACAAAAAAAGTTTCATACTTCCGAAAATCAGAAAGGTTGTTGTGGAATTCTTTAAAGAGTAGAATAAGTTTGTTTAATGTCATAATATCTCAGGTCTCAGTATCTTCTCCGGGAATTAGAAATTCCATTGTATAATCCAAATGATTGGGGATTATTTTTAGATAATCCTTAGCACCACCCAATGTATGTTCTCCAATATAATGGCAATGTTTATGCAGCTGTTCCAGTAGGTCATTCTGTGTGTTTATGAGAAGAGCATAATGACATTAAAACTGTGATAGACCTACTAAAATATCACGAACACAACTGGACAATTTGCGTAGACCTCAAAATGATGAACTTCCTCCTTGGTCCACCAATTGGATTTACGAAGTATCCCTGTTTTATTTGAATACGGGACAGTCGAGCAAGAGACAAGCATTGGAACCAGAAAGAGTGGCCCTTTCATGAGACTCTCGAAGTTGGTATGCCAAATATTGTCCATGATCCAATCATCGGTCTGGAAAAGATCATGTTCTCTTTTTGATCAAATCTAGCCTTGGTCTTCTGGTTGAGATAAACCGCTTTGTCTTTACCTGAAAGTTCTAGAGAATTCCAAGCGCTTCATAACATATTCTGGTTTATGCATATACTATTTTATTGTTTTAGTTTGTTGCATGAATCCCGGTGAATCACCTTTCCAACTAGTTTGCTACATTCACTTAATATTCTTGATCCTATTATTATTATTATTATTATTATTATTATTATTATTATTATTATTATTATTATTATTATTATTATTATAAAGTGAATGCTTTCAGAAAAAAAACCCTCAAATGTTAACTACCGGAAAAGGAAAACAGAAAATTGATCAGAAAATAAAAACTGAGCGAAAATATAAACAAACTGAAAAATATTTTTACAAATTAAAAACAAATATTCAATCAATTTAACTTAAATTCCTTAGACGCAACGAATTTCAGAAAACAAATCTGGAAAAAAAAGCAAAAAAAAAAAACAACCCAAAAATACAACAACTTCCAAACAAACGATAAAGTGGCATTATGGGAAAAAATACGAACAAGTAAAAAAACCAACATGGCTGCCGCTCTTTGTGAAATGTCTTTCAAATTTTGAAAGAATCTAAAGGGGTTGAAATAGGAGATAATTCTTTTTATTCTTTTTCTTTTAAACAACAGACTGTTCGTTTGTGTTCTTTTTCGTCTCTTTTAATCTTATTTATTCGTTTTTAAAAAACAGGTTTTTTTTCTGTCTACGAATTCCGAGAAAAGATTACAAAAAAAAATCTTCATCAGAAAATTGTAACAGGCTGACTGCTGTCTCTCTGCATCCATATTCAAAAGGTGACATTAGATTAGATTTAATTTGATCCTAGAATTAACTTAGTTCGCCTTTTATTAAATGCAAACGGAATGCTTCTTGAATCGCCTCTCTAAAATGTCTGGGGGAGTTTCCTTCGCCAAATGCCTGGTTGCGTAGTAGACAGTGAAGGTTATAATAACCTCAATAAGGTGAAAGTAGTTACAAAAATCAAAATTATAGGTACTACTTTGTTAGAGGAGGCGGTAATTCTCTTACATTTCGATGTCTTGTTACATCATCATCAGAACATTTGTTTTTGGTTGATTTTAACGACCTGTCAAACCATCTAGGGTTATTTTATACCTAGAGGATATGGAATCGTGTTTATTATGTCACATTTTTTATTGTTTTTTTCTTAATAGTTTTATATTAAGGGGCCAGTCTCGCTAATTCTGTAGAGTATCCGCCCAGGAATCGCAAGGTTTCGGGTTGGATACCGGTCCTCGCCAACTCAACGCATGAATAACTCAGCTTGAGGGATCTGATCTGACAGTAAGTATGGCGCTCCACCTCAGAAAAAAATCCCTTATCTAGGCCGCCCAGTCTGCTGGTGCGTTAGAATCCACCGACTGCACATCTGCTGAGGGGTAAGTCCCCCAATGGGGCCACCTGTTGGCCGTGGGTGGCGACCCGTGATGCTTAAGGATAGAAACCAGGTGGTTGAGCAGTCCATGACTTGCAATACTCCACTTTGGTCCTTTCTTGTGCTATACGGGCGGTCGGAGAGTCCCCCCTCCGATCAATCGGCTGGTCACGTCAAGCCCTAGCATCTATATGATTGCCCCAACCCTATTGCCTTTATGGCAAGCACCAACACTTTTTATCATATGGGTGCTTGAAGGTGGTGGCTGAGGGTCTACATTGTCCGGGGAATTACGTTAAACTCTATCTGATGGTGAGATTCCAGTTTTGGAGGTTTGGAGAATGTGGTGTACCCTTTCATCACCATTGCTCCCTTGTCCACTCTGACCTGGAGTGGTAGTACCTGTTAGGGTCACATCTATGGGTTGAATAGAAAAATGTATTTATAAAAAAAGTGTGTATCCATTAAGAATTAATTTATTTCAAAACTTTATCAGCATTAAATGACCCACTGACGTTGATATGCCGTAAAACAAAACAAAACAAAACAAAAACCTTGTCTAGCGCTAGTGAAAAAGGTATAAACTCCCTGGCTGTTGATATGATCATGTATACTTATCCAATGCTAATAATATTAGAATATATTTATGTGACTCGAGGAGCCTTAATGTTACTACCACTACGGATCAGAGTGGTTAGGTAGTCATAGCAATGAAGGGGTTTAAAAATTCCCTAGATCTTCAGAACTAAACCCTGACATCAGTTCCTGTTTAGTGTCATAACGAGGACATCCGTTTTTTCGGGGATTGTTGGGATATTCTTAGTACTTTAGCGATTATCGTATGTCTTAATATATTCTACTGGTTCTCTAATTTGTGAGAGATGATCCTAATATCTCACTATCTCCTCCGTCTCGCGTAATCAACCCTATAATCTGATGTGGGCTAAATAACAACTGACCGTTGAATTTGCCGAACCTTCTGCAAAGAATGCTGGATGACAGAGGAGATGTAGTGTCACTTGATCCCAAGGCCAAAATGCAAATAGGATTCGCTTGTCATATGCAGAGATGACTTTTAAAGCATGCTGTGAAGACAGCAAAGGACGTTCACATTGAACAGCGCCGTTCCTGGCCGCGTCTCGTTTTTAGGTCAATGCCAAATCGAGCGCAAAACGAAAAGCGGTCGAAGCCAATTCGTAGAAATAAAGGATTTGGGAAATTGGACGAGGATACAGATTTTGTATAAACATAGGGTCCCCGCGGCATTTTCGTGGTTAGGTTAGTTTGGCACAAGGTCAGAATTATAAGGCGCTTAGTGAGATTCGAACTCACTAACAATCCTATCATGGCAGCAGGGCTTAGAAAACGTAGACTCTATCACACAGAGGGGTAAGATCCCCACCAAAGGGGATGTCCTTGATACGAGACTAAACTGCATCTGACGGTAAGGCTCCGTTTCTGAAGATCTAAGGAGTATAAGTAACCTTTCATTTTCGTTGCACCCAGGTCAACTCTGACTCACAGTGGTAGTATCTGATACGGTCTCATCTATGGTTCAAATAGATCTGTCTAAAAATTGTTCGTATTAGATAGTCAGATAACTGCGTGCAAGTAGGAATACATAAAACCAGAACGAAAGCTCTGATAAAAAGATGTAATACAAAATTTATTTTTCCATGTTATATTCATGGATGAGTGGAGTAAGAAAAGTGCACAAAAACAAATTTAATCAAAATATTTATTTTCAACAAAATAATCAAAGAACGCAAAAAAAAAAATTCAGTACCGTCGTCGGATCCGGCCCGCGGGTCGTAGTTTGGTGATCCAGGTTTTAGAGCATCATTATCGCGGGAACAGTTTCTACGTGGAGACCAGATACTGGAAGTATTTGTTCCATCTTTCCACTGAGTCAAATACTTTGGATATATCCACGAATTGTTTCTTCAAGATCTTTGGCTCGTACACCTTCAACCATTCGACAATATAGAATTCGAGAAGATGGGATTTACCTGCAATCAGGACAGATTATTGATCATATAGAAGTCTGATCACTCTTAGCGTCACTTTGATTTTGAAAAAACGCTTATAGAAAAAGCTACCACACAAGGATGCTGTGTTCTACTTTGAACAAATCCTGGAAGCAACCCCATCCCCACCCCCACGCGCCATAAAACAGCAGCTATATGGTCACCTACATCCTATCAAACAAACCAACCAACTAAGACGAACAAAACATGCTTGGTACCGTTGGGGAAATAAAGACGAACTCATAAGTGACGTTCACCTGTTGACACCTACATATCGATAAATCAGGCTTTGTCGATCAGCAAAAAAACTTACATAGAGCAGCTACGTGCGGAAATTGGTTGCTGAGTAGAGGACCTGCCAGGAGCGATGACCAATAGAACTAGATGGCACGTGCACCTGCGCTTGAGAGAGAGAGAGAGAGAGAGAGAGAGAGAGAGAGAGAGAGAGAGAGAGAGAGAGAGAAGAGAGAGAGGAGAGTTACGATAAACTACTTGCTAGTGTATCGAGTTTTTCTTCCCGGGAACTGTTATATGAAAATATCATACCAGAATTCTATCAGATGAGGATTAGTATCTCTCTCTCTCTCTCTCTCTCTCTCTCTCTCTCTCTATATATATATATATATATATATATATATATATATATATGTGTGTGTGTGTGTGTGTGTGTGTGTGTGTGTGTGTATACACATCCTTTACACTGTCCATAAACACACATACGCATCCCCAAATACACTAAATACATACGCATATCACTTCATCCAATCATAAACATCTTATGCCCGTAAAAACTTTTGAATTCTTCGATTTTTTCGATTTTCCTTGTATTCGGATCAACGTCACCTCATGAATGCATGCGATTTTGCATGTATGAAACCTAAGGTTGTGACTGTTCTATTGCCATCAAATAAATAGATATGTAATACCTTTATATATTTATTTTATTATATATATATATATATATATATATAGTAATCCACAGACACGTGTTTCGAGGTATCACCTCTCATCAGTTTGGTTATACTGTTTAACAGCTACCTCTGGCCGGGTTCGAGACCCGAATGAAATTTCGTTCGCCAAACCTCTTACTCGTGCAGCCACAAGCAGCTGTCAAATATAGAAGACTATTTAATCGCTACATTTCTAAGCGTAAATGAAATTTCCTAGAGGCCTCAAACTTTATTTATGTAAACAGAGCGAGGTTTAGCTGTACGCCGAATACGGTGAATTTTTGCAATTAAATCCCTTCTAATTAAAGTGCTCAACCAAATTTGGGAGCATATATAATAAAATCATCAACAGACACGTGTTTCGAGGTATCACCTCTCATCAGTGTGGTTATACCGTTTAAAAATACACAGATATATATATATATATATATATATATATATATATATATATTATTTCTGTGTATTTTTATGCTTGTTTTTCTATACGTCACACTTCGCTCAAATACCGTATATATTGCTAATGGAAGGACTGATTATTTTAGTGGATGGGCAACATTATTTGTTCGCAAGAAAATCCGGACTGTTCCGTTGTTCAGTCCACCTTGATAACAACATGACTTGCTTTAAGAAGAATAGCCTTTTCGAGGTGAATCACGCTATCCACCAAGGAGAGATGAAAGTTTATTTGAGTTTCCTGGCAGATAAAGTCTTATCTTAAGCATTCCTTTAAACTCTGTGAGGCCGTTTGTAAATCGCCTAGCACGAAAAGCCAGTCACATGGTTTGGACAGGAAAGCGCTGTAGCAGCACGCTATTCCCGGGTCTGCCCTGTCCATAAGAACGACACATAAGCCAGGGCTGTTACATGAGTAGGAGGAGAAAGAGAAAGAGAAAGAGAGACAGAGAGATTGGGAGAGGGAGAGGGAGAGAGAGGGGGTGGAAGAAGAGGAAGATGTTAAATGTCAGTAGGACTCTTAGCAAGAAGAAAAAGAAGAGGAAGAAAGCAAAGCCTCGATAATGCTGATTGTAGAACGAAAATGAAAGAACAAGAAAATACAATGGGAATGAGAATAAGAATAAGAATAAGAAATAAGAAGAAGAAGAAGAAGAAGAAGAAGAAGAAGAAGGTAGAAAAGATAAAAATAGATTATGATGTTAGAAAGAACGAATATAGAAAAAAGAATGAAATCTCTTAAGAACAAGAACAAGAACACGAAGAAGAAGAACAGAACAAGAACAAGAAGAATGGGATGAAGAGGACATGGTAGAAAAAGAAAAGAAAAAAAGATGATCATAATAGTTTTGATGGTTGAAAGAGAGAACATAGAAAAAGACAATAAAGAAGTCGATGAAAAAGAAGAGGATGTAGAAGAGAAAATGTTCTAGAATAATTTAAGAAGAAGAAGAAGAAGAAGAAGAAGAAGAAGAAGAAGAAGAGAGAAATTGATCGTATACAGCCAAGAAGAAGAAGAAGAAGAAGAAGAAGAAGAAGAAGAAGAAGAAGAAGAAAGAAGAGAGAAATTGATCGTATATTGTCTAGAGGAAAAGGGGAAAGAAGAAGAAGAAGAAGAAGAGAAGAAGAAGAAGAAGAAGAAGAAGAAGAAGAAGAAGAAATTGATCGTATACAGCCAAGAAGAAGAAGAAGAAAAGAGAGAAGAAGAAGAAGAAGAAGAAGAAGAAGAAGAAGGGAAAATGATCGTATACTGTCTAGAGGAAAAGGGGAAAGAAGAAGAAGAAGAAGAAGAAGAAGAAGAAGAAGAAGAAGAAAAAGAAGAAGAAGAAGAAGAAGAAGAAGAAGAGAAAATTGATCGTATATTGTCTAGAGGAAAAGGGGAAAGAAGAAGAAGAAGAAGAAGAAGAAGAAGAAGAAGAAGAAGAAGAAGAATGTTGAAAAGAACAAGAAGAACAAGAACATCTCAACAACAATAATGAGGCGATGCAATGTCTCATAATGAAAAACAAAGAAGGAGGGAAAAAAAGGAATCGCTGAAAAAGAGAGTATTAATAAAACGAAGAGGTAAAGATAAGGATGATCGGAAAAGAAGTCGGAAAAAGAAGAAATTGATGCTGATGAAAAAAAGGGAAAACGATGACGATAATACTTATGGGTAATAACAAAAAAGAAAGAAGTTAAAGAAGATTATGATGAGACAGAGGAGAGAAAAAAGAAGACAAATGAGAAGAAGTAAGAGGGAAGGGAGGGGGAAGAAGATAAGCTGATCATTGTTAAGTATGGAAGATGGTTCAATAAAGACGCATAAGATGATGGTGATGATGATGAGGAGTTAGGAATCAATGTTCTACTGGGGATAGCAGAAGAGAAAATGTCAAATATATTTTTGATTAGATTAAAAGAAAAATAATAGAAACGGAATCGGTAGAAGAAAAGGAAATGCTGATTTTGGGTTGCTTGGTTTTACGGCAAGAAAATGAGAACTTGTCAAATGGTAGATTTTGCAGTTCCAGCAAATGACAGGCTAAATATTAGAGAAAACGAAAAGATAAACAAATACCTGGACCTTACCAGATAATTGTTGATGCAGTTGGTACGATCCCCAAAATTTTAGAAAACAGGAACTGGAAATCAGAGGAAGAATTGAGACCATTCAGACAACTGCATTGTTGAAATCGGATAGAATACTCAGAAAAGTCCTGAAGACCTGATAATACTTGTAATTCAGATTTCAGTGAAACTCCACAAACTTAGGCTGTTGTGAAAAACTTATTAGGGGTAAAATGATACGCAACAGAAAAGCAAGTGTAGGATGTGTGGAGATAGAGACAAAACGGTTAATCATATAATATGCAAGTACAGCAAACTAGCACAAAAGGAGTACAAGACCGGACACGACTAAACGGGAAAGGTGATCCACTGGAAATTGCAAGAAATTAATTTTTAACATGCTACCAAGTGGAATTAAACAAACCGGAATCCGTCCTAGAAAATAAGAAATTGCCTGGGACTTTGAAATACAGACATATCACCTAATACCGACAAGAAGACCAGGCCTAGTGTAATTAACTGGATCAAAAACAACTTTTCAACTGGTGGGTTTACCGATCCGGCGGATCACCGACTGAAAATGAAAATCGAAACGATAAACAAATACTTTGACATTTCTTTCCAATTGGACACCTAGCCTAGTGGATAAAGGAGTTAATTTAAGATAGTTCTAAGTGACAGTTATCTCTAGACTGCAGGTTCAATCCTGGTTAGGAGCATTAGTAACATAGAATGATAATTAACACAGCTTAACATCTGTACCCCAGCTATGGTTAGTGGAAGGGGAACAGGATAACCCCATGGACTGTAAGGGTTAGGTTCAAAGTTCCGTGATGGCTCCTGATTACGACAAGAATGTTCCCGATTAAGCCAAGAATGTTCCCGAGTTCGAGAAGGTTCCCGAGTCCGACAAGAAATACCTGAAGTAGGCCGGAGGGCACATCGGTCGAAACGTTGTACAAATAACAATGAAGATGAGAACAATAGTCCGAATAATA
>CM042161.1:49670486-49675486 GCA_023376005.1 Doryteuthis pealeii
AAAATAAATTTTGAGTGACATTCGGTATCCCATATCCTAGTAAGTCTTTAGCAACTTCTCAATACAGGCTTGGTAATTTGGTACGCGTGTGTAACCAAGGAAGCCACTACAGACTGACTTAAATGCTTCCCATGCTCTCAGTTTCCTGCATAATAACTAAAAAAGAAGACATAAGTCACACAATATTAGAAATTAACACTGAATGCATATACGCCTTTATGTACAGTATCGTACAAAATGTACAATATTCATATCTAAAAAACCTAGAGGTGATGAGTAAAAATGGATTTCAAATCTGAATTCAGCACCCCCAAATTAGGTTAAAACAGCTATTTTTGTGCTTGCCTCAATTTCTTTGTAAACCAGTGTAATGAATTCGATCTTCGCTGGATGTCTCATACATTTGACCTTGTATAGCGAACAGATTGGATGATAAATAAGGAGTCTCATCGTGGTGCAATGGTTAGCAAGCTATTCTCACAGATCCATTACTACTGAATAACGAGTTCGATCCTCACTGGATGTAAGTATGGACTTTCAACTTTGTGTCACATACCACCCGTGGCAAACGGGTTAGATAAATGTCTACGTCTTGAACTTTTATCTATACATATATAAAGGACAATTAGGAAGTGCGTGGTGTAATGGTTAACGTCATGGGAAATGGACTCGTCGCCCCGAGTTCAAATCCTGGATGTGATAATTGCATTTCACTTACGCTAATACCCTTGGAAAAGGTATGAATCCTACTCTCCCTCCAGCTACGGATAAATAGTAGGGCAGACTGGGCTCTTAACCTTGGTTAGGCAACCGGTCTAGGAGAAGGAAAACTCTGAATTCAAACCTGTTGAACTCCGCTTAAGAAATTGACCTTGTGTGTCACATCCTTCTCGTGTGGAGGGTTGGTAAATATATATATAAAGGACAGTTAGTGTGTATGTATGTCCCGAGGAAACTATGAAAATAAAACAATTAATGACAAAGTAAATATATATACACATTAAATATCACCAGTTCTTGCTTTTTGTGCAAAAATTATGAAGATTTGATTATTATTCAAAGATATTTAAAAATTAAAATATACATAGAAATAGCATTGAAGTTCTATTTAAAAGTGTCCAGCAATTTTAAATTTTAAAAGTAAACAAATTAATACAACAGGTATTTTACCCCTGACTCTACAAGTCGACGCTGGGTAGCTGCTCCTAGTTAAATATAACTACGCTAATGATAAAATGGATGGTCTCCATTGAGTCATTTAATATAACATGCTTTATTCCGATCCATGAATCTGACTCGATCCAAACTCTGGAAAAGTGTCACGGCATAAATGGCGGCATTCATTGATTTTTCGGCACGATTCCGACCGCTCAATGTACGTATTGTGTAGGTTTGATTTCTAGATCCTTTTCAATTACTAAAACAGAGAGAGAGAGAGAGAGAGAAGAGAGGAGAGAGAGAGAGAGAGAGAGAGAGAGAGAAAATGGAAAGAAAGAGAGAGTGAGAGGGGGAAAGAGAGATAGAGAGAGGGGGGTTGAACATCTTGATTTCTCAGATCCTTTTCAATTTCTAAAACAGGAAGAGAGAGAAGAGAGAGAGAGAGAGAGAGAAGAGGGAAAGAAAGAGAGAGTGAGAGGGGGGAAGAGAGAGAGAGAGAGAGAGAGAGAGAGAGAGAGAGAGAGAGGGGGGTGAACGTGTTTGATTTCTCAGATCCTTTTCCATTTCAAAAACAGGAAAAAGAGAGAGAGAGAGAGAGAGAGAGAGAGAGAGAGAGAGAGAGAGAGAGAGAGAGAAGAGAGAAGAAGAAAGAAAGAAAGAAAGAAAGAAAGAAAGAAATATATATATATATATATATATATATATAAGAGTATTGTGCGTGTTTGATTTCTCAGGAAAAAGAAAGAGAGAGAGAAAGAAGAGGGAAAGAGAGAGGGAGAGAGAGAGAGAAAGAGAGAAAGAAAGAGAAAGAGAGAGGGTGGAAGAGAGACAGAGACAGAGACAGAGAGACAGAACATTATTTGAAACCATATATATGCAAGGAGCGCTCTGTAAACGTTGGAAAGAACTTCGCCTCCAGACCAGCCACAGGGTAAAACTGTCCATTTCAAGACAAATGCCTGGCGCAAACTGAGGACAGTCCAAAATGAAGGCAGGGATCAATTCAGTTCAGAATCCGAAGAGAAAGCCGATAGCCACTGACCTGTCTGGGGAGAACAGCTCACGGCTTGTTGGTCAACATCTAAAAGACGGTAAGAAGTTCAGGGGTCAGTATATTGAACTTTTAGACAACAGAATCTCATTTTAGTCAGCTTCATTCACCGCGGTGGCTTCAGTTAAAATAATAACATTTTAAATCTTGCCAAATGATGGAACTTTTCCTGCAACAGAATAACTGGGAAGGAAAATACCAAAAAATCAGGGAATTAACCGAATTTAATGGAATTTTCAGTGTTGATATGTTAATGAATAAAATATATAATGTGCTAGTTATTTTTTTTAAAAACTTACTATTTTTCAGGTCAGTTAGTTTTGAAACCTGTATCTCTGAGAATCTGTGTTAAGCCTCAAAGATAAGTGGTTCAAAGTTAACTGACCTGAAAATTAAATTTTAGATAAAATATCTGGTGCATTAAATCTTTTATTCATTAATATATCAACACTGAAAATGTCATTAAATTCAGTTAATTCCCTGATTTTTGGTATTTTATTGTTTTAGCGGGGTGACATATGATGGTGGAATTTAGGTCCGTTAAGTTCGATTTTACCAGAAAGTTTTGTTTATTTTGTTTGGTTTCGTGTGTTTTACGGCATATCAACACCTGTGGGTCATTTAATGCCGACATGGATATTCCTAATGGATATTCAATTTTTGTACTTGTTAGGGTCCCATCTATGGGTTAAATAGAAAAGTGAAATTAAATAAGTATTTAAAAAACTGAGTTTAAAAAAAAATTGAATGCACATCAAGAATAAATAAAACAAAACGTCTTCGGCATAAAATAACCCAACAATGGTTGTCATGCCATAGAAACCAACCAGCCAATCAACCAGCCAACCAACCAACCAGCCAACCAACCAACCAACCAACCAACCAAATAACCAAAATTGAAAGAAGTGTTAAAATGTCAACATTTTAGATCTATCTATCTATCTATCTATCTATCTATCTATTCTTCTAAATCTGCTTTTTCTTTCTTTCTTTCTTTCTTTCTTTCTTCTCAGTTAGTATCTATTCATCTAAATCTAAATATATCTATCTATCTATCTATCTATCTATCTATCTATCTATTCTTCTAAATCTGCTTTTTCTTTCTTTCTTTTTTCTCAGTTAGTATCTATTCATCTAAATCTTAATCTTAATCTATCTATCTATCTATCTATCTATCTATTTATCTATCTATCTGGTTGTTTACAAAATGGAAAAGGCCATAGAAAGAATAAGATATGTCTATCTATCTATATATCTATCTAATTTTTTATTGTGATTTCTCATCTATATTCCTCTGTTCTGTCAATCCAATTTTATTTTTATGTTCATGAAGTCATATAATTTCATATCTATCTATCTATCTATCTATCTGATACTGATCATAGTAAGTTGTTTCGCAAGCAGTTTACAGTTGCTCAAAGAATAGCATCTATATCTAATACTAAGTTATTATCATATATATATATATTATATATATATATATATATATATATATATATATATATATATATATATGAACCCATTGTGCTTTCATGCATTTGTCATATACGTAGGCATGCAAGCGTTTCCCTATGTATTATTTATAAATATATTCAAATTTAAAAGGATGCATTATCCATCTGATATTTATAATTTTTTCTGTGCATTTTCCTTAACTATTTGATTATTTATATGTGCATGTGTACATATGTCAATATGAATCTATTTCAGACTTCTTTAACCTATCTTTCGCTGTTTCATGTATTCAATATATATATATATATATATTATATATATATGTATATATATATATGTCTCTCTCTCTCTCTCTCTCTCTCTTCTCTCTCTCTGTGTGTAGTTATCAAACTATATATTTCAAATTTCTCGTGTACAAAAAGCTAAATCCTATCTATGTCACACCATCTGTGTTTATCTATCTATCTGTCTATCTATCTATCTATCTATCTATCTATCTATCTATCTATCTATCTCGGTAGTACACTCTATTTATATCTAGCTTACTCTGTATATATGTATGTATGTATCAATCAATCTATCTATCTATCTATCTATCTATTTCACTCTGCTCATATCTATCCTACCCTGTTTTTATATAGGTTTGTCTGTATGTATGTATATATGTATCTGTCTATCCATCTATCTATCTATTTCACTCTGCTCATATATATCCCTCTGTCTCTATTTATTCAGTGTTTTTATCTATCTATCTATCTATCTATCTATCTATCTATCTATCTATATCTATCTATCTATCTCACTCTTTATATCTATCTATCTATCTATCTATCTATCTATGTCACTATTTATATATATATATATATATATATGTATGTGTGTGTGTGTGTGTGTGTATATACCACTCTGTTGATATCTATATAGCTATCTATCTATCGATCTCGGTAGCATACTCAATTTATATCTATCTTACTCTGTTTCTATCTATGTTTTTATGTATGTATGTGTGTATGTATGTATGTATGTATGTATGTATGTATGTATGTGTGCATGTATCTCTCTATCTCTCTCTCTCTCTCTCTCTATATATATATATATATATATTAATATATATATATATATGTATATGTATATATATATATATATATATATTTCCCTCTGCTCATATCTATCACGCTGTCCCTGTTTATTCAGTGTTCTTTTCCTTCTATCTATCTTTCTATCTATCTCACTCTTTTCACATATATATGTGTATATTTACCACTTTGTTGATATCTATCTATCTATCTATCTATCTTACGTAATTTGTATCTATCTATCCATCTATCTATCTATC
>CM042161.1:49677093-49689593 GCA_023376005.1 Doryteuthis pealeii
AGAGAGAGATCCAGAATGGAGGGATTTGTTTTCTCTCCACGGGTGGTGGTGCATGCTGATCTAAAAGAAGATATTTTGTGTTTTCGCCTTGAGTGTGATGGGGCGAGCCCTAGGCCTTGCTTGGTGAGGTATGCAGAGCCACATTGGACAGATGAAATTTCATCAAAGCGGGAGCCAGATGTTTATTGTTGTTAAAGTTAGCGGAGCTGAATCTCGATGGTTTCAGATCTATTTGTTCTGCTTCGCAAGCTCTTTATATGCAGCGAGCATATATACTGTACTGCATGAATTTGTACAGGTGCGCAGGGGCTATAAGCGGGTATATAGTAGGTACGATACCGATGAGAAATATGGTTACAGGGAATATGTCTTCGCTTTACGGAGGTGAGCCACGTTCCGCATGTTCAATGAGGAAGATCTTGGTGGTTGTCATTGATTCCGTGTTGGTCGGACGTTGCAGAAATCAGCGAGGGGGATTATGCGAGAAAGCATCATTTCGACATAATTAAAAATCACGAAAAGGAAGAGGTCAGAAAGCAAGAAAGACAATACACAAACAAAGACTAGAGATAACCCCCTAAAAAAAAAACAATAGAAAGAAAGAAAGAAAGAAAGAAAGACGCTAATAACGTTAATGTTAAAAAAAGAAACGCGTATGAAATTGACACGGCTAGAGGAGTTAAAATATTGGACAAATCTGTTTGCATTTACATAGAACTAATACCCTTAGGATAGGTATGAATTCAACTATCCTCCTTCCAGCTATAGGTAATTAGTATGGTAGACTGAGTTGTTTAGCAACCTATCTATGAGATGGAAAACTGAATTCAAACCTGTTAAACTCCGCTTAAGAAATTGACTGTGTGTCGCATCCTACTCACAAGGAGGTGTTAGTAAACATACACATACACAAACGCGGCGCGCACACACACACACACACATACACACACACACACCACACACACCCATATATATATATATATATATTATTATATATATTATAATATTAAGAGCGAAAAAAATACGAAGTGACGTGGGCAGGCTGAATTTATATTTAATGTCATTAGATCTCATAATAACAAAGGACTTTTCTGTTAAAAAAAAGCAATAAGCCGTTGATATCCCACTGAGACTACTACAAATGTTGACTACGCAGATGATCTAGCGCTTCTCGCAAATACATCTTACTATAACACGAGTTGACAGCCAACAATATATACCCGTTCATCTGCTGGGTATTTAATGAGGGGAGAAGATAGATGAGATGAGATGAGTTCTGTTAAGTTTCTGACCGTCATCATTGGTCAGTTGAAAAGGACTTAAAGTAAGTAAGTCCCGAGCTATAGAATCCTTTGGTAAGTGAATAAGTCCTGCGTTATGGAATCCTACGTTGTGTCAAAGGTCCAGTGATATACTCCTATGATCCGTCGTCCACGAAGGTTCGAAGCAGTTGTGAGTAGCTAAGATCAGAACAGCCGATGTAAATAACAATATCAGCAGCAGGGTACTGCCAGTGGTTGGCCAATAGGTTGGTCACATGGTTATCGGCGAGTCTATAATTAGAAGTGGGCATCTAGCACACACCTTATATTAGACGACGCCAACACACACCATTTTTTATATAAGGTGGGTAATTCCATCTGCTGGGTATTTAATGAGGAGAGAAGATAGATGAGATGAAATGAGTTCTTACTGGATTCTGTTTCGTCGCTGCCATCCTCGTCTTCTGGGCTGATCTCTTCCTTATACTGGGCTAGTTTGTCTGTGCTCATTTCCAGCCCTGTCGACTGGGGCTTTAGAATACACCGACTGCACATCTGCAAGGGATAAGAACACCCCATGGGGCCACCTGTTTGCTGGCGACCCGTGATGCTTAAGGACGGAATCCTGGTGGATGAGCAGTCCATGACATGCAATATTCCACTTTGGTCTTTACTTGGGCTAGACAGGCGGTCGGAGAGGGCTACCTTCAATCAATCGGCTTTATAACCGCACAGTGAGAAGACATCTTGAGAGCAAACGACCTCGCGTCTGCTTCCTTCAGCTAACGGCCAAAATCTAATTAACTTAACTCTCAGTCAGTTACTTTTCATGCTTTTCCTTTAGCCAATCAGAAATTGGTGCACAGGTCAGCGAAATGTGAATTACCTGTCAATCATTTTTCAACGGTTAATGGTAACTTTCCATTTACCATACCGTTATTCAAATCATACTACACTTACAGACATAATTTGTAGGCAACCCATAGCTTTCTACTGGAAATATATAAATACTGCTTGTGCAGGTGTATTTGCAAGAAGCACTAGATCAACTGCGTAGTCAACATCTGTAATAGTCTCTGTGGGATATCAACGGCTCTATTTTTCTCTTTATCGTTCTCTAATTATCTGTGTCTGTCTCTGTTTCTCTGTCTGTCTGTCTGTCTGTATATGTTTCTCTCTCTCTCCTCTCAATATATATATATATATATATATAATATAATATAATATATATATATTATATATATATTCAAATCGTTCATTTTTCAACGTTCTTTTTTCTCAGACTTCAAATTTTAAACAGACCGATAAACTAGAACTATTACTCGCCTTTCTCCTTATTCTGAGATAAAAAAATCTTTTTTACCTTCCACATAACAACAAAAGCCCGGAAGATGATCTAATTAATAGATCGAAACACTGCAGCGTCGGCCAATAAAATCACCACTTTACTCATTAAACCTGTGTTTTTCAATTTTTTTTATATACTACACTACACACACACACACATACACACACACACACACACACACACACACACTTATATATGTATATATACATATAAGAGATATATAATTAAAAAATTGTTTTGGGATGAAACAAGAAATCACAGTGCTCAACCACAAATTTGTAGGAGCTTTATTTATTTGTTGAATTTTTTTAAATATAAAAGTTTTTTCATAAGCAACTACCAGGTTTCAGGTATATTTCACCATCGTCAGGCTGCTCAATGCCTGGTGTTTATTTGAAGAGATTTTGTGTTGTTATGTTTATGGACCGCAAATTACGTCGGTTGATTATTGCGGACGCTCTTTTTGTATTCGATTATATATATATATATATATATATATATATATATATAGAGAGAGAGAGAGAGAGAGGGAGAGAGAGAGAGAGAGAGGGGGGGACAGACAACCAAATTCTCTCCATTTATTAATAGAGACCCGTTTTTACGGAGGATTTAGATTATTGCTCACTGCTGTTTATTCTGATATCTGAATTCTCTTGGTTGAGCCTCGTGGTTTTTGGTATCTAACCAATCATTCTAGCCCACTGAACAAAAAAGCACTTTGATGCTTATCCTTGGAAAGAACTCTTCCTTTTATTTTGCTAAAGACAGAACATTATCTTAACATCTCTTACCATTCTACCTCACTAGGTTTTTTTTGTTGTATTGTTTATGAAAGAATAACATTTCTGTCATACGAACCTTGAAATATGCACCCACTGTATTTCAAGATCTTTATCAAGATGAACGTAACCCATCTGAGAAGCCCAACAGCGAAAGCGTGACAAGAAAAAAAGAACAAACAAAGAAACAAACAAAATATAACCAGGTTATTGTAAATACTATTGTCTATAGTATACGGAGAATAAAACGAGGTTGGACATAAGTTGATAAAAGAAGGCAGATAAGATCATGAAGAGAAAATTAAATTTCTGAATTTTTTATTTTTATTATCATTATTTTCACAATTCATTTCATGGGCGTGGTGTTGTTTCCGATGGAGCAAATTAGATTTGAATTTCTTGTCCGCTTTTATGAAGATAGAGTTAAATGTAAAAAGACAAATGAAATTCGAGCAATAAATGCTACTCTAATAAAGGTGAACAACAAAGGTTCTAGTTCTTGTCGACATGCCAACCTCTTGAAATAAAATAATAATATAATAATAATAATAAAGCCATATACTCTGCGAATGTTACAAACTAGCACAACGAGAATACATAACTAGACACGACTAGGTTGGGAAGGTGATCCACTGGGAGTTATGCAAAAAATTAAATTTTAACCATACAACAAAATGGTATATGCATAAACCAGAATCTGTTCTTGAGAACGAAACGCATAATAATAATAATAACGAGACGCATAATAATAATAATAATAATAATAATAATAATAATAATAATAATAATAATAATAAAACCATATACTCTGCGAATGTAGCAAACTAGAACTTGTCAACTGGTTGATTTTGCAGTGCCAGCAGATCACAGGGTGAAGCTAAAGGAAAAATGAAAAAATAGACAAATATCTGGATCTTGCCAGAGAACTGAAAAAGTTATGGAATATGAAAGTGAAAGTGATACCAATTGTAGTTGGTGCACTTGGAACAGTCCCAAAATGATTGGAAAGGGGTCTGGAATGTTTGGAAATCAGAGGAAGGATTGAAACCATTCAGAACACTGCACTGCTGCAATCTGCCAGAATACTCAGAAGAGTCCTGGAGACCTGAGAAAGACCATCAGCTAATACTGATGTGAAAACTCAAAAGGAGCAAATGATAATAATAATAATAATAATAATAATAATAATAATAATAATAATAATGTCTAAGGCAAGTGTGAAAAATTCACAAGGAGTGAAATAATAATAATAATAATAAATAATAATAATAATAATAATATGGAATTTGGCATAGACAAGTGTGCAATGATAGCTATAAAAAGAGTTGAAAAAAAGAAATAACGGTAGGGATAGAATTACCGAATAAAGAAGAAATAAGGACACTGAGAGGAAAGGAAAATTATAAGTACTTGGGAGTACTGGAGGCGGACACCATCAAACAAGGAGAAATGAAAGAAAGAGTAAGGAAAGAGTATCTTAGAAGAACGAGAATGCTCCTAGAAACTAAACTCTGTAGTAGAAATCTCATCAAGGGTATAAACATCTGGGCTGTCCCTCTTGTAAGATACACTAGGCCATTTTTAAAATGGACAAGAGAGGAACTCCGACAGATGGACCAAAGAACAAGGGAGCTTATGACCATGCACAAGGCATTACACCCGAGAGACGAAACAGACTATTTGTATCAAGAAAAGAAGGAGGAAGAGGTCTCGCCAGCATTGAAGACTGTGTAGATTCGACAATTCGAGCACTCGATGAATATACAAAAAAGAGCAAAGAGAGACTAATAGCAGCAGCCAGAAAAAAAATTGTATCATATGGACGATCACAAATATAACAAAAACAAGAAAGCAGAAATGGGAAGAAAAACAGCTACATGGACACTCCAAGCGAAAAACAGGAGAGATCGCACATAAGAAGACATGGACATGGCTAAGAAGAGGAAACCTCAAGCGAAAAACAGAATCTCTTATAATCGCAGCACAAGATAATGTCATAGGGACAAATTATATAAAAGCAAAAATAGATAAGACACAACGGAATAGCAAATGTAGAATGTGTGGGGGAAAAAGACGAAACTGTCAATCACATAAAAAGTGAATGCAGTAAACTCGCACAAAAAGAGTACAAGACTAGATACGACTGGATCGGAAAAGTGAATCACTGTGAACTGTGCAAGAAATTTAATTTTCACCATTCAATTAATGGTATATGCACAAGCCTGAATCTGTCCTGGAGAATGAGACGCACAAAATTTTCTGGGACTTTGAGGTACAGACGGATCACCTAATCCCGGCCAGCTGACCAGATCTAGCTTTGATTGACAAGAAGAGGAAGACGTGTCATCTCGTGGATTTTGCCGTCCCGGCCGATCACAGAGCAAAAATGAAAGAGAGCTAAAGGATTGACAAATACTTAGACCTTGCCAGAGAACTGAGAAAACCGTGAAACATGAGGGCGAAGGTCGTACCAATTGTAATTGGTGCCCTTGTGACGGTTCCCAAACCTCTGGAAAAGAATTTGGATGAATTGAAAATCAGTGGAAGAATCGGGATCATCCAAACTACAGCACTTACGATCGGCTAGAATACACAGACGAGTCCCAGAGACCTGAGGAAGCTTGCTGTCATTCAGCCCCCAGTGAACCACCGGCTACGGCAGGTGTGAAAACCTCAATAATAATAATAATAATAATAATAATAATAATAATAATTCGGGTGGATCACCTAATACCGGCTAGGAAACCAGATCTAGTGTTAATTAAGAAAAAGAAAACATGTCATCTCGTGGATTTTGCCATTGTGGCGGATCACAGAGTGAAGTTGAACGAAAACTATAAGATAGACAAATACTTGGCCTGGCCAGAGAGCTGTAAAACCTGTGGAACATGGAGGTAGTAATGTTCATACTTTCTTGACACACTTTGTCTATGTCATGTCTCGGATGAAATATATCAATTTCCATGTCCATTTGTTCATCTGTTGGAGTTCATGCCTTATCTATTTTAAGAATGGTCTAGAACATCTTTCAAAGAGAGTAGCCCATGTGTTTCTGCCTTTAATAGGATTTCTGCTACAGATTTTTGTTTTTAGAAGTTTTATTGTCCTTCTAAGGTACCCTTTTCTTACTTTTTCTTTCATCTCTGTTTGTTCGATGGTGTCCGCTTCCAGTATTCCCAAGTATTTTTAATTCTCTTTCTCTTCAAAGTTTCTTATATTTTCCTGAATTTGTAGTTCTATTCTTTCCGTTGTTTCTATTTCCCCATTTTTCATTACGACCATGACACTCTTTTCCATCCCCAATACCATTCCTATATCTTAGCAATACATTTGTACTAGTAAAAAATAAAAAACACCCTCCGGGTGATGTAAAAATAAATTTATGAAACATATTGCCTGAGGGGTGGGAGTAAAAAATTCAATGCCAGCGAGCTTGTACCCTAAGTAAGTAAAATCATTAAATTCATTAAAGGATTGAATAATAAAACAGTTTGAAATGTAAACTTTAAATATATATTAAAATAAAACAAACTATATATAGATATATAATACCAGTCATGTATTTATTAAAACTTATTTTAAAAAAACAATGAGGACTGTCTAATGTTGCATGTTCAAATTTTGAGTGTATTTATTGAATAAATACACTCAAAATTTGAACATGCCAAAAATCGTAGAATAAATTTTATTCTATGTTATGACGATTTTGGGTAATGTGATGTAAGCAGTGACAAAAACCGGAAGAGAATCTCCATTATTAATAGATATTTTGAACAAAGATTTCCAGTTCTTTTTCAATTTTGGCAACACTCTTGATATCATCCATATTTATTTCCTTCGATTTTGTAAATTAGTAGCCTCTAGTACATATCTTAAGTATACAGTTGAGTGATATCGTTGTTATAACAAATAGCAGTGGCAAGAGAGAGAGAGAGAGAGAGAGAGAGAGAGAGAGAGAGAGAGAGAGAGAGAGAGAGAGTGTGTGTGTGTTTCTCTAGAGTTTTACTGCCTGATTTTGCAGGTTGGATTGGAAATTATTCTATTCTTCAATTTTAGTAATTTTATAACAAAAACTTTCGCTATAAGAGATTAACTCCACCATTGCCTTGTGTCAAACTTGGCTAAATTAGTCAAATATCCATTCCAAGTAAGAATTATCATTATAACTACCAGACTGATATCTGAAAATTGTATTATCCCGATTTTGGTAACGGGCTCCGTCAGCATGTAAGAAATCTTCCCTCCAAGAAATAGTTTAAATCAACAAATAAAAGTCTTACCCTAAAGCTATCCTTATCTTTGTTCCTTTCAGCTTAACAGCCCATAAAAAGGAAGAAACAGATATATTTGGTGTTTATTAAACACAAACCAGGAGCGACCTTAAAACCACATAAAACTGACGACCAATGAAACTACATAGAGATCACAACACTTCTAGCGACTGTTTAAAAAAAAAATTAGTTAGCTATAAAAAAATAAATTAATCTGCTTCAGTGAATATCTCTATATTTCTTAATTTTATAATTCTTTTAGTCTTTCTGTCACCAGGTCACTATTCTAATCGATGAGCTAAATATGTGAATTTTCTCAGTCTGTAGATCGTCGTCCGGTTAGAAACCACAAGGTTCCTAGTTCGATACTGACCCTCGCCAACTCAACGTATGAGGAGCACGGGGATCTGTGCAGTAAAGTGAGGAGCTGATGGTAGGTGTAGCGCTCCACATCAGACGCAAAAACAATTTAATTTTTCTAGCTTTAGTGAAAAGAGGATAGACTCCCTCGCTGATTAGCTGATACCGACTTTAGGCCACCCCGACGACTTTACTTTTTTAAAAACTTTTATTTAAATATTAACTGAATTGAGTTTTGAAATTTGAACAGCAAAATAGACCGCTTTGTAGAAAAGTTGGTAATTTATGAGGAAGTGCGTCCCGATCTCCTGCCTCAGAAATTGCTACCCGGTGATTATTAAGATAAAGTCCCCAGCTATGTTGTCTCGGTGGTGTTACTTGAAAGAAAACAACCAACTTAGGGCGTTAAATGTATTTTAGAGGGGGGAAGGGCTTCTCTTTTTTTTGGTAATTCTTATTTATTTATCGTAATTTGTTTAGAAATTTATTTATAGAAATTTGTCGTATTTCTTGTTTATTTATAGAAATTTGTCGTAATTCTTGTTTAGATATGAAGATGGATATCTATCTATCTATCTACCTCAATTTGTACATATTTTACTTTGTTTATATATATCTATCCACCCATCTCCATTTGTTCATATAAAAAAAGAGAAGCCCCCCCCTCTATAAATACATTTAACGCCCTAAGTTGGTTGTTTTCTTTCAAGTAACATCGCCGAGACGACATAGCTGGGGACGTTATTTTAGTAGTCACCGGGTAGCAATTTCTGAGGCAGAAGACCGGGACGCACTTCCTCATAAATTACCCAGATCTGTTTTAGATTTGTATTGATCTTGAATTATCTTCATACATTGGCTCTTAAAACATTGATATTCTAACTAAGTATGAAGTTTAACCCTGTTTAATATTATTAAACTACATTTAATTGCTTGCAAAATCTAAGTATTAGATAGTAATACTTGAAACCATATAATATTTTTGAGATGGGGCTTGATAATTAGTATTATTTGGATTATTCCGACAATTGTTCTCATCTTCATTGTTATCTGTAAAACGTTTCGGCCAATGTGCTCTCCGACATCGCTGGGGGCGTTATTTTAGTAGTCACCGGGTAGCAATTTCTGAGGCAGGAGACCGGGACGCACTTCCTCATAAATTACCGAAAAGTTATTTGATCAATCTTGTGATATGATATTTATTACTTGTTTGAGTCTAAATGAAAACCTCACCTTTTATAGACGTCATTGCTATGCTCTAACTTTTTAGTATCTTTCTCTTCCTTGTGGAAATGTTAAAGAATTGAGAGGATGAGCAGTGTTGAATTCACCAACAGACTCTTCTCTGTGCATTGTTTTGAGGTCGCAATAGAAATGCCTGGCCGACCCCCGCCCTGTGTAAGTACACCTGATTGTGATCTTTAGTCTAAACGTCTGACATTGTCTCTCCAATGGCCGGCTTTTAGCGGACTTCTTTTGCTGAGTGCTTCCCACCATTGTGAGCGCTGATTTTCAAAATGGCTGCCCATTTATCTATTTTGCGAAGCACATCCTGCGAAGGTTTTTACGTGGCTTCGTCGCTGACCTTGCAAATTGTTCAATACGTTTTTATTCTCAGTTTTCATTGTGCTTGAATTTGAACCGCGTGGGCCCGGCTTCGGCTTGTATGGAATCTTCTTCTATGACTGACCGCAGGATTGAAGACTAATTGATAGCGACCGAGAGAAAAGGTTCGACTTGGCAGTATTGTTTTCGGTAAATTCTATCTCGCCCCTCAATGGACCGAAACTCGTCCAGCGGCAACAAAAGCTGCTGAAACCAGACACGCGCATTCGTTCTTCTACACAAAGTGACTTACCGCGTCGATTCACTCAAAGTCGTCCGAGTTTTTCACGTTCGGAGTTCGCTGATGTCAAAGACTATTTTTCCAATTTGCGCATGCGTGAAAGTGCGGATTACCTAACCGTTAATGGCACGGAATATGGAATCGGTGAACCGGGTGCAAATTCCGGCTGAGACAGCATGTTCTTCAGTTCGCATTCTTGGGCAAAATAGATTTAAAAAATAAATTTTAAACAATCTTCTTTCCCTCAGCTATGATAGAGTGACTTCTCTAGCCTTGGTTGGCACCAAGCCTAGGAAATAGATATCTCTGAATTTGTTTAAGTAGAATTGGATCTAGCACCACCATCTTGTAATATCTACTTGCTACTTATAATACAGCACCATCGTGTGGTAAGAATTATATATATATATATATATATATAATATATATATATATATATATATAGATAGATAGATAGATAAACGGAACGTTATTTTTTTCAGAATACAAGGTGTATGAAAAAGTAAATAAAATCTCGAAACCTTTTTGATATACCTTATAAATATATATATATATATATATTGAGAGAGAGAGAGAGAGAGAGAGAGAGAGAGAGAGAGAGAGAGAGAGAGAGAGAGACTCTTGATAACGTCGATCCAGTCAACGGTTCTTTGTCTGTTTCTTGCCCATGCGATCATCAGATCTAGAGGTTCTCACGAAGTGAGCCCCACATATATAATCGTCATGTGGAGCTTTATATTGCCGGGTTATTTACTTGGCCATATTATATTGCATTCTGAAAAAAAAAAAGTTACATCTATTGTTCATTCCTATCTTGGTAAATACAGCTTAAATCTCGATACTTTTTTGACACACCTTGTATAACAGGACATAGAACGTCACTCGATATAGTTTCATGGAACTTGTTTTCGCAAAATTTCATAGAAGCGAATATAAATCTTTCGAACGGTGGTATAAATCTTTCGATGTGTGGTTGAAAAAAAAGATTTTCCAAAACATTGTAATAAAGAAAAAGAATTTGTTTGTCTGAATATTTGTCTAAAATGTAAGTTTAATTAATATTTTTTTAATTTTGTTTTTCTTCCAAAAGTGAAGAGAGGGGAGGGTCATTGTCAGGTATTTCTTTGAGTGAAAAACTCATACAAGGAATAGAAAGAGGAGGGGGAAAAGGAGCAAGTGAAAGAGGAGGTAGAGATATTTTTAAACAAATTATTTCAAAATAAACAGTCAAATTGCAATAAAGTTTATAAATCAATTGGAAATTATGATCATTCACAAAATATCTTGCCAAATTATTATATATATATATATAATATATATATATATATATATACAAGTTTTGTTGAACTGTACAGACAATTCCTGTCGGACAAGTTTCGCTCGAACCACTACCATTCCTACAACCTCCTACTACCAATGGTTATTACCTCCCACTTCTAATTCCTTGCTACTACTCGTTCTCGTTAAAAACGAGACACGAAATCATACCATCGTTTCCTACCTGAGGATGGCAAAATGTATTGCCGAAAGCGCTCGTTTTGAAAACTTTGGTGGACTGTTATACCAGTTACACCCTGACACCAGAAAGATGGGCCGAAAATTGGAACTGATCAACCAGAAACTTGTCCGACCGGAATTGTCTGTACAGTTCAAAAAAACTTGTATAAAGGAAAAAATGCTGCCAAAATACACTTTATATATATATATATATATATATATATATATATATATATATATATATATATATATATAAGTGCATATAAAAATTAATTAAATAAAAAAAATTAAATTGAAAAATGTGCAGGATTTAACATCAGAAAATTTGAAAAGACATACATATTTTAACATATGAAATTGATTAAAATAAGCACAATTAAAAACAAATTTTCAAAGGCATAAAGGGAGATAACTTTACGAATTTTTATAAAATACAGGAATTTTTTTTTTAAATTCAAAAAATATAATCGAATACATAAGGAGCGTCCGCAATAATCAACCGACGTAATTTGCGATCCATAAACATAACAATTCAAAATTTCTTCAAAGAAACACCAGGAGCAATCTGACGATGGTGAAATAACCTGAAACCTGGGTAGTTGCTTATGAAAAACTTTTATATTTAAAAAATTCAGCAAAATATATATATATATATATATATCAAAATCTTTCAGGATTTACTGCTTTTAAGTGTTATACGTTATACATCAAAGAGAGGGTATGAGGAGATACTCCCATCAGAAGTCACGCAGAAAGGTTTCGGTTTGTAAACTGGAAACGATTTTTGGTCCTGACACAAGTCCTCTCCTGAACTTCATTTGATTTTTCTTTTTCCAATAACAGCTGAAGCAAAGAAGGTCGCTATAAAAATTTAACGTTCTATAGTCGCAGGGAAGACTAGATTTAAAAGGAATAGAAAAAAACTAATATAAGTAACAAAGAATTTAAAATATTTAAAAAAAGAAAAGCTATATCAAAACAAATGCAAAATGCATTCTCTTTAGAATTTCGATTTTTTTAGAATTCGGTTCAGTCTAGCAAATCAATAAACTTATTATTTTTTTTCATTTTTGAGGGTGAGACGGGGTAAGAAAATTGCTTTTACTTAGATCTTTTTTTTAAGAGCATTTATAAATA
>CM042161.1:49692093-49697093 GCA_023376005.1 Doryteuthis pealeii
CACAGACACGCATACAGAGTTAGACAGACAGACACACATGCACTTAATTTATGAGAATAAATAGATACACAGTGTTACCTTGACTTACGATTTTAATTCGTTCCGTTATAAACTCAATTTCCTCGTACATCAAACAAACTTTCCCCATTGATATAAACTGAAATGCTATTAATCTGTCACTACCTCCCCCAAAACCACCCTAATTTTCCTCATCTCAGAATTTTATAAAATAAGTAAGACAAAAGAATGCATCTACCAAAATATAATGATAAAATCATCAATATTGAGAATATTGGTCAGAACAATTTACGGAATAAAGACAAATGACGCATCTCAGAATATTAACAAACTAGGGACAAAAAAGAAAAAAAAAAACGGGAGAATATTGTAGTGCTATGAACTAGTAAGAAAAAATATTTAAAAAGGTTGTGCGAAAAGTTCTTATCCTGACTAAGAAAGAAATAAACTTCAGCCATGAAATGTACTTGATATTCCACATATTCATCTCACATTTCAACGCATAGTCTTTTAAAAAGAAATCCCTAAAAATTAAGAAATACATCTTGGTTGGACCAAGAACTTTTTAACACACTTGTAAACGATAGAAATATTGGAAATGCATCATAAATAAACATTATTCTTTGCATTCAGCGTTAAACATTCATTTTGTGATTCGGTTATTAAAGATTATTAATTTGAATATGCTTTTCTTTTTTAGTTTGGTTTGGTTTGGTTTGTTTTACGGCATATCAACCTCAGTGGGTCATTTAATGCCGATAATGTTTTTGAAATCAATCAATTAATGGATAATATAATTTTTTATACATACATTTTTCTATTTAACCCATAGATGGGACCCTAACAGGTTTTCCTTTTTTAAATGAGAAAACAATACTACTATATTGTATAAAAGCATAATAAAATAGAATGTAATGCAGTAATATGTTTAAATGCTTATCTTTTATAATTAATATTTTTCTTTAAGGTAATAAAGTTGGAAACTTAAATGTTTTAATGAACTTATTAACATGAGCGTAGTTGAAGTTCGCTTGTGCCGCAAATTTTAGATCTCAAAACAAAAAAGCAAAAAATCGACGGAGTAACAGATCGTAACTCTGAAATATCATAAGTTGGGACACGTGTAATTTAAGGTACAATTGTATATTCATATACAAGATAATATGTAATATGATATAATATGTTCATTGATGTTCATAAAAAAGAGCTACAATCATTAGTTGAAATGAAATTCTACTGGCTCTCCTGTGACAACACACACACACACACACACACACACACACACACACACATACACATATATATATATATTATTGACCTATATATGGAAATAAAACTATGAATTTAGTAAACTGTGGGGAAATAAACAAAAACGAAATGTACTCTTATGTAAGGCCGTTGAAATTGAAGCATATACACATGCATAAACATAGATATAAACATGTACACATGTCCATATACTTAAACATACATAGATATACAAGTGCACACACACACACACACACACACACACACACACACACACACATATATATATATATATGCTTCGATATGACAAATGATAAAAAAAATGTTTGAAAACACGCACACACACACACACACACACACTATATATATATATATATATATATATATATATATATAGTGTGTATGTGTGGGTGTGGGTGTGTGGTGTGTGTTTCAAAGATTTTTTATATCATTTGTCATATCGAAGCATTGTTTGTGCGTTGGAATTCTGGATTTTTTTAACACAGCGTGTTTAGAAAAAATATCATTGAAACATCCAGGGGTTTTAGAAAAATGATATCATTCTGTAATCTAATAACTTTAAGAATTCTCGTTCAAATGAATTCAGATTTTAACATTTCTATGTCTCATGTTCAAATCACATTTCTTTCCCAGTCTCTGATATTTCTCAACCTGCAAAATCAAACTTTGAATTAAATATCATTTTGAGTTATTTCTACACATTATGTTAAAATCTAGAAGGATTTGAACAAGAATTCCGCCCTGTCGACTGGGGCGTTAGAATGCACCGACTGCACCTCTGCAGAGGGATAAAACTCCCCCAATGGGGCTACCTGTTGGCCGTGGGTGGCGACCCGTGATGCTTAAGGATAGAACCAAGGTGGATGAGCAGTTCCTGACTTGCAATACTCCACTTTGACCCTATCTTGGGCTAGACGGGCGGTCGGAGAGATCCCCTCCGATCAATCGGCTGGTCATGTCAAGCCCTAGCACCTATATGATTGCCCCAACCCTATTGCCTTTATGGCAAGCCCAACCACTTTTTATCACCTGGGTGCTAGAAGGCGTTGGCTGCGGGTCTACATGTCCTGGGAATGACGTTAAACTCCATCTGATGGTGAGGTTCCAGTTTTGGAGGTTTGGGGAATGTGGAGCACCCCTTCATCACCATTGCTCCCTGTCCACTCTGACCCGGAGTGGTAGTACCTGTTAGGGTCCCATCTATGGGTTAAATAGAAAAATGTATTAATAAAAAATTGTATTCTCCATTAAGAATTGATTTATTTCAACTTTATCGTCATTAAATGACCCACTGAGGTTGATATGCCGTAAAACAAAGCAAAACCAAACCAAACCAAACCAAACATGAACAAGAATTGATAAAATATCAACATTTTTGTACTTTTTGATACATATTGTATTCTGAAAAATAATTTTCCATTCACTAATTCATCATCATCATCATCATGTCGCGCATGCAGCACGGGTATCCATGATAATCTTTCACCGACCTTCCCTATCATTCATTACACCTGGAAGCTCCTCTGCGGAGCAACCAGCATCCTCACATAGCTGGTCAATGTAGGTCCTTGCTGGGCGCCACACACTTACATGTTCATGTGTTGGCTTCCACAGGAGAACGTCGCTTATGAGTTCATCCTTGCTTCTCCAGCAGTGTCCTGCATGTCTTGTCCGTCTCACTCGGATAGTTTGTGAGATGGGGGGCAGGTGACCGTACAGCTGTTTCCTTGTGGGGTGCTGCTTCCATGACTTGTTCAAGACTACGTGCAGCATTCTTGTGCAGCTCCAATCTAGCTTATTCTCAATTCGCTTTGTTAGGGTCCAGGTGGTGCAGCCATATAGCAGCACCGACACAACCACAGCCTGGAAGAACTATCACTTTAGCTTGTCAGGGAGATCGGACCTCCATATGACTGATAATCTATTTGATTAATCGATTACTGATTTTTCCATATATAGGGGTATTTGCCTCTCATCCCACTTATGAGGGCGTGACACAAGGACATTTTTATGTGGGCCCACCCACAAGCCGAAGCTTATGGGTGGTAGGCACGAAAAATGCGTCGATCCCGTCGGCATTCCCCCTCAAGGGGAGCGCCTCCTGGAATCGACGCTATTAATTTTCTTTACCGGTCCAGTGGCCGAAGCACACTCGACCCCCGGCCGAAGCCAGATCAGGTAGGTATTGTCCATACGTAGGTGTCCATCGAAGAACGTCGCTTATGTGTTCGTCCTTGGGTCACAAGCAGTAGTCAGTATGTCTTGTTTGTCTTACTTGGATGGTTTGCGAGATGGATGGTAAGTGGCCGTACAGCAGCTGCTATTGTTGCATACTGGGGTTTTCACAGTACCATATCAGCATATAACGTTGTATACCCTTCTTACTTCTTACTTCTTTACTCTGATCGTATTTTCTTCTGGCCGGCTTTGATTCTATCTTCTAACATCTTGGTCTGGTCTCTTCTAAAGGTCTGGACTTTCTTGTATGGAGATTTCGGGTCTAGTTTCTGTTGGGATTTCTTGTTATCAGAAGCCCTGTGTTATTGTTCGTTTTTAGGTAATAAACACAATACTTCGATTTACGTTGATGTTACTTTATTTCCAAATCCCCAACCAGACAATCTGCGCAGATGACAGGATGCGCATAGAAATGCGACTTACACCTTGCTAGCTCGGCTTCTAACTCCTAACTGACTTAAACTGACTATATCCTTAAACCGGAAGACAGGGTCTTCCATGGCTTCCGGTTCTCACGATCCATCCCCGCAAGGCAGGGTGAAAGGGAGGTCAAGCGTTGTCACTCACTCTCAAGGCCATCAGCTGTACTAATCGCCATTATGATATCTACAATACCCTAAAAAAGTATTAGGAATCTACTAACTATGTAACACTTTTAGGGCGCTGCATTTAGGGCGCTGCTTAAATGATTTGTTTAAAACAGCACGCGGTTTAGTTTTACTTGTATAGTTTTCTATTTGGATTTTTCTTCAAGTGTTTTTGTAACGTGGTGGTATCGATATATTCACCGTACCAAAAGCGATATATACGTAACGTTCTAATATCTATATAATTGTATAGCGGGTCTTGTCAACGTGCCTCCACCTTCACGACACTAAAAAGGCGTTCTGCACGTGGCGGTCATCTTGTTGATAAAAAAGTACAAGCGCGAGAAATATATCGTCACAAGCTGCTTAGCTTTTATTTCCAGGGTTAGTCTCGTGGGCTGTGTCGGAGAGGAGGAAAGGCAGATAGAAAGAGAGAGAGGACACTGTTAAATTACGGTGATCCCACACAAGGGACCCAGAGGTCCGATCCGTACCCTACGCGTCGGAAGGCAAAAAGAGGCTGGTATTTTTCTTCGTCGTTCCACGTCACCACGTGACTTCCGGTTCCGGTCAACACCCGAAACTTCCGGTTGACATTCAATTCTCCATTCGGGGGTCACGCCCCGGTCAAATCATCGTTCATCACTCCACGCTTTTTCAAAGCCTCCACCTTGTCTCATTTCTTCTTCCTTCTTTTTTCTATAGTAGGGCTCGCAAAAGTCAGGACCTTCATTATCTCGTTACATTTTGTTTGAGTTCAAGTGCTATAACAACGTATTATTACTAATGCGGCTACAGCTTGGACGAATTCCCGTTTTATCCTATTAGAGAAATCAGATTTCCATCTGGTCGATTACCTGTCAGTGGTAGACTATGCCTCACCTATGT
>CM042161.1:49699593-49727093 GCA_023376005.1 Doryteuthis pealeii
AATTATCAGAGATACATTGGATACAATATTTTTGTTTCTTTTATTTTGTTTTTGATTGAGAGAAAGTGAAGAAATTGTAACGGATGAAAGAAAAGAAGCGAGAAGAACAAATAAAAGACGACAAAAATCAGTTAAGATGCCGCAATGCTGCAAAACTTGTGGTTCTTAAATAATAATAATAATAATAATAATAATAATAATAATAATAATAATAATAATTGCGGTTCCAGCAGATCACAGGGTGGAGCTGAAGGAAAATTGAAAGATGGATAAATACCTGGACCTTGCCAGAGAATTAAAAAAGCTGTGGAATATGAGAGTGAAAGTGATACCAATTGTACTTGGTGAACTTGGAACGGTCCCAATAAACTTGGAAAAAAGACTGGCGGATCTGGATATCAGAGGAAGAATTGAGACCTAGAATACTCAGAAGAGTCCTAGAGACCTGAGGAGACTTGTGTCCCTCAGCCCCAGTGAAATACCATCAGCTAACGCTCATGTGAAAAACTCAAAAAGAGCGAAAATAATAATAATAGTAATAATAATAAAGGCAAAAATACATAAGACGCATTAGAATAGCAAGTGCAGAATGAGTGGAGCCAGAGACGAAATAGTCAATCATATAATAAGCGAATGCAGCAAACTAGCACAAAGAGAGTACAAGACTAGGCACGAATCTGTGGGAAAGGTGATCCACTGGAAATTGGGCAAGAAATTCAATTTTCACCATACAAGCAAAATGGTATATACACAAACCTGAACCAGTCCTGATGAATGAGACGCATAAAAATTTTCTGCGGTTTGAGGTACAAATGGATCACCTAATTCTGGCACCGAGACCAGACCTAGTATTGATCGACTAGAAGAACCTGTCATCTTGTTGATTTTGCCGTCCCGTCCGACCACCGAGTGAAAATGAAAGAGAGCGAAAAGATAAACAAATACTTGGACCTTGCAAAAGAACGGAGGAAAATATGAAACATGAAGGTGAAGGTCGTACCAATTGTATTTGATGCCTTTAAAACGGTTCTCAATGGTCTGGAAATAAATCTGGGTGAATTGGATATCAGAGGAAGAATCAAGACCATCCAATCCACAGCACTGTTAAGATCGGTTAGAATACACAGAAGAGTCTTGAACACCTGAGGAAACTTGCTGTCACTAAGCCCCCAGTGAACCACTATGACAGGTGTGAAAAACTCAATAATAATAATAATAATAATAATAATAATAATAATAATAATCTATTAATAATGGAGATTCGCTTCCAGTTTTTGTCTGTAACAAAAATTACGTCACTGCTTACGTCACATTACCCAAAATCGTCATAACATAGAATAAATACACTCAAAATTTGAACATGCAATATTAGACAGTTCTCATTGTTTTTTAAAACAAGTTTTAATAAATACATGACTGGTATTATATCTATATATCTATATATTTTTTATTTTAATACATATTTAAAGTTTACATTTCAAATTGTTTTATTCTTTAATCCTTTAATGAATTTGATGATTTTACTTAGGGTACAAACTCGCTGACTTTGAATTTTTTTACTCCCACCCCTCAGACAATGTTTCAAAAATCTATTTTTACATCGCCCGGAGACGTTTTTTATTTTGTACTACTACTACTACTACTACTACTACTAATAATAATAATAATAATAATAACAGAGTACAAAACAATTCCAGAAGAACAAATTATATCAAAGCAAAAATACCTGAGACCCAACAAAACAGCAAGTGTAGGATGTGTGGAGTCATAGTCGAAACATTTAATCATATACTTTGAAAATGTAGAAAACGAGCACAAAGTGGGTACACGACTAGGTACGACCGGATGGGATAGATGATCCACAGAGAATTATGCAAGAAATTAAAGTTTCACCATACTACTAAATGGTATATGCACAAACCAGAATCTGTCCTAGAGATTGATATCCATAAAATTCTCTGGAACTTTGAGATACAAACGGACCACCTAATGTCGGCAAGAAGAGCAGGCCTAGTGTTAATAAGAGAAAAAAAAAGAACTTTGTCATCTCGTGGATTTTTGCCCTCCTGGCGAATCACAAGAGTGAAATTAAAAGAAGACAAAAAGATAAGCAAATACCTGGACCTGGCCAGAGAACCGAAAAACATTGTGGAACATGAAGGTAAAGGTCTTGCTAATTGTAACTGGCGCTCTTGTAACGGCCCCCAAGGAAAAGAGTTTGGATGAATTTGAAATTAGAGGAATAACCGAGACCACCCAAATAAAAGCATTGTTAAGGTCGTCTAGAATACTCAGGAGAGTCCTGGAAACCATTTGAGACTTTCTGTCACTTAGTCAAATCTTTATTTGATGGAGATTCGGTGTCCATCTGTCTCTAACCGAAACTACGTCAATGCTAACGTCACATACTCTCAGGAATTGCGTAAATTTATCAATGAATATCTAATTTATTGTAATAATCAAAATCATTAATGCGTAGAATAAATATTATTTATTGGAGATGTCTCATTGAAATTCTGAGTTAGAGTTGCCTCAAAACAGCTCATTTATTAGTGCGTTTATAATCCTGCAACTTGTCTTATATATCATTAATTCATTTAATTATAATTAATTAACAAATTAGGTAGGACTTTAATTAAGCACATAATCTCCCTAAAAATTGTCGGCCTTCGCCATTTCAAACACTTCGTTTGACCACTTCATACTGTCGTGCCATAAGTCACCCAAAAAGTGCGATATACATATCAGTTTGAAATAAACGAGAGATTCTGGGGAAGCCAGCTAGTTTAGTGGTTAGAATGTCAGCCTGACGGGTAGGGTTCGAATCGCGCACAAAGCACTGCCCTTTGACTTTTTCTCGAGTTGTTTACGCTTTACATTTAAACCGATAACACGCCTAATTCATTTAATTATAATTAATTAACAAATTAGGTATGACTTTAATTAAGCACATAATCTCCCTAAAAATTGTCGGCCTTCGAACACTTCATATCATTAAGAAATAAAGGTTCACATAACATGGTGTGGTTAATTTGCATACTGGTTTTAAAAAAACCCGAGTTCAATAAATAATTACTTGGTGTTATTGATCTCTGATATTGTTGATTTAAACCAATTAGAATATAATTAAACTAGGTTTAATCTTTTTATATGAATTCTTATTTAATTCAGTTAGTATTTCTAATGTAATATATTTTATTACATTAAAACGTACATTATTACGTCCGGAGTGCGCATATATTTGCTATTAATAATAATAAAGGACAAACCGGAATCCATCGTAGAGAATGAGACGCTTAAATCTCTCTTGGATTTTGAGACACAACCCGATCAAAGGAAACTTTCAACAGAAGATGTTAATTAACAGAAGTTTTAAGTTAAGATCTTGTCATCTAGTGGATTTTATCGTTCCGAAAGATCACAAAGTAAAAATGAAAGAAAGTGAGAAGATAGACAAATACATTGACTTTGCAAAGGGAATTAAATACAAAGTGTGGAACATAACAATGATAATAATCATATTTGGTGCCCTTGGAACGGTTCCAATAAGCTTGGAAAAGAATTCCCAGCCCTATGGCCCTTACGGCAAGCCCCAACCCCTTTTTATCATATGGGTGCTAGAAGGCGGTGACTGAGGTCCTGCGTGTCCTGGGAATGACGTTAAACTCTATCTGATGGTGAGGTTCCAGTTTTGGAGGTTTGAGGAATGTAGAGCACCCCTTCATCACTATTGCTCCCTGGTCCACTCTGATCCGGAGTGGTAGTACCTGTTAGGGTCCCATCTATGGTTTGAATAGAAAAACATGAGTTGATAAACAAAATTGTATTATGCATTAAGAATGAATATATTTCACAAATTTGTCGGCATTAAATGACCCACCAAGGTTGATATGCCGTAAAACAAAACAAACCAAACCAAACCAAACTTGGAAAAAAAGACTGGGGGATTTAGAAATCAAAAGGAAAATCGAGACCACCCAAACACCAACATTGTTAAGATCGGCGAAAATACTCAGAAGAATCCTGTAGACCTGCTGTCACTCACATTCCAGTGAGAGACAACCACTTAACGCTGGAGTGAGACTATAGACGATTACTTGGATCTTGCGAGTGAGCGGAAAAACATGAACATGAGGGTAACGGTAATGCCAATTGTAGTTGATGAGCTTGGAATAGTTCCCAAAGATTTCGAAAAAAAAATGGTGGAATTGAAAGTCTGAGGAAGGATCAAAAACATACAGATTATAGCATTATTAAAATGCTAGAATACTCAGAAGAGTCCTGGAGATATGAGGATACTTGTTCAGACTCCAGTTAAATACCACCATCTAACGCTGGAGTGAAAAACTTAATTTCATTAAAATCCGATAATTCCCTGATTTTTGGTGAATTATTTTCTGTAGGGGGTGGGGGCTAAAGTCATTTTGTCAAAAACGCATTTTAGGCTCATTTTGCCAGTACCTAGTATATTAGTAAATTCAACTACAGTTTGCACCAGTAAATCGCAACGTTAAAACATCGAGGTAGGCGGTTCGCGTAATGGCTCCGTAATGTTCGCAGTCTCAAAGCATTTGCTTCTCATCCCACTTATGAGGGCATGACACAAGGACATTTTTTGTGACCCCATCCACAAGCCGAAGCTCATGGGTGATAGGTACAAAAAGGCGTTGATCCCGTCGGCATTCCCACTCAAGGGGGTGGGGGAGCGCCTCAGTCGATAAACCCAGCAATAAACCTAGCCCTGCCCCTTTAAATCAAGGGGCAGGTAATCTGGGTTCGGATAGACCCCTGGAGTCAACGCTGTTAATTTTACTTAGTCGCTCCAGAGGTCGAAGTACTCTGAAGCAGACTCCGTAATCATACCGATCTTCTAAAACAACAGTGTATAATTAGTCCTCGACCTGCGCATTCACTCCATACGATAGGTGAGTTAGGCTAGTCCACAACACCTGCACTCTAACAATTTGTTAAAATAAAATATTTGCATACAAAATATTCCCTTACAAATCGTATACACGAAAAAAAAAAAAGAAAAGAAAAGAAAGTATTTGGCATTAAATAACCCACATGATTGATATGCCGTAAAACCAAACCAAACCTACCAAACTTCAGGAATTTAAAAGCCATGTTTGACATATTTAAAAGAGAGAAAGGAGTACAAAATGAAACCAGAATCGTAGAAGGAGTTCCGATGAAAAGACTATGATTAATTGGCAAGGAATTAATTAATTGTTTCCTTATAATTTGTCATCGGTAATTGTATCACATGATCTTTTGGTAAATCAAGTGCACGCCTATCCCAGGTTCTCAGACGGTAAAATCCTATCTTAGGATTATGTTAAATCTTAGGAAAGCTAATCCTTCCCCCAACCTCACGAGACAGATTAGCTTATCTCCATTAGAAACAGTGGCCAATATATTTCGCTTTCCCCCGTTGCGTCTCTATTCCCGTCAGAAATTCCCAACTTTCTCTTCGTTACTTCAATCTTCTCATCCTTCTTTCTTAACTCTTTCTTAACCCTTTCTTCTTCTTCTTCTTCTTCTTCTTCTTCTTCTTCTTCTTCTTCTTCTTCTTCTTCTTCTTCTTCTTCTTTCCAACCTTCCCTCGTTTTATTTATTTCTCTGATTTTTTTTAAAGATGAGGCTTGATAATTAGTATTATTTGTATTACTTGGATTATTGTCCTCATCTTCATAGTTATTTGTACAACGTTTCGGTCGATGGACCCTCCGGCCTTCTTCAGGTATTTCTTGTCGGACTCGGGAACCTTCTTGTCGTAATTGGGAGCCATCACGGAACTTTGCACCTAACCCTTTATTCAGTCAATTTATTCCGTGATGACTCCCGATTACGACAAGAAGGTTCCCGAGTCCGGCAAGAAATACCTGAAGAAAGCCGGAGGGCACATCGGCCGAAACTTTGTACAAATAACAATGAAGACGAGGACAATAGTCCGAATAATACAAATAATATTAATTCCCTCGTTTTTCTTCTCTTTCTCATCTCTTTCCTTCTTTCCGATTTACTTTCTTTTCTTCCGCTTTTTTTTCTTTCATTCTTTTTCTTTTTTGTCTTCCTTCATTTTATTATATTCCTATTTCCTTCATTCTGTATTCATTTCTATTTTCTTTTCCCTTACATCACACCTTCCTTCAATCTTTCTTTATTTTCTCTTTTTTTTCATGCCCGTAGTCAGGATTGAACCTGTAACCAACAGATGATTGCCACTTAGAACTGTATATTCGTTGCGCGATGAGGGCACTTGGACACATGGTGCCACCAATATATGGGTTGATATAAGGATTGAGTTAATAAAGATGAGGACAGCAGCCCGAAAATTCTAACTAATATAAATAAATTAACCCAATCAAACAAAAGCAAATGAAAGGAAACTGATCTTTATTTTTCATTCTTTTTTTCATTCTTTTTTTTTTCATTTTTTAAATTCTTTTTTTAATTCTTTTTTAAAATTCTTTTTTAAAATTCTTTTTAAATTCTTTTATTTCATTCTTTTTTCATTCTTTTTTCATTCTTTTATTGATTCTTTTTTATTTTCTTTTATTTTCATTCTTTTTCATTCTTGTTATTTTCATTCTTTTTTCATTCTTTTTTAATTCATTATTCATTCCTGTCAGTTGATTCTCAATTATTTGTTCATCTACTTCTTCATTCATCTCTCTTCCCGACTTTTTCCTTCTTTATTTCTTTTTTCTTCTTTCTTTCTATCTTTCTTTCTATCTTTCTTTCTTTATCGATTAGCAAGATTTTTCTAATTTCATCATCGATTTTTGCATGTACATATATGTCACGTAAAGCCAATTGTATGTTAATATAACATCACTTATCCTTTACTTTTTATTATTATTTAGACCATTGCTTTATTATTACACTGGTATCTTTCACTGTATCACCCTATTCTTTAACGACAATCAGCACAGCATGGGATATAGCAAGACCATTGTTAAAAAGACTGAAGCAGGTCAAGGAAAAGCTTTACTTTAGAGCTAACCCGAAACCAGCATCAGGAAATTAGTATCGATTTTCCACGAAGCGAAAAAGAACAAAAAAGTTCAGATGACAAGGTAAGTTGAATTTATACTTTACCAATTGTTTCAACGTGTAAGTAGCATAAACTAGAATTTGAACCCCGTTTTACGCTACCATTTAAGGCAATTCTAATCACACACGAATAACAGGTGTGTCTAATGGCCAGGTCAAGAGAGTCCATTGAGTAGTGCATTCACTATCTTTATCCAATGTTATAGATTTCTGTAAACCTTCTTTCAATTGATCGATTAATTACGGAATAACTACTTACTGTTCAATTTAGAAAGAGCTCCAGTTGTTTACTATCATAATCCTTTTAGTAGTAATATTAGTACTTAGCAATCAATTATACTTAGTAAAAAACAAAATAAAACTAGTTAACAATCAATATATTATAATTAATATTTTTGTAGTAATATTAATAAATAGCAATCAATTACTATTCTTAACGAAAAATATGGACAGTTAATAATTTTGAAAAACATAAAAACATTTGTGTGCTCATATATATATATATATATATATATATATATATATATATATATATATATATTTAAATAAATAACAAAAGACTTAGAGATCCTGCATTATAGACTATTTCAGGGAGCTTAGACAAAAATGTCTAATTCTCCCGACTCATCAGATGCAGGATCTCTAAGTCTTTTGTTATTTATTTAAATATAAATTTGCTCTGTGACTCTAACAATAAGAGCACACATTGAGCTCTCAAACTGCGACAAGTTGTTTTAAAAAAAAACCTATGTCGTAAGGAAGATTTCTTCTCTGGACTTTTGGATTATATATATATATATATATATATATATATATATATATATATATAAAGATAAACCTAATGAGTCAGATAAACCTACTAAAAGTTTCGCTAAGTGCTCTTTTCTTTTTTTTCCAAATTTTTTTTCTCCCCATATATATATATATATATATATATATATATATATATATATATATATGTACACACAAAACCCTGACAAAAGAAACACAAAATACAGACAATACAGAAAATTTAAAACATACATATTCACAAGTAAAAAAAAAAATCAAATGTTGAAATTACCACATCACAACATAGTCAACACATACAATTCATCAAGTTTATAGAAATCGTGCCAATAAACTGGTGTATTTAATGGACACCTGCCCCCCATCTCACAAACCATACGAGTAAGACGGACTAGACATGCAGGTCACTGCTGGAGAAGCAAGGACGAGATCGTAAGCGACGTACTACTGTGGAAGCCAGCGCATGGGCGCGCTAATGTGGGCCGCCCAGCCAGGACCTACATTGACCAACTATGTAGGGATACTGGCCGCTGCGCAGAGGAGCTGCCGGAGTCAATGAATGATAGGGAAGGCTGGCGAGAGATCCTCATGGATATCCGTGCAAACTGCGCGACATGATGATGATTTAACAAACGCGGAATTTTGAAAAAGTAGGGAAAAAAAAATTAAAATAAAAAAACGGGAAAATCATACCAGTATGGTGAAATATTAAAGACAAAAATCAACAAAAATAGAACTGAGGAGACTATAATGTCGAAATAATTTTTTTTTAAAGGTGTATATCCTTTTATTTATTTATTTATTTATTCAGGGCCATGTTAGCTCAGTCGGTAGAGCCTTCGGCTAGAGACCACAAGTTTCCTAGTTGCGTTAGAATGCACCGACTGCACCTCTGCAAAGGTGTAAGACTCACCCAATGGGGCCACCTGTTGTCCGTGGGTGGCGACCCGTGATGCTTAAGGATAGAACCCAGGTGGATGAGCAGTTCATGACTTGCAATACTCCACTTTGGCCTTATCTTGGACTAGACGGGCGGTCGGAGAGGCCCCTTCCAATCAATCGGCTGATCATGTCAAGCCCTAGCACCTATATGATTTTCCCAACCCTATTGCCCTTATGACAAGCCCCAACCTTTTTTTATCATATGGGTGCTAGAAGGCGGTGACTGAGGGACTACATGTCCTGGGAATGACGTTAAACTCTATCTGATGGTGAGGTTCCAGTTTTGGAGGTTTGGGGAATGTGGAGCACCCCTTCATCACCATTGTTCCCTGGTCCACTCTAACCCGGAGTGGTAGTACCTGTTAGGGTCCCATCTATGGTTTAAATAGAAAAACATGAGTTGATAAACAAAATTGTATTATCCATTAAGAATTGATTTATTTCAAAAATTTATCGGCACTGAGGTTGATATGCCGTAAAATAAAACAAACCAAAACAAACCAAACGCATCCAGCTCTGGGACTTTTACCGAGTCTACCTGCTTCTCTGCTACATAAGACTATCATATCAGATCGGATATCAGATTTTTATCAGTAGTAAATATCTTTCAAATAGTGTTGCTATTAACAATGCTAGTTAGTAGTTAACATAGTATCATTATTTTAACTAGTATTAATGGGATAAGTAATGTTAGTAATTTAGTATTTGCTGTGAACTGTGTTGCATGTCAGCCTTTAATTGGAATGTCAGAATGAAATTTGATGCACCGACGCATGTGAGGTGTCAAAGTGCGTTAATAAGATTCGAACGTGCAACTTGCCACTTTATATTTGCGGCTAATTTTCGCCGGAGACCACTGATTAAATCGCCAACACCTCCGGCCATTGGACAGACGGACACACAGGACATGACAATACAAACACACACACAGATACAGGCACACACAGACAGACAGACACACACACACACACACGCCACCATTCACTCGTGGGTAATCCCACGTGGCTGCGCGCGGACACATTTTAACTTGTGGTAGGCAATCGGTTTGCGATGACAGTGAGGGTGTTTTTGTAATACAGCCTCTCGTCTTAGATCTGGTTTGCATACCCCCAAATAAAAAAGATTCCTCAGGGAGTCAAAAAGAGGAGTTTTCAAATTTCAAAAGAGGATACCCTAAGCTTTAAAAAAATATCAAATTTAGCTTGGTAACACTTTATCCCGGTCCACCTTTTTTTTTACAAATTAAAGGCGTGGGATAGTTTTAGTTTAGATGCGAGCAGACACCCGACGAGAGAGGATGTCTCTCAGGGGTCGCAACTCACCGCGCGGTTGAATCTTTATGGGCTGGGTAGTTTTAAATTAAAGACTTAAGAAAAACAATAAGTCTTGTTGAGTTATTAAAACAAGAAATGACCAACCAGAAGAAATGATCCCGAACAAGAAAGAAGAAACAGACCCATAGAATCAGCCCTAAGAAGAATATGGTCACCGAAGAAATAGTAGCCGAGTTAACAACTAAGGACGCTCATCTCATCTCTGCCCCGTCTGTCTGTGTCTGTCTTTCTGTCTCTCTCACCGATTATATACCCTATATTGAGTGGGTATATAACAGTGTTACAAGGGCCGGGTGAACTCAGTCGGTAGAGCGTTCGGCTCATGGTTCTTAGTTCGATACCGGCCTTCGCCAACTTAATATGAGTAGCACAGGGATCTGTGTGGTAGGTGTAGCGCTCCCTCTCGGACGATAAAACAATCTCCTTGGTCTACCGTTAGTGAAAAGAAGAATAGACTCCCTCGCTGATAGGCTGATACCGACTATAGGCCACCCGACGACTATACTTACTTTATATAACAGTGTGCACTTTAAAGATATCTGTAAGAGAAGCATAAAGACATGCTACATTAACACCAACACCTGGAAGGCTTATACAGAAGACCGTGCGACCTGGCGACACCTCGTCAAACAAGGAACGAAAAGGAGTAAAAAAGAGAGGAAAGAAGCCGCCACGGAAAAGAGAACCAAAAGGAAGGAGAGACAACAACAACTGTTGTATATCCTTTTCATTACTTTCTGCTATTCTTCTTCTGACGTCTTTTCTATCTTACGTCTTTTTCTAGTATCTGGACGTCGTCTTGGTGACTTCGTCTTGGTGGTCGGTCGCACTTCTTCTTCTAGATCAGTCTTGTTACCAAGACATTCACCAACCACAAAACTGTGTTATTTTCTTAAGCTTTTATTTACTTAACTATACATTTCGTGTAACTAAATATCTGACTAACATAGTGCGCGTATGCAGCGTGAGTTCCAGTTAAGGCAGGACATCTTCTCTGCCTGACGTCTAAACTGAAAAACTGAGGACCCAACCAGGTCCCACGTGACTTCACGTATTTCACGGGCTTTCTGTACTATTCCATGGAAAGTCCCGCCCGTGATATTAAAAGGGCCATCCCTTTAGAAATACAGGGGATTGACAATAATCTTATGTAACCGCATAGATTATGTAACACAACTCCAGCAAGCATCACTGTTTGTTTGCAGTCACTGCACCAGAGATTGCCATTTAAAAATTGGACTGTTCAGCCACTCACGCAGTTGCAGATAAAAAATGGACACATACGCCTACGTCTTTAGTAGACGGAATGATGCTACCATAACAGTGTGCATCCTATTTGATACTAAAATCGCAGCACTGTCGCTGAAATTGTGTGACCTTGGCTCTAAGATTTACAATAAACTCATAGAAAAAAAATATTGCATTTGAAAAATCGTTCAATCTTGAAATACGGTAAAAAATGTAAAAGGTTGTTTTAAAATTGTTTATGGTATTTTCTTTTCTAGCAAATTCCAAAAACACAAATAAATTTGAGGAGGGGGGGGACACCTGGAGAGAATTCCAATAATGTGTTAAGAGAGATAGAGACGAACAGATGGAGACTTAAGATATAATATCAATTCTGTTTCTTCAATAAATGCATTCTCATGAAAGTACAGCGGTACCTTGACTTACAAGTTTTATTCGTTTCGCCCATAACACAATTTCCTCGTATATCAAATCAATTTTCCACATTAAAATACACTGAAATGCTATGAATCCGTTCCAGTCTTTCTAGTGGTACCTTGACTTTTGAGTTTATTTCATTCTGCTCTTAACCCAATTTCCACGTATATCAAATCAATTTTCCCCATTGAAATAAATTGAAATGGCAGTAATTCATTTCAGCCCCACCCCCCAAAAAAACTCCCCGTTTTTGTTAGGTTTTTTTTTAGTAAGAAAAATAGCAGTGTATTTTATAAAAACATAAAAAAAACTTATTATAATGGAGATTGTGTGTTTGTCTGTCTGTAACCGAAATATATTACTACTCAAGTCACAATTCCTTTAGACTCAATTATTAATAGAATTGTTTTACATTATTAATAACATGGACCATATCTACATATTAAAAAAATGTGAACGGGAAGGCTAATTTGCATATTGATATTAAATATTTGATTTTAATTGATATGTGTTCAGTATTATTGATTTCTAATTGTTTTTTGTTTGTTAAATAAATATGAGCAAAAATCTCTTCAATAAATCTTAAAAGAAATCAATTAACAAGTAGAAATAACTTCAATTTCATTCTTTACTTCCTACTTTAACTAAAGAGCTAAATTAGGAAAATTTAGCAATGAAAGATGGGAGTGATGGAAGAGTAAGTTCCAGTTATTCTATTTTTCGATTATACCCCCTCCATTTCAAATCTTTTTATCTGCATTCTTATTTAGTTTAATTAGCTTTAATAATCTAATACAATATTTTATTACATTAAAACTTAAATACTTGCACCCGGAGGGTGCATATATTTGCTGGTAGAATTTGGTGGTAGAATATAATGATATATCATATGATTATATATAATATAATGCTAGTAGAATGTGCTAGTAGAATGTAATGAATTATGTGCGGGAATATGTTTTAATGTTGATTTTTTAATAAGTAATATCATCTCTTCGGTCCCATGAAAGAGTTTTTGAGAGGCAAAGATTATTCCAGTGATGAGGAAGTGAAATATGTAGTGAAAAAGTGGTTAAAAGAACAGCCAACAGTATTTTATGTGGCAGGGATACATGCTCTCATTCGAAGGTAGAATATTGCTATTGAAAGAAACGATGACTATGGGAAGAAGTGTGGATGTGATCCACAGAGGATAAGGTTCATTTTGATGTATGATACATGTTCCTGTGTTGGTAATTATATCTGTCCTAAACAAAATGGCATTACTTTTTGACACACCTATGTGGAGAAGTAGGGATGTGATCCGCAGAGGACAAGTTTTATTTTGATGTATGATACATGTTCCTGTGTTGGTAATTATACCTGTCCTAAACAAAATGACATTACTTTTTTTGACTCACCTATGTGGAGAAGAGGACAAGTTTCATTTTGATGTATGATACATGTTCCTGTGTTGATAATTATACCTGTCCTAAACAAAATGGCATTACTTTTTGACACACCTATGTAGAGAAGTAGGGATGTGATCCACAGAGGACAAGTTTCATTTTGATGTATGATAAATGTTCCTGTGTTGATAATTATACCTGTCCTAAACAAAATTGCATTACTTTTTGACACACCTATGTGGAGCAGTAGGGATGTGATCCACAGATGACAAGTTTCATTTTGATGTATGATAAATGTTCCTGTGTTGGTAATTATATCTGTCCTAAACAAAATGGCATTACTTTTTGACTAACCCTTGAAAGACAAAAAAACAAACAAATTGTTTCATAGCGTAATTTACGATAGAAACACCAATGTATTTCGTAAATGTACCCATAGATTAAACTGATTTGAAAACGAAAAGTTTGCCTAGAAATAATTGATTTTAAATGTATTATTTACTACAAAAATTCATTATAACTATTTTTTTTTATAATCACATGCGGATATCATTTAATTGGACTTTTTTTTTCATCGTAGAAGAAAAAAATAATTGGATATAATTTTGTGCAGAAAACCTTGGCATGAAGACAAATTGGAATCAAATTTAATATTATCTGAACTCTGTGGCAATTTCACGGTTTAATTAGTATATACAAATAATATTATGCAATCTCTCTATTATGATAAAGCGAGAATTCTCCCATGTCAGGTCTACTTTATGGCTGCATCATTTGGACTTTAACAAAACGCTTGGAGAAAAAAAAACTAGATATAAAATACATCTACGAAACTATCTACAAAAATACACCCGTGACAGGAACTTGAGTACCAACTTTTATCTCTCACTCTAACAATTTTTATATTAAATAACCCACAGGGTTTGATATGCCATTTAAAAAAACTAAACCAAACAAAACCGAATGCAAAATAGATGCATTTGACCTATAGAGGGGGACGTTCCAGGTTGAAGTGGACCTGGGAGTAATGGCAATGAAGGGATGATCCTCAATCCCAGATCACCATAACTGGAGATCACCATCATATACAGTTTAGTATCATAACCAGGACACCCCCTTTTCTCCTCTTCAAGAAAATCACAGAGACAAGAAGCTAACAGTAACCAAGTACAGTTGACATTATGTCTTCGCTACCCTAACATAGAGACCCCCTCCGATCAATCGGCTGGTCACGTCAAGCCCTAGCACCTATATGACAGCCCCAACCTTATTGCCCTCATGGCAAGCCCCAACCCTTTTTATCATATGCTAGAAAGTGGTGGCTGCGGGTCTACATGTCCTGGGAATGACGTTAAACTCTATCTGATTGTGCGGTTCCAGTTTTGGAGGTTTAGGGAATGTGGAGCACCCCTTCATCACCATTGCAACCAAACCAAACCTAACATAGATTGTATGCTCTGTCAATGATATTGAGCAATCGCTCCTTACGAACGTAGCAAAGTATATATATATATATATATATATATATATATATATATATATATATATACCATATCTACTACACTAGCGCCATAAAAGAACACTTAATTAGAAAAAACAACAAGAAAAATCCACCTCCCCCGAAATTAGGAAAATTTTAACCGAAAACACTAAAATTATCTATAAAAATAATAATAAGAAACTTCTACAGATTCTAGAAGCCATATGCATAAAAAATAAAAAAAACTTAACATCAATAAAATAGCATTTAAAGTCGGAGACAACATATTAAATATCTTTAATAAGTAACACTTAACTTACACCCCCTTCTTTAAAAAAAATAATAGTCTCTCCAAATTTAATAAAAACATAGATAAAAGAACTAACAAAAATGAACTAAAACCAACTTATATAGCCCATGATGACGACTTGCGAAACAGTCGAAAGCGCTCGGGATATAAGTATGGGAAATATTATATACCAATTGGAAGCGCGTGGTGTAATGGTTATAGTCATGGGAAATGGATTCGTCGCCCCGAGTTCAAATCCTGGATGTGGTAATTGCATTTCACTTAGCGCTTTGGGAAAGGTATGAATCCTACTCTCCCTCCAGCTATAGATAAATAGTAGGGCAGACTGGACTCTGGAAGGAAAACTCTGAATTCAAACCTGTTGAACTGCGCTAAAGAAATTGACCTTGTGTCACATCCTGCTTGTGTGGAGGGATTGGTAAATACGTATATACCAATTGGATCCAGACTCAAAAAATATCGCCAGAGTACTCCGTGTTGTTCAATAGCACATGCCTAAAAATAACTTGCTGCCAAAATACACAACACACACATACACACACACACACACACACACACACACATATATATATATATATATATATATATACATGTGTGTGTATGTGTGTGTGTGTGGATGCTGTGTGCTGTCTTAAACAAACCCTGAAAGCAGTACCCAGCAAAAAAGCAGCTGTACGGCCAAATACCTTCTGAGGGAAGTATAAAGCTGTTCTCCTAAAGGAAGTTTTACTGTGGACACCTACACATGGATACACCAGTGTTTTTCGAACAGCAAAAACTTACATTGATAAGCTCAGTACAAACATTGGATGCAGTGTGCAGTAATCTCCAGGAGTTAGAACTGATAGGTACGAGTGGCGAGCGAGAGAGTCCTAAGAATCAGGACTGTCAGTTCGACTCGATAATGATTATATATATATATATATATGTGTGTGTGTGTGTAGTATATTAAGAAAATTGAAAAAACACAGGTTTAAATAAGTTGAGTGGTAAGTTTATTGGCCGACGCTGCAGTGTTTCGATCTATTAATTAGGTCATCTTCAGGGCATTTGTTGGTATAAGGAAGGTGATACATTTTTTAAATTTTTTTATTACAGAATAACGAGAAAAGCAAGCGATAGCCTTTGTTTATCAATCTGTTCAAAATTTGAAATCTGAAGAAAGGACGCTGAAAAATGGACGGTTTGAAATGTGACGTCAAATATTCTCTTTTACGGTGTGAGTATGAGAGTGTGTGAGTGTGTGCATCGAAAAAAGGCATTGTGCATTTTTTAGGTGTTTTGTGTGTGTGTGGTTGCGCGTGTGTGTATAAGTCTTTTGCGATAAAGGACATAGAAACAAACCAACAAATGCCCTGAAGATGATCTAATTAATAGATCGAAACGCTGCAGCGTTGGCCAATAAACATACCACTCAACTTATTTAAACCTGTGTTTTTTTTCAATTTTTTTAATATACCACATACCGTCGGATTGACTTCCATTCACTTCAAACACACACACACTCACACACACACACACACACACATATATATATATATATATAATATATTATATATCGTCGTCGTCGGGGCGGTCTAATGTTGGTATCAGCCAGACAGCGAGGGAGTCTATCCCTTTTTCACTAGCGCTAGACCAAGGATATTATTTTAGCATCTGAGGCGGGGCGCCACTTCTACCATCAGCCCCTCACCTTACAGCGCATATCCATGTGCTACTCATGCGCTGAGTTGGCGAAGGCCGGAATTGAACTAGGAACCTTGTGGTTTCTAGCCGAACGCTCTACCGACTTAGCTATATATATATATATATATATATATATATATATATATATATATATATATATATATATATATATATATATATATATATATATATATATATATATATATATATATATATATATATATATATATATATATATATATATATAAGCTCATGGGTGGTAGGCACAAAATGTGTTGATCCTATCGACATCCCCTCCCCCAGACACTGGGCAATAAATTCAGCCCTGTCCCTTTAAATAAAGGGGACAGGTATTGCTTGGGAGGATAGACCGCTGGGATTAACGCTGTTAATTTTACTTAGCCTCTCCAGAGGCTGAAACACTCTGAAGCAGGCTAAGAAATGTTCAGTTATTTTAGTATATATATATATATATATATATATATATATATATATATATATATATATATATACCAACCCCTCCGCACGAGCAGGATGCGACTCAAGGTCAATTTCTTAAGCGGAATTCAACAGGTTTGAATTCAGAGATTTTCTTTTCCTAAACTGGTTACCGAGCCATGGTTAAAGAACCCAGTCTTCCCTGCTATTTACCCATAGCTGGAGGGAGAGTAGAGTAGCTGGAGGGAGAGTAGGGTATTAGCACTAAGTGAAATGCAATTACCACATCCAGGATTTGAACTCGGGGCTACCAGTCCATTTCCCATGACTTTAACCATTACACCACGCGCTTCCTAGTTCTTATTTTAGTATATAAGGTGTGTGCTAGATCCCCGCTTATACTTATAGACTGGCCAAGGTCACGTGATTGACTCTTCTAACCAATCACTGGCAGTACTAGTGGCCTGATAAGATACTTACCCCCCCCCATAATGGTCACACATCAAATACACACTCTTTGACGAAGGACGCACATAGGATTGCCGAGATCTTTACCAATAGCCACGAAGGACTTATACGATTACCAGTAACTCAGGACACTTTAGTAACCAAAGGATTCACATTGTGGATGGACTCTTTATCAAGGATTCCACCAGATAAGCGCTTCTGCAATAATCCCGATTTTGTAAATACTGATTTTAAAAAAAAATTATTTTCTCTATTAATTCTTAAGTTTAATTGTATTAGAAAGGAATACTTGATATCATATCTGACTCAGTGGTAGTACTTGTTATAGTCCCATTCAAGGGTCAAATATATATATATATATATATCATCATGTCACGCTGTTAGCACGGATATCCATGACAATCTCTCTCCATCCGTCCCTATTGCTCATCATTCTCGGGAGGTCCTCTGCGCAGCATCCTGTATCCACACAGAGCTGATCAATGTACGTCTTTGCTGGTCGGCCCACACTGGCGTATCCATGTGCTGGCTTCCACAGTAGGACGTCGCTTATGAGTTCGTCCTTGCTTCTCCAGCAGTGTCCCGCGTGTCTTGTCCGTCTTACTCGGATGGTTTGGGTGATATGTGGCAAGTGGCCCTATAGCTGTTTTCTCGTGGGGTGTTGTTTCCACTGTCTATTTAACTTGTCTGTGAGATTGGATTTCCATATGACCGATAATTTATTTTATGTTTGAAATTATTCGTATTTGGAATACTTGATATCCTATCTAAATCGGACCGGTAGTACTTGTTATAATCCCATTCATGGGTTAAATTGATCTGTTTAGAAATTATTCGTATTCGATAGGGCCATGTAAAAAAACAAAAACTTCTTAAGAAACAAATACAGACAAAATATAAATATGAATAAATGATAAACTCAAATCCCTAATCTCTAGGCGTTTAATAACCTTTGACGGGTTGACATGCCTTTAAGATAAATTCATCAGTCAATCTATGTTAAGTATTCAAATTTATCTTCCTCTATTGGTCTACCCCCACGAGTTTAGTATTATTGCTTCTAATAATGGTGAATCTGAAGGTGTTGCCGATGTGACTGTTATGAGTGAGTTGCCTCAGGTATCATTATGAAGGTAAGGTTGGCATTTCTCTAGCATTTTCTCCTCTTCCCTACGTCTAGTTTATCACCGCTCACCAAGCTTTCCCCGTCTCTATTCTTTTTCAATCCGTCATTCGTAGCCTTCCTTATTCCGTATCTGTCTACTCTCTCTCTTTACTCACTCACTCTATCACGTTCTTTCTTTTCTTTCCTTTCTTTCCTTTTCCTTTTCTTTCCTTTCCTTTCCGTTCCGCAGCAGCAGCAGCATATTAAAGATAGTTCTTCTGTTATCTGCACGCGTTGGTTTCACTTTTCAATACAGGACTTAATAAACAGCTACATAATTGGATGGTCTCCACAGACCTCGAACCCTTCCCCCACACCCAACACCGGAATCACCACCCACCCACAAACACAGCTTCTGAGCATGCGCAGACGCGATAACAAAACTAATACTGACGTACTGTTATTATTAATCCCTACGAGGTGGAACAGGGACCCGTGCTGACCAATTTCTAGCGGTAAGGTAATAATAATAAATGGCGAAAGAGTTTGTCTTCTACGCTGAGGAAAACGGTCAGTTAAAAACGGCAGAGAAGAAGAAGAAGAAGAAGAAGAAGAAGAAGAAGAAGAAGAAGAAGAATTATAACGATCAGCTACAATAGAAGAAGAAGAAGAAGAAGAAGAAGAAGAAGAAGAAGAAGAAGAAAGAGTTTGTCTTTACGCTAAGGAAAACGGTCAGTTAAAATCGGCAGAGAAGAAGAAGAAGAAGAAGAAGAAGAAGAAGAAGAAGAAGAAGAAGAAGAATGATAACGATCAGCTACAAAAGAAAAGAAGAAGAAGAAGAAGAAGAAGAAGAAGAAGAAGAAGAAGAAAGAGTTTGTCTTTTACGCTAAGGACAACGGTCAGTTAAAATTGGCGAAGAAGAAGAAGAAGAAGAAGAAGAAGAAAAGAGTTTGTTTTCTACGCTAAGGAAAACGGTCAGTTAAAATCGGTGAAGAAGAAGAAGAAGAAGAAGAAGAAGAAGAAGAAGAAGAAGAAGAAGAAGAAGAAGAAGAGTTTGTCTTTTACGCTAAGGACAATGGTCAGTTAAAATTGGCGAAGAAGAAGAAGAAGAAGAAGAAGAAGAAGAAGAAGAAGAAGAAGAAGAAGAAGAAGAACTATGCAGAGTATCCGTGGACACATCCATTACAACCCACTCAGCCACTACTTACTCTCACCTTCTTTTCTAATCTAATACCTAATGCCTGTTTCTATCTTCATGTTCTACCGGCGGGCCAAAAAGTGTGAACATTGGAAAGGGGGACGGATGGAATGGTTCATATCTCTACCATCACAAATTGGTCCAACAAGCCGTGATTGTCATCGCAGTCGTTGCGACCATGTTAGCGATCACAGGAAAGGCTGAAAATATCGCCAGATTTAGCGGGTTGTGTCCGACCACGCCCTGTCCGGTCCTTGAAGCTTCGGACAGTTTAATAAGACCCAAGTATTGACGCCTTAATAAAAATCAGAAAAGCTCTCACGTACCTGCTTGGCTTTTTTGCTTCGACGAACTTGCAAATAACGAAATGAAATTTGTCTCTTCTTGAAGCACTTTGAACTACTTGCTTGACAAATAAGAATAAAAAAATTAGAAATACAAAAAAACTCCCCAATCAACAACCCCCATATATATAGGAAAAAGTGTTATTCAGAAACCAATTTTAAATTGTATTATTAATTATATATACTAGCAAGTATAAGCACCCTCCGGGTGCAAGTATTTTAGTTAAATTTTATAATAAAATATGATATTAAATTAGAAAGGCTAATGAAACTGAATAAGAATGTAGATAAAAAGATTTTGAACAGAGGGGGTATGATTGAAAAATAGAACAACTTTGAAACTAACACTTCCATCATTTTCCGTTACTCCCGTCTTTCATTGGTAAATTTTCCTAATTTAAACTGTTTAGTTAAAATAGGAAGTAAAGAATAATATTACAGTTATTTCTTCTTGTTAAGGGATTTCTTTTAAGATTTATTGAAGAGATTTTTGCTCATATTCAATAAGATAAAACCAAACAATTAGAAATCAATAATACTAAGCATATATTTATTAAAATCAATTTTTTAAGATCAATATGCAAATTAGCCTTCCCATTCATACTGTAAATCTCTATTTTGTTGTATATATAAATACAATTGCGTGTTATTAGTATGTAGATATGGTCAACAGTCTTAATGATGTAAAACAATTTTATTAATAATTGAGGTTTAAATAAAAATATAATCATGGAGAATGTGATGTAAATAACTAAGGGAATTGTGACTTGAATAGTAATATAGTTTCGGTTACAGACAGGCAAACCCACAATCTCCATTATAATAATATATATATATATATATATATTCATTATTATTATTATAATGGTACACAGTAATAACCTACTCGAGTTTCACCATAATGATCTTCAGGGTTAAAACCACTGAATTAATCAAGATATTGATTAATTACAGCCGGTTTCACGTGTGTACATTTTGGTAATGACGGTTTAGCAAAATCACATTAAGTTGCACTAAACACTATAATGATATAGATAATCCTTATAATTCTTTTAAATCATTAAAGCAATAATATAAACAGGATTTCTCATAATGCTTATATTTTGAACCTTTGGAAAAAAATTCACTTCCGCTCATTTTCAAATTTTAAAACCAGCGTTCTTTGACTACGAGTCTGTCACTAACCGTCATTACTAAAAAATACACGCTGACTCTCATCTATCGTTCACGATAGGAGAGTCCACCATATATAATATATATATATATATATATATATATATATATATATATATATATGGTTTTAAACGTGCAAACCTTTTATTTCTAAATTCCAACGTTTCAAAACGTGTCGGACGGAAGTCATCTCAGTACTCAGTTTTTATAGTATCATTCGTTAAATCATGCCCTCTACTACTACTGCTGCTGCTACTACTACTACTGCCAGGAACGATGATCTATAGGGACGAATGGTGAGAGAGATTCATTGAAATCCATGCTGTCCGCACGTCCTGATCATGATGATGATGACGATGATGATGATGATGATGATAATGATATATAAACCAAAGCATACGAATTGTAAGACGTGGCATACATTTGAAGAAGAATGAAAAAAAAAACATTGCTTAAAAAAAAGTTTTTATCAAAACACCAAAAGTGAAGATAGAACCCTAAATAATTCATAGCATAAACAATTTCCTTCTCTTGGACAGTCCATTTTATTTATCCCCTCGGATTGTTTTTTTTAAAAATCAAACATTACAATCGTCACGACAGAAACAATGCGATTGATAACTACGGAGGCTCAAAAGCGACAAAATAAAAATCGTTATGTTTATTCGTATAACGAGTCCAGCCGGATATTAATTCTTGTTTTTTTCTTTCTTTTTCTTCTCTTTTCTTTTTGATTTTCGTGTAACATTAATTTGCACTAGATTTACAAAATCTGTTCAGATAGTGAATCACCGCACCGGCCTATTTTGATTGGACAAGCTAAGCAACTTACGAAGCTGATTGGTCAATCGCAAAACAAACCTGACAACGACTCGAAATCTTGTTTAGGTGAACGTTACGTCCAGTTCCCTCCTGATATTTAAATGAGATATCAAGTAGTAACAACTTAATTATCTAATCCTGCTGCAAGCGGCAATATTAAAAAAGGAAAGAAAAAAAGGGTGGGATATAAAGACGACTAACATCGTGAATAGTATCCCGCGTGTCTTGTCCGTCTTACTCGGATGGTTTGGGTGATATGTGGCAAGTGGCCGTATAGCTGTTTTCTTGTGGGGTGTTGTTTCCACTGTCTATTTAACTTGTCTGTGAGATTGGATTTCCATATGACCGATAATTTATTTTATGCAATCAAAATGAATATATAATTTCTTTCGAGTTCATTGTTTGTTTGGTTGATTGGTTTTACAAACATTGTTGGGTTATTTTATACCAAAGCAAAGTGTATCCTGCTACTTAAAAAGTTGATGTAATATAGAAAATAATAGGGTAATTTTATTTGGAATCCGAGTCCAAATGTTTGTCAAAATAAGTGTCAGATCTAACTCAACAAAATTTGTGATGCCCAGTGTAATGTTTTATTATTTCCCATGATATATACATTTTCAAAACCTTCCATGAAATAAGCAAAACTTTGTTAGATGTTCTATTTTTACGGGTTTTGAGAAAAATCCAGGGTATCCCGTAGTTCAAAAAGTTGATGTGACGTAGAAAAATATTGATGGTCAAAAAATGGTCAAAAACAAGTGTCAGATATAATTCAACAAAAATTGTGTTCCCCAGTGTTATCAATGTTATCAGTGTTATCAGTGTTTTTTGAGACCAAGCGAGGTTATTCTGTTACTTAAAAAGTTGATGAAATTGAGAAAAAAATGGAAATATTTTGAATTCAAAGTCTAAAGGTTTGTAAAAAAAAAAAAACAAGTGTCAGATCTAACTCAACAAAAATTGTGATGCTCAGTGTGATGTTTTATTATTTCCCATTATGTATACATTTTTAAAACCTTCCATAAAATAAGCAAAAAATTGTTAGATGCTGCATTCTAAAGTTTTTTGAGAAAAATCGAGGGTATCCCGTAGCTCAAAAGTTGACGTGATATAGAAAAACTGAGGTCATTTTTGGATTCAGTGGTCAAAAACAAGTGTCAGATCTAAATCAACAAAAATTGTGTTCCCCAGTGTAATAAATGTTATGCTTAAGTAATAGGTACCAGGTACTTTTGACAGTATCACAATTTTTCACTTGGGAACCATTCTTTTGGTTTACATGTGCATTACCTAAATTTTGACCTCCCGTCTGCTTGAAAAGCAATGAGTGACCTCTGCTGTTGATAGGCCAATTATTCCTTAATATGATATGATTGGATATTTTCTGGGGTATTTTCTACGATATCTATATGCAAGAATCTATTAAGCCATTTTCCTTTCGCTTTTCTAATTATATATATATATATATATATATATATATATATATATTTGGAGAATATGTGCTTAATTGAAGTCATACCTAATTTTTATAATTAATTAGTTAATAATTATTGAATTTAGGCGGGCATATATATGTTCAAATGTAAGGCTAAACAAATCAAGAAAATGTCAATCTCCGAATGTACATTTCGACCTATTAGGTCTCATCAGCAAGGTTATAGACATGGGAGACTGCACCGTGTGTGACTCGAAACCTCGACTGCCAGGCTGACAGGCGGGGTCTCTAACCATAACACTAGCTGGCCATATCCAGATTCTTCGAGAATAGGTCGAAATGTACATTCAGGGATTGGCATTTTCTCGATTTGTTTAGCCTTACATTTGAACATATATGCCCGCCTAAATTCATTAATTATTAACTAATTAATTTTCAAAATTAGGTATGACTTCAATTAAGCACATATCCTACAAAAATTGTCGGCTAAAATAGCCATATCAAATAAACACATTGTTTGTTTACTTACTCTCATATATATATATATATATATATATATATATATATATATATATATATGTGTGTGTGTGTGTGTCCACTGTAGCTCTGTATTCCTATTTTGTGTTTCTGATGACTAATTTCCGTGGTGCAATGTTAAGCGAAAACTTCGCTCTTGTCTCTCTCTCTCTCTCTCTCTCTCTCTCTCTCTCTCTCTCTCTCTCTCTCTCTCTCCCAGGGGTCCACTCGCAGCCTTCACTTCGCATTTGTGCCTTGCTTTAACCATTCTCGTACATAATTCGCCACTGTCACAGAAGATGCAAAAAGGTGTTTAACAGTCGAGTTGAGCGGTGTCCGTTTCCAAAATGAGGAGACTTTCACAAATAACGAGTGGCGATATAATAGCATTTATATCTACTATGGAAAAGGTTCTTTCCCTTGTGAGCGTGTCAGTCGTTAACGAAACGATGTAGGGTTAAAAGAAGAAAAAAAAACACTGAAAAGGAATAGGAAGGGATGAGAAACAGGTAAAGCCAAGAGAGAGAGAGAGAGAGAGAGAGAGAGAGAGAGAGAGAGAGAGGAGAGAGAGAGAGAGACAGACAGACAGACAGACAGACAGACAGACAGACAGACAGACAGAGAAAGAGAAAGAGTGAGGCAGAGGCAGACGATTGATAGGAGGAAAAAAAGGAAACAGAAGCCCACAACAACAAATATGATGAACACACACACACACACACACACACACATATATATATATATATATGTGTAAAATGAAATTGGAAGTGAATCCGACTGTAAGTTGAAAAAATGAATAAAGGAAAGAAAAGTATAGAATGGATAATATTAGATATTTTAATCAATATTACTTACACGTGTTTCGGTCAGGTGTTTATCCATGTGTACATGTAGAAATGTTCCGCAGACAAAGAAATAAGGATTTACTCTGATGAAGGTCGAATTTTCTTTGTGTGCGGAAATTTCTACATTTTTTCTATTATTATTATTTCATTTCATTTGATTATTTAAAAAAAAAAAATAATAGTTTGAATAATGTACACATGGATAAAATCCTGACCGAAACACGTGTAAGTAATATTGATTAAACTATCCTATATTATCCATTCTATACTTTTCTTTACTTTATTAACTTTTTTAAACATATATATATATATATATATATATATATATATATATAGGAGTATTGGAGTAAATCCGACAGAATTTAGTAAAGATTAGAGAGAGAAATGTGGACAAAGGAACACAACTTAAACAAGTATATGTAGGAACTACATATACTCGTCTGGGTTTTGTTCCTTTGTCCATATATATATATATATATATATATATATATATATATGTTTGGGAGATTATGTGCTTAATTAAAGTTATACCTAATTTGAGAATTAATTAGTTATAATTAAATGAATTAGGCGTGCATATCGGCTTAAATGTAAGGCGTAAAGAAATCGAGAAAAAGTCAATCTTTGTATGTACATTTCAGCCTATTAGGCCTCATCAGCAGAGTTATAGACAGGACGGTGCTTTGTGCGTGATTCGAAGTGCGATATATATATCAGTTTGAAATAAACGAGAAAATCTGGGAAAAAGCAAGCTAGTGTAATGGTTATAGTCTCCGCCTGCCAGCCTGGCAGGTAGGGTTCGAATCACGCACAAATCACTGTCCTGTCTATATCTGTTTAGAGTCTCATCAGCGGTGTATACACCGATGATTAGACTTAATAAAGTTGAAACAACTGTACGGTGTTCCATGTCGCGCGCGTTATTTGCCGAGTTTACTTATGATTATTTTCTATAATTATCGAATTTTATACGATATACGCATTGTAATTGCCTTGAAAAATATAAACTAATATATATATATATATATATATATATATATATATATATATATATATATATATGTATATTGAGAAGAAGCAACTAAAAGATCACAAAGATTTTGATCTTTTGAGGTGTAACACTCAAATATCATCAGTTAATTTTCTGTAGCTAACAAGCCATCGACGAAAATGGCGGATTGCTACGAACGATTACGGTGCATGCGCAGAACGTGATACATCGATATCACTTATTCCGTCTGATCTGGTTAGGAGCCAATCAGTAACGAGTCCACAGGCCACTAGCTTTCCCTAATGGCTCGATATTTATAAGTCTTCGTGGCTAGAGAAGCAATTTTGCTGAATAAACGAGCGTCGTCTCTCTCAACCAGCACTACCACCACCATCGTACCCTGCACCCCCCACCGCTATCGTCCGCAGTTTCTTTCGCGGTTTCTTTTACGTGTAGAGATGATAATCCATTGATGGAAACGATTTCGATGCATTATTGGAGCTGTGTGCGTATGTAGATGTCGCTGTAACCGTGTACGAGAAAGGGGGTTATTGGTTGTAGATGGACAAGGGAGGATACAGATGATAAGAAAGGGGGGGGAGGTGAAGGAAGTAACAGAATTACAACTTTTTATTTGAAATGACTGTTTTATACATTTTACACGCCATTGTAGCAATAGAAGTTTTGCTAAGCTATTTGATTTATTGGTGTTTCACCGCTTATTCTAATACCTCAGCCAATTGTTTGTGTAAGGTACTTTTCTTTCTTTCTTTCTTTCTTTCTTTCTTTCTTTCTTCCCTTCTTTCTTTCTTTCTTTCTTTCTTTCTTGCCTTCCCTTCTTTCTTTCTTTCAAAATGGTTTATTCAGGCTTTCTTCATCTAGGTATTTAAGTTTTCTCAAATACCGATATTTTTCTGTTTTTCTTTTATCTTCTTTCTCTCCTTCTTTCTTTCTTTCTTTCTTTTTTCTCCTTTTTTCTTTCTTTCTTTCTTTGCTTCTTTTTCCCCTTCTTCTTTCTTTCTTCCTTTCTTCTTTCTTTCAAATTAATTTATTGACTCTTTATTCTTCAAGGTACTGACGTTTTCTCAAACACCGATAGTTTTTCCGTCTTTCTTTCTTTCTTTCTTTCTTTCTTTCTTTCTTCATTTCTTTCTTTCTTTCTTTCTTTCAAAATTGCTTATGAACTCTTTATTCTTCAAAACATTTAAGTTTTCTCAAATAGCGACAATTTTTCCGTCTTCCCTTTCTTTCTTTCTTTCTTTCCTTCCTTTCTTTTTTCTTTTTTTAAAATGGTTTATTGACCTTTTCTTCATCTTGGTATTTAAGTTTTATTAATACCAATAGTCTTTCTTTCTTTCTTTCTTTCTTTCTTTCAAAAGAGTTTTTATTAATACCAATAGTCTTTCTTTCTTTCTTTCTTTCTTTCTTTCTTTCAAAAGAGTTTATTGAGGATTCTTCTTCCTGAAATTTATATTTTCTCTTTTACCGATATCTTTTTTCTTTCCTTTT
>CM042161.1:49732093-49738251 GCA_023376005.1 Doryteuthis pealeii
ATGTCTAGTGAAGGTAGGCTTACGATACACGGGTGAACTGAATCCTTGCTCTGTGCGACTTATTAACACATCTAGGAAGGACAATTTGTTGTCTTGTTCTTTCTCCATCGTGAACTGTATAGATGGACGGATTGAGTTCACATGATCCATTAGTATTTGAACATTTTCCTGATGGGACCAGAGAATGAATGTGTCATCTACGTATTTAAGCCACATTGATGGCTTTAGTGGTGTAGTTGAAGTCCTGCTCAAGGTAGGACGAAATATATCTCCTACATCTACTTGTTTGAGTTGCTCTTTTTGTCCACTTTTTCCCTCTTTACTACATTCTGTCGGATTTACTCCAACACTCCTATCCTCGTAGTTGTTAATATATATATATATATATATATATATATATATATATATAATATATTAACAACTAATTTCAGTTGAGCACTCTATTTAGGAGGAATTTAATTGCAAATTCACCGTATTCGGCGTTAAGCTAAATCTCACTTTGTTTACAAAGTTTGAGAACTCTTAGTGAATTCATTTCCGCTTAGAAATGTAGCGATTAAATAGCCTGCTATACTTGGCAGCTGATTGTGGCCGTATGGGTAAGCAGGTTTGGCGAGCGTAAGTTCGTTCGGTTCTCGAACCCGGCCAGAGGCAGCTGCTAAAATGGTATAACTGCACTGACGAGAGGTGATACCTCGAAACACGTGTCTGTAGTTTACTCTATTATATATATATATATATATATATATATATATATATATATATATTTTTGTGTGTCTATAGTTTATACAGAAAGGAAATGAGATATTGACTACATGATGTATTAATTCAAGTAAATAGCTCATTATCAAAAGAATATACATGTATGTATGATTAATATTTACCTGTGTATAATAGTAAATATGTATATTATTGTCTGCACCATATATATAAATGCACGTTTAGCTTTGATCAAAGAAGTCGTATCTAGCTGTTAAGCCTGTGTCCATAGTGTATAGAGAAAGGAAATGACATATTGACGATATGACGAATTCATTTTAGTAAGTAGATTTTTAAAGAATACATTTAATACATATATGTACGATTCGTACCTACCTGTATATAACAGGAAATATGTATATTAGAGCCTGCACCATCTATACATATATAAAGGGCAGTTGTATGTATGTATATATGCCCGGGGAAAACAACGAAAATAAAACAATTAACGAAAGTAAATACACACACACACACACACACACACACACACACACATATATATATATATATATATATATTGTAGGGGATTGTCTTCCTTTTGCCGGAAGAGTTATCTTCTCGCTGCGTTGCTGTTTGTTCCCACTAGGTAGTTAAGTGCATTCATTCAAAACGCCGCTTTCTTTTTTAGCTGGATCTTCGAAAGAACTGCAATGGGCTAGAGTCTTTATACAGCATGGACTATCCTTTATTTCCATGTCTGTAACATTTATATGTTAGGTACATTTGGGTATCTTGTTTATACCTAAATATTGTATATGTATTTACATGTTCTATTCTCCTGTACATTATGTATCTTATCGTTTCCATGTGCTGTTATATATATTAAATGTTTTGTCTCACAACGTGTCAGAACTGTATGTTATTCAATTATCAACCTTGAATCTTACAATATATATATATATATAATATATATATATAATATATATATATATATATATATATGTGTGTGTGTGTGTGTGTATGTTATGTTCTTGTGAACGTTGTTTCTTTGATCTTTTGAACCATTGGAAAAACGAACTAAAACAAGAAAAACAGAACAATAATCTGAATTTTAATATTCAATTTTTATTCTGTTCCTGGTTTGATCAATTCCGATATTTCAGGTGAACCTTCACCCTTTTTCAAGTTATATATGAGACGGTCTGGAGAAAAAATGAAATGCTGTATATGAGGGCAAAAAATAATTAAATGAAGTGAACAATATAAATCAAATCTTCATTATTTTTGCTCAGAAAGCAAGGCCTGATGATAGTGAATATATATATATATATATATATATATATATATATATATATATATTGAAATATGTATACTTGGGCAGCATTTTTTCTTTTAGACATGTTCTGTTAAACGCCACAGACAATTCAAGTCTGAGGAGTTTTTTTATGGTCCTTTCAATTTTCCTAGCGATCTTTTTCGTGTTTGGGTGGAGAAGTTGTAATAGTCCACCAAATCCTTGTTTTTTTTTTCGAGCGCTTTCGGCTGGTTTATCAGCCATCATCAGGTGGGGAAACGATGTTAAGTTTTCAAGTGCCTCGTTTTTATAGAAGAACGAGTAGTAGCTTAAGAGTGGTGGTGGTAGTTAGTACGAAACAATGGATTAATGGGTTTTTGAGGGGGATACAGAATTGTGAGGAAGGGAGGGGGAATGGTTAGAGTGGGATTTTTTATAAGCATTGGAGGACGTGTTTACTGGTTTGAAAGTTTATTTTGTTTAAGGTAGGTTTTTTTAATTTGATATAGAGTGCTTCCATTATTTGCAGTTTTTGTTTGTTTTTTTCTTTATGGAGTGTGAGTGTGTTTTCTGTTAAAATTTTTCTGTAGGTTGAGGGGGGCATGAATGTGTCTTTAAGTGTTGACTAATGGAGCTGGTGTCAGATAAGTGCATTGTTAAACGGCGGGATAATGTGGTCGTCGTATGGCCAATATATGTATTGCTGATATTGGAGAAGCAATCTCCTATGGGACATGTAAACTCATATACAACATTGGTCTCATTTAGACGAGTGGTTTTAGGAGATGAATTATTGAAAGTGACAAGGTTCGCGGTTTTGAATTTTTTTACAATGCACTTATCTGACACCAGCTCCATTAGTCAACACTTAAAGACACATTCATGCCCCCCTCAACCTACAGGAAAATTTTAACAGAAAACACACTCACACTCCATAAAGAAAAAAACAAACAAAAACTGCAAATAATGGAAGCACTCTATATCAAATTAAAAAAACCTACCTTAAACAAAATAAACTTTCAAACCAGTAAACACGTCCTCCAATGCTTATAAAAAAATCCCACTCTAACCATTCCCCCTCCCTTCCTCACAATTCTGTATCCCCCTCAAAAACCCATTAATCCATTGTTTCGTACTAACTACCACCACCACTCTTAAGCTACTACTCGTTCTTCTATAAAAACGAGGCACTTGAAAACTTAACATCGTTTCCCCACCTGATGATGGCTGATAAACCAGCCGAAAGCGCTCGAAAAAAACAAGGATTTGGTGGACTATTACAACTTCTCCACCCAAACAACACGAAAAAGATCGCTAGGAAAATTGAAAGGACCATAAAAAAACTCCTCAGACTTGAATTGTCAGTGGCGTTTAACAGAACATGTCTAAAAGAAAAAATGCTGCCGAAGTATACATATTTCAAAATCCACGATCCAGCAGCTCGATATATATATATATATATATATATATATATATATATATATATATATATATATATATATATATATATATATTCACTATCAGCAGGCGTTGGTTTTTGAGCAAAAATTATGAAGATTTGATTTTTATTCGGGAAGATGATCTAGACATAAAATTTAAATAGTAACAGCATGGATTTTTTTACATTTAATATTTTGAATAGGAAGACACCGATCTGTCTTTTCAAAATGTCTGTGCACTTTTGTCTCACTCCTCACCAGGCGGTATGAACGCAAACTCTTTTTTTATGAGTAATCTTGAGAAGATCCAACTCCTGATTCAGTAATAATGGATCTGCGAGACTAACATTACGCTCCCCTTCTACCCAAGCGAGGCCGGGTAGCTGATTCTAGTATATAGATAAACTTACGTTTATTTTTGATTAAAGAAGTCCTACCTAGCTCTTAATATATACAAGCCTGTGTCCATAGTGTATACAGAAAGGAAATGACATATTGGCTATATGGCGTATCAATTTAAGCAAATAGGTTTTAAAGAATATAGTTACACAGACATATATACGATTAGTATATACCTGTGTATAACAGGAAATATGTCTACACAACCCCGCACTATATATATATATATAATATATATATATATATATATATATATATATATATAATTTAATATACCAAGCGTGTTGGTAGATCCTTGCGGAGAGAAAAAAACCCAGCAAATAGTTTGATTGTAAAAATATACTACCAAACATCAACCAGGAAGAAAAAAATTTTTGAAAAAAAGAAAGGACCAAGATATTCGTACCAACAAAAAATAATCTATTGGTACAGTATTTGGCCAAAAGAAAAAAAACAATTTATATGTATATATATGTATATAAGATATATATATATATATTCATATAACCGCTAGGAGAAAGCTAATATGTAAAAAGTGCTCGATACCTAAGTAGAGCCAAATAACAAAGATAATCTAGAGTCAGATTTTAGCCCTGAAGAGCTTTATGCGAAACTAATAGTAGGTTCGTCTGACTCATTAGATTATCTTTGTTATATATATATATAATATATATATATATATATATATATATATATATATATGAATGTACGTCTACCTCTGATTAAAGAAATCGTACCTAGCTGTTAACATATATAGAGAAAGGAAATAACATATTGACTATATGGCATATAAATTTAGATAAATAGATTTTTAAAGAATATATTTGCACATTAGGATTAGTACATACCTGTGTATAAAAGGAAATATGTCTATTACAGCTCGCACCATATATATATATATATATATATATATATATATATATATATATATATATATATATAAATGCACATTTACCTTTGATTAAATAAGTCATACGTAGCTGTTAATGTCTATAGTGTATACAGAAAGGAAATGGCATATTGACTATATGGCGTGAGTAGATTTTTAAAGAATATATCTACACACATATATGTACGATTATAATTAATACAACATTATTAGTACATACTTATTAGTACATACTTTAGTACATACTTTAGTACGTACTTATGTACATACTTTAGTACATACATATGTATATTAGTTAATGTATATGTTACGCCAAGGCAAAATCATTTCTTAGCATCTCTGAACTTAATCTGGTTGTATGCCGTATTTGTCTATGTGTATTTCCAAACGCAAAAGTCTCAGCCAAGATCTGTGCTGATAATGTTAGCACTGAATGCAACCTAATTATATTAACAGAAGCACAGCTAAAAATTAACATGAATGCTGGAATATTGCCACAATTTTCGGTGATGATTAATTAAATATGACGAAGCAAGTTATCTTCATTCCTCTTATCAGACGATTGATATGCTCCTAAAAAAATGTAGTCCGTCATGTTCAATGAAATAGACGAACAACCAGCACACCCCAACCATCCTCCACACATGCGCACGCACATGCGCACATAGGCGTAAGCACATCACACTCACACCAGCTATGAACACCTCGCTATATATAAGAGTTTGCAAGTTCGTCTTGCAGGTAAATTACTATTGAGTAACGAGTTCGTTTCTCACTGGCTGCAGTCTCACCTCGCGACCTTTTCACAAATCTAATCTAAGCCTACTTTGCATTGGTTATGTGAATTTAGTTAGGAGACTATTAGCAATGAGTTTGATTCTAACTGGGTGCGCCAATTGCTGATCTGGTGCCACAACTGAGCTAAGCTTAGAAAATAACCCTAAGATATTTTCTTGAAAAAAAAAAAATTTTTTTTCTATCAATACTAATACATGATTTAAGATAATCTTTTATTTATTTTATTTACTATAAACAAAATAATTTAAATTAGAGAACAAAGGGGATAAAAAAGAAAAGAAAAGAAAAAGAGAAATAACACCAAAAAAAAAAAAAAAAAAGAAAGAGAGGGAGAAGGAAAAAGAAAAGGAAAGGGGAAAGCGAAACAAAAGCTAAGTCTGTAAATTTTTCTATTAACGGTTTTTATCTATTTGTTCATTTTTTGTTTTTACATTTTGACATGTCTACACGGTCGCAACATATTGGCAACATTTGACCGGATGTCAGCCGATATTAAGAATATTTGTTCTCAACAAACTTTAAAAAAATAAAAAATAAAAAAGAGAGAAATAAGAAATTACAGTTATTCGCCCATTCATTCATAAAGTAGGAGAAGAAGAAAGAGAGGAAAAAAAGGGGAGGAAAGTAAAATAAGAAGATA
>CM042161.1:49738351-49740851 GCA_023376005.1 Doryteuthis pealeii
TCTTCCTTTCCTTTCCGTTCCGCAGCACAGCAGCAGCAGCATATTAAAGCTGCTGCAAGCGGCTAATTAAAAAAGGAAAGAAAAAAAAGGGTGGGATATAAAGACGACTAACATCGTGAATTGTAACAATTCTCGATATTAGTCGTCTTTATATCCCTCACTTTTTTTCTTTTTCTTTTTTTAAATATTACCGCTTGCAGCAGGATCAGTTAAGAAAGTTGTTACTACTTGATATCTCATTTAGATAGCAGGAGGGAACTGGACTTACTGAGTGACTAATTTATTCTGACATACGGTAAATCTTTCAGTTAGTGTTGTAAAGGGAAGTAACCGGATAATCCCTCACTTATGCAAATGAGTACGTATAAAAGAACAACACGAAGATTAGCTCAGTGTGATGTAAGGTGATCTCCACCCACGAAGGTTGTTTTCGTATTCTCGGATGTAAACCAACGTGCTATAACTCTTCAGAAGATAAGTAATCTTTACCAATCCTCTTTTACGCTCAGAGACTTTTTACCTTGCCGGCCGAGAGCCATTTTTGTTATTTGTATTCATTGTAATAATAAACTATTATTACAACCAATCACAATCTTCTCGTTAATGTATTTCTAATACATAACAGTTAGTTTTCTCTCATATTTGTGATATCTGCGACCAAAATGAATATATAATTTATTTCGAGTTTATTGTTTGTTTTGTTAATTGGTTTTACAAACATTGTTGGGTTATTTTATACCAAAGCAAAGTGTATCCTGCTACTTAAAAAGTTGATGTAATATAGAAGATAATAGGGTAATTTTATTTGAAATCCGAGTCCAAATGTTTGTCAAAATAAGTGTCAGATCTAACTCAACAAAATTTGTGATGCCCAATGTAATGTTTTATTATTTCCCATGATATATACATTTTTAAAACCTTCCATGAAATAAGCAAAACTTTGTTAGATGTTCTATTTTTACGGGTTTTGAGAAAAATCGAGGGAATCCCGTTGCTCAAAAAGTTGATGTGACGTAGAAAAATATTGATGGTCAAAAAAATGGTCAAAAACAAGTGTCAGATATAAATTCAACAAAAATTGTGTTCCCAGTGTTATCAATGTTATCAGTGTTATCAGTGTTTTTTGAGACCAAGCGAGGTTATTCTGTTACTTAAAAAGTGATGAAATTGAGAAAAAAATGGAAATATTTTGAATTCAAAGTCTAAAGGTTGTAAAAAAAAAAAAACAAGTGTCAGATCTAACTCAACAAAAATTGTGATGCTCAGTGTAATGTTTTATTATTTCCATTATATATACATTTTTTAAAACCTTCCATAAAATAAGCAAAAAATTGTTAGATGCTGCATTTTAAAGTTTTTTGAGAAAAATCGAGGGTATCCCGTTAGCTCAAAAGTTGACGTGATATAGAAAAACTGAGGTCATTTTTGGATTCAGTGGTCAAAAAACAAGTGTCAGATCTAAATCAACAAAATTGTGTTCCCCAGTGTAATAAATGTTATGCTTAAGTAATAGGTACCAGGTACTTTTGACAATATCACAATTTTTCATTTGGGAACCATTCTTTTGGTATACATGTGCATTACCTAATTTTTGACCTCCCATCTGCTTGAAAAGCAATGAGTGACCTCTGCTGTTGATAGGCCAATTATTCCTTAATATGAAATGATTGGATATTTTCTGGGGTATTTTCTACGATATCTATATGCAAGAATCTATTAAGCCATTTTCCTTTCGCTTTTCGAAATTATATATTATAATATATATATATATATATATATATATATATATATATTGGAGGATATGTGCTTAAAGTCATACCTAATTTTGAAAATTAATTACTTAATAATTAATGAATTTAGGCGGGCATATATGTTCAAATTTAAGGCTAAACAAATCGTGAAAATGTCAATCCCTGAATGTACATTTCGACCTATTAGGTCTCATCAGCAAGGTTATAGACATGGGAGACTGCTCTGTGTGTGACTCGAAACCTCGACTGCCAAGCTGACAGGCGGGGACTCTAACCATTACACTAGCTGGCCTCCCAAAATTCTTCGAGAATAGGTCGAAATGTACATTCAGGGATTGGCATTTTCTCGATTTGTTTAGCCTTACATTTGAACATATATGCACGCCTAAATTCAGTAATTATTAACTAATTAATTTTCAAAATTATGTATGACTTCAATTAAGCACATATCCTACAAAAATTGTCGGCTAAAATAGCCATATCAAATAACACATTGTTTGTTACTTACTATCATATTATATATATATATATATATATATATTATATATATATATATATATGTATATGTTGTGTGTGTGTGTGTGTGTGTGTGTCCACCGTAGCTCTGTATTCCTATTTTGTTTTTCTGATGACTAATTTCCGTGGTGCAATGTTAAGCGAAAACTTCGCTCTTCTCTCTCTCTCTCTCTCTCTCTCTCTCTCTCTCTCTCTCTCTCTCTCTCCAGGGGGCACTCGCAGCCTTCGCTTCG
>CM042161.1:49745851-49753351 GCA_023376005.1 Doryteuthis pealeii
TCAGATATGGTTTCAGGTCAAGCAGTCAGCAATTTTAATAATTTGGTAATGTTTGTCAGCAGACGACGAAACGTTTTGATATAGACCTAGCAAAGTTAATATCCATATTTACTCGACCAACGGGAAATTTTAACATAAAACCAATTGTTTTCTCATGGTGGAAGAGGGGTGCTCTAACGAGTGGGAGATATCTAAGAAAACTTTTTGCTAAAAAACGAACTCGTACCGAAAACATTTCTTCAAATGCTGTTATTTGTATTGAGACATATATATTGATTTTATTTTAATGTCGAGCTGCGTGTTATCATTGTTACTGTCGTTGGAAGTGGACACGATGAGACAAGTTCAAATCCATGATTAGGCTGTTTGCGTTTCATATAGCGTAAATACCCTTGGGAAAGGTATGAATATAAACTATTCTCCCTCCAGCTATGGGTAAATAGTTGGGAAAACTAAGATGTTTAACCTTGGTTAGAAGACTAGGCCATGAGGAGAAAAAACATTGAATTCAAATCTGTTAAACTCCCCTTAAGAAATTAATTATGTGTCACATCCTAGGTGCTGATAAATATGTATATTTCCTTTCAGGGTTGTCTGATCAAGTTAAGAGAATAAACTAGGATTTGAATTAAATTAAAAGCAGAGTTTATGTATTAAGTTGATTTTGTTTCTCTTTTGGAATTTGGAATTGTTTCTTTCAAGCAAAAAAAATACCCCCCCCCCCAAAAAAAGACCCCAACTTAATGGCATTTTTAATTTTTCGGATGAAGTCACCAATAGGCACCCCAGTTGCGAGCTGTTTTCGAAGGAATGGAATTTTGCTTTTCGCCGGTTGTTAGTAAACAAAATCAACAGACGATCTTTTGACATAATTTCATACAAATCAAAGACTCGTTTAAAACATGAAATTTCCCATAACAATACACTGATATTGATATTGACATTAACAACTTTCTTAGCAAACACCAAACTATCTTTTTGGTACAAATAATGTTCAATATATGTGAAATAATAATAGAAAAAAATGTATCTTAGATTCTGTGCCACATCGGGATATTGATCTTGCTATGAAAAAATCAGAAATCATTAATAACTTAAAATTGGTTGACTTTATCTATACAATTTGGTAATATATAACAATAGTGATTATAATTAAGTCGTACTGATAGCACGAATTCCCATGACTCTCTCATGCCACCCGTCCCTATTAGTCATTGCTTCTGGCAAGTCCTCAGCACTGCATTCAGCATCTGCGCATAGCTGTTGCATGTATCTATTTATTTACCTCTCATCCCACGTATGCGGGTATGGCACAGGGTCGTTTAATATGGGACCACGCACGAACTGAAGCTCAGGGAATGACAAGCACAAAAAATACGTAGATCCCGTAAGCAATCGTCCTCAAGAGGGGGCTCCCCAAGCACTGGGCAATAAACTTTGTCCTGTCCCTTTAAGTCAAGGGGGCAGGTGTATCTTGGGGGGTGGCTCCCTGTGATCACGCCCTTAATTACGTTACCGAATACACGCCCTTAATTACGTTACCGAATACACGCCCTTAATTACGTTACCGAAGACACTGGACACAAATTTCCTAAGAAACCAGGTAAGTATAAGTATAGCTGTTGAATGTAAGTTTTTGCTGGTCGGCAAAAACCAGTGAGATCATGTGCTGGTTTGCATAAGATAACGTCATTTATGCCTTCGTCCGTACTTCTCTAGCATTGTCCAACATGTTTTGTTTATCTTGCCTGGATGATTTGTGTGAAAGGACGTAAGTGGCCGTACAGCTGCTTTTTGTGGGGTGCTGCTTCCAGGATTTATTCTGGACAACACGCAACATTCATGTGTACTTCCAATCTAGCTTTTTCTTCAAGTGTTTTCTTAAAGTCCACGTAAAGCAGCCATACAAACACCTATGGGGGGGCGCTTAGCGTAATGGTTACAGTCGTAGGAAATGGACTCGTCGACCCGAGTTCAATTACTGGATGGAGCTGTTTGCATTTCACATGGTGCTAATACCCTTGAGAAAGGTCCGAATTCAATTCTCCCTCCGGCTATGGGTAAATAGCTGGGCAGACTGAGCTCTTTAAATATGGCTAGGTTACCCGTCTAGGAAAAAAAAACTTTAATTCAAACCTGTCAAACTCTGCCAAGAAATTGACCTTGTGTCACATCCTGCTCGTGCGGAGTGTTTTGGCTAGAATATCTACCTATTCATTTGATGTATGATTTTTTTTTACCTAGACTCATATTGTGTTTTTGTTTTTTTAAATCTGATCTAGCCTTTTTAATTATGGGTTCCAATATTGTATTCATTTCTATGCTCGGTCTACTTAACAACCCATTACAGCCTATCATATAAGTTGACTCTTTTAGGCGTCTTCTCTTCCAATGTTCTTCTCTATCTATTATTCTAACTTCATCCCACGAGGGCAGATGGTTTCCCTTTTCATTCCATATATGGTCAGCCATACCCGACTTTTCTATTTCTACTCGGACCACTGCTTTACGATGTCCTTCTAGTCTTACTTTCAGTGGACGGCATGTTTCACTTTTGTATTCTTTGCCACAGCTGCATGAGATGGAATACACACAATTTTTGGTCATGTTGTATTCTGTTAGTGGCTTGACTCGGAGGAGATGTTTATGAAGAGTTGAGTAACTCCTGAATGTTGTCCTGATGTCATAGGGATTACATATCTTTTGAATCTTTTCAGCCAAGCCTTTGACACAGTGCAAACAGACTGTGGTTAATTTTCGGGTATCATCCCCTGTCCTGCGATCCAGATTTCTCCTAGCCGATGGTATGCTCTCAGGATAATTGTTACGACGGAGGGTCTCTCTTAAGCTGTCCCTTTCCTTCTGGTATACCTCGTCACTGCTGATGGCTTTAGCTCGATGCTGTAAACAGCGGACGATTCCTTTCTTTACATTGTATGGATGGTGGGAATTGAAGTTGAGGTACTGTCCAGTGAAGATAGACTTACGATACACGGATGAACTGAATCCTTGCTCTGTGCGAGTTATTAACACATCTAGGAAGGACAATTTGTTGTCTTGTTCTTTCTCCATCGTGAACTGTATAGATGGACGGATTGAGTTCACATGATCCATTAATATTTGAACATCTTCCTGATGGGGCCAGAGAATGAATGTGTCATCTACGTATTTAAGCCACATTGATGGCTTTAGTGGTGTAGTTAAAGTCCTGCTCAAGGTAGGACGAAATATATCTCCCACATCTACTTGTTTGAGTTGCTCTTTTTGTCCACTTTTTCCCTCTATCTTTACTACATTCTGTCGGATTTACTCCAACACTCCTATCCGCGTAGTTGTTAATATATATATATATATATATATATATATATATTAACAACTAATTTCAGTTGAGCACTCTATTTAGGAGGAATTTAATTGCAAATTCACCGTATTCGGCGTTAAGCTAAATCTCACTTTGTTTACAAAGTTTGAGAACTCTTAGTGAATTCATTTCCGCTTAGAAATGTAGCGATTAAATAGCCTACTATACTTGGCAGCTGATTGTGGCAGTATGGGTAAGAAAGGTTTGGCGAGCGTAAGTTCGTTCGGGTCTCGAACCCCGGCCAGAGCAGCTGCTAAAATGGTATAACTGCACTGATGAGAGGTGATACCTCGAAACACGTGTCTGTAGTTTTACTCTATTATATATATATATATATATATATATATATATATACTATATATATTATATTGTTTGTGTGTCCATAGTTTATACAGAAAGGAATGAGATATTGACTACATGATGTATTAATTCAAGTAAATAGCTCATTATCAACAGAATAACATGTATGTATGATTAATATTTACCTGTGTATAATAGTAAATATGTCTATTACTGTCTGCACCATATATATAAATGCACGTTAGCTTTGATCAAAGAAGTCGTATCTAGCTGTTAAGCCTGTGTCCCATAGTGTATAGAGAAAGGAAATGACATATTGACGATATGACGAATTCATTTTAGTAAGTAGATTTTTAAAGAATACATTTAATACATATATGTACGATTCGTACCTACCTGTATATAACAGGAAATATGTATATTAGAGCCTTCACAATCTATACATATATAAAAGGGCAGTTGTATGTATGTATATATGCCCGGGAAAACAACGAAAATAAAACAATTAACGAAAAGTAAATACACACACACACACACACACACACACACACACACACACACACACACACACATATATATATATATATATTGTAGGGGATTGTCTTCCTTTTGCCGGAAGAGTTATCTTCTCGCTGCGTTGCTGTTTGTTCCCACTAGGGGGACCTCTGGTAGTTAAGTGCGTTCATTCAAAACGCCGCTTCCTTTTTTAGCTGGATCTTCGAAAGAACTGCAATGGGCTAGAGTCTTTATACAGCATGGACTATCCTTTAGTTCCATGTCTGTAATATTTATATGTTAGGTACATTTGGGTATCTTGTTTATACCTAAATATTGTATATGTATTTACATGTTCTATTCTCCTGTACATTATGTATCTTATCGTTTCCATGTGCTGTTATATATATTAAATGTTTTGTCTCACAACGTGACGGAATTGTATGTTATTCAATTATCAACCTTGAATCTTACAATATATATATATATATATATATATATATATATATATATATATATACATGTATGTTATGTTCTTGTGAACGTTGTTTCTTTGGTGTTTTGAAGCATTGGAAAAACGAACTAAAACAAGAAAAACAGAACAATAATCTGAATTTTAATATTCAATTTTTATTCTGTTCCTGGTTTGATCAATTCCGATATTTCAGGTGAACCTTCCCCACCTGATGATGGCTGATAAACCAGCCGAAAGCGCTCGAAAAAAACAAGGATTTGGTGGACTATTACAACTTCTCCACCAAAACACGAAAAAGATCGCTAGGAAAATTGAAAAGACCATAAAAAACTCCTCAGACTTGAATTGTCTGTGGCGTTTAACAGAACATGTCTAAAAGAAAAAATGCTGCCGAAGTATACATATTTCAAAATCCACGATCCAGCAGCTCGATATATATATATATATATATATATATATATATATATATATATATATATATATATATATTCACTATCAGCAGGCGTTGGTTTTTGAGCAAAAATTATGAAGATTTAATTTTTATTCGGGAAGATGATCTAGACATAAAATTTAAATAGTAACAGCATGGATTTTTTTTTACATTTAATATTTTGAATAGGAAGACACCGATCTGCTTTTTCAAAATGTCTGTGCACTTTTGTCTCACTCCTCACCAGGCGGTATGAACGCAAACTCTTTTTTATGAGTAATCCTGAGAAGATCCAACTCCTGATTCAGTAATAATGGATCTGCGAGACTAACATTACGCTCCCCTTCTACCCAAGCGAGGCCGGGTAGCTGATTCTAGTATATAGATAAACTTACGTTTATTTTTGATTAAAGAAGTCATACCTAGCTGTTAATATATACAAGCCTGTGTCCATAGTGTATACAGAAAGGAAATGACATATTGGCTATATGGCGTATCAATTTAAGCAAATAGGTTTTAAAGAATATAGTTACACAGACATATATACGATTAGTATATACCTGTGTATAACAGGAAATATGTCTACTAAAACCCGCATATATATATATATATATATATATATATATATATATATATATATATATAAGTTAGAACAATATTTTCTACCAGGGCCGCTTTTCGCTCTGCTAGTAAGGACGTGTTGCCAATACTCAATCAAAGCTTACTTGTTTATAAATATACGTGTGCGTGTGAAGCCACTTATATTGGCCGTACGATTCAAAGATTGGCTGTCAGAATTAACCAGCACATACCCCGAGTAATACGCGAACACAAACCCATAACATCCGGTTATCGCAGAGCAGCGAGTCTTCGATTTGCGAACATCTAATCAACATGAGCGCTTGCCGGTCTAGTTATAATGATCACCAATTCTCTATTTTGCACAGGGCTAGGACGAAACACCATTTACAGGTCCTTGAGGCCGTAATTATTAATTTTTTTTCGTCCTACCTTGTGCAGACAGATCAGACCTAGGCACTCGCTTATTTTATTGGGCGAGTGTTTTTTTTTTTCTTCTTTTCCCTAAAAAAAAACCCTCATATATATACCATATGTATTTACAATTGACTTTTAGTCGTCTCCGGCTGTAAAACCTTGATGAGCAACCGGACGAAAGGGCCCTTGTTTTTATCAAATAAAACAATTTTTTTTTTCCACTCTTTTCCTTCGTATCCACCTATATAGGTGATCATAATGATTACCCTTAAAGTATTATTTAAATTTGCTTGTACCAGAAATTTATTTATATATAATTTAATATACCAAGCGTGTTGGTAGACCCTTGCGGAGAGAAAAAACCCAGCAAATAGTTTGATTGTAAAAATATACTACCAAACATCAACCAGGAAGAAAAAATTTTTTGAAAAAAAGAAAGGATCAAGATATTCGTACCAACAAAAAATAATCTATTGGTACAGTATTTGGCCAAAAGAAAAAACAATTTATATGTATATATATGTATATAAGATATATATATATATTCATATAACCGCTAGGAGAAAGCTAATATGTAAAAAGTGCTCGATACCTAAGTAGAGCCAAATAACAAAGATAATCTAGAGTCAGATTTTAGCCCTGAAGAGCTTTATGCGAAACTAATAGTAGGTTCGTCTGACTCATTAGATTATCTTTGTTATATATATATATATATATATATATATATATGAATGTACGTCTACCTCTGATTAAAGAAGTCATACCTAGCTGTTAACATATATAGAGAAAGGAAATAACATATTGACTATATGGCATATAAATTTAGATAAATAGATTTTTAAAGAATATATTTGCACATTAGGATTAGTACATACCTGTGTATAAAAGGAAATATGTCTATTACAGCTCGCACCATATATATATATATATATATATATATATAAATGCACATTTACCTTTGATTAAATAAGTCATACGTAGCTGTTAATGTCTATAGTGTATACAGAAAGGAAATGGCATATTGACTATATGGCGTGAGTAGATTTTTAAAGAATATATCTACACACATATATGTACGATCATAATTAATACAACATTATTAGTACATACTTATTAGTACATACTTTAGTACATACTTTAGTACGTACTTATGTACATACTTTAGTACATACTTATGTATATTAGTTAATGTATATGTTACGCCAAGCAAAATCATTTCTTAGCATCTCTGAACTTAATCTGGTTGTATGCCGTATTTGTCTATGTGTATTTCCAAACGCAAAAGTCTCAGCCAAGATCTGTGCTGATAATGTTAGCACTGAATGCAACCTAATTATATTAACAGAAGCACAGCTAAAAATTAACATGAATGCTGGAATATTGCCACAATTTCGGTGATGATTAATTAAATATGACGAAGCAAGTTATCTTCATTCCTCTTAT
>CM042161.1:49755851-49773911 GCA_023376005.1 Doryteuthis pealeii
GATGAGCTGTTGCCCAATCAGCATATCCCGCTTTTCCACACTACTGCTGTGGTCCAAAGGAAAGGTAAGAAGCCAATGCAGTTTGGCAGCGATAGTGTCGAAGGAGTTGCTGGGTAGCACTTGATTTCAGCATCACACAACTTAGGGACTCCGGCTCCGGATTTGTTTTCGAATTTTATATATGTAAGTAAGAAAAAATTGAAATGAATCCGGCAGATACGTTGAAAGGTTAATTAGAAGAAGAAAAATTATATACTTTTGTATGGATAAAATATTATTGTTAATGTCGACACGTACTTGGACAAAAATTCGCTTACACATACAGTATTCTATTTAATTTATAAAAATAAGATAAGATAATTGTAATAGAAGCTAAAATTAAGAGTGTAAACAGGTCATGGACAGGACAGAGTGTGTTGATTTAAAAAAGACAAGTGATGAAGGAAAAATCATTCAAAATCAATTACATCATAAAATGGAATCTTGAAAAAAAAATAACAAAAACAACTCAAAAGCGTTTAATGGTTTGAAAAAAAATGGAATATTATTAACAGATTAAGCTTTGAAAATTTGAAAAGAAGGTTTTTAAGCGGGGTTGTCATATACTGGTTGTCATACCTAGAATATAATTAGAAATTATATATATATATATATATAATATATATATATATATATATATATATATATATAATATATATATATATATATATATACATTACTATTATCATATTATATATTATTATGATATATATTATGATTACATTTTCAATTAAATAGCAAGATTTTACAACACACTCTGTCTTGGTATAACATGGAATCTAACTACAAATATATATATATATATATATATATATGTGTGTGTGTGTGTGTGTGTGTGTTGTGTGTGTGTGTGTGTGTAAAATGAAGTAGGAAGTGAATCCGACGGTATGTTGAGAAAAGAAATAAAGGAAAGAAAGTATAGAATGGATAAAATAGGATATTTTAATCAATTTTACTTACACGTGTTTCGTTCAGGAGTTTATCCATGTGTACAATATTCAAACTATTATTATTTTTAAATAACTAAATGAAATGAAATAATAATAATAGTAGAAAAATGTCCCGCACACAAAGAAAATTTGCCTTCATCAGAGTAAATCCATATTTTTTAAAAATGAAATTCGTTGGAAAGCGGAGAATTTTAAAATGTTCGAAAAAAGAACTAAAAAAACAAAACAATTTTAATTAGAAAATCACTATAATAACTTTATTAACAAATTAATAAATTAACCACCAACAATTCTCACCTATACGTATAATTTCTATTTAAAAAAAAATTAGATAAATAAATAAATAAATAAATAAAATCCCTCATGCTATGAACATTCAGAATTCCACAAAACTTCATTCCAACCATCATCTCTCCGCGTCAAAATCCGTCGCATACGACATGACGTCATTAACCGTCTTTCTCGACGGCGTTTGATCACTCTCTTCAGGTGATTTTTTAAAAAAAGTTATTTTTTCGAACTTTGTGTGCGGAACATTTCTACATTTTTGTCTATTATTATTATTTTATTTCATTTGGTTATTTAAAAATAATAATAGTTTGAATATTGTAACATGGATAAACTCCTGACCGAAAAACGTGTAAGTAAAATTGATTAAAATATCCTATTTTATCCATTCTATACTTTTTTCCTTTATTTCATTTCTCAACACACACAACACACACACACACACACACACACACACACACACATATATATATATATATATATATATATAGTTATTTACTAAGCTTAAATTATATGTGTCACAAGGCCTGAAGTACGGGGGCGCCCAATGAGAATCGAAATCACTAACAATGGTCTGCAAATCTAGCTTGAAATTAAAATCCCCACGTAAAAAAAGATCAAGCCACTCTAAAAGAAAAATTAACGTCTACTATCTACAATATTAAATGCAAAACAAAATTATATTCTGTTATCATTTAAATCCTTTTTAAAAAATTATTTTCTCGAATATAAACAAATTCTTCCTTTATTTACTCAAAAAGCAAGCCCTGGTGATATTTAATGTGTATATATAATTACTTAATTATTGTATTTTCGTAGTTTCCTCCGGACATACATACACAACAAACTGTCCTTTATATATGTATAGATGGATACCAAAGTGCATAACTCTGCGTGAAGCCACTTAACCCGTTTCTAGTGGACAGACAGACAAACAAAAGCTTCCTATGCATTCCTATACATAATACAACTTTTAAATTGACAAGCAATAAATCTAGAAAAGTACCAGAAAGATTTGTACACAGTAGGTAGTTAAGAACAAGTAGCTTAAATGCTTATAATAAATGTTGCATTTTTTTCTATGCCACAATTAATAATAACTGTCTCGTTGCCTCACAGTGGCCCTGCTGGGCAGCCATGTTGTCTTTGTCCCCAAATCCAACCGATACATCCGAATGCGTTTAGCATTGGAAACCCTTTGCAGTTTCTTGCTTGAATAACTGGCTTAAGTTGATTTCATTTATCATGGCCGCTTTTGGCGTCTGGTTGGTCAGTCAGTGGCCACTGGTCAAACCAATGGTGGACTCTATGGTCCGAAGCAGGCGCCAAGACGAATGTAAACTTCGATCAAATGTAATTAGATTGGACAGAGTGTGACGAACGAGAATGAGGAATTCGTATATTAAATTCTTGCAACATTTCAGTAGATAAGTTTTGTCTTCGTCTTGAGTTGGATCACTCACTACTAGGTCGCTCGGTGGGGATATAAGTTAAATTGCTATACCTGCAAATCGTTTAAGGAAAGAGCTTGATTTATGGAATGTGTCTCAACACGTGTATGCGAACACGCAGAGATAATGACATGTACACCACGCACAAACACACTCACACGCGTACGCAGAGACATATACACAAAGCACGCAGAAACATACCCACACAACACCCCCTGATAGAGGGGATACAGTCAGTGTAGTCTAAGCCCCACCGACAGGGTTTATATATATATATATATATATATATATATATATATATATATATGCAAAAATAAAAATACTACTCTGATGATAAATATACAAAAATAAAAATACTACTCTGATGAAGGTGGTCAAAATCTCTCTGTGTACGGAACTTTTTATGGATTTTTCCTATTATTATAATCATCATCATTTCAACTCCATCTGATTATTTTAATAATAATAATAACGTAAATCCGTATACATTTTGATAAACAGACCGAAACACATGTGTAAGTGATATCGATTAAAAGTGATATCGATAAAATTCATTTTTATCCATCTACATTTCCTTTCTTTACTCATTTTTTCCTTGATTTGTTTAGCCTTACATTTAAATAGGTAAATCCCGCCTAATTAATTATTAATGAATTAACTTTCATAAAATTAGGTTCGACTTCAATTAAGCACATATTCTCCCAAATATTGTCGGCTGAAAATAGCCATATCACAAACGTCGTCTGTTTGTTTACTTCTCATATATATATATATGCATATTCTTGTATGTGTTTGTATATATATATATGTATGCATGTGCGTGTGCATATGTAGGATGTGTGCATGTGAGAGTATCTATATGTGTGTGTGTGTGGGTGTACATATGTATATGCTCGTAAGTAAAGCCACTATATATGAAACGTGTTGAATGTGGATGTGTGTGCAATAAATGGTTAACTGGAACGAACGTTTTTAAATCTTAAAATAAATATCTAATTTAAATCCTCCCACTCCCTTGTCTTCCCTCCACTCTTCTATTCTGTCAACTCAGACTGAAATTCCATCAACTTGCAACATAAAATTAAACACATGAATATGCATACCAGAAAATTATTCAAAATTTAGAATTACGCGTGTTGGTGTGTCTCTTAAAAAAATGAAACAAAAAAATTCCCCAAAAGACAAGCGATGAATGTTGAATTAAAAAAAAAAAATTGTGACATAGAAAAAAAAGCCTTTAAAAATCGTGACAAAGAAAAAAAGACATATTTAGTTATTATCTCCCACCCTCCAACCGAATCAATTAATACCCTACCCTGTTCCCTGTTCTGTAATTCATGTTCATTTTGAAATCAGATTTCAAAAAGCTAAGAGGCTGAAATAAATTTATAACTGATAGATTAAAGATTTTATATATGTCCGAGATTCACTTGTCATGATTATTTTCTATAATTATCGAATTTTATGCGATATACGCATTGTAATTGCCTTCAAGCAAAATATAAATAGTAATATATACTTTATTCAACAATGCTTCTAAAAAACAAACATCCAAAAATCTTATTCACTTCGCCGTAAAGCATAGGCATGGTTTGTTATTGTTCACTCAACGTCCCCGTACCTCATATGGTAGAGGCATATTAGTATCTTTGACAGGTTAATTTTGCAAGGGTTGTCCGGTGCGTATCGTGGCCGAAGCAGTATGGTCTCTGACTATGTCCCGGTTTCGATTTCTGTCGGAGGGAAATCGTTAGTATACATCGCTGATGAGACTTAATAAAATTGAAACAGACTGTACGATGTTCTACACACCGAACAATTCTTTGACAAGATTCACTTGTCATGATTATTTTCTATAATTATCGAATGTTATGCGATATACGCATTGTAATTACCTTCAAGCAAAAATATACATAGTAATATATATTATATACATAGTATATATATATTATATATATATATATATATATATATATATATATATATATATATATATATATATATATTTCTTTGACGTGTCTGAGGATGACTATATATGCTCCCCATCGCCCCGGAGGTTGAGCACTGGGGGGGGGGGATTTTGCTGACGACCGCCAACTAAAGCGTAAACTCAAGGCTCTCCTATATAAGGGATGGAATACTTTATGGCGGCCTTTACATACAAAGCGATGTGTGTATTAAAACAGTTAAAATCTCCTTCGTATTCTGTAGGTGATGAGAGCCTAGCAGTTAAGGTATCTGACTGATGCTGAACCGATCGGATTTCAAACCCAGCTGTTGGTATACTTTATAAATGTCTAGCCACACTGAAGAGACTTGATAAGTCGAACACGTGTCTGTGGATGACTATATATATATATATATATATATATATATATATATATATATTAGAAAGTTATATATAACGCTCTCCTATGAAAGGGATGGAGGTCTCTATGGCGGCCTTTACATATACGCAGATGTGTGTATTTATCAGTTAAATCCTCCTTCCAGTTACTAGGTGACGGTGGTCGAGTGGTTTATCCTCCTGACTGGTTGTAGCTTGCAAATGTCTATCCACGCTGAAGAGACGTGATACGTTGAAACACGGTGTCTGTTGATGACAATATATATACGTGTGTGTGTGTGTGTGTGCATGTGTGTGTAGTGGTAGAAAGGTATAGATAACCTACTTAAGTTTCACCAAAAAAGGATCATCCGGGTTAATCATAATTAATTAAGCAAGAAATTGATTAATTAAAGACAATTGTGCAAGTGAACAATACAATTATAGCCTCGCACAAAAAAAGGCCGTTAAAACAATCATCTTTCTTTATCATATATATATTATATATATATATATATATATATATAATATATATATATCATCGCTATTTATCTTCTCTGTGAGTACGGATTTTATATGACTGATAATCTATTTATAGCGGACCATGCCTTTCCTATGAGGGCATTAACATTGCGTTCTGTGGAAGATATATTACTGCCTAGGTACTTGATCATAAGTGACGTCCTCCTGTGGAAGCCAGGGCATGGGTACGCCAGTGTGGGCCGGCCAGCAAAGACGAACATTGACCAGTTCTTTGCGGATACTGGACGCTGCGCAGAGGACCTCCCGAGAACAATGTGATATATAATCGGCTGGAAATAGATTGTCAAGGATATCCGTGCTAATATTGCTAATAGTAAGACATGATGATGATGATGATGATGATATATCAGGTCTGCTCAAATCTATCTATCATAGCCTGCTCTATCTATCTATATATATATCTATCTACCTATCTATCCTAGTCTGCTCATCAATTTCAATCTTAGTCTGCACACACACACACACACACACACCACACACACACCACACACATATATATATATATATATATATATATACATTGCATTGAGCAGGACTTCGTCTGTCTTGAAAAAGACTGATGGAGTCCTGTTCAATGCAAGACGAAATACATCTCGTACATTTACTTGTTTGAGTTGTTCTTTTGTCCACATTTTCCCTTTATTCTTTACCACATTCTGTCGAATTTACTCCAATCCTCCTATCATATATACACACACACACACACACACACATCATTTTCTATAAGAAAAAGTATCGAATTTTATGCGATACATGCGTTGTAAGTGCCTTCAAGTAAAAATTTAATATATATATAATATATATATTAGTCTACTCATATCTATCTATGTACTAGTCTAGTCTGTTCATAGTTCTAGTTTTGTATAATCAACATGATCCCGCGGAAATGTGTTGGCAAGAATTATATTAAATATTAGGATAATATTTCCCAGTTTCCTATCTTATGAATACGCCGGGAAATCTTAGACGTGTTTTTGAAGTTCTCTTACCATATTTATGTTTGTGGGCGAGGAGAATTTTGTAATAGTATGGCTGAATATAAAATGGCGCCATTCGATACTATTTGCTACTCGTTTTTAAATCTTGGAGAAAAAGTGCAAACGAAGGGCGAAGTAATGAATCACCTAAATGGTTGGTTGGGTTTTACGGCATGTCAAACCGCTTGGGATATTTTATGCCGAATACTTCTATTGAATAATTTGGTATTCACAAATGTTTAATGCCGACAAAGTTTTGAAATAATTTCATTTTTAAATCCAATAATACAATTTTGTTTAATCAACTCATGTTTTTCTATTTAAACTCATAGATGGGACCCTAACAGGTACTACCAACTCCGAGTCAGAGTGGACCAGGGAGCAATGGTGATGAAGGGTTTTCTACATTCCCGCAAACCTCCAAAACTGGAACCCGCTCAACCATCAGATAGAGTTTAACGTCATTCCCCGGACATGTAGACCTCAGTCACCGCCTTCTAGCACCCAATAATGATAAAAAGGAGTGGGGGCTTGCCATAAGGGCCAATAGGGTTTGGGAAAATCATATAGATGCTAGGGGCTTGACATGACCAGCCGATTGATCAGAGGGGGCTCTCCGACCGCCCGTCTAAGGCCAAGATAGGGCAAAAGTGGAGTATTTGCAAGTCCAATGAACATGCTCAATGACCACCCTGAACTCTAATCCTTAGCATCACGGTCGCCCCCACGGCCAACAGGTGGCCCCATTAGGGGTGTCTTACCCTCTGCAGAAGTGCAGTCGTGCATTTAACGCCCCAGTCGACAGGGCGGTGAATCACTAGAGATGATAATAGTATTTTTTCGGGAATGGATTGAAGATGTTTAAAGATATGGAGACTTTAAAGTCAAGGAAATGTGGAGATGAGATGTATAATGCAAGGCCATGGGAGACATTATGAAATGGAGATAAAGTACAAATAGAAGGAAAGCTTTAGAAGAATTTAAATCTAAATCGGCTAGCACATCAGTAGTATTTTGTTGGGAATTGAGATGTTTAAAGATAGGAGATTTTAAACAAGGCCATGAGGATTTGTACCTTAGATCAGTATCTGTCTGTCTTGCAGATGAAAGCCTCTTATAATCTCGCTTGTGGCTGAACGGTGAATTCAATGAAATCACCGGAAAAAATGTACATTTTGGAAAAAAGGTCTCGTACGACATTATATATATATACACACACATATATATATGTATATATATATGCACACATGTATATATATATGTGTGTGTTGTTTTTGTTGTTGTTGTTGTTGTTGAGAACATCAAAGACATGCCGAAAATGGACACCCTCTGACCCCTAAAAACCCCAGTGACTACTGTGGCTAGCTAATCTAACACAAATCGGAAATGAAAGATGGAATTCTTTTCGAATTATTGGAATAAATAAGGGGAAAATAAAACATAGTATCCCAATCAGTTTTCTCTTTTATTTTACACATCTCCTCTTATGCTTTATTTTAATCATCTCTCTTATTATTAAACCCATATATATATATATATATATATATATATATATATATATATATATATATTATAGACTCTGCAAAGTCTAGCGCAACTGAGAAGACGTGATACATTCGAAAAACGGTGTCTGTGGTGACAAAAAAAATATAAGACTAACACAACACACACACACACACACACACACACACACACACATATATTATTATATATATATATATATATAATATATGTGTGTGTGTGTGTGTGTGTGTGTGTGTTAAGTTGAAAATAGAAGGCGAAATCCAACGGTATTGAAATTAAAAATAAAGGAAAGAAATGTTGAATGGATATAAATAGGATTTATTTAATTTTATTTCATTATACTGACATCGGTGTTTTGGCCAGGAGTTTATACATGTATTCTATCTCATATTTCAAAGCAAATTGAAGATAAAAATAACAATAATAGAAAAAACTACAAAATTTTTTTTTTTAGTAATATAAACATAATAATGGCCTTCGTCAGAGTAAATCAAATCGGTTGATATACGGATAATTTCTGAGATGTTCGAAAACCGAACTTTTTAGAAATCGATTGCAGAAAGTTTTTTAACGCGATGGAGAAAACAGTTATGTTGACGTCATCGTCGCATGCAACGTATTTTTAAAAGGAGAGAAAGGTAGCTGGAGAATATAAGGAGAATTTTAATAGAAAATCAATATGATAATATTAATAACAAATTAATAAATGAACCACCCAACACAACACACATACGCTTAAATTAAATAAATTTTATTAAAAAACGAATCAAATATTCCTCATGCTTTGAAAATTGAAATTCCACCTGACTTTGTTCTTATATTTCTCCAACCATCATTCTTCTCTCCTTTTCAAATATATATATATTATATATAATATATATATATATATAATATATATTATATAGTATTATGTGAAAAATGTGCATACTAGTTTTAACAAAACCGGGTTTAATAAATAATTACTCGGTGTTATTGATTTTTAATTATTAATTGTTTTTTTTCTCAAATGTATTAAAATCAATCCTATGTATAATTTATATGAAATTAATTAAAATAATAAAAATAATAATCTTTTTTATGTTCTTGTTAAAATTTCATCAGTCTTTCTAATTCAAAAATACTATTTGATTATATTAAAACTTCGCGTTAGCTCAGTCGGTAGAGCGTTCGGCTAGAAAACGCAAGGTTCCTAGTTCGATACCGGCCCTCACCAACTCAGCGTATGAGTAGCATAGGGATCTGTGTGGTAAAGTAAGGAGCTGATGGTAGGTGTGGCGCTCCACCTCAGACACAAACAATCTCCTTGGTCTAGCCGCTAGTGAAAAGGGGATAGACTCCTTCGCTGATTGCTGATATCGACTTTAGGCCGCCCCGACGACGATATATATATATATATATATATATTATATATATATTGATGAACCGTCGCGCTCAGAAAAAAAACGGCAAATATTTTGATTGTAAAAATATACTACCTGGGGATAAATGAAAAAAAGAAAATATCGCTTAATACTATAACACTTGGCCAAAAGAAAAAAATCATTATATATATATATATATATATATATATATATATATATATATATATATGGGGAGTAAATAATGGAAATTAAATCCGACAATATAAAGAAAATTTGAAAAAACAAGTGTTCCGAAAATGGGATGAATTTAATTATCCGATGTTTAAACATTTCGGTTACATTGAACCTCATCAGGATGTCTCTTGGGTGAAGAAAATGATGGATGTTTTTATGTGACAGGAGATGAAAATCTTTTTAGTTATGTAACTGTATTTGATCAGCGTTTTGCTTTTGAAAGGCAAGTCGCGATCTACTCACGCGAAGGTGTCATGACGCGTGACGCAACTCGAAAGAAATGCAAAAGACGAGAAAAAGTATTAATGGACTGAATTATTTTAAAGAGAAACATAGGGAACAAAGTGGGAAATGATAACTAAATAAATAATTAAATGAAGCCTGATTATTTAGTAATTATTTAACACTATTTAACTAGAAACGGAGATATAATAAATAATACATGTCGGTTATTATAGGGAACAAAGTGGGAATGATAACTAAATAAATAATTAAATGAAGCCCTGGTATTTTGTAATTATTTAACACTATTTTAGCTAAAAACAGGGATATATTGAAAAAACCATGTCGATTATTAAGGGAGGGCAAATGGGAAAGGGCAAGTCGCGATCTACTTCGCGTGAGTAGATCGCGACTTGCCTTTCAAAAGTAAAACGCTGATCAAATACAGTTACATAACTAAAAAGATTTTCATCTCCTGTCACATAAAAACATCCATCATTTTCTTCACCCCAAGAGACATCCTGATGAAGGTTCAATGTAACCGAAATGTTTTAAACATCGATAATTAAATTCATCCCATTTTCGGGAACACTTGTTTTTTCAAATTTCTTTATATATATAATATATATATATATATATATATATATATATATATGAACCGCTAGGATTATCTAAAGCTAAAAAGTAAAAAGTGCTCAATACCCAAGTAGAGCAAATAATAAAATTAAACCTAATGAGTCAGATATACCTACCAACAGTTTCGCTTAATAGCTCATCAGGGCCAGAATCTGGGAGTGAGATTTTTGCTCTGATGAGCTACTAAGCGGAACTGTTAGTAGATATGTCTGACTCGTTAGGTTTTAACTATATATATATATATATATATATATATATATATTTATATATATATATATATATATATATAAGTAAAACAAATAACAAAAGACTTAGAGATTTAGGATTATAGTCTATTTCAGGGATCTTAGACAAAGTGTCTAACTCTCCCGACTCATATTTCGCATCTGATGAGTCGGGAGAGTTAGATACTTTGTATAAGCTCCCTGAAATGTTTCTTTACTTATATATTTGCTCTGTGACTCTAACATTAAGAGCACACATTGAGCTCTCAAACTGCGACAGGTTTTTTAAATAAAACTCTTGTGTCGTAAGGAAGATTTCTTCTCTGGACTTTTGCATTATATATATATATATATATATTATATATATATTATATATATATATATATATAATATATATAATCAATATGGCGTGATTTGATATCCGGTCGTCTTCCTACTGTCATTAAACAGATTTGAGAAAAATAAGAATAGTTTATCGAAAAATATTATGAACTATTTTTATTAACAATGAAATCACTGCTAATTGATGGCAATTTTCTTTTGAAAAGTCACTGTACTACAGCAGAATCTTTGTTCCAGTCACTAGTCACCAAGAAAGTGTTTGTGGTCTGTTACAAAACAATAGATGATAATTGGGGACTATTTATTTATTCATTCTGACATGCACTTAAGAAAGGCTGAAGACTACACCATTTGAAACATTGTGTTAAAAAAAACGAGGAGAAAAAGAAAAAAGAAAAGAAAAAGAAAAGAAAAAAGAAAAAAAAACTAGTCTGCTCGCAATACAAAACGACAAAAATCAATTTAAGAAGATTAAAAAGAAATTAGGAAAGAAAAAAAACAAAAAAAAAAACCCCTAGAAACAAAGAAAAAAAACAACTATTTTATCTGACCTCTCCCATTGCGATTGTCTCCGTCATGCCGAGATTTTGAACGAGATTTTGTCAGCTAAACAACACACACACACATAACACAAACACACCACCACACAATATATATATTCTATTTAATACATAATATATATATATATATATATATATATATATATATATATATATATATATAATATATAATATGTGTAAGTCTTGTGTGTTTGATTATGTATGTCTGTCCAACACACATACACACACACACACACGCACACACACACACACACATAAGACAACACACACAACACACACACATACATAAGACACACACACACACATACAACTATATATATATATATTCTATTTTATACATAATATATATATATTATATAATATGTGTAAGTCTGTGTAGTTGTTTTATGTATGTATGTCCAACACACATACACACACACACACGGTACACAAACACACATAAGACACACACAACACACATACATAAGACACACACACACACACACTCACAAATATATATATTCATTTTATACAATATATATATATATAATATGTGTAAGTCTGTGTGTGTTTGTTTATGTATGTATGTTCAACACACACGCACACACGTGCGCACACACACACACACACACACCACACACATAACACACACAGACACATAAGACACACACACAGACACATATATATACTATATGCATATATATATATATATATATATATTATATATATATATATATATATATATATATGGTTTTCTACCAAACTATTACTGCGAATAAAATAGAATGAAATAAAATAGAATAAAATAAAAGTGTTTTCCATTGTTTCTTTCGTTAAAGCCAAACGGCTATAAAATTGTGCGTAGCAGAGTTCAGGCCAAGAAGCCATTACGTAAATGCGCAGAGAATTATTAGCATTGGTCCATAAATGCATTTGCATAGAATCTAATTGTTATTTAGATGTGTAATGCTGAGGTTGTTCAATAGACTAGTATCTTTATTTTACATGTGTCTTCTTGAATACACTTGTTTTCTCATAATAACTACACTAGATTCACAGTACAAGACGTATAAACACACACACACACACATACCCTCATCTACACACACACACACACACACACACACACACATTCAGCACAAATTCAAACACACACACACTTGTATCAAATTTGCATTTGCTTTTTGTGAGTTTTTCTCACGAATATGTGTCTGTATAGTGTATTATCTATGTAAAAAGACGATATCAGGCAGGCAAACAGCCAGACTGAGTTCGATTCAAGCTAAGGATAGTTGTGTCTAGCCAACTGAACAGGCGGGAAACGCCGAAACCGTATCTGTGGATGACTATTAATACATGCTCCTATAAATTTGGGTATGAGCTCTCTAATTGGTAATCCGGGTTAGCTCAGTCGGTAGAGTGTTCGGCTAGAAACCACAAGGTTCCTAGTTCGATACCCGCCCTCGCCAACTCAGCGTATGAGTAGCACAGGGATATGTGCGATAAAGTAAGGAGCTTGGTGGTAGGTATGGTGCTCCACTCAGACGTGCTAAAATAACCTCCTTGGTCTAGCGCTAGTGAAAAGGGGATAGACCCCCTCGCTGCATATGGCTGATATCGACATAGGGCGCCCCGACGGCTTACTTTAATTACTAGCATATAGGCAATGATGCTTTTCTCTCCGGAAATTTGATCTCTTAGTGACCGTAAATACATAAACAATACCTATGTACTTTTAATAGTTTAAACCATCAGCTGTCAGTGGACGAGGGGGATAAGATATCAGGGCAGTCAACAGCCAGTCTGAAGTTAGACCCAAGCTAAGGATATTGTGTCTACCACACATTCCGAAGGGGTGAAACCCTCTCTCTCTCTCTCGTCTCGTCTCCTCTCTCTCACATCACACACAACACACAACACACAATATATATATATATATATGAAATTGACTTACCGGTAAAAAATTATTGGGTTGGTCTCAATATTTGGTTGGTAATAAGTGTTAACTTTGGATAAGTCAACATATAAAGGTGCTCAATACGTAAGAGCGGATTTTTATTATGTGTGTACAGAATAACCTACTCGAGTTTCACCATGAGGATTTCTGGGTTAAATCCGCCTGAATTAAATCAAGATATTTGATTAATTACAGTTAACTAACTCTGCGAATGTTTTCACCGGTTCAATAATTAACAACATGACCTCCTGCAGTCAGCTGTAGATTAATCAATAATTTGATTAATTCAGCGGATTTAAACCCTGAAGATCATTATGGCGAAACTCGAGTAGGTTATTTCTATACAGCAATATAATAAATATGTAAATATATATATATATACATATATATACATGCAAAGGTCCTAGAAACTATCTATCATATGAAACACACACCACGGCACCAACGACGCACGCACACAACACAGTACACACATATATTTATATATATGTGTGTGTGTGTGTGGTGTGTGTGGTGTGGGTAAGCATTTAGAGTAGACAAGTTCGCATGTCTAGTAGTTATCATAATCTAACAGATATATAAATTCTAAGTTGATTTAACAAAAGCTCCCAATTCAAGTCTCAAGATGGAAGAAATTATTGATGTTCTCCATCTGATGAGAAACTTGAATTGGTGGAGCTTTGTTAAATCAACTTAGATTTTATAAAGGCCCCAATTTTTGGTCGAAATAATTTATTATGGAATTAACAGTGTTGAGTTTTTCCTTCATTCCACAAAGATATAATATATATATATATATATATATATATATATATATATATATAATATATCTTTGAAATGAAGGAAATCTCAACACCGTTATTCCTAAGATATATATAATATATTATATATATATATATATATTATATATATAATATATATATGGTTATTATATTTTAATTAACTAATGAATCTATTCATATCTCTAATTTCAGTTGGTTTAAATATTTTATAATTTCCGCATCCAACATATCCTCATTTATTCTTTCTCCCCATCTTCTATCTATCATATTTCTTCCCTCTCCGCCGTCAATTTTCCTCATCAATCTACTCATCTTTTTTTCCCTCTCCCGCGCAATTGTTCTCATCTATCTATCTATACTATCTAATCTATCTATCTCTAAACAAAATGCCTATCTGTTTAATAAAATCCGGGATGGCCATAGTAGGGCATATAATTTCCGTTATGTTTAACTCTGGGTAAGCCTCGACTGTTCTCACCTAATGTTTCTCACGCGTCCTGAAAATCCCTTTTAAACGAATAATTAAAAGCAAATGTCTGATGTGCCACTTGTATCTTTGTTGTCAGTATGGGGCCCTTCTCGGTGTTGCGTGCGCAAAGACTTGGGCGCCGTCAGGCGAAGGCATACTGAACGCCCATTTTTTGGCACAAGTTTTATTGCGGCGATTTTAAATCGTAAAAAAAAGGGGGTCGGACAGCAACCGAGAGACTCCATCATTATTGCCCTAGCGTTTGCAAAAAGTAACTGCTTCATCTGATTTTTCGATCCAGTCATGGGCGATTTCAGAATACACCGGTATAGGAACCATGAGAAATGGTAAGTTGGTTTAAAACGTTTTGCTGCAAGGTTGGAGAAGCCAGGACGAACTCATAAGCGATGTTCCCTCTTATGGAAGCCAACAACATGAATATGCTAGTGGTGGGCCGCCCAGCAAAGACCCTACATTGACCGACAGCTTTGCGAGGGAATAACTGCTACTGCACAGAGGAACTCATTCCCAGAGACATAACTGATAGGGGAAAGGTTGTCGAGAGATTGGTCAATGGATATCCCTGCTTCCAGTTTGTTACTTTGAAATACCCATATAGTTGTTTTTTCTTCACATTTCTAATTTTCCCCCTAGTTTTTTATGTACCTTCTGCCTGTCAATTGTTGGGGGGACTTACTGTCATGTATATTTAAAAAATGTGTTTCTGTCAATTTCCTGAATCATATCCCAGGATCACCGCTATATCTGAAACGGTTTAGTTTTAGGGTGACACTTTTTTTTTTTTTCAATTTCTATCTGGTTGCCAGGTCTTTTGATACTCTATTTTTTGACTGAATGCTTATGATAATGTTATGATCTGTGGGTACAGACATACTCAATTAAAAGGCATGTTTTTCTTTTATAGTCTTTAACAGCATGATAATCTGGTGCTATCGCAATTAAATTTTTCAAACAGTTTGGAATCGCAAAACTCCCCCCTGAGAATAGTCATTCAATTGGCTTCTGTTTATTGGTTTTGGGTTGGTGTTATACTATTCTTCCGGATTTTCGGTAACTTCATAATAGTAAATGTAAAAGTAAAGTCGCCTAATGTTCCGGTATCAGCAGCCATCAGCGAGGGAGTCTATCCCCTTTTCAATAGCGCAGAACGAATGGAAGGATTGTTTTAAACTGAGTGTCTGAGGTGATGCCAGCCATAACTACATTCAGCTTCTTTAACCTCCGCACATTGGCGAGGTCGGGTTATCGAACTAAAGCAACCTGTTGGTTTCTAGCCGGAACGCTCTACCGACTGAGCTAATCCGCATGCACATTATGATGATGATGTTATGATAATGATGATGATAATGTTTTCCTGAAGAAGCTTAATAATAATTTGGCATTTTTGCAAAGTATAACAGTAAGCAAAACCACAAATTTATTAAAAACCAAATAGTATTGCATTAACCTTTGTATCTCTCTTAAAACGATCCGAGTCCAAAAGCAGAGTTCGCATTTAGAGTAGGTTGAATTTTTTCCCTTTTCCTTTTTAAATTAATCACCAAATTCTGCTCACAGTGCAAGTTTTGTGTTGATATAATAAACTGATACCAAAAATTAGCATTTCTTAATTGCAACCATTGCCCGAGGAATAGCATCAAAAATATCGTCAGCTGAAATACACCATGAACGAAAAATCCTCTATTTTTTCAAAACATTTAGCCTAGAAATTTGTTAGATAAATTTAGCAATTCCCCAGTATTTAGAAACAGAAAAAGATTGTCCTTTTAAAGGAAACATATAAAATCTTATAAAAACTAGAATTCACTTGAAATAATGCCTCATCACAAACAACCACCACAACACGCCTACGGATGTGCTGCTTTTACCCAAATAATTAAGCTGTAATAGTGATAACATTTTAAAAAGATTTGAGATCTATTCCTCAACGGAAGGTAAGGTTTCTAAAAAAAAATGTATTTTTGTGTGGAAATCTTTTTAATGTTAACTTGAACTTTTCCGCGACAAGGCATGGTTACAGTTCTAAAAGTACCTAACTAAACGCTATGGGCATATCAAAACTTAGTTTTGGCAGTAAAAGTGTTAATATGGATGCTTATTTGTAAAACACAGTGAGGCGTAATGCTATAAACGATTTCATCGTAGAAAAATAAAAACCTCGACGAGACCGCAAGTTTCAAAATATGGATTAGGGGCTGTTTGGCAATTTCACATAGCATATAGAGTGGAAATGTATGAATCGAAATTGGCTCTATGTGAAATGAACTCCTTTTTTAGACACCTAATACGTGGACACATATAAATTGTTATTAAATTGGAAATTGACCTATTAATTCTCCCCTCCAGCTGTAGGTTAATTAGTAAGGGACAAGAGTTGGGCCCCTGACCTTTACGGAACACTGACAATCAAGTAATACGAGTAAGGAAAATCTTGGTAATTGCTTGAAGCATGGTTAAGTATGTTATACATATAATTAATGATTTGAAAGGCAATTAATAAACAAATGCGTATAAAAATAAAACACTAAACCAAAAAGATTATTCGCACCACGATGCATGTATTATAAAGTCGTAGTATTGCGCCATTTTATAATTAAAATCATGAACATAAAAGAAAAAAAGGAAGGAGGAAAAGAAAAGAAAAGGAAGGAAAAATAAAATAAGAAAAAAATAAGAAAATTATATACCACTACAAAAAAAAAAAAAAAACAGAAAAAAAAAATGAAAAAAAAACTTAAAGACACGTACGGTAGGAGTTCTGGATTTCTGATCATACATTTCTCTGAAGATGAAGTTTCTACTACTTGAAAAAATCGGGAACTAAGACAAAAAATAAATTTCTTTTTGTTTTTTTTATTTATTTTTTAATAATCGGCATTGTAATTTCCTTCAAATCATTAATGATAATTATCTAACTATATATAAATATATATTATAAATATATATTACATGTGTGGTGTGTGTGTGTTGTGTGTGTGTGTGTTGTGTGTGGGAAATAACGCAGATTGGGGTAAAATCCCCAAACAAAATGTTATTAAAATTGAGGTATTCCGAGTTAAAACACCACACAAACTTCATTGAATTAATATTTCGCCTTGCCGTGTATTAAATATGCTGACGAAGCCGCTCGTTATACACAACCGATAATGGAAATATCAATTCCAATAAGTTTGTT
>CM042161.1:49774011-49809011 GCA_023376005.1 Doryteuthis pealeii
AGGTTAAATGTTGAAGCAACGAAGAAAGATGGGAGGGAAATAACCACTCGGAGAAGAAAAAAAGAAAAAAGAAAAATTAGAACAAAATAGAAAAAAAAAGAAATATTTAAAAAATAATAAATCATCATCATCATTGTCATGATCATCATATCACACTGTTAGTACATATTCCCACGAAGCTTTCTCGCCAACCGTCCCTATCGGTCATCGCTCCCGGCAGGTTTTCCGCGCGGCATCCATAATACGCAGAGCTGATGGATGCAGGTTTTTTTTGCTGGTCGGCCCACACTAGTGTGTCCATGGATAACGTCACTTATGAGTTCGTCCTTGCTTCTCCAACGGTATCTTGCATGTCTTTTTTGTCTCACCCTAATGTTTTGTGTAAAAGGAGACAGGTGACCGTAGGGTTGTTTTTTGTGTGATGCTGATTGCAAAAATTTTTCAGGACAGTGCGCAACATCTTTGAGTAGTTTCCATCTCGCTTTTTCTCTAAGCGATTCTTTAGGGTCCAGGGAGTCTATCTTCATGGCTGACTGCTTCTAGCTTTGAGTTTACAGATGATACAAATGAATAAAATAGGGACAAGAAAACAATATAATTAGACATACAAGTGACGAGCGGTGAAACTATCAACTTTCCATGATGATATTGATGCTTCTATTTACGAAAGGGCAAATAATTATAATTATGTATTAAACTGCATCTAGTGGAGAAGTTCCAAATCTGGGAATGTAGAATACATTTTTATCACCATTACTGACCCGGAGTGGTAGTACCTGTTAGAGTCCCATCAATGGTATAAATAGAAAAAATGTGTTAAAAATATAAATAGGTTAGGAAAGAGTATACATAGAGTCAACAGCACTTTGTGACTGTCAGTTTCTCGCCTATGGGATCATCAGAACAAGTCTGAGCTACCAAATTGGACTTTGTCATATCATCACAATGGCGAGAAATATTGAGAATTCTGGGGCATGGGGGTTATCGTCCTTTGTCTGCGAGCCTCTGTTTCAAACCAACCAATCACGAGCCAGCATACTTTGGCGGCAAAGCTGAATAAGCAAACTCATGCCTCTTCTGATCCAGCTTGCACTGGGAACAGACATAAAAAGGGTTGCTCCTCTTCCTCAACAACCAGAATTGGAGTCGGACATCAAACAACGTCTATCATATCCGAACTATCAGAAGGCCGTAGCAAGGGCTCCGATAATACCCTATCTCAGGACTCAGATAAGTTTATTACAAATTATATTTGTGCAGACAAACTAAAGTTTGCATCCTTATTGTTATTCTGTAATACAAGTCTTGTATTCCTATTTCTAGTTGTTTGGTTATTTCTTTAACTCTCAACCTATCTGCCTCATTCGTGGTTAACACCATACTTCAAACCTTGGAGTAATGTCGTTTGCGTCTAGTTTCTTTATAGAAACTAACAGTCACCAAGCACCACTGTCATTGTGTCTAGGCTATCCTAATTTAGATATAATCCTCTATCACAAATATTAAGCATTCTCACTATATAATTGATACAAGTACCCTAACATACAAACTCGGTCGATGTTTTGATTTGAGTTGAGAGCTAAAATTTGGTGTATGAACGAGCTTGAGCTAATCTGATGTTTATAAGTTCACTAAAACATTTAAGTTTACAAATTTATTGTGCCAAAGAAAAACATTATTTATGATAAAATAAACGGACCAAATGACCTTTAGGCACCCCCTTTTGCGATCTCGATTCATAAGGACATGTTTTTTATTTACACCGTCAAAATCCGGTTGTTTGTTAACAGACGATTTTTAGAGTTTTCTTAATTATAAAGCTAACACCTAACCCTAACCCCTAACCCTAACCCCTAACAAAAAAAAAAACGGACTTTGACGGTGTAAATGAAAAAATGTCCTTATGAATCGTGATCGCAAAAGGGGTGCCTAAAGGTCATATGGTCCAAATAAACATTAAAACATATTACAGCACATGATTCATTATATTTTATTTTTTATGTTTTTGTACAATACAGTGTTATTTTTCTTACTAGCCAATATATGCACCCTCCGGGTGCTAGTATTTAAGTTTTAATATAATCAAATATGATATTAAATTAGAAAGGCTAATGAAACTGAATAAGAATGTAGATAAAAAGATTTGGAACAGAGGGGGTATGATTGAAAAATAGAACAACTCTGAAACTAACTCTTCCATCATTTTCCATTACTCCCATCTTTCATTGGTACATTTTCCTAATTTAACTATTTAGTTATAATAGGAAGTAAAGAATAAAATTACACTTATTTCTTCTTGTTAATGGATTTCTTTAAGATTTATCCCCGAGATCTTAGCTCATATTCAATAAGATAAAATCAAACAATTAAAAATCAATAATACTAAGCACATATTTATTAAAATCAAATTTTTAAGATCAATATGCAAATTAGCCTTCCCACTTCACACTGTAAACCGCTATTTTGTTGTATATATAAATACAATTACATATTATTTGAATGTAGATATGGTCAACCGTGTTAAAGATGTAAAACAATTTTATTAATAATTGAGGTTTAAATAAAAAAATAAAATCATGGAGAATATGATGTAAATAACAAAGGGAATTGTGACTTGAGTAGTAATATATTTTCGGTTACAGACAGACAAACCCACAATCGCCATTATAATAAGATTTTAAAAACTTAACAAAACATTAAGGTGGTTTTGAGGGGGTGGGGAGATGGTACGGATTAATTGCATTTCAGTTTGTTTTGTTTTTTTTCAATGGAGAAAATTAATTTGATATATGAAGAAGTTGAGTTGAATTCTATGAATAGAAAAATGTGTTTAAACATTGAGTTTGAAAAAAATATTTGAATTCCCATCAAGAATGAACACAATAAAAACGTCTTTGGCATAAAATAACCTAACAAGGGTTGACATGCCGTAAAATCCAACCAACCAATATAAATTACATAGTTAACAATGGTTTGTGATGATATTGTTGTTTCTATTTAGCGAGGCGCAACGTGTTCTAATTAGCAGTTCATAGTTAAAAATAGTCCATAATGATATTTATGCTTCTATCTAAGTAGGTGTGAAATATCTCTTATTATAATGGAGATTGTGGGTTTGTCTGTCTGTAACCGAAACTATATTACTATACAAGTCAGAATTCCCTTTAGTTATTTACATCACATTCTCCATGATTTTATTTTTAATTTAAACTTCAATTATTAATAAAATTGTTATACATCATTAAGACTGTTGACCATATCTACATGCTAATAACATGCAATTGTATTTATATATACAACAAAATAGCGATTTACAGTGTGAACGGGAAGGCTAATTTACATATTGATCTTAAAAATTTGATTTTAATAAATATATGCTTAGTATTATTGATTTCTAATTGTTTGGTTTTATCTTATTGAATATGAGCAAAAATCTCAGGGATAAATCTTAAAAGAAATCCATTAACAAGAAGAAATAGCTGTAAATTTATTCTTTACTTCCTATTTTAACTAAATAGTTAAATTAGGAAAATTTACCAATGAAAGACAGGAGTAATGGAAAATGATGGAAGAGTTGGTTTCAAAGTTGTTCTATTTTTCAATCATACCCCCTCTGTTCCAAATGTTTTTATTTGCATTCTTATTCAGTTTCATTAGCCTTTCTAATTTAATACGATATTTCATTACATTAAAACTTAAATAGTTGCACCCGTAGGGTGCATATATTTGCTAGTACTAATAATATTGAATAATTAACAGTTGTCCATGATTATACTATCACTTTGGAATGAAAGATTCTAATTTGCATTTTATAGTTAACAATGGTCTATGATGATATTGATGCTTCTATTGAGGATGGAGTAGGGGATTCTAATCAGTGTTTCATAGTTAACAACTATCCCTGATAATACCGATTTTTCTATTGGGGAAGGAGTAAAGTATTCTAATTAGCATTTCTTACTTAACAGTGGCCAGTAATGATGTTGATACCTCTCTTTAAGAAGAAGTGAATGATTCTAATTAGCAGTTTATTGTTAACAATGGTCCTTGATTATGTTGATGCATTTCTTTAGGAAGGAGGGAATCATTTTAATTAGCAGTTCATTGTTAATAATGGTCCATGATGATATTGATGATTCTATTTAGGAAGGGGCAAAGTGGTTTAATCAGCATTTCATAGTTAATAGCCCCCAAATCTGGATCATCAACAACAAATGCAAATTAGTGGCATACCAAAAACAATGCTTTTGGGTAGAAGATCTTACCCTCAGCAGAAGATACAGTCAAAATATTCTATGCCCCGCTAAAAGGACGCATCTTCTATATAAGGAATGGAGCACTCTGTGAAGGCCTTTATACACAAAGCGATGTGTGTATCAAAACAGTTAAAATCCCCTTCCCATTCTGTAAGTGAAGACAGCCTAATGGTTAAGGTGCCGGACTGACACCCAACCGATCGGATTTCAATTCCGGCTGTAGGTAGCTTACAAAATGTCTAGCCACACTGAAGATACTTGATAAGTCGAAATACGTGTCTGTGGGTGACTATATATATATATATATATATATATGTGTGTGTGTGTGTGTGGATTCTCTCTGTCAGCACATAAAATTATGCACATAACTAAAATATGCCATATCCCTCACCCAGCCCCTCTTGCTTTATTCAAATGTCATAGCTCGCCTCTACTACCCTCCTAAAATAAGCCCCCCGCAAAAAAAAACCTGATAGATTTAAACCATTATTTCTGGCGAAAATTTTCAGTATCACCCCTGATTTTGCTCTTAACCGAAGATGCTGCAATAATGCGGTTGAAATAAATAAATTATTGTAATGAAGCAAATTTAAAGTTTTTTCCTTCATTTATTGTATATATATATATATATATATATATATATATATATATATATATAGTAAAAATGCTTCCGACCCCTGGTAGCACCCTGGGGGGTATTTACCTAATAATTATCTCTGCCACTAGTGGGTGTGCGGATAGCCCGGTCGTTAGGGAATCTGATGAAAAATCGGCCGTGTTTGAATCCTGAATGGAGGTAGCCTACTAATTCTAGGTGCATTGAGGACTCGTGATACGTCGAAACATAACTGTCTATGAATTACTATATATATATATATATGCATTTTTTACTAAACTTGGACTTTCTCCACCAGACAAGAGGAAATACATAAAAAAGACCCAGGATAGAGCCCTTACCGCATCACCGTGAATATGGCAATCATACAACGTGACATCAAACCATCAAAGTCTGCTGAGGCGTTCTGGGTTAGTGGTAATGATGCTTCGGCCCCGAAACTATGCCTTAACCCAGAGTCATATTCTGATGTAGGCTTGGTTGGCTGCAATGCTACTGTGTAAATAGCAGTCATTGTATGAAGTTTATATATATATATATATATATATATATATATATATATATATATATATATATACCAAACTTGTTGGTAAATCCGCGCGGTGAGAAAAAAAACCAGCAAAATAGTTTGATTGTAAAATATACGACCAAACATTACCCGGGGAAAAAAAGAAAAGACCAAGATAATCGTACCAACCAAAATAATCTATTGGTACAATATTTGCACAAAAGAAAAAAAACAATATATATATATATATATATATATATATATATATATATATATATATATATAAATTGTTTTTATATATATATAAGATATATATATTCATACAAAACCGCAAGGAAACTAAAGCTAATAAGTAAAAAGTGCTCAATACCTAAGTAGAGCAATTTTTCTTTATCATTATCTTTAGCTTTATATATATATATATATATATATATATATATATATATATGGCAAACATGTACTAACCACTTTTCTTCCGTTGTTTTTAATCTATTAAAAATAAAATAAAAAGATCTGAGACAAATCTATTACATTTCATAGCTAGAACGTCTGGCTTTATTGAAGCTAGAAAGTTTGGCTATCAAATATTATAAGCTCATCTCAGATTATTAATTAAAATGAATTATAATAATTGTAATACATAATTTCAGGTATGTTCTATAAGCTAAAATCAATTATTATAATATAATATAATATAATATAAGCTAAAATCAATTATTATAATATAATATAATAATTTTAAACAATAATAGAAATTTGTTTGATTATATTTCTATTTCATTTTGAGGTAGAGGAATCTGTAATAAAATCATGATAATACAGAACAAACGTTTTCTAAATATATATATATATATATATATATATTATATATATATATATATATATTTATATATATATATAATATTTTTTGGATGTTTGTTTATTTAGAAGCATTGTTGAAAAAAGTATATATTAATATTTAATATATATATATATATATATATATATATATATATATATATATATATATAATATATATATGTCAATAACAACAAAGACAAAGGATCCGTTGAACAGTAGCGACATTCATTTGAAAAAGGGTATCTAACGATCCCGAAAATTCATGATAACAAATAATAAAAAATAAGTGAATCCAGTACTCCATAACATCGAGTCCCTTCATTTCTTTTAAATGCTTCATAATAACGCCCAACTTCATATAACACAAACATAAATATATATATATATATATAATATATATTATATATATATATATATATATATATATATAGTACTTTTTGACACCCTTGTAATTCTGAAAAAATAACGTTCTATTTAGTCTTCATTTCTATCTTGGTAAATACAGATTCAATCTATATATAATCAATATATAATAAAATCATGATAATACAGAACAAACAGTTTCTAATATATATATATATATATATATATATATATATATATATATATATATATATTTATTGAATTTTTTAAATATAAAAGTTTTTCTTAAGCAACTACCCAGGTTTCAGGTTATTTCACCATCGTCAGGTTGCTCAATCTCCTGGTGTTTATTTGAAGAGATTTTGTGTTGTTATGTTTTTGGACCTCAAATTACGTCGGTTGATTATTGCGGACGCTCTTTATGTATTCGATTATATTTTTGAATTTTTTTTTAAATTCCTGTATTTTATAAAAAAAACTCATAATATATATATAAATATTGTACTTTTTGACACACCTTGTATTCTGAAAAAAAAATACTTTCTATTTAGTCTTCATTTTTATCTTGGCAAATACAGCTTCAATCTCGATACTTTTATGACCAAACTTATATATATATATATATATATATATATATTGCGGAAAAATCGATTAATTGATAACTTAGTAGAGAGAGAGAGTAGAATTGATGCATATAAAAAGACAGTGTTTGATACATAGATATTGATATATCTATATATTGGAACGTACAAATCTGAGATAGATAACTAATTATTTCCTCTTTTGTTCTGCCTTGTCCATTTTCCTGTTTCATTTTCCCTATCCGGTGTGTCTCCCTGTCAAACATCCAAGTTGAAATCGCTGCCGACCTCTTCACCGGAGATACCAAGTGGCTTTCAACTTCTCCTTTTGTGTTGCAGATGAAATGCCGGTGCAAGTGACCGAGACTGGCAGACAAGGTTTTTGATCTGCAGGAGAAATGAAAACACATCACAAGACCACACTCGCCCCCACACCTCAACAGCAGCACCACCGCCGTTTCCTCAGCCGAAGTTAAATCATATACGCCTAAAAGACTTGTCTGTGTGTGTGTGGGTGTGTGTGGTGTGTGTGTGTGAGAGAGAGAGAGAGAGAGAGAGAGAGAGTTAGAGAGAGATAGAGAGACATATAGATGATGCTACAGTGTTATGATTAACAAGTTGGTCTTGGGGATCATTATTACTTAGCTCAATCCTCACTGGGTACCATATTATTATGGCTAACCTCCCTCTCTCTCTCTCTCTCTCTTCTCTCTCTCTCTCTCTCTCTCTCTCTCTGTATGTATGTATATATATATTATGGACTCTCCCGTCGATTTTCGACGTATGAGGGTTCATACACACAATGAACACCCATACAGTGATTTGTTTATAGTGGTGAAGGCTTGTGTTGGACCATCCACACTTTTTGGCACAGTCGATAGGAAAGAATTGGTGCATCAAGGGTTGCCACATCCCAATCAACGACCGACTCCAGAATTTTGATTTCAAAGTTATCCCTCTCCTAGACTGGTTACCTACCCAAGGTTGAAGGGCCCACTGCCCTACTATTTAACCCATAGCTGGAGGGAGAATATATATATATATATATATATATATATATATATATATATAAGGACTTACATGAGTCAGATACTATCAAGCTAGGTTTCACCCGAATGGTTACTCAGGATAATTTTGACTGAAGGAGGTGGTTACAAACGTCTTTTATTATGGGATTGGGTATCTAATTTGGTAAAGATTTGCATAAAAAGTTCAAAATTAAAAATTAGTAAAAAGCTTGTGGGCATATACAATATTTGGGCACCTTGTATTCAGCAAGATTTCGCAGATACCCAGGATTAAGTTCGACCCTTACCTTCAAGTGCGCCCTGTGGTTGTGGGTTTTTAATAAGATCGCTAGATATACGTTTTATTTTACATTTGACATTAACATTTTTTCAGACTTTTTCTATCTGAAATTATTTATCAGATATTTTTGAAGATTTTTTTCTTTCTCTCTCTCTCTTTCTTTCTTTCTTTTTTTTTTTTTTTTTTGACTGGAACCTTTTTCAAAGATTATTTTTCATCACTGCAATTTTTTTCAGATTTCTTTATCCAACAAGAAATTTTGCCAGATTTTTGAAAAAGATTATCTGACCATAAATCATTTTCAGAATTTTCACAAAGTTTTTTTTTAATCTTTTTTTTTTCAAACTTTCAAAGATTGTTTTTTTTTTTATCTACCTGGAATTTTTTAAAGATTTTTCAAACAATTTTTATCTGAGAATTTTTCTGTTTCTTTTTCAAATTTTCTTCAACTGGAAAAAAAATCTATGGTGATGTTTGTTTTGGTTTTCTTTTGCAGATTTTACCGTTATTCTCTTAAATTTAGATGCGTGTTCATTATATAAAAAAAACTTATAAGATAAAAAAAGAATTGCCACGTACCTAAAACATAAACCTGTTTAAATGTCACTAATATTTTCTAAGGGTTTGATAGAATACATACATGAGTAGGTGTGCTATGTGTAATGGTTATAGTCGTAGGAAATGTGTTACTTAATGGACAGGGTAGCGTATTCATTTTGTAATGTAGTGTAAAAATGTAAAAGAATTAGAATTTAAAAAGTCAACGTCCGATTTTGGAATTTTTTTCAATTAATATTTCGTCTGTGTTAGTTTAGAAACTTTTTGTTATTGGTTTATATATATATATATATATATATATATATATATATATATATATATATATATATATATATATACCAACCCCTTTGCACGACCAGGATGCGACGCAAGTTCAATTTCTTAAGCGGAGTTTAAGAGGTTTGAATTCTGAGTTTTCATTTTCATAGACTAGTTACCTAGCCATGGTTGAAGAGCCCAGTCTGTCCTGCTATTTATCCATAGCTGGAGGGCAAATTGGATTCATTCGTTTCCCAAGGGTATTAGCACCATGCGAAATGCAAAGGGGGAGGGGCACCTTGTCTTCAGCATGATTTCACAGACCATTAGGTTTGATTTCGAACCTTACCTTCAAAATTACATTAAAATGTCTTTCAGATAGTGCGCTCCGAAAGTAGTGTCTCTCATGTATTTCCCCCCAGAAACAACACAACAACAACATACATAGTGAGCACGACTCCGTTGGATGGATAAAGTTTTCGGCTACAAAATACTATTTTTTCTACATAGTCATCAGCATTGGCTATGTATTCTTGCAAGGGATTCACAAATTTAAATTATTTCGTGGTAGTATAACACCAGCTAAATTAAGAATGAATCTATTTTCTGAGTTAATATCAATTTCTCTTTGAGTAGAATCACAGAAGCGTGAAAACCCAAAGACATTGTGATCTACAAAGTATCACATCACTCTATACAAAAAAAAAATAATATTTTTTAAAATATTAGAAAAAAATATGAGAAAAAATATTTAAAAAATATATTGAAAAAAAGAAAAAATATTAGAACAAAAATATTTTTGAAATAAAAAAAAAGGTTAACATGCAGCCAATAAAATGTCTACTTTCATTTTGTTTTTCCACAAAACAAAGCTTTTTTTTAAATATCTAAAAAATAAGATTTGCAGAAGAAAAATGTTAAGAGAAATTTAAACAATGATTTTTTTAAATCAAATTTAATTTTAAAATAATTTAATTATTATTTAGAGCGGGGGTGTAGTTTGCCAGAGAAACTGGACTGATTGAATTTCGTGCTCCTTTCAAGCGAATCAGGATAAACTACAAACATTTGATACGAGATTTTCTAAATCGAATAAATATTTCCTACTTTCTCATATATTTACATGTCCTCCATGTTAACATTTTAAAAAAATCTATTTGAAAATGTCAACATGGAGGACATTCTTTGGACATGTCCTTTTTGAGGGAAATAAAATTATACCATAGAATATAGACACGAACTTAATAAATACCATACAACATGATCCCCAATGGTGCTAACGCATTGTTAAAACCAATTACTAAAAAGTATAAATATATAATACATAACATATTACTTTCTAACCGTTAAGCATCACATAACACCAGACGGGTTGATATGCCATTAAAATCAATCAACCATTCAACCAAGGTCAATTTTTAAACAGAGCACAGTTGGTTTGAATTAAGAGATTAAGAATTTTCCTTCTCCTATATTGGTTGTAGTACCAAGACTAAAGGGACAAGATTGTTCAATATCATATTTATCTGCAGTACCTAACCCAACCCGTCCACCAGGATCGTAATGTGACACAATGTGAATTTTAAGTTATGCCAAGCTGCTTGGGATTCATAGTTTTCCTTCTCTTAGGCTGGTTGCCAAACTATATCCCCTTAGATTGGTTGCTGACTGAACCCCTTGCAGAGGGGAAAGAACCCCACCCCCGTAAATGAGTTTCCTAAACTGCATCTGATGGTGGAACTCCTGTTCTGTAGATCTAGGTAATGTGTAGTATCCCGTCATTGCCATGATTCCCAGGTCCACCATGACACCGATTGTTAGTCCCTGTTACAATATGACATATATGGAGTTTGGATAGGTAGATTCACGCCTTTTCCAAGATCATTAGTGCAAAGAGGAAAGCAAACAGCCTCGTCCAGATCATGAACTCTGGTCGCTGATTCAATTTCCTGTCGATAACCGTTGATATACAATAACTATTCGATAAGATATGATAATTAATACCTTTTATTTTATTTATATTCCGTTATTTCGTATGTCTAATCTTTTTTATGGATTCAATAAACCATTACAATGTTCACACGGGAGGAACAGGGTAACGGTTGTAAAGGTATGGTTGGTTGGTTGGTTGGTTGGTTGGTTTAAAGGTCTGGCATGCTTTGTTGGGTTATTTTATCCAGAAGTCAATTCAACAATTATAATTTCCGATTACATACACAAGTAGAAAAATATACCTTCCCAATCATTTGAAACAGGTCATCATCATCATCATGTCGCGTAATCAGCACGGATATCCATAACAATCTCTCGCCAACCTTCACTATCATTCATTGTCCCAGGGAGGTCCTCTGTGCAGCATCCATCATCCTTGCTGAGTTGGTCAATGTAAGTCCTTGGTGGGCGGGCCACATTAGCATGTCCATATGTTAGCTTCCACAGGAGAACGTCGCTTATGAGCTCGTCATTGCTCCTCTAGTAGTGTCCAGCATGCCTTGTCCGTCTCAATCGGATGGTTTGTGAGATAGGAAGCAGGTGGCCGTACAGCTGCTTCCTTATGGGGTGCTGTTTCCACGACTTGTTCAAGACCGCACGTAGGATTCTTGTGCATGTCCTATCTAGCTTATTCTCAAGGCGCCTCGTCAGGGTCCAAGTGGTGCAGCCATATAGCAGTACTGATATAACCACAGCCTGGAAGACTTGTCGCTTTAACTTGTCAGTGAGATCGGATTTCCATATGACTGATAATCCGTTTATAGCCGTGAGGTAATCTTTTCCTAATTAAGATATGTGCTCTGGAAAATACAAATATTATCAACTCAGCTCTTAGACTATTAAGAACAAAATCTATTATAGAGAATAGTCTCCAACCCAGGTCACCCGCCGATATTTGTTCTACCTGGATAGTCTCGGTTGTTTAATGTACCCCATTCACCCACCGAATCAACGGTCGTTAAATTGAACCTTGGCATCGCGTAATTTACTTCCCTTTTTTATTTTCATTTAAAACCGTCGGATCTAGACCCGCCTTCCAAACCTCCGAACTCTGTCCGTTCATCTTCCTCAATAAATTCCACCCAAAAACAGAAATACAACGAATATGCAATTTTTTTGGCAATGACTTGCATATAACTAAAGACGGGCAAGAGAACCGGACACAGACTGAAGAGCCAAATAAACTTTGGCAACCATTCAAAATTGCTATTGTTTACCGGTTGCCTAATAACAGTCATGTGACGCGAGACTGACCAACCGTCGGAAGGAACAAATCGTCACGTGAATTCTGTGCGGGAGGAAATATTATGCTACGTGTCCACCGACTTGGCCTTAGGCCCAATAAAACCCACTCGACCCCACACCGATCAATATCTCAAAGACAGCTGTAGGACTTAAAGTTACAAGCACAGCGTAAAGAAAGCTATATGTAAAATGATATTCTAGGGTAAGTGGTTCTCAATCGGGGTCCATATGGTCCCTGAGGGGTCCAGATAAGATTCTCTGACGGTCCACACAAGTAGAAAATAATAAAATAAAAGTCCCCGATTGTATGATGTTGCTTAGCAGTGATCTGCACGATGATCACCTTGCACTGTATTTGAAAAACCTGCACGATGATATGCAAGATTGGTTTAACGACCCACTCAAGTTAGATATTCGCGGTGCTGTCAGGGCTTAAATGAAATGGACTCTCTCGTCGATTTTGATGCATGAGGGTTCATCCAATGAACAACCTATACAATGGTTTTGTTTATAGTGGTGAAGGCTTGTGTTTGACCATCCACACTTTTTTTCAGAGTCGATAGGAAGGAATTGGTGCACAATGAATGCCACAAACCCAATCAACGACTGACCCCAGGTTTTTAAATTCAGAGTTTTCCTTCTCCTAGATTGGTAACCTATCTAAGGTTAAAGAGCTCAGTCTGTCCTACTATTTGTCCATAACTGGAGGGAGAATATATGGATTCATACCTATCCCAAGGGTATCAGCGCTATGTGTAATGGAAACAGCCTTGTCTAGGATTTGAACTCGGGTCGATGAGTCCATTTCCTACGACTCTAACCATTATGCCACACGCATCCATGTCAGAATGTTACATAATCTATGTGGTTGCATAAGATTATTGTAAATCCCCTGTATTTCTAAAGGGATGGCCCTTTTCATATTACGGGCGGGACTTTCCATGGAATAGTAAAGAAAGCCCGCGAAATATGTGAAGTCACGTGGGACCTGGTTGTGTCCTCAGTTTTCAGTTGGACGTCAGGCAGTGAAGATGTCCTGCCTTAACTGTAACTCACTCTGCATACGCGCGCTATGTTAGTCAGATATTTAGTTACATGTATAGTATAGTTAAGGAAATAAAAAGCTTATGAAAAATAACACATTTTAGTGGTTGGTAAATGTCTTGGTAGCAAGACTGATCTAGAAGAAATGAGTTAAGTGCGACCGACCACCAAGACGAAGTCCCCAAGAAGAAGAACTTAAGATAGAAGATGAACAGAAGAAGAAATAAGAAGTAAGTAATGAGAAGGGTATGCAACAAGAATATGCTGACTTAATATCTGGGAAGTGTTGAGCACTCTTTCATTGCCATTATTCCCAAGTCCAAACTGGCTTGGAGTTGTACTACCTGCTAGGTTCCCATGTAAATAATTTTGTTTGGTTTGGTTAAGGCCACATCAACCCTTCAGAGATATCTAATGACAATTCTTGTTTTTCTTTGTTGTTTTTTATATATGATCTGCAACTGAATAGCAAGAAGTGAGGGACACCCAGTGAGAATCAAATTCACAAGTAGTGGTCTGCTAGCCTAGCCTGCAAGCCATTACACACGAGACATATTTGCATTTCACAGAGCGGGAAGGTATGTATCCAACTATTCTCCCTCCTGCTCTGAACGAATAGTAGGCCAGACTGGGCTCTTAAACCTTACTCAACCGGACTAGGAAAAGAAAAAACTCTTCATTGTGCTGGATCACTACACAGCCATCTTTGTTATTTCTTACTAAATTAGAAACACAGAAATTTAATTCTTTTTGGTGTACACATTTATTACTCGAGACCCATATTTTAAATCACGCGTGAAGAAGAATTCAGCAGAACGCAGATTTCTTTGGGCGATTCTAAACATTTCTATCAATGAGTCTGTTATCTCTCTGTATTTTTCCAGTAACTGCTAAATTTTAAATTTAAATTCTACACTATATTACAAAAATGATAGGCTACGCATATTCATTATTATTAAGTGAATTTGCAGCAAACGCGTTTTTTTTTTCTTTTTTTTTCTTTTTTTTTTCTTTTTCTTTTTTCAATTTGAACTCACAACCAAGTAAATGCAGACCACAAGAAAAAAAAAACGATCGACGGAGATAAACAATATATATATATATATATATATATATATATATATATATATATATACAAGGTGTGTCATAAAAGTATCGAGATTAAAGCAGTATCTACCAAGATAGAAAGGAACAATGATTGGAACGTTAATTTTTTCAGAATACAAGGTGTGTCATAAAAGTGTTGGGTTTGAAGCTGTATTTACCAAGATAGAAATGAACAAGGAATAGAACGTCATTTTTTTATAATACAAAGCATGTCAAAAAGTCCAAAAAATATCGATACATTTTTAAAAAATATATATAAAATATATATATATATAGAATATATATATATATATATATATATATATATATATATATATATATTAGAAATTGAGGATTATCAGATAAAATACGAACAACTTCATTGAATTGATATTTCATATCGGTGTGTTAACGAGGCTTCGTCAGATATTTAATACACGGAGGCGAAATATTAATTCAATGAAGTTTGTGTTTTAACTCGAATACCTCAATTTTTAATAACATTTTGTTGGATTTTACCCAATCTGTTATTTCCTCACACACACACACACACACATACACACACACACACACATGTATATATATATATATATATATATATATATATATATAATATATTAATGATTTGAAGGAAATTACAATGCGTATAAAAATAAAAACAAAAAGAATTTATTTTTGTCTTATCGATTTCAAAGTAGAAAACTTCATCTTCAGAGATGTATATCAGAAACGTACGTGCTTAAGTTTTTTTTGTGTGGTTATAATTTTTTTCTTATTTATTTTCCTTTCCTTTTCTTTTTCTTTCTCCTCCTTCCTTTTTTCTTTATGTTATGAATAAAATGGGCGAATATCTTTTTGTTTTTAGTTTTTATACGCATTGTAATTGCCTTCAAATCATTAATATATTATAACATACTTAACAATGCTTCAAGCAAATTACCAAGATTTCTTACTCGTATATTGATTGTCATGTTCCGGTTAAAGGGCCCACTCTGTCCTACTAATTACCTACAGCTGGAGGGAGAATAGGTGTGTCCACGTATAGGTGTCTAAAAAAGGAGTTCACATAGAGGCCAATTTCGATTCATACATTTCCACTCTTATGCTATGTGAAATGCAAACAGCCTAATCCATGATTTAAACTTGCGTCGTCGAGGTTTTTATTTTCTACGATGATAATCGTTATAGCATACGCCTCCTGGTTTACAAATAAGCTCCATATTTAACACTTTTACTGCCAAGTTTTGGATATGCCCAATAGCGTAGGTCACTTTTAGAACTGTAACATGTCCTTTGTCGCGAAAGTTGCAAGTTAACATAAAAGATTTCCACACAAAATACATTTTTTAAAACTTTACCTTCGTTTGAGGAAATAGATCTCAATCTTTTAAAATGTTATCACTATTACAGCTTAATTATTTGGTAAAAAGCAGCACATCGTAGGTGTCGGTGGTGATGAGGGCATATTTTCAATTTGAATTCTAGTTATAATATTTTATATGTTTCCTTTAAAAGGACAATCTTTTTCCTGTTTTAAATACTGGAATTGCTAAATTTTCTAACAAATTTCTAGGCTAAATGTTGAAAAAATGAGGATTTTTGTGTATTTCAGCTGACGATATTTGATGCTATTTCCTCGGGCAATGGTGCAATTAAGAAATCTAATTTTTGGTATCAGTATTTATTATATCAACACAAAACTTGCACTGTTTGAGAGAATTTGATATTTAAAAAGAAAAGGGAAAAATCAACCTACTCTAATGCAGAACTCTGCTTTGACTCGGATGTTTTAAGAGAGATACAAAGGGTTAATGCAATACTATTTGTTTTTAATAAATTTGTGTTTTGCTTAGCTGTTATACTTTGCAAAATGCCATTATTATTAAGCTCTCAGGAAACATTATCATCATCATTATCATAATCATCATCATCATAATGTGCATGCGGATTAGCTCAGTCGGTAGAGCGTTCGGCTAGAAACCACAAGGTTGCTAGTTCGATACCCGACCTCGCCAACTGTGCGGTAAAGGAAGCTGATGGTAGGTATGGCGCTCCACCTCAGACGTTAAAACAATCTCCATCGTCTAGCGCTATTGAAAAGGGGATAGACTCCCTCGCTGACTGGCTGATACCGACATTAGGCGACTTTACTTTACTTTACTATTATGAAATACCGAAATCCGAAGAATAGTATAAACACCAACCAAAACCAATAACAGAAGCCAATGAAGTGACTATTCTCAGGGAGTTTGCGATCCAAACTGTGAAAAATTAATTGCGATAGACCAGATATCATGGTTAAAGACTATAAAAGAAAAACATGCCTTTTAATTGATATGTCTGTACCCACAGATCATAACATATCATAAGACATCAGTCAAAAAATAGAGTATCAAAGACCTGGCAACAGAAATTGAAAAAAAAAAGTGTCACCCTAAAACTATAACCGTGTCAGATATAGCGGGATTCCTGGATATGATCAGGAAATTGACAGATAAACACATTTTTTAAATATACATGACAGTCCCAACATATTGACAGGCAGAAGTACATAAAAAACTAGAAAATAGAAATGGGAAGAAAAACAACTATATGGGTATTTCAAGTAACAAACTGAAGCAGGGATATCCATGACAATCTCTCGACAACCTTCCCTATCAGTTATTGTCTCTGGGAGTTCCTCTGTGCAGTAGCCAGTATCCTCGCAAAGCTGGTCAATGTAGGTCTTTGCTGGGCGGCCCACACTAGCATATTCATGTGTTGGCTTCCATAAGAGAACATCGCTTATGAGTTCGTCCTTGCTTCTCCAACCTGCAGCAAAACGTTAAACAACTTACCATTTCTCATGGTTCCTATACCGTGTACTTCTGAATCGGCCCATACTGTCGAAAATCAGATGGAAGCAGTTACTTTTGCACGCGGCAATAATGATGATGTCTCTCGGTTGCTGTCCGACCTTTTTACGATTTAAAATCGCGCAATAAAACTTGTGCCAAAATGGGCGTTCAGTATGCGCCTGAGCGAGCCAAAAGTCTTGCGCACGCAACACGAGAAAGGGCCCATACTGACAACAAAGATATCAAGTGGCACATCAGACATTGCTGTTTAATTATTCGTAAAAGGATTTTTCAGACGCGTGAGAACAGTCGAGGCTTACCCAGAGTTAACAAACGGAAATATATGCATACTATGGCATCCCGGTTTATAAACAGATAGATTTTGTTTAGATAGATAGATAGATAGATAGATAGATAGATGAGAACAATTGCGAGAGGAAAAAGATGAGTAGATTGATGAGAAAATTGAGAGAGGGAGAAATATGGATAGATAGAAAGATGGGAGAGAAAGATAAATGAGGATATGTTGGATTGCGGAAATTATAAAATATAAACCAACTGAAATAGAGATATGAATAGATTCATAGTAATAAAATATAGATAACCATATATATATATATATATATATATATATATATATATTATATATATATATATATATCTATGGAATAACGGTGTTGAGATTTTCCTTCATTTCAAAGATATATATATATATATATATATATATATATATATATATATATATAATATCTTTGGAATGAAGAAAACTCAACACTGTTTATTCCATAATAAATTTATTTCGACCAAAATTGGGGCCTTTATAAATCTAAGTTGATTTAACAAAGCTCACCAATTCAAGTCTCATCAGATGGAGAATCATCAATATTTCTCCATCTGAGACTTGAATTGGGGAGCTTTGTTAAATCAACTTAGATTTATATATCTGTAGATATGATATTACTACCTAGACATGCGAACTTGTCTACTCTAAAATGCTTACCACACACACACACACACACACACACACATATATATATAAATATATGTGTGTGTGTGTGCGTGCGTGCGTGCGTGCGTGTGTGTGTTTCATATGATAGATAGTTCCTAGGACCTTTGCATGTATATATATGTATATATATATATATTTACATATTATTATATTGTGTATAGAAATAACCTACTCGAGTTTCGCCATAATGATCTTCAGGGTTAAATCCGCTGAATTAATCAAATTATTGATTAATTACAGCTGACTGCAGGAGGTCATGTTGTAATTATGACCGTTGAAAACAGTTTCGCAGTTAACTGTAATTAATCAATATCTTGATTAATTCAGCGGATTTAACCCAGAAGATCCTCATGGTGAAACTCGAGTAGGTTATTTCTGTACACACTATAATAATAAATCCGCTCTTACGTATTGAGCACTTTATATTTGTTGACTTATCCAAGTAACACTTATACCAACCAAATATTGAGACCAACCCAATAATTTTTACCGGTAAGTCATTCATTATATATATATATATATATGTGTGTGTGGTGTGTGTGTGTGAGAGAGAGAGAGAGAGAGAGAGAGAGAGAGGGGTTTCACGCCCCTTCGGTGTGGCTAGACACAATTATCCTTAGCTTGGGTCTAACTCAGACTGGCTGTTTGACTGCCTGATATCTTATCCCCTCGTCCACTGACAGCTGATGTTTTAAACTATTAAGTACATAGGTTTGTTTATGTATTTTACGGTCACTAAGAGATCAAATTTCCGGAGAAAAGATCATTGCCTATATGCTAGTAAGTAAAGTAAGCCGTCGGGGCGGCCTAATGTCGATATCAGCCATGCAGCGAGGGGGTCTATCCCCTTTTCACTAGCGCTAGACCAAGGAGGTTATTTTAGCGTCTGAGGTGGAGCACCATACCTACCACCAGCTCCTTACTTTATCGCACATATCCCTGTGCTACTCATACGCTGAGTTGGCGAGGGCGGGTATCGAACTAGGAACCTTGTGGTTTCTAGCCGAACACTCTACCGACTGAGCTAACCCGGATTACCAATTAGAGAGCTCATACCAAATTTATAGGAGCATGTATTAATAAGTCATCCACAGATACGTGTTTCGGCGTTTCCCGCCTGTTCAGTGTGGCTAGACACAACTATCCTTAGCTTGAATCGAACTCAGTCTGGCTGTTTGCCTGCCTGATATCGTCTTTTTACATAGATATACACTATACAGACACATATTCGTGAGAAACTCACAAAGCAAATGCATAATTTGATACAAGTGTGTGTGTGTTTTGAATTTGTGTGAATGTGTGTGTGTGTGTGTGTGTGGTGTGTGTAGATGAGGGATGTGTGTGTGTGTGTGTTATACGTCTGTACTGTGAATCAGTGTAGTTATTATGAGAACAAGTGTATTCAAGAAGACACATGTAAAATAAAGATACTAGTCTATGAACAACCTCAGCATTACACATCTAAATAACAATTAGATTCTATGCAATGCATTTTATGGACCAATGCTAATTTCTCTGCGCATTTACGTAATGGCTTCTTGGCCTGAACTCTGCTACGCACAATTTTATAGCGTTTGCTTAACGAAGAAACAATGGAAAACACTGTTTATTTTATTCTATTTTATTTCATTCTATTTTATTCGCAGTAATAGTTTGGTAGAAAACCCTATATATATATATAATATATATATATATATATATAATATATATATATATATGCATATATGTAATATATGTGTCTGTGTGTGTGTCTTATGTGTGTTGTGTGGTCTTATGTGTGTGTGTACGTGTGTGGTGTGCGTGTGTGTGTGTGTTGAACATACATACATAAACAAACACACACAGACTTACACATATATATATATATATGTATATAGATAATATATAATTGTGTGTGTGTGTGTGTGTCTTATGTATGTGTGTGTGTGTGTCTTATGTGTGTTTGTGTACGTGTGTGTGTGTGTATGTGTGTTGACATACATACATAAACAAACATACACAGACTTACACATATTATATATATATATATATATGTTAAATAGAATATATATATATTATAGTTGTGTGTGTGTGTGTGTCTTATGTATGTGTGTGTTGTCTTATGTGTGTGTGTGTTTATGTGTGTGTGTGTGTGTGCGTGTGTGTGTGTGTGTATGTGTGTTGGACAGACATACATAATCAAACACACACAGACACACAAGTTATATTATATTAATATATATATATATATATATATATATATATATATATATAGTATAAAATAGAATATAATATATATGTGTGTGTGTGTGTGTTGTGTGTGTGTGTGTTGTTTAGCTGACAAAATCTCGTTCAAAATCTCGGCATGACGGAGACATCGCAATGGGAGAGGTCAGATAAAATAGTTGTTTTTTCTTTGTTTCTATGGGTTTTTTTTTTTTGGTTTTCTTTCTAATTTCTTTCTAATCTTCTTAAATTGATTTTTGTCGTTTTGTATTGCGAGCAGACTATTTTTTTTTTTTCTTTTTCTTTTTCTTTTTTTCTTTTTCTTTTTCTTTTTTCCTCGTTTTTAACACAATGTTTCAAATGTGTGTACTCAGCCTTTCTTAAGTGCATGTCAGAATGAATAAATAAATAGTCCCAATTATCATCTATTGTTTGTAAGACCACAACTTTCTTGGTGACTAGTGACTGGAAAAGATTCTGCTGTAGTACAGTGACTTTTCAAAAGAATTGCCATCAATTAGCAGTGATTTATTGTTAATAAAATAAGTCATAATATTTTCGATAAACTATTCTTATTTCTCAAATCTGTTTAATGACAGTAGAAGACGACCGGATATTCAATCACGCCATATTGATTATATATATATATATATATATATATATATATAATATATATATATATATATATATATAATGCAAAAGTCCAGAGAAGAATCTTCCTTACGACACAAGAGTTTTTATTTAAAAAAAACCTGTCGCAGTTTGAGAGCTCAATGTGTGCTTTAATTTAAGAGTCACAGAGCAAATATATAAGTAAGAAACATTTCAGTGGCTTATACAAAGTATCTAACTCTCCGACTCATCAGAATGCGAATATGAGCGGGAAGTTAGACACTTGTCTAGAGATCCCTGAAATATGAACTAATAATCCTAATCTCTAAGTTTTTGTTATTGTTTACTTATATATATATATATATATATAATATATATATATATAATATTATAATATATATATATGTTAACCTAACGAGTCAGACATATTACTAAAGTTCGCTAGTAGCTCATCAGAGCAAAATCTCACTCCCAGATTCTGGCCCTGAATGATGCTATTCAGCGAAACTGTTGGCTAGGTTATGTCTGATCATTAGGTTAATTTTATTATTTGCTGCTACTTGGGTATTGAGCACTTTTTACTTTTTAGCTTATAGATAATTCCTAGGTTCATTATATATATATATATATATTATTTATATATATAAATAAAGAAAATTTGAAAAAACAAGTGTCCGAAAATGGGATGAATTTAATTATCGAGTTTAAACATTCGTTATAAAACTGAATTCATCAGGATGTCTCTTGGGTGAAGAAAATATGGATGTTTTTATGTGACAGGAGATGAAAACTTTAGTTATGTAACTGTATTTGATTCAGCGTTTTATTTGAAAGGCAAGTCGCGATCTATCACGCCGAAGTAGATCGCGACTTGCCTTTCCCATTTGCCCTCCCTTAATAATGACATGGTTTTTTCATCATATCCCTGTTTTTAGCTAAAATAGTGTTAAATAATTAGCAAAATACAGCTTCATTTAATTATTTTTAGTTATCATCCACTTTGTTCCCTTAATACCGACAATGTATTATTTATTATATCTCGTTTCTAGTTAATAGTGTTAAATAATTAGTTTTTTTTATTCTAAATATAGGCTTCATTTAATTATTTATTTAGTTATCATTCCCACTTTGTTTCCCATGTCTCTTTAAAATAATCAGTCCATTAATACTTTTTCTCGTCTTTGCATTTCTTCGAGTTGCGTCACGCGTCTGACACCTTCGCGTGAGTAGATCGCGACTTGCTTTCAAAAGCAAAACGCTGATCAAGATACAGTTAATAACTAAAAAGATTTTCCATCTCCTTGTCACATAAAAACTCCATTCATTTTCTTCACGCCCAAGAGACATCTGATGAGGTTCAATGTAACCGAAATGTTAACATCGATAATTAAATTCATCCGCATTTTCGAACACTTGTTTTTTCAAATTTTCTTTTGTTATTGTCGATTTAGTATATGGTGGACGGGTCGCCGAGAGGAGGGTGGATGGAGGGAGGGGGTGAGTGAGGGTGTATATAATGATTATTATATGATAGGTAATATATTTTTTTTTTTGGCCTAGTGTTATAGTATTAACGATTTTTCCTTTTTTTAATTTATCCCCAGGTATATTATTTTTACAATCAAAATATTTGCCGTTTTTTTTCTTACGCGACGGTTTCATCAATATAATATATATATATAATTATATATATACGTCGTCGGCGGCTAAAAGTCAGATAGCAATCAGCGAAGGATCTATCCCCTTTTCACTAGCGCTAGACAAGGAGATTGTTTTTTTGTGTCTAGGTGGAGCGCCACACCAACCATCACCCTTACTTTAACAACAGATCCCTATGCTACTCATACGCTTGAAGTTGTGAGGGCGGTAAATCGACTAGGAACTGCGTTTTCTAGCCGAAACGCTCTACGCGACTGAGCTAACGCGAAAGTTCTAATATAATCAAATAGTATAAATTGAATTAGAAAGACTGATGAATTTTAAAGAAATAAAAAAGATTATTTTATTTTATTTTATTTTAATTAATTTCAATAAAAATTATACATAGGAATGATTTTAATACATTTGAGACAAAACAATAAATTAAAAAATCAATAACACAGTATTATTTTATTAAACCCGGTTTTGTTAAAACTAGTATGCACATTTTTCACATCATATATATATAATATTATATTATATATATATATTTTATAATATAGAAAAGGAGAAGATGGTTGGGAATATAAGGAACAAAGTCAGGTTGGATTTTCAATTTAAAGCATGAGAATATTTGATTTCGTTTTTTAATAATTAATTTAATTTAACGTATGTGTGTTGTGTTGTGGTTCATTTTTAATTTTTATTAAAATTATCATATTGATTTTCTATTAAATTCTCTTATATTCTCCAGCTACTTCTCTCCTTTTAAAAATACGTTGCATGCGACGCATGAGTAACATAACTGTTTTTCTTCCATCGCGTTAAAAACTTTCTTCAATCGATTTCTAAAAAGTTCGTTTTCGAACATTCAGAAATTATCCGTATATCAACGATTTGCTTTACTCTGACGAAGGCCATTATTATGTTTATAATATAAAAATTTTGTAGTTTTTCTATTTATTGTTATTATTTCATTTTGTATTGTGACAATAATATAGATAGAATACAGTATAAATCTGGCCAAACCGTGTCAGTATCATGAAGATAAAATAAATAAATCCTATATCATTCAACATTTCTTTCCTTTATTTTTATTTCAACTATACCGTTGGATTCGCTCTATTTAATTAACACAACCACACAACACACACCATATATATATATATATCATATATATAATTAGTGTGTGTGTGTGGTGTTGTTGTGTGTGTGTGGTGTGTTAGTTTTTTGTCATCCACAGACATCCGTGTTTCGATGTATACGTCTTCTCAGTGTCCTAGACACTGCAGAGTCTATAAATATATATATAATATATATATATATATATATATAATTTATATATGGGTTATATAAGAGAGATGTGTAAAATAACATAGAGAGATGGTAAAATAAAAGAAACTGGATTGGATACTATGTTTTTTTCCCTTATTATTCAATAATTCAAAGAAATTCCATCTTTATTAGACGGATTTGTGTTAGATTGTGCCACAGTAGTCCTGGGTTTTTAAGGGGTCAGAGGTGTCCATTTTTCGGCATGTCTTTGATGTTTCAACAACACAACAACAACAACAACACACACATATATAATACATGTTGCATATATATTACATATAATATATATGTGTGTTATATATATATATGTCGTAACGAGACCTTTTTTTCAAATGTACATTTCTCGGTGATTCATTGAATTCACCGTTCAGCCACAAGCGAGGATATAAGAGGCTTCATCTGCAAAGAAGAAGATATGATCTAAGGTACAATCCTCATGGCCTTGATTTTAAAAATCTCTATTCTTTAACATTCATTCCAAAAAATTACTAGATGTGCTAGCGATTTTGATTTAATTCTTCTTAAAGCTTTCCTTCTTTTGTCCTTATCTCCATTTCAGAATTCCTCCCATGGCTTGATTATACATCTCATATCTCCACATTCCTTTGCTTTAAGTCTCCTATCTTTAAACATCTCTCAATCATTCCCGAAAAAAAATACTATTATCATTCTATGATTCACACGCCTGGTCGAATGGGGCGTTAGAATGCACCGACTGCAGCTTCTGCGAGGGGTAAGAACACCCTATTGGGGCCACTGTTGCCGTGGGTGGCGACCCGTGATGCTTAAGGATAGAGTTCAGGTGGATGAACGTTCATGACTTGCAATACTCCACTTTGGCCCTATCTTGGGCTAGACGGGCGGTCGAGAGGCCCTCTGATAATCGCTGGTCATGTCAAGCCCTAGATCATATGATTTTCCCAACCTATTGCCTTATGCCGCCCCACTCCTTTTTATCATATGGTGTAGAAGGCGGTGACTGAGGGTCTACATGTCCGATGACGTTAAACTCTATCTGATGGTGAGTTCAGTTTTGGAGGTTTGGGGAATGTAGAAACCCCTTATCACATTGCTCCCTGTCACTCTGACTCGGAGTGGTAGTACTGTTAGGGTCATGCTATGGTTTAAATAGAAAAAATGAGTTGATAAACAAAATTGTATTAGGATTAAATGAAATTAGTTCAAACTTTGTCGGTATTAACATTTGTGAATACCAATTCATAGAAGTATCGCATAAAATATCCAAGCGGTTGACATGCCGTAAAACCCAACCAACCAATTTTAGTGATCATTATTGTTCGTTGCACTTTTTCTCCAGATTAAAAACGAGTAGCAAATAGTTCGACGATTTTATATTCAGCCATACTATTCACAATTCTCCTCGCCCAAACATAAATATGTAGAGACTTCAAAAAACGTGCTAAGATTTCCCGGGTTTTTAATTTCAATAAAAGGAAAAATTAAGGGAAAAAAAACTTGGGGGAAAAAAATATTATCCTATATAATATTATTCTGCACACATTTCCCGCGGGATCATGTGATTATACAAAACAGACATATGAAAGACTAAGTAGTACAAGATAGATATGAGTAGATAATATATATATATATATTATTAAATTTTTACTTGAAGGCACTTACAGCATGTATCGCGCAAAATATTCGATACTTTTTCTTATAGAAAATGATGTGTGTGTGTGTGTGTGTGTGATATATGATAGGAGATTGGAAGTAAATTCGACAGAATGTGGTAAAGAATAAAGGGAAATGTGGACAAAAGAACAAACTCAAACAAGTAAATGTACGAGATGTATTTCGTCTGCATTGAACGACTCCATCAGTCTTTTTCAGACAGACGAAGTCGCTCAATGCAATGTATATATATATAATATATATATATATGTGTGTGTGTGTGTGTGTGTGTGTGTTGTGTGTGTGTGTCGCAGACTAAGATTGATTGAGCAGACTGGATAGATAGGTAGATAGATATATATATAGATAGATAGAGCAGGCTATGATAGATAGATTGAGCAGACCTGAATATATCATCATATCATCATCATCATTCTTACTATTAGCAATATTAGCAGGATATCTTGACAATCTATTGTCAGCCGATTATTTATATCACACTTGTTCTCCGGAGGTCTCTGCGCAGACGTCCAGTATCCGCAAAGAACGGCAAGTTCGGTCTTTGCTGGCGGTGCCCACATGGCGTACACTGCCTGCTTCCAAGGAGGACGTACTTTATGATCAAGTACCTAGGCAGTAATATATTCTTTCCACAGAACGCAATGTTAATGGCCCTCATAGGAAAGACCATGGTCCGTATAAATAGATTATCACAAAGAATCCGTACTCCAGAGAAGATCAAATAAGCGATGATATATATAATATATTATATTATATAATATTATATATATATATGATAAGAAGATGATTGTTTTACGGCCTTTTTTTGGTGCGGGCTATAATTGTATGTTCACGTTGCAAATTGTCTTTAATTATACAATTTCTTGTTTTAATTAATTAAGATAACACCGGATGATCCTTTTTTGGTGAAACTTAAGTAAGGTTATCTATACGCTTTACACTACACAACACACACACACACACACACACACGTATATATATTGTCATCAAAGACACCGTGTTTCAACGTATACGTCTCTTCAGCGTGGATAGACATTTGCAAGCTACAGACCAGTCAGGAGGATAAACCACTCGACCACCGTCACCTATACTGGAAGGAGGATTTAACTGATAAATAACACATCTGCGTATATGTAAAGGCCGCATAGAGACCTCCATCCCTTTCATAGGAGAGCGGTATATATACTTTCTAATATATATATAATATAATATATATATATATATTATAGTCCATACAGAACACGTGTTCGACTTATCAAGTCTCTTCAGTGTGGCTAGACATTTATATAAGTATACCAACAGCTGGGTTTGAAATCCGATCGTTCAGCATCAGTCAGATACCTTAACTGCTAGCCTCTCATCACCTACAGAATCGAAGGAGATTTTTAACTGTTTTAATACACACATCGCTTTGTATGTAAGGCCGCCATAAAGTATTCCATCCCTTATATAGAGACTTGAGTTTACGCTTAGTTGGCGGTCGTCAGCAAAATCCCCCCCATGCTCAACCTCCGGGCGATGGGGGGCATATATAGTCATCCTCAGACACGTCAAAGAAAATATAATATATATATATATTATATATATTATAATATATATATATATATATATATATATTATATGTTTATATATATTATTTAGTATTTGCTTGAAGGTAATTACAATGCGTATATCGCATAACATTCGATAATTATAGAAAATAATCATGACAAGTGAATCTTGTCAAAGAATTGTTCGGTGTGTAGAACATCGTACAGTCTGTTTCAATTTTATTAAGTCTCATGCAGCGATGTATACTAACGATTTCCCTCCGACAGAAATCGGAAACGGGACATAGTCAGAGCCATACTGCTTCGGCCACGATACGCACCGGACAACTTGCAAAATTAACCTTGCAAAGATACTAATATGCCTCTACCATATGAGGTACGGGGACGTTGAGTGAAAATAAAAACCATGCCTATGCTTACGGCGAAGTGAATAAGATTTTTGGATGTTTGTTTTTAGAGAGCATTGTTGAATAAAGTATATTTACTATTTATATTTTGCTTGAAGGCAATTACAATGCGTATATCGATAAAATTCGATAATTATAGAAATAATCATGACAAGTGAATCTCGGACATATATAAATCTTTAATCTATCAGTTATAAATTTATTTCAGCTCTTAGCTTTTTTGAAATCTGATTTCAAAATGAAATGAATTACAGAACAGGGAACAGGGTAGGGTATTAATTGATTCGGTTGGAGGTGGGAGATTAACTAAATAGTCTTTTTTTCTTTGGTCACGATTTTTAAGGTTTTTTTTCTTATGTCACAATTTTTTTTTTAATTCAAATTCATCGCTTGTTTTTGGGGAATTTTTTTGTTTCATTTTTTTAAGAGACACACAACACGCGTAATTCTAATTTTGAATAATTTCTGGTATGCATATTCATGTGTTATTTATGTTTGCAAGTTGATGGAATTTAGTCTGAAGTTGACAGAATAGAAGAGTGAGGGAAGACAAGGGTGGTGGAGGATTTAAATTAGATATTTATTTTAAAGATAAAAACGTGTTCCGTTAACCATTTATTGCACAACATCCACATTCAAACACGTTCATATATAGTGGCTTTATTAGAGCATAACATATGTATCACCACAACACACACATATGAATACTCTCACATGCAACTCTCATTGCACACGCACATGGCATACATATATATATGTACAACATACAGAATATGCATATATATATATATGAGAAGTAAACAAACAGGACGACGTTTGTGATATAGCTTTTTTCAGCCGACAATATTTGGGAGAATATGTGCTTAATTGAATCGAACTAATTTTATGAAAGTTAATTCACTTATAATAAATTAGGCGGGATTTACCTAATTTTAAAATGTAAGGCTAACAAATAAGGAAAAAATGAGTAAGAAAGAAATGTAGATGGATAAAATGAATTTTATGATATACTTTTAAATCGATATCATTACAATGTGTTTGGTTCTGTTTATTCAAAATGTAACGGATTTACGTTTATTATTATTATTAAATATATCAGATGGAGTTGAAATGATGATGATTATAATAATAGGAAAAATCCATAAAAAGTTCCGTACACAGAGAGATTTGAACTACCTCATCAGAGTAGTATTTTTATTTTGTATATTTATCATTCAGATAGTATTTTTTTTTGCATATATATAACTATATAATATATATATATTAATTATATATAGTAACGCCTGTCGGTGGGGCTTAACTAACTGCGTATCCCTTATCAGGGGTGTTGGTGTGGGTATGGTTTCTGCGTGCTTTGTGGTATATGTCTCTGCGTACCGTGGTGAAGTGTGTTTGTGCGTGGTACATGTCATTTCCTGCGTGTTCGATCCGTGTTGAGGACACATTCCTAAATCAAGGCTCTTTCCTTAAAACGATTTGCAGGTATAGCATTTAACATTATATCCGCGACGAGCGACGTAGTATGAGTGATTCAACTCAAGACGAAGGAGCAAAACTTATCTACTGAAATGTTGCAAGAATTTATAACGATCCTCATTTCGTTCGTCACACTCTGTCCAATCTAATTAATTTGATCGAAGTTTACATTCGTCTTTGGGCCTGCTTGGACATAGCGTCACCATTGGTTTGACCGTGGCCACTGACTGACCAACCAGAACGCAAAGGCGGCATGATAAATGAAATCAACTTAAGCCAGTTATTTTCAAGCAAGAAACTCAAAGGTTTCCAATGCTAAACGCAATTCGGATGTAGGTTTGGATTTTGGGGACAAAGACAACATGGCTGCCCAGCGGGCCACTGTGAGGCAACGACGAGTTATTATTAAGTGTGGCATAGAAAATGCAACATTTATATAAGTTTAAGCTACTTGTTCTTAACTACAGGTGTTTAATTTTTTTAAATATTCTTCATTTGAAATTAGCAGTAGTATGAACGAATGGACGTTGTTAGGTAGGGAGTAATGCAACGCATGATCTAGTTTTGTATTTCAAAGTATTTCAACTTTGCGTAAATATTCACATTAGCATACTTTCCGGTCTGTTACGGAATATCTAGTCGCTGGGTTTATCTAACAAGAAGTGTTGGATAAATGTCTGGTCCCCAGCAGAAAATCGTGTGATCCACTTTGAAAACAATAATAGATCCATGGCGTTGCATACCCTACTAACAACGTCATTCGTTACACTACTAGCTGCTAATTTCAATGAAAATATTTAAAAAAATTAAACACTAGTTAAGAACAAGTAGCTTAAATCTTATAATAAATGTTGGCTTTTTTTTCTATGCTACAATTAATAATAACTGTCTCGTTGCCTCACAGTGGCCTGCTAGGCAGCCATGTTGTCTTGTCCCAAATCCAACCGATACATCCGAATGCGTTTAGCATTGGAAACCCTTTGCAGTTTCTTGCTTGAATAACTGGCTTAAGTTGATTTCATTTATCATGGCCGCTTTTGGCGTCTGGTTGGTCAGTCAGTGGCCACTGGTCAAACCAATGGTGGACTCTATGGTCCGAAGCAGGCGCCAAGACGAATGTAAACTTCGATCAAATGTAATTAGATTGGACAGAGTGTGACGAACGAGAATGAGGAATCGTATATTAAATTCTTGCAACATTTCAGTAGATAAGTTTTGTCTTCGTCTTGAGTTGGATCACTCACTACTAGGTCGCTCGGTGGGGATAAGTTAAATTGCTATACCTGCAAATCGTTTAAGGAAAGAGCTTGATTTATGGAATGTGTCTCAACACGTGTATGCGAACACAGAGATAATGACATGTACACCACGCACAAACACACTCACACGCGTACGCAGAGACATATACACAAAGCACGCAGAAACATACCCACATCAACACCCCCTGATAGAGGGGATACAGTCAGTGTATTCTAAGCCCCACCGACAGGGTTTATATATATATATATATATATATATATATATATATATATATATATACACACAAAAATAAAAATACTACTCTGATGAAGGTCGGCAAAATCTTCTGTGTACGGAACTTTTTATGCATTTTTCCTATATTATTATATCTCATTTCAACTCCATCTGATTATTTTAAATAATAATAACGTAATCCGTATACATTTGATAAACAGACCGAAACACATGTGTAAGTGATGATCGATTAAAATGATATCGATAAAATTCATTTTTATCCATCTACATTTCTTTCTTTTATCATTTTTTCTTCATTTTTCTAGCACATATTAAAAAATAGAGTTCCAGAGAATTAACTTTCAATAGAATATTAGGTTCACTTCATTAGCACAATCTTATGCCTCTTACCCTTTCCATATATTGACACTTCGGCTGAAAATAGGCCATATCACAACATGATAACTCTGTATCACCTCTCATATATAATCTAGTCATGCATATACTATGCATATGTGTATTTGTATATATATACGTGTATGCATGTGCGTGTGCATATGTGGGATGTGTGCATGTGAGGTTTATATGTGTGTGTGTGGGTGTACATATGTATATGCTCGTAAGTAAAGCCACTATATATGAAACGTGTTGAATGTGGATGTGTGTACAATAAATGGTTAACTGGAACGAACATTTTTTAACACAAATCTTAAAATAAATATCTAATTTAAATCCTCCCACTACCTCTCTTCCCTCCACTCTTCTATTCTGTCAACTCACACTGAAATTCCATCAACTTGCAACATAAAATTAAACACATGAATATGCATACCAGAAAATTATTCAAAATTTAGAATTACGCGTGTTGGTGTGTCTCTTAAATAAATGAAACAAAAAAATTCCCCAAAAGACAAGCGATGAAGGTTGAATTAAAAAAAAAAATTGTGACAAAGAAAAAAAACCTTTAAAAATCGTGACAAAGAAAAAAAGACATATTTAGTTATTATCTCCCACCCTCCAACCGAATCAATTAATACCCTACCCTGTTCCCTGTTCTGTAATTCCTGTTCATTTTGAAATCAGATTTCAAAAAGCTAAGAGGCTGAAATAAATTTATAACTGATAGATTAAAGATTTATATGTCCGAGATTCCCTTGTCATGATTATTTTCTATAATTATCGAATTTTATGCGATATACGCATTGTAATTACCTTCAAGCAAAATATAAATAGTAATATATACTTTTTTCAACAATGCTTCTAAAAACAAAACATCCAAAATCTTATTCCTTCGCCGTAAAGCATAGGCCTGGTTTGTTATTGTTCACTCAACGTCCCCGTACCTCATATGGTAGAGGCATATTAGTATCTTTGACAGGTTAATTTTGCAAGGGTTGTCCGGTGCGTATCGTGGCCGAAGCAGTATAGTCTCTGACTATGTCCCGGTTTCGATTTCTGTCGGAGGGAAATCGTTAGTATACATCGCTGATGAGACTTAATAAAATTGAAACAGACTGTACGATGATCTACACACCGAACAATTCTTTGACGAGATTCACTTGTCATGATTATTTTCTATAATTATCGAATGTTATGCGATATACGCATTGTAATTACATAGCAAAATAACATAGTAATATATATATATACATAGTATATATATATATATATATATATATATATATATATATATATATATATATATATATATTTCTTTGACGTGTCTGAGGATGACTATATATGCTCCCCATCGCCCCGGAGGTTGAGCACTTTGGGGGGGGATTTTGCTGACGACCGCCAACTTAAGCGTAAACTCAAGGCTCTCCTATATAAGGGATGGAATACTTTATGGCGGCCTTTACATACAAAGCGATGTGTGTATTAAAACAGTTAAAATCCCCTTCGTATTCTGTAGGTGATGAGAGCCTAGCAGTTAAGGTATCTGACTGATGCTGAACCGATCGGATTTCAAACCCGGCTGTTGGTATACTTATAAATGTCTAGCCACACTGAAGAGACTTGATAAGTCGAAACACGTGTCTGTGGATGACTATATATATATATATATATATATATATATTAGAAAGTTATATATAACGCTCTCCTATGAAAGGGATGGAGGTCTCTATGGCGGCCTTTACATATACGCAGATGTGTGTATTTATCAGTTAAATCCTCCTTCCAGTTTCTAGGTGACGGTGGTCGAGTGGTTTATCCTCCTGACTGGTCGTAGCTTGCAAATGTCTATCCACGCTGAAGAGACGTGATACGTTTAAACACGGTGTCTGCTGATGACAATATATATACGTGTGTGTGTGTGTGTGTGCATGTGTGTGTAGTAGTAGAAAGGTATAGATAACCTACTTAAGTTTCACCAAAAAAGGATCATCCGGGTTAATCATAATTAATTAAGCAAGAAATTGATTAATTAAAGACAATTGCGCAAGTGAACAATACAATTATAGCCTCGCACAAAAAAATGGCCGTTAAAACAATCATCTTCTTTATATATATACATATATATATATATATATATATATATATATATATATATATATATATATATATCATGGCTATTTATCTTGTCTGTGAGTCCGGTTTTATATGACTGATAATATATTTATGCGGACCATCGCTTTCTGTGGAAGTATCACTGCCACTGAATGTTTAGGAGTTTGCATTTAATACTGTACGGCTGTGGCTAACTCGACTGGAGAGATATAGGACTGGCCTAGAGTACTTGAACTCATAAGTGACGTCCTCCTGTGGAAGTCAGCACATGGGCATGTCAGTGTGGGCCGGCCAGCAAAGACGTACATTAAACAGTTCTATGCGGATACTGGACGCTGCGCAGAGGACCTACCGAGAACAATGAGTGATAGGGACGGCTGGGAAGAGATTGTCAAGGATATCCGTGCTAACATTGCTAATAGTAAGACATGATGATGATGATGATGATGATGATGATATATCATGGTCTGCTCAAATCTATCTATCCTAGTCTGCTCATATCAATCTTAGTCTGCATATATATATATATATATTGCATTAATGCAAGACGAAATATATCTCGTACATTTACTTGTTTGAGTTGTTCTTTTGTCCACATTTTTCCTCTTCGTTACCACATTCTGTCGAATTCCCTCTAATCCTCCTATTCATATATATATATATATATATATATATATATATATATATTAGTCTACTCATATCTATCTATGTACCTATCTTAGTATGTTCATATGTCTAGGTTTGTATAATCAACATGATTCCCGCGGAAATGTGTGCAAGAATATATATTAATATTAGGATAATATTTCCCAGTTCCTATCTTATGAATACCGGGAAATCTTAGACGTTTTTGAAGTTCTCTTACATATTTATGTTGTGGGCGAGGAGAATTTGGTGAATAGTATGGCTGAATATAAAATGCGCATTCGATACTATTTGCTACTCGTTTTTAATCTGGAGAAAAAGTGCAACGAAGCGAAGCAATGAATCACTAAATTGGTTGGTTGGGTTTTACGGCATGTCAACCGCTTGGGTTATTTTATGCCGAATACTTCTATTGGTAATTTGGTATTCACAAATGTTTAATACCGACAAAGTTTTGAAATAATTTCATTTTTATCCATAATACAATTTTGTTTATCAACTCATGTTTTTTCTATTTAACCCATAGATGGGACCCTAACAGGTACTACCACTCTGAGTCAGAGTGGACCAGGGAGCAATGGTGATGAAGGGGTGTTCCACATTCCCCAAACCTCCAAAACTGGAACCTCACCATCAGATAGAGTTTAACGCCATTCCCAGGACATGTAGACCCTCAGTCACCGCCTTCTAGCACCCATATGATAAAAAGGAGTGGGGGCTTGCCATAAGGGCAATAGGGTTGGGAAAATCATATAGATGCTAGGGCTTGACATGACCAGCCGATTGATCAGAGGGGGCCTCTCCGACCGCCCGTCTAGCCCAAGATAGGGCCAAAGTGGAGTATTGCAAGTCATGAACTGCTCATCCACCTGGACTCTATCCTTAAGCATCACGGGTCGCCACCCACGGCCAACAGGTGGCCCCATTGGGTGTCTTACCCCTCTGCAGAAGTGCAGTCGGTGCATTCTAACGCCCCAGTCGACAGGGCGGTGAA
>CM042161.1:49816511-49841813 GCA_023376005.1 Doryteuthis pealeii
GATTTCGGTATTTCATAATAGTAAAGTAAAGTCGTCGGGGCGGCCTAATGTCAGTATCAGCCAGTCAGCGAGGGAATCTACCCCCTTTTCAATAGCGCTAGACCAAGGAGATTGTTTTAGCGTCTGAGGTGGAGCGCCACACCTACCATCAGCTCCTTACTTTACCGCACAGATCCCTGTGCTACTCATACGCTGAGTTGGCGAGGTTGGGTATCGAACTAGCAACCTTGTGGTTTCTAGCCGAACGCTCTACCGACTGAGTTAACCTGCATGCACATTATGATGATGATTATGATAATGATGATGATAATGTTTCCTGAGAGCTTAATAATATGGAATTTTGCAAAGTATAACAGCTAAGCTGAACACAAATTTATTAAAAAAAAAATAGTATTGCATTTTTTCTTTCTTTCTTTCTTTCTTTCTTTGTATATTTCAATTTTTTCTTTTCTCTTTCTTTCTTTCTTTCTTTGCATATTCAATTCTGTCTTTTCTTCTTTCTTTCTTTCTTTGTATATTTCAATTCTTTCTTTCTTTCTTTCTTTTCTTTGCATATTTCAATTCTTCTTTCTTTCCTTTCTTTCTTTCTTTCTTTCTTTGCATATTTCAATTCTTTCTTTCGTTCTTTATTCTTTTTCTTCTTTCTTCTTTCTTTCTTTCTTTCTTTCTTTCTTCTTTCTTTCTTTTCTTTCTTTCTTTCTTTTCTTTTTTTCTTTCTTTCTTTCTTTTCATATTTCAATTCTTTCTTTCTTTCTTTCTTTCTTTCTTTCTTTTCTTTGCATATTTCAATTCTTTCTTTCTTTTCTTTCTTTTTTTCTTTGTATCTTTCTTAAAACATCGGAGTCAAAGCAGAGTTCTGCATTAGATTAGGTTGATTTTCCCCTTTTCTTTTTAAATATCAAATTCTCTCAAACAGTGAAAGTTTTGTGTTGATATAATAAATACTGATACCAAAAATTAGATTTCTTAATTGCACCATTGCCCGAGGAAATAGCATCAAATATCGTCAGCTGAAATGCACAAAAATCCTCATTTTTTCAACATTTAGCCGAGAAATTTGTTAGAAAATTTAGCAATTTCACTATTTAAAACAGAAAAAAGATAATATGCCCTCATCACCACCGACACCTAGGATGTGCTGCTTTTTACCAAATAATTAAGCTGTAATAGTGATAACATTTTAAAAGACTGAGATCTATTTCCTCAAACGAAGGTAAAGTTTTAAAAAATGTATTTTGTGTGGAAATCTTTTATGTTAACTTGCAACTTTCGCGACAAAGGACATGTTACAGTTCTAAAAGTGACCTACACTATTGGGCATATCCTAAACTTGGCAGTAAAAGTGTTAAAGACGGAGTTTATCTGTAAACAAGGAGGCGTATGCTATAACGATTATCATCGTAGAAAATAAAGACCTCGACGACCCAAATTTAAATCATGGATGAGGCCGTTTGCATTTCACATAGAATAATAGTGGAAATGTATGAATCGAAATTGGCCTCTATGTGAACTCCTCTTTTAGACACCTATACGTGGACACACATATTCTCCCTCCAGCTGTAGGTAATTAATAGGGCAGAGTGGGGCCTTTAATCTAGATATGACAATCAGTATACGAGTAAGAATTCTTTTAATTAAAACCTGTTAAACTTCGATTAAGAAAACGAATTTGTGTTACATCCTACTCGTGTGGAGGTGTTAGTAAATATATAAACATGGACATCAGAGTGGGCCGACCAGCAAAGACTTATATATATATAATATATATATTATAATAAGTCGAACAGTCTGTACGGTATTCTACACATCGAGCCATCCTTTACTGGGATTACACTTGTCAAGTTCATTTTCTATAAGAAAAAGTATCGAATTTTATGCGATACATGCGTTGTAAGTGCCTTCAAGTAAAAATGTAATATATACTTTATCAGCAACGTTTCTAAATAAACAAACATCCAAAAATCTTATTCACTTCGCCGAAGGGCATTCGGTCTGTTTGTTGTTATTATTCTCTCAATAGCGCCCCCTTGCCTATTATGGTAGAGGCGCGTAGTATCGCTTGACAAGCTTTAATTTCGCTAGGATGGTCAGCTGTGTACTGTGGCGAGGCGATAAAAGTGTGTTTCACTAGTGTCTCACTGCGTCTGCTGAAGTCCCGGTTCGATTTCTGTCGGAGGGAAATCGTTAGTATATACCGCTGATGAGACTTAATAAAGTCGAAACAGTCTGACGGTATTCTACACATCGAGCCATCCTTTACTGGGATTACACTTGTCAAGTTCATTTTCTATAAGAAAAAGTATCGAATTTTATGCGATACATGCGTTGTAAGTGCCTTCAAGTAAAAAATTAATATATATATATATATATATATATATATATATATATATATATAAGTAATTGGTAATTTGCTTGAAGCATTGTTAAGTATGTTATAATATATTAATGATTTGAAGGCAATTACAATGCGTATAAAAACTAAAAAACAAAAAGATGTTCGCCCATTTAATTCATACATAAAGAAAAAAGGAAGGAGGAGAAAGAAAAAATAAAGAGAGGAAAAAAAAAAATTATAACCACACACAAAAAAAAATACTTAAGCACGTACATTTCTGATATACATCTCTGAAGATGAATTTTCTACTTTGAAATCAATAAGACAAAAATAAATTATTTTTGTTTTTATTTTTATACGCATTGTAATTGCCTTCAAACCATTAATATATTATATATATATATATATATAATATATATATATATATATATATGTGTGTGTGTGTGTGTGTGTGTGTGTGTGTGAGGAAATAACAGATTGGGTAAAATCCAACAAAATGTTATTAAGAATTGAGGTATTCGAGTTAAAACATAAACTTCATTGAATTAATATTTCGCCTCCGTGTGTTAAATATCTGACGAAGCCTCGTTAACTCATCGATGTGAAACATGAATTCAATGAAGTTGTTCGTGTTTTATCTGATAATCCTCAATTTCTAATATATATATATATATATTTATATTATATATATATATTATATATATAAGGTGTGTCAAAAAAGTATCGATATTTTTTGTACTTTTTGACACACATTGTATTCTGAAAAAATTGACGTTCTATTCATTGTTCATTTCTATCTTGGTAAATACAGCTTCAAACCCAGCACTTTTCTGACACACCTTGTATTCTGAAAAAAATAACGTTTCAATCATTGTTCCTTTTTATCTTGGTAGATAGTGCTTTAATCTCGATACTTTTATGACACACCTAGTGTTATATATATAATATATAATATATATATATATATATATATATAAGTATTTGTTTATCTCTGTCGATCGTGTTTTTTCTTGTGGTTTGCATTTACTTTGTTGTGAGTTCAAATTGAAAATAGGAAAAGAAAAAAAAAAAAAGAAAAGAAAAAAAAACGCGTTTGCTGCAAATTAACTTAGCCTATCATTTTTGTAATATAGTGTAGAGTTTAAATTTAGCAGTTACTGGAAAAATACAGGGAGATAACAGACTCATTGCTAGAAAAGTTTACAATCGCCCAAAGAAATCTCCGTTCTGCTGAATTCTTCTTCACGCGTGATTTAAAATATGGGTCTCGAGTAATGAATGTGTACACCAAAAAGAATTAAATTCCTGTGTTTCTAATTTAGTAAGAAATAACAAAGATGGCTGTGTAGTGATGCAGCACCAGAGAAAACCTAATGAAGGGTTTCTCTTTTCCTAGTCCGGTTAATATACTAAGGTTTAAGAGCCCAATCTAACCTACTATTCGTTCAGAGCTGGAGGGAGAATAGTTGGATACATACCTTCCCGCTATGTGAAATGCAAATATGTCTCGTGTGTAATGACTTGCAGGCTAGGCTAACAGACCACTACTTGTGAATTTGATTCTCACTGGGTGTCCCTTACTTCTTGCTATTCAGTTGCAGATCATATATAAAAAACAACAAAGAAAAACAAGAATTGACATTAGATATCTCTGAAGGGTTGATGTGCCCTTAACCAAACAAAATAAAATTATTTACATGGGAACCTAGCAGGTAGAACCACTCGGAGCCAGTTTGGACTTGGAAATAATGGCAATGAAAGAGTGCTCAACACTTCCCAGATATTAAGTCAGCATATTCTTGTTGTATACCCTTCTCATTACTTACTTCTTATTTCTTCTTCTGTTCATCTTCTATCTTAAGTTCTTCTTCTTGGGGACTTCGTCTTGGTGGTCGGTCGCACTTAACTCATTTCTTCTAGATCAGTCTTGTTATCAAGACATTTACCAACCACTAAAATGTGTTATTTTCTTAAGCTTTTTATTTCCTTAACTAAACATTTCATGTAACTAAATAGCTGACTAACATAGCGCACGTATGCAGAGTGAGTTACAGTTAAGGCAGGACATCTTCACTGCCTGACGTCCAACTGAAAACTGAGGACACAACCAGGTCCCACGTGACTTCACATATTTCGCGGGCTTTCTGTACTATTCCATGGAAAGTCCCGCCCGTGATATGAAAAGGGCCATCCCTTTAGAAATACAGGTGATTTACAATAATCTTATGCAACCGCATAGATTATGTAACATTCTGACATGGCATAATGGTTAGAGTCGTAGGAAATGGATTCATAGACCCGAGTTCAAATCCTAGACAAGGCTGTTTCCATTTCACATAGCGCTAATACCCTTCGGATAGGTATGAATCCATATATTCTCCCTCCAGTTATGGATAAATAGTAGGGAAGACTGGGCTTTTTAACCTTGGATAGATTACCAGTCTAGGAGAAGGAAAACTCTGAATTTAAAAACCTGGGGTCAGTCGTTGATTGGGTTTGTGGCATTCCTTGTGCACCAATTCCTTCCTATCGACTCTGACAAAAAGTGTAGATGGTCAAACACAAGTCTTCACCACTATAAACAAAACCACCGTATAGGTCGTTCATTGGATGAACCCTCATGCGTCTAAATCGACGAGAGAGTCCATTTCATTTAAGCCCTGACAGCAATGCGAATATCTAACTTGAGTGGGTCGTTAAACCAATCTTGCATATCATCGTGCAGGTTTTTCAAATACAGTGCAAGGTGATCATCGTGCAGATCACTGCTAAGCAACATCATACTATCGGGGACTTTTATTTTATTATTTACTACTTGTGTGGACCGTCAGAGAATCTTATCTGGACCCCTCAGGGACCATATGGACCCCGATTGAGAACCACTTACCCTAGAATATCATTTTACATATAGCTTTCTTTACGCTGTGCTTGTAACTTTAAGTCCTACAGCTGTCTTTGAGATATTGATCGGTGTGGGGTCGAGTGGGTTTTATTGGGCCTAAGGCCAAGTCGGTGGACACGTAGCATAATATTCCTCCCGCACAGAATTCACGTGACGATTTGTTCCTTCCGACGGTTGGTCAGTCTCGCGTCACATGACTGTTATTAGGCAACCGGTAAACAATAGCAATTTTGAATGGTTGCCAAAGTTTATTTGGCTCTTCAGTCTGTGTCCGGTTCTCTTGCCCGTCTTTAGTTATATGCAAGTCATTGCCAAAAAAATTGCATATTCGTTGTATTTCTGTTTTTGGGTGGAATTTATTGAGGAAGATGAACGGACAGAGTTCGGAGGTTTGGAAGGCGGGTCTAGATCCGACGGTTTTAAATGAAAATAAAAAGGGGAAGTAAATTACGCGATGCCAAGGTTCAATTTAACGACCGTTGATTCGGTGGGTGAATGGGGTACAGTAAACAACTGAGACTATCCAGGTAGAACAAATATCGGCGGGTGACCTGGGCTGGAGACTATTCTCTATAATAGATTTTGTTCTTAATAGTCTAAGAGCTGAGTTGATAATATTTGTATTTTTCAGAGCACATATCTTAATTAGGAAAAGATTACCTCACGGCCATAAACGGATTATCAGTCATATGGAAATCCGATCTCACTGACAAGTTAAAGCGACAAGTCTTCCAGGCTGTGGTTATATCAGTACTGCTATATGGCTGCACCACTTGGACCCTGACGAGGCGCCTTGAGAATAAGCTAGATAGGACATGCACAAGAATCCTACGTGCGGTCTTGAACAAGTCGTGGAAACAGCAACCCAGAAGGAAGCAGCTGTACGGCCACGTGCTTCCTATTTCACAAACCATCCGATTGAGACGGACAAGGCATGCTGGACACTACTGAGGAGCAAGGACGAGCTCATAAGTGACGTTCTCCTGTGGAAGCCAACACATGGACATGCTAATGTGGTCCGCCCACCAAGGACTTACATTGACCAACTCAGCAAGGATGATGGATGCTGCACAGAGGACCTCCCTGGGACAATGAATGATAGAGAAGGTTGGCGAGAGATTGACATTGATATCCGCGCTGATTACGCGACATGATGATGATGATGATGATGACCTGTTTCAAATGATTGGGAAGGTATATTTTTCTACTTATCTTATTATAATGGAGATTGTGGGTTTGTCTGTCTGTAACCGAAACTATATTACTATACAAGTCACAATTCCTTTAGTTATTTACATCATATTCTCCATGATTTTATTTTTATTTATACCTCAATTATTAATAAAATTGTTTTACATTACTTACACTGTTGACCATATCTACATACTATTAACATGCAATTGTATTTATATATTCAACAAAATAGAGGTTTACAGTGTGAATGGGGAGGCTAATTTGCATATTGATCTTAAAAAATTGATTTTAATAAATATATGCTTAGTATTATTGATTTCTAACTGTTTGGTTTTATCTTATTGAATATGAGCAAAAATCTCTTCAATAAATCTTAAAAGAAATCCCTTAAACAAGAAGAAATAACTGTAATATTATTCTTTACTTCCTATTTTAACTAAACAGTTTAATTAGAACATTTACCAATGAAAGACGGAGTAACGGAAAATGATGGAAGAGTTAGTTTCAAAGTTGTTCTATTTTTCAATCATACCCCTCTGTTCAAAATCTTTTTATCTACATTCTTATTCAGTTTCATTAGCCTTTCTAATTTAATATCATATTTTATTATAAAATTTAACTAAAATACTTGCACCCGGAGGGTGCATATATTTGCTAGTGTATGTAATTGGAAATTATAATTGTTGAATTGTTGAATTGACTTCTGGATAAAATAACCCAACAAAGCATGCCATACCTTTAACTAACCAACCAACCAACCAACCAACTATATCTTTACAACCGTTACCCTGTTCCTCCCGTGTGAACATTGTAATGGTTTATTCAACCCATAAAAAAAGATTAGACATACGAAATAACGGAATATAAATAAAATAAAAGGTATTAATATTCATATCTTATCGAATAGTTATTGTATATCAACGGTTATCGACAGGAAATTGAATCAGCGACCAGAGTTCCTGATCTGGACGAGGCTGTTTGCTTTTCTCTTTGCGCTAATGATCTTGGAAAAGGCGTGAATCTACCTATCCAAACTCCATATATGTCATATTGTAACAGGGACTAACAATCGGTGTCATGGTGGATCTGGGAATCATGGCAATGACGGGGTACTACACATTACCTAGATCTACAGAACAGGAGTTCCACCATCAGATGCAGTTTAGGAAACTCATTTACGGGGGTGGGGTTCTTTCCCCTCTGCAAGGGATTTAGTCAGCAACCAATCTAAGGGGATATAGTTTGGCAACCAGCCTAAGAGAAGGAAAACTATGAATTACAAGCAGCTTGGCATAACTTAAAATTCACATTGTGTCACATTACGCTCCTGGTGGACAGGTTGGGTTAAGTACTGCAGATAAATATGATATTGAACAATCTGGTCCCTTTAGTCTTGGTACTACAACCAATATAGGAGAAGGAAAATTCTTAATCTCTTAATTCAAATCAACTGTGCTCTGTTTAAAAATTGACCTTGTGTCATGTGAAACTCGTTGCGGAGGGTTGGTTGAATGGTTGATTGATTTTAATGGCATATCAACCCGTCTGGTGTTATGTGATGATTAACGGTTAGAAAGTAATATGTTATGTATTATATATTTATACATTTTAGTAATTGGTTTTAACAATGCGTTAGCACCATTGGGGATCATGTTGTATGGTATTTATTAAGTTCGTGTCTATATTCTATGGTATAATTTTATTTCCCTCAAAAAGGACAGAATGTCCTCCATGTTGACATTTTCAAATAGATTTTTTTTTAAAGTGTCAACATGGAGGACATGTAAATATATGAAAAAGTAGGAAGTATTTATTCGAGTTATCAAATGTTTGTAGTTTATCCTGATTCGCTAGAAATGAGCACGAAATTCAATCTGTCCAGTTTCTCTAGCAAACTACACCCCCGATCTAAACAATAATTAAATTATTTTAAAATTAAATTTGATTTAAAAAAATCATTGTTTAAATTTCTCTTAAAATTTTTCTTCTGCAAATCTTATTTTTTAGATATTTAAAAAAAAGCTTTGTTTTGTGGAAAAACAAAATGAAAGTAGACATTTTATTGGCTGCATGTTAACCTCTTTTTTTATTTTAAAAAATATTTTTGTTCTAATATTTTTTCTTTTTTTCAATATATTTTTTCAATATTTTTTCTCATATTTTTTTCTAATATTTTTAAAAATATTATCTTTTTTTTTGGTATAGAGTGATTTGATACTTTGTAGATCACAATGTCTTTGGGTTTTCACGCTTCTGTGATTCTACTCAAAGAGAAATTGATATTAACTCAGAAAATAGATTCATTCTTAATTTAGCTGGTGTTATACTACCACGAAATAATTTAAATTTGTGAATCCCTTGCAAGAATACATAGCCAATGCTGATGACTATGTAGAAAAAAATAGTATTTTGTAGCCGACAACTTTATCCATCCAACGGAGTCGTGCTCACTATGTATGTTGTTGTTGTTGTTGTTTCTGGGGGAAATACATGAGAGACATTACTTTCGGAGCGCACCGTCTGAAAGACATTTCAATGTAATTTTGAGGGTAAGGTTCGAAATCCAACCTAATGGTCTGTGAAATCATGCTGAAGACAAGGTGCCCCTCCCCCTTTGCATTTCGCATGGTGCTAATATCCTTGGGAAACGAATGAATCCAATTTTCCCTCCAGCTATGGATAAATAGCAGGGCAGACTGGGCTCTTCAACCACGGTTAGGTAACTAGTCTATGAAAATGAAAACTCTGAATTCAAACATCTTAAACTCCGCTTAAGAAATTGAATCTTAATTGCGTCGCATCCTGCTCGTGCAGAGGGGTTGGTATATATATAAACCAATAAGAAAAGTTTCTAAACTAACAGAGACGAAATATTAATTGAAAAAAATTCCAAAATCGGACGTTGACTTTTTAAATTCTAATTCTTTTACATTTTTACACTACATTACAAAATGAATACGCTACCCTGTCCATTAAGTAACACATTTCCTACGACTATAACCATTACACATAGCACACCTACTCATGTATGTATTCTATCAAACCCTTAGAAAATATTAGTGACATTTAAACAGGTTTATGTTTTAGGTACGTGGCAATTCTTTTTTTATCTTATAAGTTTTTTTTATATAATGAACACGCATCTAAATTTAAGAGAATAACGGTAAAATCTGCAAAAGAAAACCAAAACAAACATCACCATAGATTTTTTTTCCAGTTGAAGAAAATTTGAAAAAGAAACAGAAAAATTCTCAGATAAAAATTGTTTGAAAATCTTTAAAAAATTCCAGGTAGATAAAAAAAAAACAATCTTTGAAAGTTTGAAAAAAAAAGATTAAAAAAAAAACTTTGTGAAAATTCTGAAAATGATTTATGGTCAGATAATCTTTTTCAAAAATCTGGCAAAATTTCTTGTTGGATAAAGAAATCTGAAAAAAAATTGCAGTGATGAAAAATAATCTTTGAAAAAGGTTCCAGTCAAAAAAAAAAAAAAAAAAAAAAAGAAAGAAAGAGAGAGAGAGAGAAGAAAAAAAATCTTCAAAAATATCTGATAAATAATTTCAGATAGAAAAAGTCTGAAAAAATGTTAATGTCAAATGTAAAATAAAACGTATATCTAGCGATCTTATTAAAAAACCCACAACCACAGGGCGCACTTGAAGGTAAGGGTCGAACTTAATCCTGGGTATCTGCGAAATCTTGCTGAATACAAGGTGCCCAAATATTGTATATGCCCACAAGCTTTTACTAATTTTTAATTTTGAACTTTTTATGCAAATCTTTACCAAATTAGATACCCAATCCCATAATAAAGACGTTTGTAACCACCTCCTTCAGTCAAAATTATCCTGAGTAACCATTCGGGTGAAACCTAGCTTGATAGTATCTGACTCATGTAAGTCCTTATATATATATATATATATATATATATATATAATATATTATTCTCCCTCCAGCTATGGGTTAAATAGTAGGGCAGTGGGCCCTTCAACCTTGGGTAGGTAACCAGTCTAGGAGAGGGATAACTTTGAAATCAAAATTCTTGAGGTCGGTCGTTGATTGGGATTGTGGCAACCCTTGATGCACCAATTCTTTCCTATCGACTGTGCCAAAAAGTGTGGATGGTCCAACACAAGCCTTCACCACTATAAACAAATCACTGTATGGGTGTTCATTGTGTGTATGAACCCTCATACGTCGAAAATCGACGGGAGAGTCCATAATATATATATATACATACATACAGAGAGAGAGAGAGAGAAGAGAGAGAGAGAGAGAGAGAGAGAGAGAGAGAGAGAGAGGGAGGTTAGCCATAATAATATGGTACCCAGTGAGGATTGAGCTAAGTAATAATGATCCCCAAGACCAACTTGTTAATCATAACACTGTAGCATCATCTATATGTCTCTCTATCTCTCTCTAACTCTCTCTCTCTCTCTCTCTCTCTCTCTCTCACACACACACACACACACCCACACACACACAGACAAGTCTTTTAGGCGTATATGATTTAACTTCGGCTGAGGAAACGGCGGTGGTGCTGCTGTTGAGGTGTGGGGGCGAGTGTGGTCTTGTGATGTGTTTTCATTTCTCCTGCAGATCAAAACCTTGTCTGCCAGTCTCGGTCACTTGCACCGGCATTTCATCTGCAACACAAAAGGAGAAGTTGAAAGCCACTTGGTATCTCCGGTGAAGAGGTCGGCAGCGATTTCAACTTGGATGTTTGACAGGGAGACACACCGGATAAGGGAAAATGAAACAGGAAAATGGACAAGGCAGAACAAAAGAGGAAATAATTAGTTATCTATCTCAGATTTGTACGTTCCAATATATAGATATATCAATATCTATGTATCAAACACTGTCTTTTTATATGCATCAATTCTACTCTCTCTCTCTACTAAGTTATCAATTAATCGATTTTTCCGCAATATATATATATATATATATATATATATAAGTTTGGTCATAAAAGTATCGAGATTGAAGCTGTATTTGCCAAGATAAAAATGAAGACTAAATAGAAAGTATTTTTTTTTCAGAATACAAGGTGTGTCAAAAAGTACAATATTTATATATATATTATGAGTTTTTTTTATAAAATACAGGAATTTAAAAAAAAATTCAAAAATATAATCGAATACATAAAGAGCGTCCGCAATAATCAACCGACGTAATTTGAGGTCCAAAAACATAACAACACAAAATCTCTTCAAATAAACACCAGGAGATTGAGCAACCTGACGATGGTGAAATAACCTGAAAACCTGGGTAGTTGCTTAAGAAAAACTTTATATTTAAAAAATTCATATATATATATATATATATATATATAATATATATATATATATATATTAGAAACTGTTTGTTCTGTATTATCATGATTTTATTATATATTGATTATATATAGATTGAATCTGTATTTACCAAGATAGAAATGAAGACTAAATAGAACGTTATTTTTTCAGAATACAAGGTGTGTCAAAAAGTACTATATATATATATATATATATATATATATATATATATATATATATTTATGTTTGTGTTATATGAAGTTGGGCGTTATTATGAAGCATTTTAAAAAGAAATGAAGGGACTCGATGTTATGGAGTACTGGATTCACTTATTTTTATTATTTGTTATCATGAATTTTCGGATCGTTAGATACCCTTTTTCAAATGAATGTCGCTACTGTTCACGGATCCTTTGTCTTTGTTGTTATTGACCTATATAATATATATATATATATATATATATATATATATATATATATATATATATTAAATATTAATATATACTTTTTTCAACAATGCTTCTAAATAAACAAACATCCAAAAATATATTATATATATATATATATATATATATTATATAATATATATATATATTAGAAAACGTTTGTTCTGTATTATCATGATTTTATTACAGATTCCTCTACCTCAAAATGAAATAGAAATATAATCAAACAAATTTCTATTTTTAAAATTATTATATATATTATAAAATTGATTTAGCTTATATTATATTATATTATATTATAATAATTGATTTAGCTTATAGAACATACCTGAAATTATGTATTACAATTATTATAATTCATTTTAATTAATAATCTGAGATGAGCTTATAATATTTGATAGCCAAACTTTCTAGCTTCAATAAAGCCAGACGTTCTAGCTATGAAATGTAATAGATTTGTCTCAGATCTTTTATTTTATTTTTAATAGATTAAAAACAACGGAAGAAAAAGTGGTTAGTACATGTTTGCCATATATATATATATATATATATATATATATATATATATATATATATATATATATAAAGCTAAAGATAATGATAAAGAAATTGCTCTACTTAGGTATTGAGCACTTTTTACTTATTAGCTTTAGTTTCCTTGCGGTTTTGTATGAATATATATATCTTATATATATATAAAAAACAATTATTATATATATATATATATATATATAATATATATATATATGTTTTTTTTCTTTTGTGCAAATATTGTACCAATAGATTATTTTGGGGTACGATTATCTTGGCTTTTCTTTTTTTCCCCGGGTAATGTTTGGTCGTATATTTTTACAATCAAACTATTTGCTGGTTTTTTTTCTCACCGCGCGGATTTACCAACAAGTTTGGTATATATATATTATATATATATATATATATATATATATATATATATATAAACTTCATACAATGACTGCTATTTACACAGTAGCATTGCAGCCAACCAAGCCTACATCAGAATATGACTCTGGGTTAAGGCATAGTTTCGGGGCCGAAGCATCATTACCACTAACCCAGAACGCCTCAGCAGACTTTGATGGTTTGATGTCACGTTGTATGATTGCCATATTCACGGTGATGCGGTAAGGGCTCTATCCTGGGTCTTTTTATGTATTTCCTCTTGTCTGGTGGAGAAAGTCCAAGTTTAGTAAAAAATGCATATATATATATATATAGTATCATAGACAGTTATGTTTCGACGTATCACGAGTCCTCAATGCACTAGAATTAGTAGGCTACCTCCATTCAGGATTCAAACACGGCCGATTTTTCATCAGATTCCCTAACGACCGGGCTATCCGCACACCCACTAGTGGCAGAGATAATTATTAGGTAAATACCCCCCAGGGTGCTACCAGGGGTCGGAAGCATTTTTACTTATATATATATATATATATATATATAATATATATATATATACAATAAATGAAGGAAAAAACTTTAAATTTGCTTCATTACAATAATTTATTTATTTCAACCGCATTATTGCAGCATCTTCGGTTAAGAGCAAAATCAGGGTGATACTGAAAATTTTCGCCAGAGAAATAATGGTTTAAATCTATCAGGTTTTTTTTTGCGGGGGCTTATTTTAGGAGGGTAGTAAGGCGAGCTATGAATTTGAATAAAGCAAGAGCTGGGCTGGTGGATATGGCATATTTTAGTTATGTGCATAATTTATGTGCTGACAGAGAGAATCCACACACACACACACACACATATATATATATATATATATATAGTCACCCACAGACACGTATTTCGACTTATCAAGTATCTTCAGTGTGGCTAGACATTTTGTAATCTACCTACAGCCGAAATTGAAATCCGATCGGTTGGGTGTCAGTCCGGCACCTTAACCATTAGGCTTTTTCACTTACAGAATGGGAAGGGGTTTTTAACTGTTTTGATACACACATCGCTTTGTGTATAAAGGCCTTCACAGAGTGCTCCATTCCTTATATAGAAGATGCGTCCTTTTAGCGGGGCATAGCATATTTTGACTGTATCTTCTGCTGAGGGTAAGATCTACTGCCCAAAAGCATTGTTTTGGGTATGCCACTAATTTGCATTTGTTGTTGATGATCCAGATTTGGGGGCTATTAACTATGAAATGCTGATTAAACCACTTTGCCCCTTCCTAAATAGAATCATCAATATCATCATGGACCATTATTAACAATGAACTGCTAATTAAAATGATTCCCTCCTTCCTAAAGAAATGCATCAACATAATCAAGGACCATTGTTAACAATAAACTGCTAATTAGAATCATTCACTTCTTCTTAAAGAGAGGCATCACCATCATTACTGGCCACTGTTAAGTAAGAAATGCTAATTAGAATACTTTACTCCTTCCCCAATAGAAGCATCGGTATCATCAGGGATAGAAGCATCAATATCACCATAGACCATTGTTAACTATACAATGCAAATTAGAATCTTTCATTCCTTCTTAAAGAGAAGTGATAGTATAATCATGGACAACTGTTAATTATTCAATATTATTAGTATATTTCACACCTTCTTAAATAGAAGCATAAATATCATTATGGACTATTGTTAACTATGAACAGCTAATAAGAACACGTTGCGCCTTGCTAAATAGAAACAACAATATCATCATAGACCATTGTTAACTATGTAATTACATTGATTGGTTGGATTTTACGGCATGTCAACCCTTGTTAGGTTATTTTATGCCAAAGACGTTTTTATTGTGTTCATTCTTGATGGGAATTCAAATATTTTTTTCAAACTCAATTTTTAAACACATTTTTCTATTCATAGAATTCAACTCAACTTCTTCATATATCAAATCAATTTTCTCCATTGAAAAAAGAAAAACTGAAATGCTATTAATCGGTACCATTTTAGTGAACGTATTAACATCAGATTAGCTCAAGCTCGTTTATACACAAAATCTTAGCTCTCAACTCAAAGCAAAACATCGACCGAGTTTGTATGTTAGGATACTTGTATCACCGTTCTTATATAGAGAGAATGCTTAATATTTGTGATAGAGGATTATATCTAAATTAGGATAGCCCCCTCAAAACCACCCTAATGTTTTGTTAAGTTTTTTAAATAAGAAAAATAACACTGTATTGTACAAAAACATATAAAATAAAATATAATGAATCATGTGCTGTAATATGTTTTAATGTTTATTTGGACCATATGATCTTTAGGCACCCCTTTTGCGATCTCGATTCATAAGGACATGTTTTTTATTTACACCGTCAAAATCCGGTTTTTTGTTAGGGGTTAAGGTTAGGGGTTAGGGTTAAGTGTTAGTTTTATAATTAAAAAAAAACTCTAAAAGTCGTCTGTTAACAAACAACCAGATTTAGACGGTGTAAATAAAAAACATGTCCTTATGAATCGAGATCGCAAAAGGGGGTGCCTAAAGGTCATTTGGTCCGTTTATTTTATCATAAATAATGTTTTTCTTTGGCACAATAAATTTGTAAACTTAAATGTTTTAGTGAACTTATAAACATCAGATTAGCTCAAGCTCGTTCATACACCAAATTTTAGCTCTCAACTCAAATCAAATCATAGACCGAGTTTGTATGTTAGAGTACTTGTATCACCGTTCTTATATAGAGAGAATGCTTAATATTTGTGATTGAGGATTATATCTTAATTAGTATAGCCTAGACACAAAGACAGTGGTGCTTGGTGACTGTTAGTTTCTCGCCATTGGGATGATATGACAAAGTCCAATTTGGTAGCTCAGACTTGTTCTGATGATCCCATAGGCGAGAAACTGACAGTCACCAAGTGCTGTTGACTCTATATATACTCTTTCCTAATCTATTTATATTTTTCAACACATTTTTTCTATTTATACCATTGATGGGACTCCACAGGTACTACCACTCCGTGTCAGGTTGGTCCAGGGAGTAATGGTGATAAAGATGTATTCTACATTCCCAGATTTGGAACTTCCCCATTAGTTTAATATATAATTAGAATTATTTGCCCTTTCATAAATAGAAACATCAATATCATCATGGAAAGTTGTTTCAATGGGAACTCAATAGTTTCACCGGTCGTCACATGTATGTCTAATAATATTGTTTTCTTGTCCCTATTTTATTCATTTTTATCATCTGTAAACTCAAAGATAGAAGCAGTCGGCCATGAAGATAGACCCCCTGGACCCTAAAGAATCGCTTAGAGAAAAAGCGAGATAGAAACTACTCAAAGATGTTGCGCACTGTCCTGAAAAAAATTTGGAATCAGCATCACACAAAAAACAACCCTATGGTCACCTGCCTCCTTTTACACAAAACATTAGGGTGAGACAAAAAAGACATGCAAGATACCGTTGGAGAAGCAAGGACGAACTCATAAGTGACGTTATCCTATGGACACATACGCATGGACACACTAGTGTGGGCTGACCAGCAAAAAAAACCCTGCATCCATCAGCTCTGCGTATTATGGATGCCGCGCGGAAAACCTGCCGGGAGCGATGACCAATAGGGACGGTTGGTGAGAAAGCTTCGTGGGAATCTGTACTAACAGTGTGATATGATGATCATGACAATGATGATGATGATTTATGATTTCTTTAATATTTTCTTTTTTTTCTATTTCGTTCTAATTTTTCTTTCTTTTTTCTTTTCTTCTCCGAGGTGGTTATTTCCCTCCCATCTTTCTTCGTTGCTTCATCATTTAACCTTTTTTTCTCTGTTAAAGCCAATTCATTTCTCTTGTATTCTCCTTCTCTCTTATCCGTTCTCTCTCGCTCCCCCGCTGCGCACTATCCACCCGTATTCCCTTACCACACCCTGCCGTTATTATTCCAATATATCTATTTCAATCTTTAAAAATTTTTCTTTGCTATCGTCTTTCTATCTTTCTCAATATCCTCTGTTCCTAGCCGAACACTCTTCCTTCTTTTTGAGTAAAGACCAGATCGTGATAAAAATTTGCGGAACTCTTCACAGACAAGGAGCGGGAGGTGGGCAAAAGAAAGAAAATCAAAAACTGTTCCTGTCATTTTGATCCGACCGTAAAATCTCAGCCTCAGCTAATAGGAAGAGAGTGTAATTTTGTTCAGAATTTCCGTCTGCTTCAGTGGAAATTTAGAGAAAGGCGGACATTCGGAGAGGCAGTCGCCAAGTCTGGACATTCTGCCAAAAATATTAAAGATTCTTTTCATCAAGCAAAGACTTTTGAGAGAACTGATTTTGATATTCTTCACTTGTTCTATGTATTCATTTCTATCTATCTATCTATCTATCTATCTATCTATCTAAGGGGAAAGTATATATGTATATAAAGAGGAATATGTATATTTTCGTTCGCTATAATATATATATACTAGCAAATATATGCACCCTCCGGGTGCAAGTATTTAAGTTTTAATGTAATAATATATTATATTAAATTAGAAAGGCTAATGAAACTAAATAAGAGTGCAGATAAAAAGATTTGAAACAGAGGGGGGTATAATCGAAAAATAGAACAACTGAAACTTACTCTTCCATCACTCTCGTCTTTCATTGTTATTTTTTCTAATTTAAGTATTTAGTTAAAAGAGGAAGTGAAGAATAAAATGACAGTTATTTCTTCTTGTTAACGGATTTCATTTACGATTCATTGAAGAAATGTTTGCTTATATTCATTAAAATAAAGCTAAACAATTAGAAATCAATAATACTAAGCACATATTTATTAAAATCACATTTTTAATATCAATATGCAAATTAGCCTTCCCGTTCACACTGTAAACTGCTATTTTGATGTATATATAAATATAATTGCATGTTGTTAGTATGTAGATATGGTTAACAGTATTAATAATGTAAAACAATTTTATTCTTAATTGAGGTTTAAATAAAAATAAAATCATTGAGAATGTTATATAAATAACTAATGGAATTGTGACTTAAGTAGTAATATAGTTTCGGTTACAGACGGAAAAAACACACAATCTCCATTATAATAATATATTATATATATATATATATATTATATATATATATATATGCATTTGTGTGCGAAGAGAATTCGTTTGAATATATATATATATATATATATATATTATATATTTTGTGTGTGTAGCTTAGTATATCGATAAATGAAGAGTACTCTTTATTATAAATACAGCAAATATATATATATATATATTATATATATATATATATATGCTAAGATCTTTATTAAAGTAATGGGTGTTATCTTTTCTTTGGCCGGCAATAGTCGAGAATTATCGGAATCTATACATTCATGAATATCATGAACTTTGGACAGTTCTTGTATAATATTTATCCTATATCAAATTCAAACTGACGTTGATCATTTATAATCTCTTCCGTAACATTTACTTATTCCATAATATATTCCTCTGCATGGAATGGAAGAAAATTATATATGTTGTTTAAATAATTAAATCCACTTTGTTTAAGGTATTTTTATGGAGTCAGAACTTCAACTCTTAAATAATTTTTTGGGTCTTATCTGTTTTAGGTCATTTATTGCTAAACAAAAAGCCATGTGAACATCATAAGTATTATCTGCATTATTCGGACTATTGTCCTCCTCTTCATTGTTATCTGAACTACGTTTCGTCCGATATGACCTCCGGCCTTCTTCAGGTATTTCTTGTCGGACTCGGGAACCTTCTCGGACTAAGAAAGAATATATATATATATATATATATATACATATATATATAAGAATATACATACATATATATATATATATATATATATATATAATATATATATATATATAATATATATATATATATATATATATATATATATATATATATATATATATATATATATATATATATATATATATATATATATATATAATATATATATATATAATATATATATATGTATATATATATATAAGAGTTTTTATAATTTGCTTGAAGCATTGTGTATATATATTGATTAGGATGTTGATTTAGAAGGCTATCACAATGCAGGTGTAAAGAAAAAAAAATAATATGGTAACAATGGTGTTGTGTGTTAACCTGTATTTTATTCCTGAATTTTTTAGATAAAATCTCTTTTTCAGAAGATCACTGGAACTGAAGTGATCTTTTGAAAAAGAGATTTTATCTCGAAAATTCAAGAATAAAATACAGGTTAACACACAACACCATTGTTACCGTATAATTATTATTTTTTCTTTATATCTGCATTGTGATAGCCTTCTAAATCAACCTTCTAACCAATATTTATATATAATATATATATATTATATATATTATGTGTGTGTGTGTGTGTGTATATGTGTGTGTTTGTGCAATTGTGTACAAGATAAGATACTGGTTTTCAACAGATTTGATTTTTGTTTAATGGCATATCAAATTTGGGTTATTTAATGCAAACGTCATGCTTGTAGAAAAACCGTAGTGGTAATATTTAACATGTGGCTAGGTAGATGGGGGTGCTTATATCTTTCCCAAGGGTAGTAGTCCGAAAATGAACGTAATAGCGCCACTGGAGTTCGAACTCGCTCACTACATGTCAAAGTCCAGAAAGCTAACCACTATGCCACGGAGACTACTGTTTCAACATGAGAACTTTGGTAATTACCGGAGACACATTATTGCATAACTAGAAAGTAGACAAGGGTATCGTCTTTAGAAATACATTTGTAAATATATATCCTTGTTTCTGTGTTTCCTTATCAAGCTTAAAGGGGTTGCATAACAGCAAGGGTCCCCCTTAGCTCTCATAAATAACTATATTGCCCTATCAATTCCAATCAATTCGTGCATCGGTTAAGTATGTTAATTTAATCACTAGGAAGCCAACTTTGCTGACCGCTTGCAAAGTGGAAGGCGCAATATCGGCCTGGTGGAAAATTCACCCGGTACCCGTTCTGTTCTCTAATTAACACCTGGTTGAACCACAGAGATACAGCTAGACACGGGTGGCACTAAATTCTCCATTCCTGTACTCGTCCATCCATAAAGTGCTCTTCAAAAAAAAAAAAAAAAAAGAAAAAAAAGGTGTTTCAATATTTGCTTTTCTGAAGAATAGACGAAAGAGCTGACTTGTAGTAAAGTAAGTTAGGCGAAGTGGCCTATTGTCGGTGTCGGCCGGACAGCGAAGGAGTCTGTCATCTTTTCACTAGACTGTCATATACCCCTTATAACACATCGCGGGTATATAATAACCATTACACCACGCGCTTCCTACTATCATCCATGTACATAAGGTGGTTTATTGTTCCCGTGATTTTGTAAATTTTAACCCCCTGTACATTTCTAAAGTAAATAGTCGAGTGTCATCATTGCTATAACAAATAGCAGTGACGAGAGAGAGAGATAGATAGATAGATAGATAGATAGATAGAGAGAGAGAGAGAGAGAGAGAGAGATGATGATGATGATGATGATGATGATGATGAGATTAGGGCCCTTACTACTATTTCGTCGGTCGCCATATTCTTCTCAGGGCTGATTCCGTGGGTCTGTTTCTTTTTTCTTGTTGGGCTGGCCATTTCTTGTTTAAATGAACCAACCACACTTAGTTGTTTTTTCTTAAGTCTTTTATTTAAAACAACCCTGCCCATAATTCCGCGCAGATCGAGAGCGACATCACGAGAGCCGACAACAACGTCCGCTCTCGGCTAGTAACAAGTCGCATCTAAATCAAACTAAAACTAATTCTCCCACGCCTCTAATGGTGCATTTTTCAAGGGGTAAAGTAAAAAAAAAGTAAAGTCGTCGGGGCAGCCTAAAGTCGGTATCAGCCAATCAGCGAGGGAGTCTATCCCATTTTCAATAGCGCTAGACCAAGGAGAGTATTTTAGCGTCAGAGGTGGAGCACCACACTTACCATAAGCTCCTTACTTTACCGCACAGATCCCTGTGCTACTCATACGCTGAGTTGGCGGGGACCGGTATCGAACTAGGAACCTTGTGGTTTCTAGCCGAACGCTCTACCGACTGAGCTAACTCGGCCCCTGGTTATTACCCGTCAGTAACTGTCGAGGTAACTTTCCACTGACCCCCGTTATTCTGGATCTAACGAACGCTGATTCAAAATATTCTTACCACCGTACGTACATAGTTCATTGAATATCTATTAATTATGTAACGTAGACTAGGGAGACTGATTTTACATCTGCAATGAAGCACCATACCTAACAACAGCTCCCCACTTTACTACACAGGTCCAAGCAATGCTACTCATGCGCTGAATTAATGAGAACCGGTATCAAACCCAGAATTTGTGGTTTTGTTATGGTAATTTACCACGCACGCATTAACTCTTCCAACTATAAATAGCAGCAGGCGCTGCACTTAAGGGAGAGTTAATACTTCAGCGGATAGCTGATAAGACAGCCTTTGTGGTGCCTTCTCATTTGTATATGTTTGTACTACTGTTCTTTGTTAATATATTTGTTTAACTCATTTCTTCTCTTGTGTCTTTATTCTGGCCCCTAACCAGGCCACAACATCTTAGCGACGAGGACTCTTAAGGACCCTTAAAGGACCCCCAAAAAAAGACTACGTGAGAATTGTCAACAGTTATTGATTCAACATTGGACGCACGAAATACTATTTTCGACACACTTTGTTCAACTCAAACAGTACTTGGCAATCCAGAAAAGAAAACCGAACGAGAACCCCCCCCCCCCAAAAAAAACACAAAAAAACTTTTCTTCTACTCAATAATACTTGGCAATCCAGAAAAAGAAAACTGAGAAAAAAAAGTGTAAATAACTTTCACGACTTACCTTTTTCATTTGTATATGTTTGCACTACTGTTCTTTGTTAATATATATATTTACCAACCCCTCCACACGAGCAGGATGCGACACAAGGTCAATTTCTTAAGCGGAGTTTAACAGGTTTGAATTCAGAGTTTTCCTTCTCCTAGACTGGTTACCCAGCCAGGGTTAAAGAGTCCAGTCTGCCCTGCTATTTATCCATAGCTGGAGGGAGAATTTGATTCATACCTTTCCCAGTGGTATTAGCGACATGTGAAATGCCAACGGCTTCATCCAAGAATTGAACTCGCGTTGACGAGTCCATTTCCCACGACTCTAACCATTAGACCACGCACATGTTCTTTGTTAATATATTTCTTTAACTCATTTCTTTTCTTGTGTATTTATTCTGGTCCCTAACCAGGCCACCACAGGTTCTGGGGCGGATGCTCTACCGACTGAGCTAAATCCGCTTTTTCCTTGTATCTAGTTATTATTTTCCGGTACTCTCACCAAATTGATACAATGTCTTTTTAAGATGGAGCAACGCATTTCCCTATAGCGGCAAGCCAGGCGCCGATTATAAAATCGGTCCGTGCCCACCAGACATTTATATAATTGTATCTAAATGTACAGGGTGTTTAAAAAGTGTTGATATTTCTACGAATATTCATCCTTTCCTTCTTGCTTTTCTTTTGTCGGGTTCAGTTTAGAGAAGAGACGCCGTTTTATGACGTTTTTAATGAATGGGAACGAGGCGGTGAGGGGACTACTTTCATTTAGATTGGCGTGAATTAAATAATTTCACAATGGCCGGAAATAAGGCTTTTGTAACACAAAATGGATGTCCTTCAAGGCAACTGAAAGCTCACAAGTCTGTTCATATCTCTCTCTCTCCACCCCTCTCTCTCGTTCTCTCTTCTCTCTCTCTCTCTCTCTATATAATATATATATATATATATATATAATATATATATATATATATATGAGAAGAAAATATTTAAAAATATAACAAACACAGGATGTTATGATCAGGAAACAATTTTTAGTGTCAATACTTAAACATTTCGGTATTTTGTACCATCTTCAGGACACTGTTTGGTAATGTTTATGTGAGGAACGAAATGAAAGATGTTAAGTGTATAGTGGTTGTGTGAATCTGATTCTATTAACCGTTAATCTCTATATGCGCGTTTGTTTACGAAAAGCAAATGACGTGATCAATGCATGTACAAAAATGGAAGGTGAAGAACATATAATGACGCATGCTTTAACGTGAATAAGCGGAGAACGAAAAGTTAATAAAGATATGCCGTATTTCATATGGAATATTAATGTTAGAAAAATAAGAAAATTAAAACAATATATAAATACATCTAATCCCATATATACGCATATTCCACATATAATCATACATAGACATCATATATATATATATATATATATATATATAATATATAATATATATATATATTACATACATACGCATATATATATATATATATATATATATTATATATATATATATAAGGACATACATGATATATATGTGTGTCTCTGTGTGTGCGTGTGTGTGTGTATAATTGTAAAATATCCATCTCTGTGAACAGATAATTACAATCTTCCTCATTATGCCAGTTCTGGTTTTCCTATAAAGTTAAAAGTAAGTAAAAGTAAAGTCGTCGGGGTGGCCTAAAGTCGGAATCAGGCAATTAGCGAGGGAGTCTATCCCCTTTTCAATAACTCTAGACCAAGGGGATTGTTTTTGCGTCTGAGGTGGAGCACTGCATCTACCATCAGCTCCTTTCTTTACCGCACAGATCCCTTTGCTACTCATACGCTGAGTTGGCGAGGGCCGTTATTGAACTAGGAACCTTGCGGCTTCTAGGCGAACGCTCTACTGACTGAGCTACTCCCATAAAAAGATCAACATTTTTTAATCACCTGTGGGAAAAGTCAAGAATGTGTTGACAGGAATGGGGAACAGGTATACACATTAAACCTCATATTACCAATCATAGGATAGCAATACTGTGGTATACTAAGAAAAGGAAGCACCGTTTCTACCAATGTTTTTGTTATGAAACGAGGTGTGGTATTTTCTTTAACATACAATTTTGCTTTTTCAATTTTCAATGTACCCAAGCCTGGTTTAAAAGGTTCTGCAAATTCTTGATTAAAATCAGTCCATTTCATTTGGTTGCAGGTAGCATATATATTAATTGGTAACTTTTGCAGCCAGTCTCTTCCAAAAAGACCTGGTCCAGATCCGGGTACAACTAATACCCTTAAATTATATATTTTGCCCTCGTATTTGACCCTCAGGTTAGCCAATCCATTAGGTACAATGACCTCACCTGAATAGGTCCGTAACCTCTGTAGTGTCCCCTTTTTTTTATAAGTCTCGCGTTCGGTAGTAAGTCAAACTGTTTTTACTTATCAGAGTAGACGAACAACCGGTGTCAATTTCCATTTGACATTGAATACCATTTAAATAAACTTTACATATATATGGTTCACAGTTACTCGATCTCGTAAAAAATAAGGGTATGTTGTATGTCTCTTATATGTAATGCGATACGTTTCCCATTTGTTTATTTTTACAAAGTCTGGCAAAATGGTTTTTACTGTTGCATTTAAAACACATTTTTCCCCATGCGGGACAAAATGTGACCCATTCTGGGTAGATAACTGGGATCAGAGAAAAGTGAGTTTGGAAAGTGTTGTAACGCGCTTAGCGAAATAATAAGATGGTAGTCCAGTTGACGTTAACTACGAGAAGTGATCACTTCCGCCTTTTATTTGCAACTCAACAAGATGGCTGAAACAGTACTTCCGTTTCATAACAAAAACAATGGTCGAAACGGTGCTTCCGTTTCTTAGTATACCACAAGTACCTATCGCTCTCTTATTGAGCTTATTGCGAAAATGTTACAACGGAAATTTGTGCATGTTAACTCCCATTTGCCAATAACGCAATAAAGTGACTTACGGCAGATATAATTTTTCAGTAAATGAAAAAATAAAATAATAATTAATCAAGCAAACGAATATAAATTACTCTTATCTCAGAGAAGAGTAACTTTTAGTCGTTGTGTTTTGCTTATTTTAACATAAGTTATCTGGTGGTAAAAAAAAACTAAGTATTATAATATTGTTTAGTATTTCCTCGGCTGAATATTCAGAAGGGAACAAATACTCATTTGTCTAATTTCTTGATACTCAGCTTTAAAAGATACAACAGATTCATTCATACATTATATATCAATGAATCTGTATATCTAGGTAACACCAAAATACGTCACTGATGCAGTTTAGCGCTCCGATACTAACGAAAAAATAAATATTTGAATTTTATCCTCTCTCTCT
>CM042161.1:49841913-49864413 GCA_023376005.1 Doryteuthis pealeii
AGAAGAGAAGATAGAGTAAGTTCTCTCGAACTCACAATCATATACGTGTTAAGGTCCATCTATGAATCTGCTTAAAAATGTTCTTCATCCAAAAGGACTCTTGAGAAAAGAAGAGCAAAAAATGTAATTTGAATGTAGCCATGTCAACGCGATTTCCTAACCGCTAGGTTATAAAATAACCCTTGAGGGCTGTTAAAATTAATCGAAGCAACAATTCTAGCAACGTTATTTTTTACCTCGAACCTATGTTTTTTCGCTATTGATTGATTTTATTCATCATGGTTTTTCGTTTATATACTTAAATCTAAATCATTGATATACTTTGAAAACCAACAAAGAACAAACAAGAAACGATTTGGCATACAAATAACCCAAGGGTTGACATGCCGTAATTCCAGAGTAACCACGCACACGCGACAACCTGCAAGACAAACAACAACTAAAGACATCACTATTTTGACAGAATTGCACTTAAGATAATATTTACGAACCGCCTCCACACGAGCAGTTGCACAAGGTCAATGTCTTAAGCAGAGTTAACAAGTTTTGAATTCAGCAGTTTTTTCCTTCTCCTAGATGGTTTGCCGAGTGTATATATGTATGCAGCGTCACACGCCGGGTCATACGTAGCACGGAGAGTATACATCATACTTTCCCAGGGTTTAGTCGTCCAAGTGAAACCCCATTACACGTCCCGCGATTGACTGCGGTGAGGCTCTATCTCTCCTATCACTCTCTCACATACCACGCGTCTTCGCCCCTACAACATGTACATGGGATCACGTTATGTTTCCCTTTCCAGCATTCTGAAATCGCTCTCTCTCAGCTCTCTCCCGTCTTCTCTCAGGTTTTCCATGGTAGAGTACACAATTTTCACAGCTCTCTCTAGTTTGACTTTCACTCTCGTCCAATACACATCTACTTTAATACAAACATTATTTTCGTACTCACACATACTCACAGCAGCAATTTTTCTGATGCACTCTCGCCACGACCTGATCATTATTTTTGTTTATCACTTTCTTACCTTTTCTACGTTTAATATTATGCAAATTTTTTTTTCCTTGTTTCCTCGCTTCAAAGGCAGACACAAAATATAATATACAATAATCAGTTTTACGACTTCGCTTTCAGATCTACTTCTATTTTACTTCTGATACTACCGATCATCTTTGACTGTTTTTCACATCTCGCGGCGCATAGTTATGTTAGGTTTATAATAGAAAATGGAAATTTGTGTCCCACTCATCCATTCGTATGACGTTAAGTCTTTAATCATACATCCTGAGAGGCGACTAAAATTATACTCTGACTTACCGAGCTCAATTTTTATTTGCTCGGAAGTCATTTCTCACTGTATCTCACACGCTACATATACATTTGAACTACTGAGTGCACATCTAATCCTTCCAGCAACCAACTATCTATTTGTGGTACGTTTTATAAATAAGACAAATATCTCAGCTAATGCATAAAGAATATAAAAATAAAAAGGAAAAGCCCCAATTTGGGGATTTATGGGTTTGTAATATTATTTAATGTTCTTTTTTACATAAATAACATTTTTTTTGGCTTGCGAAGTTGAAATGTTTTTAGTTAACTTTTAACATAAGCGTTAATCTGAAGCTCGTTCGTATCAGATTTTAGCCCTTAAAATAGGAAAACATCGACTGAGTGACAAGCTGTAACTCGAAAAATTCGTAATAGCGCGACTTGTAAGTCAAGTACTATATATTAATATAATATATAGTATATTATTACCTACACACTATAATAATATACTACATCTCCATCAACACATATCGCTCACGTTCAGACTCTCGTTATGTTGCTCGCACACACACTCCACTACTTCTGTTTATATTATATAATATATATATATAATATAATAGTTATATTGGGCAAAGGTAGAATCCATATATTCTCCTTCAGCTGGTTAATGATAGTCAAACCAGACTGGGCACTCAGCAGTCACACTCACGCGCTACCGCAGTCTGGAGAGGGATAACCTCTGACATTCAACTCTCGCACGCTCGCGCTCGTTGCACTATCGCGCTCTATCCGCGCCACCCTTGGATGAACGATTTTTTACACTATCCAGAGAACCGGTGCCACCCAAACCAACTCTAGACAGTAACACAACACACGACATTACATACTACATATAACAATATGTGTGGACTGTTCACATCGTGATCGCATAGACTACGCCTCATCGCATCGAAAATCGACGAGAGACGCATATATTATAATAGCTACTATATACTAGATATATATAAGTATATACTATATCATATATAGTAGATAATACATAATCGAAAGAAGGTATGGCGCATTTTTGGAGCAACATACTCTACTTCTTCATCCACTCTTATATTCATCGAGGAAAATGGTAAATATAGCGGATAACTAATATGATCCTGTTTGAGATTATAATGTTGCCACTAATGAACAATAAATTGCCATCCTGTTTAAAAAAACCCCATCACTACCTATTTTAACAAGAATAATTAGTTCGGCGCACACTCTAAGATGGATAGTATAATTACGAATTGATAGAGTAAAATAAGAGCAGAGATGTAAAGAATAGACTAAGAGGGACACGAGATCGATAAATAGATGAATGAAATAGATAGACCGTCTTTACGATAGATGAGATTAGATCAGATAGATAGATAGATGCCTTTATTTAGCTAGATATACACGAGGAGGAAAATTTTATATAATTTGAACATCTCCACTCCTTACTAAATTTATTGAGATTCCTAAGAAAATGTTTTATCTCTTTTTTTTTTTTTCTGTTTTCCGTTCTTTATTTTTTTTTGCCTTCTTTACTTCGCTTGAGAACTGACTGTTTTGTTGCATCATAAAAATCAAAGGCGTTTTTTTGTTCAGTCTTCTTATAACACACTTCTTAACCGCAGGCAGAACATTACAATTAGTAAGGGTCATATCCTTTGCATTTTTCGAATTCAGAAAAATCGCTTCAAATGTCTTGATCGTTAACTAGAAGACACAGAGATTCCGATATTTGGTGCTACATGAACAAGAAATAAGTAAAGCGCTCGACGTATTTTGGCTGTTGCATAAAAATTAAAATGAGCGGACACATAGCTGATGTTCGGGCTTTACTCTGAAATACTTATATGAGATATCATGCACAGGAAATTCATTATATGAACTATATATATATTTCTGTGATGGAAATTTCTTGGTATATTACTTCCATTCTGTAGATGGAAGATATCTATATTTGCCATATAACAAAAATGTTCATCGAAGATGATCTAATACGTGAATATGCAATATTGAAAACTGCAGCGTACAGCCAATAAACTCATAAACTTAACTATTTAAACCTGTTTTTTCATTCTTGCTAGATATACCTACATAACCATCGAATTCACTGTCCTATTCTTGCAACACACACAACATCACACACACACACACATAATATATATATATATATATATAATATTATATATATATATAACACAACCCTCCATTCGATAGACATATTATGGATACAGTAATTTCTTTAAGTAAATTAATATAAGAACATTGTTGGGATTAGTTTTGGCATTTCACGTTCAAGAATATTATCATGAAATCACTACAACGGAAATCACAGCAATGATCACGTATGCACACACACACACACACACCCACACGCACCCACACACACACACATATATATAATTAGGTATATGATATATAAATATACTATATATATATAAATATTGACCACCCTTCCCTCACTAGACCCTGGTTAGGAGTTCGTAAAGTATATATAAAGAGTTGTAGTTCATGATGCCCTAGACTGGTTACCTAACCGGAGTTCAGAGCGCACCCACCCATAGCTTGAGGGGCAAGAGTCGGATCATACGTTCCCCAAGAGTATTATCTCTACGTGAAACTGCATCATTCCAGGATTTAAACTCCGCATCAACGAGTCCTATTTTCCTACGCGGAGTGGTAGTTACCTTATAGGGCTCATCTATGAATTAATAGAAAATGAATCTTTTAAAAATTAGGTTTTGAGAAAGAAATTTAAAAACCCATAAGAATTAATAAAATAATAGTCTTCGGCATAAAATAACCAAGAGTTTGACATACGTAAAAACTACAACCCAACAACCATTTTCTATATATCTCATTACATATGCACTCCATCAAATCTATATAAAAAAGGCAGTTAATGTGTATTATGTATGTCCGACTAGAAACGATGAAAAATAATTATTAATGAAAAAAAAATATATATATACCATTCACTATCACTACATATTGATTTTGAGCAGAAATAAATGAGATTTGATTTATATTAGTGAGTTTTTTTTAAAATAGTAACAGTATGGATTTTTTTAAATATCCAAATAGGAGACAAGATAAGACCTTCATCCGAGTAAGAATGTTTTGATATTTGACGTTAAATGTCAATACAGAGATTTCTTTTGTATCTTAATATCTTAATAATTTCCTATTCTTATTCTTATTCTTATTAGTAATCCTTACCCCTGCGGCTATCAGCGGGCCGTTAGTCAGGTTTAACAATTAATTGCTGACATACTTTAGCCGGCGTATGTTTTTACAATCACCAGAGAACTAATTGTAAACAGACGGGTCACGGTAATGCAAAACGGTCAAGTTACAATTAGTTCCCCACAGTGGCTCAGCATGGGAAGCAAATATATATAATATATATATATATATATATATATATATACTTGATTACTTTGTTTTATGGACTCTTCGTCGATTTTCGACGCATGAGGGTTCATACAAAGAAAACCCAACAGTGATTTGTTTTAGTGGTGAAAGCTTGTGTTGGAGCATCCAAACTTTTTGGCACGAGTCCGATACGGAGATTGGTGCATCAAGGTTGCCACAAACACCCAATCAACGACCTGACTCAGAATTTTGAATTCAGAGTTATCACTCTCCTAGACGGTTACCTACCCAAGGCTGAGTGCCCCGGTCTGCCCTTCTATTTAACCCATAACCTGGAGGAGAATATATGATTCATCCATTCCCAAGGGTATTACGCTATGTGAATTATGCCATCCAGCTTCGTCTAAGGAATTGACTGATTAACGAGTCCATTTTCCACGACTGCTAACCACTAGCCACCGCCTTCTCTCTCTACTCTCTCCTCTCTCCTATATATGATATATATAATATAGTATACTAATATTTTATATATTATTAATTTTATATATAAATATATAAATATATATATATATATTAATATAATATATATATTATTTATTATATATATATTATTAATATATATATATATATATATATATATATATAATAATATATAGTATATATATTATATATATATAATTAATATATATATATATATATAATATATATATATATATATTTGACAATGCCAACAATCAAATTTCAAATTAATACTTGGAATATAAATGCAATTACAATCCCAGATTATATATTGTGAGCTACGTGTGTGTGTGTGTGTGTGTGTGTGTGTGTGTGTGAGAGAGAGAGAGAGAGGGAGAAGAGAGAAAGGGGAGAGACAGACAGTGAAAGAGAGTGTGGGGGATAACACGTATGTGTATGAGTGAGACAGAGAGATGGTGAGATTGATAGTATGTTTGTATGTGCACGTGTGTTTAAGTATAATTCTTCAGTGTTTTACAAATGATCCATTTAACACAGTCTCCAACAAACTGTTCGATTTTATGTTTTTGGCAGAATCAGAATAAACAAAAAATATGGAGAATAAATTTTAAAAATAATAAACAAAACCGACGTTTCTTCGAGTAATTACCATAGAAACAAACTGTTTATTGAAGAAAATGTAAATTCTGCAGTCAACCTATAAATGTGGCACATTAATATATGACGTTGGGTAACTGACCTGTTAGAGTGAAGGGATACAGCTCTTAGCACAGACAAGACTAAATAAACCGTTTAAAAAATAAAGAGAAAATTAAAATACAAGGAAAGAAAGAGGCGAAATGGAGGAGAAGATAATCATCTAAAGATTGGTTTTGGTTGTTTTAGGCATATCAACCTCAGTGGGTCATTTAAGGCCGGCAAAGTTTGACCAGATAAAGTCATTCTTATAGATCTCATTTTTATAGACTCATGTTTTCTATTTAACTCATAGACGGACCTAATCGCAACACTTCCTACTCGCCCATCCAGACTCATGTGATTTTTCCTCTTTCCATTCAAGAGGCTATCAGAAAACCCGTTTTGACGATGTGCACGACATCAAAAAACGCGAGACGACGAATACGGAGAATCCGAAGAATCCTTCCAGGGAGTGCTGGAAGCGTAGCAGAGAAGGATGAGCCAAGTGCATTAGACTCCAGAGGATTATTTGAGTGAACTTGTAGTTTGTAGTTTGGATTTGAAATAATTTTTTTGTAAAACCAGTCGCTGGACTTTTCTGACATACCTCAACAGATAATTAATGTGCTGGCATAGCAACCTTTTCGATTCAATGTCGAATCAAATACATTTTGATAAACAAGGATCACGTCCTTCAAGGGATCGCCAAAGATGTATTAAACAGGCCTATCGCTTTTAAAACTTGGTGGCTTAGAGTCGTAGGAGATGGACTCGTCACACTCGAGTCCAAGTTGGACGAAGCTGTTTGCATTCACATGGCGCTAATATCCTTGGGAAAGGTATGATCAATTCTCCCTCCAGCTATGGGTAAATAGCAGGGCGACTGACCTTTAACCATGGCTAGGAACCCAAGTGTAGGAGAAGGAAAACCCTGCATTCAAACCCTGTTAATATCCGCTGAAGAAAATTGACCTTGCTGTCGCATCCTGCATTCGTGCGGAGGATTGGATAAATATATATTTAACTTCGGGTGGTCTAGCGGGAACTATAAACCATAGATAGTTTTGAAAAATTATTGATCAGTGTGAAACATGAAGATTTCATAATACGAATCGTAGTGGCGGTGTTTGGAAGAGTCTCAAAGTCGCTAGAAAACACGCTGGTTGATGCTTGGTTTTGAGGGAGAATTGAATCCATCCAGACCAAAGCCAGGACCAAATATCAAACTGCCTCAACTCTGAACTGCTGGAAAAACCATCATTAGAGTTTGGTGTAAAAAATTGAAGGGAAGTTTAAATACTACTAAATTTACTACTACTACTACCTACTACTCACTACTACTAATAATAATATAATAATAATATATAATAATAATAGTATTATAATAACAATAAATAGCTCGAAGAAAGTCCTGGAACCTGAGGTAACCTGTCAGACTCCAGAGAAGACCATCAGCTTACCTGGCGTAAACAAACTCGCAAATGAGTGAATAATAATAATAATAATATAATAATAATAATAATAATAATACTTATCCGAGGCACGAAGACGCAGACATAGTGTTGATTAACAAAAGAGAAAGAACTTGGATTTTTGCCGTGCCCCGCAGATCACAGAGATAAAGCTAAGGAAAAATGAAAAAATAGACATATTGGACCTTGCCAGGAACTAAAACTTATGGAATATGAAAAGGAAGGTGATACAAATTGTATTGGTGCACTTGGAACAGTCCCAAAAGATGGAAAAGGTCGCAATGTTTGGAATGAGAGAGAGAGGTTGAAACCCATTCGACACTGGCACTGCTGCAATCTGCAGAATACTGCAGAAGAGTCCGTGGAGACCTGAGAGACTTGCTGGGCCACACTCCAGTGAAAGACCATCGCTAATCTGACCGTGAAACTCAAAAGGAATGATAATAATAATAATAAAATAATGATAATAATAATAATAGGAAGAAGAAGAAGAAGAAAGAAGACAGGAGAGGCAAGGAGAGGAGGAGGAAGGAGGATAGTCTGGATTCAACCAAAAACAAATTAAATCTAAAAAGGCGATAATACAGTAGTTCCAATCGAGGGAATTCGCCCCAAAGAGAATTTCAAGTTTCAGGGGAACACAATTCTGACCTCTGCTTGGCATATTAACACGGATTTACGGATATCCTGTGGGCATTCTATTTGAGTTTTTTTTTTTATTTAATGAAAACACAGTCCCATTGTATGTCCTTTTCTGTATTGATTTCCAATCCCGTGACAGACTTTAATTCTTTGATTATTGGATTAGGTTCGTTTGTTCGTTAAGTAATTATTATGAAAATAATTATATTTAAGTCTAATATGCCATGGAGAGTTCAATGCTCAACTAAATGTGTAAAGACTAGACAATAATATTAAATACAAAGAAAGTAAAGTTGACCCGAGATAAATAAGGAAATAAAAAAAAAAAGGCGCCGGGTGCTAGAAGTCGGTATCAGCCAAATCAGTGAGCGGAGTATATCCCTTTTCGAATAGCGAGACCTAAGGAGAATTGTTTTTGCGTTGCTCCTTACTCATCTCCGCCAAATCACTATACTACTCATACTCTGAGTTGGCCAGGGGTCGGTATCGAACTAGGAGGCCTTGTAAGTTTCTAGCCGAACCTCTACGATGAGTTAACCACCCCGTCTTTAAAACCGGCTCTGTCTTTGACATCTTCTTACACGCAGGAAAGCGAGGGGTGTCTATCGCCTTACGCTGCCGGCTAGACAAGAGAGATGTTTTTTTTGCTACATACGTGACGAACCTCACGTTAGCTCGACCACTTTCTGACAAAATAAGATTACCAAATCTGTTTACCTCAGACAAATGAGTTGGTGAAGGACCAGTATCGGACCCTAAGCTTTCGATTTCCATGGAACTGAGCTAAGCTGCCCCGGATTTTCGGTATTATATGTCATATTATTTGGAATGCAACCTTTGTCAAGAGAGACCATCTGGTTGTTGATTTGTTTTGGTTTTACGGCATATCAACCTCGGTGAGTCATTTAATGCGACAAATTTGTGAAATAAATTCATTTCTTAATGCCATAATACAATTTTGTTTATGAACTCATGTTTTTCTATTTACCCATAGATTGGGCCTAACAGGTACTACCATCGGTCAGAGTGGACCAGGGAACAATGTGATGAAGGGGTGCTCCACATTCACCAAAACTTCAAAAATGGACTTTCACCATCAGATAGAGCTTAACGTAAATTGCACAGGACACTGTAGACCCTCAGGCCATCGCCTTATAGCACCCATATGAATAAAGGGGTTTGGGCTGCCATCAACGGCAATAGGGTTGGGAGGATCATATAGGTGCTAGGGCTTTGAAGTGCACCGATTCATCAGCTCAACGATAGGGCCAAAAGTGGAATAATGCAAGTCATGAATTGCTCATCCACCTGGGCTCTATCCTAACATCACGGGTCGCCAACCACGGACAACAGGTGCCCATTGGGTAGTCGCTTACCCCTCTGGCAGAAGGTGCAGTCGGTGGATCAATCCTCACCGACAGGGCGGAGACAATTTTGTTAAAGGGAGAAAAACATTCTGACAAATGATTGGTTGTTGGATTTTACGCATCCAAACATAATTGGCTTATTTCTTCTTCTTCTTTTTTCAGCTATGATTTTGAAACTTTCCTCGCTGGGTAAGTCTATTTGTTTCATCATCATCATCCCGCCGCTGTCGGCTGGGCGTTAGGAATGCGACCAGCTTGCCCTCTGCAGAGGTATATCCCCCAAATGGGGCCCTGTTGGTGATGTTTAGGACGTCTCTGGTTTATTGAGCAGTCCATGATCTGCACATTCCACTTAACCCTTACTTAGGCTAGAGGGCGGTCGGAGGACCCCTCCGATGATCGGTGGTTCACGTCAAGCCCTAGCTCTATATGAATTGCCTCACCATATTGCCCTTAATGGTAAGCCAACCTTTTACATATGGTTTTCTAGAACGCGGGCTGAGGGTTCTACACCCCAATTGGACACATAGTGGATAAATGAGTTAGGTTTAGACAGTTCGAAGTGAAGTTTTATCTCTGATGGCAGTTCAATCTGATCAAGGACAGCAGTAACATAGAATAATATTAATACAGCTTAACGCCTCTAGCAAACACACTGTCGTTAGCGGAATTGAGAAAGGATACTCCCGTGGACTGATAATGGGTTGGGTTAAAGTCGCTGATGGCTCCCATTACGAAAAGAAGGTTCCCTGAGTCCGAAAAGAAGGTTCCCGAGTACGAAAAGAAGGTTCCCAAGTGGCGACAAGGTTCCGCGAGTCCGACAAGAAATACTGAAGAAGGCAGGCAGGCCATATCGGCCGAAAACAGTTGTAACAGATACAATGAGACGAGAATATCGAATAACGCAGATAATACTATTTAGTTTTTCATTCAACATTTTTTAAATAGATTGACCGACGAGGCAAAAGACTCATAGTCTTCTATTTTCTTGATAACTTTATTTTTTTCTCAAATTAACAAAGCCCTGACGAAGATCTATTGAAAACAGCTCGAAACACCTGCAGCGTTGGCGTAATATAAATTCACTCGTTTCTATAAACTTGTGATTTTCTGTCCATTTTTTCAGCTATATTACATACTTCGGATTCACTTCCATTTTCCCTTCATATGTATATATCTATAATATTATATCTGATATCTCTACACTCACTTTATTATAAAGAACTCTTGTGTATATACCGCAATGACCGGGTATAATGGCATTGTAACAAAATGTGTATTTTAAGATGAATGATAATAATATCCATTCAGTCACAAACTGTTCATAAACATTATAGGTTTTAGAATCCGGGAGTAAGTCAGCTAGTGTTTATGGATCTTACAATAGGTTCATTTATCTCCTTTTTTCAGACGATTTTGCCAACGGTTGAAAGATAATATAATACAGGGTGTCATCTGATCAGTTTTAAATGATATATTAGGCGTGTTCAGTGGATGAGTCCACATCCATTCTGTTTTTCCTTGTGTCTAGACACGCTATTTCATCATTCGATACCAGCTTTTAAAACAACCCAAAACCCCAGATTAAGACGTAGAAAATAAGGTTTTCTCCGCACAACTTACACTACTATATGCATACACTAACACATATATTATAATATATATATTATATATATATATATATATATATATATATATATATTATATATGGGGGGTGAGGGTGATCTCCATATTTTACAGGACATACTGTTGCAGAGGTGTGTGACGTTAAAAGGTACCCTAAGTTTGACACCTCATCTATCTACTGTATATATACATATACCTTATATCAATATTACCCACATAATAAACAGACAGAACTAAAACTACAATATATATATATATATATATAATATATATATATATATATATTATATTTTGTGTGTGTGGTGTTAATCGTGTGGATGATGCGTTTATGTGTGTGTGTGTGTGTTGTGTCAGTGGGGAGTATAAGCTATATATATATTTCATTTGTTTTATGGGACATATCTGTAAACAATACACACAAACACGCATATATATATATATATATATTATATTATATTAATAGTATATATATGGTATGTGAAGAGTGGGGGGAGAGAAGGAGAGAGAAAGGGATAGAGAGGGAAGTGTTTAAACCCATGTGTATTTGTCTATGTGAGTGTGTAGAAAAATGAGTATCATATATATACTATATATATAATGTATATACATATTTTACTTGTTTATGACATATCTGTACCATATAATTATATAATTATTTATAATTATAATAATATATATATATATAATGAGTGTGTGTGTGTGTGTGTGTCTGTGTGGTCTGTGTGTGTCTGTGTGAGTGTGATGTGCCTTACATTTTGATATGATGACTAGATAGCCTGAAGTTACGAACAGCTAAATAAAGAAAGAAGAAATTCGTATTACATATTGAAGAAGATACTTGAACCGTCTAATTTGACAGCAGGCATATGCGATCGGTGACCATTATCTCCTGTAGAAAATAAATAAAGATGCAACTCGTGTTGTCGATTTTCTTAACACTAGGAAAATTAAATCAAAAGGTTTCATCTGATAGTTCCTGTTTTCTTTCGCATTAAATACCGATCCATTCACTTAATGCAACTGAATAGGTTTATATTAAGTGAAACAGAAGTGGCTTTATCGAGTCGTTAGTATGCAATCAAAAATCTTGACGCCTCTGAATCGGACCTTAGATAATAGTACCAACCGTCAGGTTGGTTTGAAATAATCTGTCTCTGTTAACAGGTTAAGAATATAACATACCGTATCGTGGCAAAAGGAAAGGTGGGTGACTTGAAAATGTCGGTTATAATTATTTGTTCCATTGATGCTCGATAGGTTTATATAAGTGAAACAGAAGTGGCTTAATAGTCGGTAGTGTTAAGTTTTTAGGGCCAACTTGGCCAGTTGATTGTAGGTAAAGGAGTCTTCGATACCAATCCTTTGGTAATCCCTCTCAGGTAGAGAATCTAGCTCCTTCGTAAATGGTCGCCAAGTATACTGAGAAAGAATTCCGTCGCTCAAGGTATGTATCTCAGCATCGCACGCTGCTGCGCAGCGATTGTCTAAGGATTCGACCACAATGATATCGCTATCTATAAGTCTAGGCGCGAGAACTACCGACACCTTATATGACAATAAAGTGCAACAGTTAGTATGCAATCAAATCTTTGATCCTGAAATGCGACCATCCTGTATATCGTAACAAGCGTCAATGTTTTGGTTTTAAATAACTGTCTTGTTAACAGTTAGTTAATATACATACCGTATCGGGCAAAATGATAAGACTAGTCACACGTAGTTTGCAGGGTGTGACTTGAAAATGTGGTTATAATTATATAATTATAATTCACTAGGAAAAACAAAACTAAAATCACAAAATGTTAGTACCGTAACCACATGATAAACGACAGATGAATTAATGGAGTAACCAGTAAAAAAGCAAGTGTATTGACAACATTTATTCAATCTATAATTTATTATAACAGTTTGATCCACTACAGGAAAGTTTTATGAGCGCGGTACTAAAAAATTATGGAGAAACTAAAATAGGCAGCTAAGTGCAGCCACTACAAATTGGGGTATATTAAGTTTTCCATATTCCATAGTTTTTCGTTCTCGTGCAAAGTCCAAGTATTTGTTCATTCATTTTCGTTTTTCCTTCATCTTCACCCTGTTGATCTGCTGGAATGCAAAATCCACCACTTGCCAAGTTCTTTCTTTTTGTTAATAAAACACTAGGTCTGGTCTCCTTGCTGGGGATAAGGTAATTCGTTTTTATTCAAAGTCCCAGATGAATTTTTATGTGTTTCATTCTCAAGACAGATCTGGTTAATGCATTATACTTTTGTTCTAATGGTGAAAATTTAATTTTTCATAACTCCCAGTGCTGTTTTGTATTTCCGTTGTGCCTAGTTGCCTAACATTCGCTAGTACATGTTTTACAGTCTCATCTCTGTCACTGCCGCAGTCGAATTTATTCTATCTTTGTGGGTCTTATCAAGTTTTGCTTTGATATAGCTTGTTCTTATGGCATTATCTTTGGGCAACAATTAGTATTGATTTAGTTTCACTCATTCTGAGGCTTTCCTTTTCTTAACACATATCCAAGTTTTTCAATGTGTACCTCTCGATTTGTAGTCTTTTATGTGTCCTAATAATAATTGTTTTCTTCCATATTTGTTTCTAGTATCTAATTGTTTTCCGTTTGTTCTATACTACATCTTAATTGTTGGCTGTCATAAAAGTAATCCTCTTTGCTCTTTTTTTTTTTTTGTATTCTTCGAGTGTTGGATTGTTGCCTCTACACAGTCCTCTTTGTTGGCAAGCTCCTCTCCACCTTCTTATCTTTGATACGCCTGACGTCTAGTCTTACTCAAATTACAAGTTTTCTTCTTTTACAGGTAATTTAAGACCGCCAGTACACAATCTTTGTATAATCTTCCTTCAAGTTCCACATTTTTAAAAATTCTCTGGCACTATTTATGTATTTGAGTCCTATCTTTTTTTGGAGTTTTTTTTTTTGGCATTGTTCTCTGTTTTTGCAATTTTTCACGTCAATCCTTACTAAGCGGAAACTGATATCTTGTTCCTTTATTCAGCAGGATTTTACTGGGTTAGAAGACTCCTAAATGAATTTTCAGCAATTGGGGTTTCGATCGGAAGAGAGAGACAGACAGACAGACAGACAGACAGACCAGAGACAGAGACAGCAGAGACAGAGACTTTGCGTACTTTCATATATTTCAGATAATAAATAATATATATATATTATATATATATATTAATACTATATCCTTTCTCTCTCTCTCCACTCTCCTATGGATCTAAATATCAACAGTTTTCTCTATCTCTCTATCTCAATCATGGAGCATCTCATTGCTTACAAGAGTTTGTGCATGAATACACTTTGATATCTTCGTATAACAAGATAAGCGAGCAGGCGAGAGAGAGGGAGAGAGACGAGAGAAGAGAGAGAGAGAGAGAGAGAGAGAGACGAGGGGGGGGGAGTAAGCGAACTACGATATTCATTAATAACAAAATTAGAAAGAAAAAAGCAAAACATAACTTCGCCTACTTTGTAAAGATTCCATGAATATTTGTTGGATTTGCAATAATGGAATGAGTATATTAACACAACGAGATTAAAATCGTCTTATTTAACTTGATGTCTTTATTCGAAAACAAAAATCGATGGCTGAAAAATTTGGATGACATTCTTTGTGACAAGTAACAAAAGCTGATTTTTTTTCGAAATAAAGACATCAATCTGAAATAGACATTTTAATTGTTGTTTTATTCTACTCATTCTATTGCACAATCCAACAATATTTGCATGAATCTACAAATTAGCGAAGTACTGTTTGGCTTTTGTTTCTTCTAATTTGTTATTAATGAATATCTATGCTGCTTACTCCCCCCCCCCTCTCTCTCTCTCTCTCTCTCGTCTCTCTCTCTCTCTCTCTCTGCTCTCTCTCTCCTCTCTCTCTCTTCTTGTATACGAAACTATCAAATGTATTCATGCACACTGCCCTGAAGCAATGAGATTGCTCCATGATCTGAGCATACGAGGATCAGAGCACACGTGTGATATCGATCCATAGAGAGATAGGGTAGAGGACGAGAGAAAGGGATTATATATCTATACTATATTACTATATATATTATTATATATATATATATTATATCGAGTACGCCAAAGCTCTCTCCTGCTCTCTCTGCTCTCTGTCTCTGTCTGTCTGTCTCGTCTGTCTGCGTCTCTCTTTTCTCGATCGCAACCGCCATTCTGAAATCATCTAGATGAAGCAACTTCTAACACGCATTAAAAATCCTTGCTGTAAATAAGGCACAAATATAGTTCCGCTCTGTAACGGATTGATGAAAATTTGAAAAACAGAGAACATCAAACAAAAACCCGAAAAAAGCATAGACAAAATACATAAAATATTGCCAGAGAATTTTTTAAAATTGTGGAACTTGAAGAAAGAATTTATACAAAGTTGTGTACTGGCGGCTTAAAATTACTTAAGAGAAGAAACTGTGTGAATTTAGTAAGAATCTAGAACGATCAAGGCGTATCAAGAAAGGAAGGGTGGAAGAGACTTGCAACAAAGAGGAACTGTGTAAGGCACAATCCAACAATCGAAAATAAAAAGAGCAAAGACGGATTACATTTTGACAGCAGCCAATAGCAGATGTAGTATAATGAACAAAGCGGGAAACAATAATACTAGAAAACAAATATGAAAGAAAAACAATTATATAGACACATAAACTACAAATCGGAGCAGGTTAAGACATGAAAACCTTGGATATGTTTAAGAAAGGAAACCTCAAATGAGTGAAACTAATCAATACTATTGTGCCAAAATAATGCGCATAGAACAAGCTATATCAAAGCAAAACTTGGATAAGACCCAACAAAATAGTAAATATCGACTCTGCAGTGAAGAGAATGGACTGTAAAACATGTACTAAGCGAATGTAGCTAAACTAGCACAACGGGGAATACAAAACAAGGCAACTGGGAGTTATGCAAAAAATAAATTTTCACCATAGAACAAAATGGTATATGCATTAACCAGAATCTGTTCTTGAGAAATAAACACATAAAATTCCCTGGGACTTTGAGAAAAAACGAATTACCTTATCCCAGCAAGGAGACCAGACCTAGTGTTTTATTAACAAAAAGAAAGAACTTGGCAAGTGGTGGATTTTGCAGTTCCAGCAGTCACAGGGTGAAGATGAAGGAAAACGAAATGAAATAACAAATACTTGGACTTTGCCAGAGAACTGAAAAAACTATGGAATAGAAAACGAAGTGATACCAAATTGTAGTTGGTGACTTAGCTCCTATTTTAGTTTTCTCCATAATTTTTTTAGTACCGCCTCATAACAACTTTCCTGTAGTGGATCAAACTGTTATAATAATATATAGATTGAATAATGTTTGTCAATACACTTTGTTTTTTAACTGGTGTATCCATTAATCATCTGTCTTATCATCTGTTACTGTACTAACATTTTTTGTGAATTTTAGTTTTTGTATTCCTAGTTGAATTATAATTATTATAATTATAACCAACTTTTTTCAAGTCACCAACCCTGCAAACTACGTTGCTACTAGTCTTATCATTTTGGCCACGATACGGTATGTATAATTAACTTAACCTGTTAACAGAGACAGATTATTAAAAACCAAACTTGACGCTTGGTACGATATACCGATGGTCGATTTCAGAGGATCAAAGTATTTTGAATTGGCATACTAACTGTTGCACTTTATTGTGATAGTAAGGTGTGCGGTAGTTCTCCGCCTAGACTTATAGACTAGCCGATATCATGTGGTCGAATCCTTAGACAATCGCTGGCCACACTGCATGGCAATACATTACTTAAGCACGAATTCTTTTCTCAGTATACTTGGGACCATTTACGAAGGGCCTAGGATTCTCTACTGAAGAGATTACCAAAGGATTTGGTATCGGAAGACTCTTTACCTACAATCAACTGGCCAAGTTTGGCCCTTAAAAAATTAACAACTACCGACTTAGATAAGCCACTTCTGTTTCCACTTAATATAAACCTATCGTAGCATCAAAATGGAACATATATAATTATACCGACATTTTCAAGTCCCAACTTTTCCTTTTGCCACGAACGGGTATGTATATTTAACTTAACCTGTTAACAGAGACAGATTATTCAAACCAACCTGACGCTTGTGTACGATATATCTAAGGCCGATTTCAGAGGGTCAAAGATTTTGATTGCATACTAACGACTCGATAAGCCACTTCTGTTTCCACTTATATAAACCTATCGTTGCATTTAAGTGGAATGGATCGGTATAATGCGACAAGAAACAGGAACTATCAATGAAACCTTTTGATTTAATTTTCCTAGTGTTAAAAGAAAATCAGACAACACGAGTTGCATCTTTATTTATTTTCTACAAGGAGATATGGTCACCGATCGATAATGCTGCTGTCAATTTAGACTGGTTCAAGTATCTTTCTATCCATTAATACGAATTCTTCTTTTTTATTTAGCTGTCGTAACATCAGGCTATCTAGTCATATATCAAAGATGTAAGTGCACATCACACTCACAAGACACACACAACGAACAACGGCCACACACACACACACACACTCATATATATATATATATAATATATATATATATTATATATTATTATATATGGTTACAGATATGTCCCTAAAACAAGTAATATATGTATATACATGTTATATATATATAATATTATGATACTCATTTTTACACACTCACATAGAAAAATACACATGGTTTAAACACTTTCCCTCTCTATCCCTTTCTCTCTCCTTCTCTCCCCACTCTCTCATATACATATATATAGCTATATATATAGTATATATATATATATAACTATATATATGCGTGTTTTGTGTGTATGTTTACAGATATGTCCATAAAACAAATGATATACTATATACTTATACTCCACTTGACACACACACACACACACACACATAAACGCATAGATCCACACTATTAAACCACACACACACGAATATATATATATATATATATATATATAATATTATAGTATAATAATATAGTTGTAGTTTATGTTCTGCTGTTTATTATGTGGGTAATATTTGATATAAGAGTATATGTATATATACAGTAGATAGATGAGGGAAATTAGGTACCTTTTAACGATCACACAACCTCTGCAACAGTATGTCTGTAAAATATGGAGATCTACCCTCCCCCATATATATATATATATATATATATATATATATATATATATATATATATATATTATCAATATGTGTTAGTGTATGCATATATTAGTGTAAGTTGTGGGAGAAAAACCTTTATTTCTACGTCTAATCTGGGGTTTTGTTGTTTTAAAGCTGGTATCGAATGATGAAATAGCGTGTCTAGACACAAGTGAATAACAGAATGGATGTGGACTTCATCACTGAACACGCCATAATAATATCATTTAAACTGATCAGATGACACCCTGTATTATATTATCTCAACCGTGGCAAAATCGTCTGGAAAAGGAGATAAATGAACCTATTGTAAGATTCGCTAAACACTAGCTGACTTACTCCCGGACTTTCTAAAAACCTATAATTGTTTATGAACAGTTTAGTGACTGAATGGATATTATTCATCTATTCAGTCTTAAAATCACACATTTTGTTACAATGCCATATACCCTCATTGGGTATATACACAAGAGTTCTATATAATAAAGTGAGTGTAGAGTATCAGATATATATATATAGATATTACATATGAAGGGAAAATGGAAGTGAATCCGACAGTATGTAATATAGTGAAAAATTGACAGAAAACAAGTTTATAAAACGAGTGAATTATATTACGCAACGCTGCAGTGTTTCGAGATCTGTTTCAATAGATCTCGTCAGGGTTTTTGTTAATTTTGAGAAAAAAAAGTTATCACAGAGAATAAGAAGACTAGAGTCTTTGCTCGTCGGTCAATCTATTTAAAAAATGTTGAATGAAAAACTAGCTATTATCTGGCGTTATTCGGAATATTGTTCTCTCGTCTTCATTGTTATCTGTACAACGTTTCGGCCGATATGGCTCTCTGCCTTCTTCAGGTTATTTCTTGTCGGACTCGGGAACCTTGTCGCACTTGGGAACCTTCTTTTCGGACTCGGAACCTTCTTTTCGGACTCGGAATTCGTAATCGGGAGCCATCACGGAACTTTGAACCCAACCATTTATTCAGTCCACGGGAGTATCCTGTTCTCATTCCGCTACTACAGCTGTGGTAGAGGCGTTAAAGCTGTATTAATTATTATTCTATGTTACTGCTGTCCTTGATCAGAATTGAACCTGCAATCTAGAGATAACTGTCACTTCGAAAATGTCTTAAACCTAACTCATTTATCCACTATGTGTCCAATTGGGCGTGTAGACCCTCAGCCACGGCCGTTTCTAGAAACCATATGATAAAAAGGGTTGGGGCTTACCATAAGGGCAATATGGTTGGGCAATCATATAGGAGCTAGGGCTTGACGTGACCAGCCGATTCATCGGAGGGGGTCCTCTCCGACGCCCCTCTAGCCTAAGTAAGGGTCTAAGTGGAATGTTTGCAGATCATGGACTGCTCATAAACCAAGAGACCGTCCTTAAACATCACAACAGGTGGCCCATTTGGGAGTATTACCCCTCTGCAGAGGTGCAGCTGGTGCATTCTACGCCAGCCGACAGGGCGGGATGATGATGATGAAAACAAATAGACCTTACCCAGGAGGAAAGTTTCAAAATCATAGCTGAAAAAAAAAGAAGAAGAATAAGCCAATATGTTTGGCATGCCGTAAAATCCAACCAACCAATCATTTGTCAGAATGTTTTTCTCCCTTAACAAAATTGTCTCCGCCCTGTCGGTGAGGAGTTAGAATCCACCGACTGCACTTCTGCAGAGGGTAAGACTACCCAATGGGGCCACCTGTTGTCCGTGGTTGGCGACCCGTGATGCTTAAGGATAGAGCCCAGGTGGATGAGCAATTCATGACTTGCTATATTCCACTTTGGCCCTATCTTGAGCTGATGATCGGCTGGTCACTTCAAGCCCTAGCACCTATATGATCTTCCCAACCCTATTGCCCTTATGGCAAGCCCCAACCCCTTTTTATCATATGGGTGCTAGAAGGCGATGGCTGAGGGTCTACATGTCCTGTGAATTACGTAAGCTCTATCTGATGGTGAAGTTCCAGTTTTGAAGTTTTGGTGAATGTGGAGCACCCCTTCATCCCATTGTTCCTGGTCCACTCTGACCCGGAGTGGTAGTACCTGTTAGGCGTCCCATCTATGGGTTAAATAGAAGAAAACATGAGTTCATAAACAAATTGTATTATGCATTAAGAATGAATTTATTTCACAAATTTGTCGCATTAAATGACTCACCGAGGTTGATATGCCGTAAAACAAAACAAATCAAACCAAACCAAGATTGTCTCTCTTTAAAAGGTGCATTCCAAATAATAGAATATAATACCGAAAATCCGGGCAGCTTTAGCTCAGTTCATGGAAATCGAAAGCTTTAGGGTTCGATACTGGTCTTCACCAACTCAGTGTCTGAGTAACACAGATTGGGTAATCTTATTTTTGTCAGAAAGTGGTGAGCTAACGGTAGGGTGTCGATCACTATAGCAAAAAAAAACAATCTCTCTTGTCTAGCGCAAGCGTAAAGAGGATAGACACCCTCGCTTTCCGGCAGTGTAAGAAGATTCAATAGACAAGAGCCGGGTTTTAAAGACCGGGTTAGCTCAGTCGGTAGAGCGTTCGGCTAGAAACTACAAGGTTCCTAGTTCGATACCGACCCTTGCCAACTCAGAGTATGAGTAGTATAGTGATTTGTGCGGAGAAGTAAGGAGCAGACGCAAAACAATCTCCTTAGTCTAGCGCTATCGAAAAGGGGATAGACTCCTCACTGATTGGCTGATACCGACTTTAGGCCACCCCGGCGCCTTTTTTTTTTTTTACTTTCCTTTTTATCTCGGGTCAACTTTACTTTCCTTGTATTTAATATTATAGTCTAGTTTTACACATTTAATTGAGCATTGAACATTCTGATGGATATTAAGACTTAAATATAATTAGTTTTCATAATTAATTACTTAACGAACCAAACAGAAACCTAATCCAATAATCAAAAGAATTTAAAGTGTCACGGGATTGGAAATCAATACAGAAAAGGAGATACAATGGGACTGTGTTTCATTAAATAAAAAAAAACTCAATAGAATGCCAGGATATGTAAATTTGTAATATGCCAATCAGAGGTCAGAATTGTGTTCCCCTGAAACCTTGAAACTCTTGGGGCGAATTCCCTCCGATTGAGAACTACTGTATTATCGCTTTTTTAGATTTAATTTTGTTTTTGTTGAATCAGACATTCCTCCTCCTCCTCCTCCTCCTCCTCCTTCTTCTTCTTCTTCTTCTTCTTCTTATATTATTATTATTATTATTATTATTATATTATTATTATCATCTCCTTTTGAGTTTTCACGTCAGCATTAGCTGATGGTCTTTCACTGGAGTGTGACAGCAAGTCTCCTCAGGTCTCCAGGACTCTTCTGAGTATTCTGGCAGATTGCAGCAGTGCAGTGTTCTGAATGGTTTCAACCCTTTCTCTGATTTCCAAACATTGCAGACCCTTTTCCAATCCTTTTGGGACTGTTCCAAGTGCACCAACTACAATTGTATCACCTTCACTTTCATATTCCATAAGTTTTTTAGTTCTCTGGCAAGGTCCAGATATTTGTCTATTTTTTCATTTTCCTTTAGCTTTACTCTGTGATCTGCTGGCACTGCAAAATCCAGTTCTTTCTCTTTTGTTAATCAACACTATGTCTGGTCTTCTTGCTGGGATAAGGTTATTATTATTATTTATTATTATTATTATTATTATTATTATTTCACTCATTGCGAGTTTTTTTTTACGCCAGCGTAAGCTGATGGTCTTCTCTGGAGTCTGACAGGTTACTCAGGTCTCCAGGACTCTTCTTCGAGCTGATTATTGTTATTATAATACTTATTATTATTATTATTATTATTATTATTATTATTATTAGTAGTAGTAGTAGTAGTAGTAGTAGTAGTAGTAAAATTTAGTAGTATTTAACTTCCCTCTAATTTTTTACACCAACTCTAAACTGATGGTTTTTCCCAGCAGTCAGAGTGAGAGCAAGTTGATTTTGGTCCTGCTTTGGTCTGGATGGATTCAATTCTCCTCAAAAACCAAGCTCAACCAGCGTGTTTTCTAGACTTTTGAGGACTCTTCCAAACACCCCACCTACGATTCGTATTAGTGACATCTTCATGTTTCACCACTTATCAATTAATTTTCACAACTATCTATGGTTATCATAGTTCCCGCTAGACCACCGAAGTTAATATATATTTATCCAATCCCTCCGCACGAGCAGGATGCGACACAAGGTCAATTCTTCAGCGGATATTAACAGGTTTGAATTCAGGGTTTTCCTTCTCCTACACTGGTTACCTAGCCATGGTTAAAGAGTCCAGTCTGCCCTGCTATTTACCCATAGCTGGAGGGAGAATTGGATCCATACCTTCCCAAGGATATTAGCGCCATGTGATATGCA
>CM042161.1:49869413-49891913 GCA_023376005.1 Doryteuthis pealeii
AACATTTCAATTTCCAAAAGCAAAAAAAAATGTTATTTATGTAAAAAAGAACATTAAATCATATTACAAAACATAATTCAATGCTTTCTTTTTTATTATATTCTTATGCAATACTGAGATATTTTTCTTATTTATAAAACGTACCACAAATATATAGTTGGGGGGGGCTGGAAGGGATTAATGTCACTTCAGTTTATTTCAATGGGGAAAATCTACTTGACATTACATTGAAATTGACTTCCGAGCAAAATAAATTGAGCTCGTAAGTCAAGGTATAATTTTATTTCCCCTCATGGAGTATGATTTAAAACTTTAACTTGTCAACGATTTGAACTTGGGACACAAATTCCATTTTCTATTATAATAACCATTACAGTAACTATGCCTCCAATGGTGTTGGGAATGTAAACAGTCAAAATTATTCTATATCGAAATAAATAAAAATCTTAAACAAGTTCGTTTAAAAACTATTTTATATTTATATTATCATTTTTGTGTCTGTTTCCTTTAGATACAAAACAAGAAAAAAAGATTTTGCTAATATTAAACCGTAAAGAAAAAGTGTAAAAATAAAAGAAAAAACAGAAAAATATATGACAGATCTTCAAGGCAGTCAGAAATAAGGATTGGCTCTTAGTATTTTATTTAGCAAAATAATGGGGAGGTTTTGAAATAAATATTGACAAATAAATCAAACAAAAAACTGTAGAACATTTTTAACCAGAAAATTCACCTAAATTAGACCGAGAATAAGGAAAATCATTTCAAATGCGGAAAGGGAAACAAACTGAGTCTCCATGACAATTCTGTTAGGAAACGCGTGGTGTAATGGTTAAAGTCATAGGAAATGAACTCGTCGACCCGAGTTCAAATCCTGGACGTGGTAATTGCATTTCACTTAGCACTAATACCCTTGGGAAAGGTATGAATTATACTCTCCCTCTAACTATGGGTAAATAGTAGGGCAGACTGTGCTCTTTAACCTTGGTTAGGCAACCAGTCTAGGAGAAGGAAAACTCTGAATTCAAACTTGTTAAACTCTGCTTAAGACATTGACCTTGTGTCACATCCTGCTCGTGTGGAGGGGTTGGTAAATATATATAGTGCAATTCTGTCAAAATTAGTGATGTCTTTAGTTGTTTGTTTGTTTGGTTGGTTGGTTGGTTAGTTGGAATTTACGGCATGTCAACCCTTGGGTTATTTTATGCCAAAGACGTTCTTGTTTTATTCATTCTTGTTGGTTTTCCAAATGTTTATATCAATGATTTAAGATTTAAGTATATAAAGAAAAATCCATGATGTAATAAATAATCAATAGCGAAAAACAAGTTGAGTAAAAAATAACGTTGCTAGAATTGTTGCTTGATTAATTTTAACAGCCCATCAAGGGTTATTTTATACCTAGCGGTTAGGAAATCGCGTGCATGGTACATTCATAATTACATTTTTGTGTTGTTCTTTTCTCAAGAGTCCTTTTGGATAAGAACATTTTTTAAGCAGATCTATTTGTCCCATAGATGGACCTTAACACGTACTATGATTGTGAGTCTGAGAGAACTTTACTCTACCCTGATAAGGGGGCCACTTGCTGGGTGTAAGTGGAGACCCTTAATGCCTGAGGACAGAACTGTAGTGGCTAACAGGTGTATGACCCGGGTACCAAGTGGTCCCGTGACATGCAACAGTCCACTTCGGCCCTTGCCTGGTCAATACGCGTGATCACAGAGGTCCTATCTAATTAATCGGTTAGTCATGTAAATAAGTAGCAACTATATGATCGTCTGAAACGTATTCTTAAAATTGATCTCCTGGAAAATACCCAAACCTTCTTATCTTACAGGTGCTAGAAGGCAATGGCTAAGGGTCAACCATAAGTTATACATATGAAGTTAATAAAAATTATTTCTATCAATTTATTAACTCACATGAAGTTAATGGAAGTCATTTTTAAACAAATCATCAATACGAGATAAATAAAAGCGAGATTCTGCATTAAATAACCCACACAGTCGGTAGAGCGTTCGGCTAGAAACCACAAGGTTCTTAGTTCGATACCGGCCCTCGCCAACTCAGCGTATGAGTAGCACAGGGATCTGTGCGGTAAAGTAAGGAGCTGATGGTAGGTGTGACGCTGCACCTCAAATGCCAAAACAATCTCCTTGGTCTAGCGCTATTGAAAATGGGATAGACTCCCTCGCTGATTGGCTGATACCGACTTTAAGCCGCCCCGACGACCTTTTTAGTTGATATTTCATTAAATCAAACATTCAACGAATCTACTAGTAGTATTTGATAGGACAGTGTGCAAATATAAAAAGAAAGAAAAAAGGGTTATTTCCTATAACTCCAACCTAAAAAAAGAAGGAGCACTCTGATTGACTGATAAATCATTTATTTATTTATTGATCTACAAGGAAAAAAGAAGACGGGGTAAGGGTTAGAGTTAGGGGTTAGGGTTAGGGTTTAGGGTTTAGAGTTAGATTAATGGGAAAATAATGGCTAGATTAATTAACAGATACAATTCATTCAGAGTGGTTCCCCTTTTTTAGGTTAGAGTTATAGGAAATAACCAAAAAAAGAACTCTTAAAAAACAATTACACAAAATATAAAATATTAACGTCCACTGAATGGGATTCCCTAACCTCGAGGCAAGAAATAACCCTAGCCGGGTTAACATGCCCGTAAATCAATCAATCAATCAACTGCTTGGTAATAAGAGCACCGTTAAAACAATGAGAGATTCTAAACAAGCAACAACTAATGTCCTCCTCGGTTGACCTTGATGGATTCAAATCAATTTGTATTGAAACAAAAAGATATATTCGAACAAAAAAATAAAATAAAGCCAATCATTATTAAATACAACAAAATTGAAAAAGAAAGAAAAATGCTTCCAGCCAGAAAATAAGACATTCAACTGATTGTACGAATTAAATGAGGCCAATGTCGCCAAGGCGACACGAAGTAATTGGTGATAAAGGCGGTCACACTAAATATTGATTTTGAATAAATTATATTCGAATGTTTGTACTCACTTTTTGACAGTAAGATATTTATAGTTTTGGTAATAGAGTTTTAATGTTTGGACACAAATAATATCAGATCATATCAATTTTGACTAAGTAATGTTTCAACATAAATAAATATAATGTTTCAAATAGAGCAATTTTGTGGGTATGGGATAATTTATAGGCGATATATATATATTATATATATATATATATATAATATATATATTATATATATGTGTGTGTGTGTGTGTGTGTGTGTGTGTGTATATATATATATATATATATATATAATATATATATATATAAAGTATGAACAAAAAGTAATAAGACAAACAGGAATATTTTTTATATATGTTATTTATTCTCAACTAGTTTCGACCTTAGGTCATCGTCAGGAGAAAATTTCTTATTTGAAGAAATTGTTTTTAGATTTTTTGAAAGGGAGCATTGTGGAGAAACTATAAAAATTGGAGTATTTTTGAGGGTTTGACATGCTATTAAAATCCGGGTAGAAGAGTGTGCTAGTAGTAGCATGTCCATCTGTTCCGTGAAAAACCTCTTTGAGGTGGGTTATTTTTTGAATGCTCTTATATATGTGAGGGAGGGTTAACCGGTCTCCGCCAACTCAGCGTATGAGTAGCACAGGGATCTGTGCGGTAAAGTAAGGAGCTGATGGTAGGTGTGGCGCTCCACCTCAGATGCTAAAACAATCTCCTTGGTCTAGCGCTATTGAAAAGGGGATAGACTCCCTCGCTGACTGGCTGATACCGACTTTAGGCCGCCCCGTCGACTTTACTTATATATAATATATATATATATATATATATATATATATATATTATATACAGTCCCTTCAGTGTGGCTAGACCTTTGTAAGCTACTTACAGCCGGAATAGAAATCCGATCAATTCATTATCAGTCGGGCTGCTTAACCGCTCAGCTATCGTCACCAACAGAATGGGAAGCGATTTTAACCGTTTGATACACACATATGTATGTATACAAAGGCCACCATAGTGCTCCATCCTTTTTATAGGAGAGCGTAGCGTTTACGTTTTAGTTGGGCGTCGTCAGCGAAATCTCCTCTAAAGTGAGCTGGGGGATATGGATCATATATAGTCATCCAAACACGCAGTGTTTCAACGAATCACATCTCATAAGTGTGGCTAGACATTTGTAAGCTACCTACTACCGGTATAGAAACCTGATCGATTCTTCTCAGTCAGGCTGTTTAATCGCTCGGCTACCGTCACCTACAGAATGGGAATGGGATTCTAACTGTTTAATACACACATCTGTATGTATGCAAAGGCCGCCATACAGTGCTCCATCCTTTTTATAGGAGAGCGTTGCGTTTACGCTTTAGTTGGCGGTCATCAGCAAAATCCCCTCCATATATATATATATATATATATATATTATATATATATATATATATATATTATGATAAAGGTACATGGTAATAACCTACTCGAGTTTTACCATAAGGATCTTCAGGGTTAAATACACTGGATTAATCAAGATATTGATTAATTGCAGTTGATTGCACGTGTGTATTATCGCTGCCTTATCATTGTGAATCTTGCATCAACTGACCATTGTGACCTGTTTCACCGGTAAGTCACCTTTTCCACAAATACCAATAATATATATATATATATATATATATATATTTATATATACATATAATTTTTTTTTGCTCGTTTTTATAGTTAAAATAGAAGCATTATTTATAAATGTAATACGATATATTTTTTTTTTCTTTTTTAGAAGGCAAAATAATGCAGATTCATGTTGAAAAACATATTTATTGAAGTATTCTTAATTTTTGGACAATATCCATCTTCAGAGAATTTATTATAGAGTTGAAAATGTTCCATCTGTGTTTTTTAAAGTCAACTTGGTTCTAATGACGTTGAGTTGATGGAGATTTGAAATTTAGAAGAGATCGTAATCTTCCGTTAAGATTTCAAATTCGGTAGAGATCGTGTAGTTCCGTTGAAATCCGTGAGTTGTTAAATGCGGGACGTTTGAAATCATTTATTTAAGTTTTTTTTTTTTCTTTTAAATTTATTTTCTCTAATTTTTTTTTTATTATTTTCTAAATCTCTTCTAAATTTCAAATCTCCATCAACTCAACGTCATTAGAACCAAGTTGACTTTAAAAAACACAGATGGAACATTTTCAACTCTATAATAAATTCTCTGAAGATGGATATTATCCGAAAATTAAGAATACTTCAATAAATATGTTTTTCAACATGAATCTGCATTATTTTGCCCTCAAAAAAAGATTATATATATATATATATATATATATATATATATATATATATTATATATATATATATATCAGCCGGCAGAACACCAACCGAGAAATCGCAAGATTCCAGGTACGACATCGGCCCCACCAGCTCAGTGTATGAGTAGCACGGATTGGGTAATCAGACCTGCGCTGTAAAACGGTAGGTGTGCCACTCCACCTGAGCAAAAGCAATCTCCCCGATCCAGCGCTAGCGAAAAAGGATAGACTTCCTCGCTATCCGGCTGATATCGACAATGGGTCAGCCCGCCAACTTTACTGCACAGCATACAGTATTCATGCAGAGTTTATCAACGTAGGATTTTGGGGAGCGACAGACACTAGTTTGTATATGTGTGTGTGCCCATAGAATTTTATCCTTGCTTATCCAGCAGTGTCTTTTTCGTCTTACAAAGATTGGTTACGAGTTAAGTAGCCGTACACACACACACACACACACACACACACACACACACATATATATATATATATATTGTTATATATATATATATATATATATATATATTTACTGAGTAAGGGCGATGTTTCTTTGTGTGCTGAACATTTCTATATTTTTTTCTATTATTATTATTTTATTTCATTTTATTACTTAAAAATAATAATAGATAGAATAATGTACACATGGATAAACTCCTGACCGAAACACGTGTAAGTTAAATTAATCAAAATAATCCTGTTTTATCCATTCAATACTTTCTTTCCTTTATTTCTTTTTTCGACATACCGTCGGAATCACTTCCATTTTCAATTTACACACACACACACACACACACACACACACACACATATATATATATATATATATATATATATATATATATATATCCCTGCATATATATATATATGTGTGTGTGTTGTATAATCTCTGCATATATATATATATATATATATATATATATATATATATATATGTATGCGAACAAGTAGTGTGTGGAATAATTGTCAGTTACTTAAATGGTGTTAGTGGACTCTTGTCTGCTTGCCAAGCAAACAAAGGCAAAAGGCGTTGACAAGATGGATGCGTCTTGAAGTGTTCAATGTGTCTGCGCAGTCCTGGATGCGAACCAGGAAAGCAAAGCAAATCTACTGAATATCAAGTACACAAAGTAAACACCTTGGATACTCGGTAATTCAAAGCACGAGGTCGAAAAAGACAAAATAGATTAAGTGACATATTGTATACTTACCTTGTTCTCTTCCATTGTTCTTTTATCTTTTCTTTTTTTCTTTGTGTTTTTCTTTGTTTCTTTTTTTATTACACTTCAATCAATCTTTATTCTTTAATTCTTTGTCCCTGTTGTTTATGTATTAACTTATCTATTGTTCTTTTTACTATTCTCACTACTTATTCTTTTTTAACGCGGGGCGGGACCAGTCTTTTTTACACTACTAATATTTACGTATTATACTTTGTTTAGTTTTACCTTTATTTCTGTTTCTGTTTTATTCTTCTTTCAGTTCCTCGCTAATTTTATTTATTATCTCCCCTTCTTTTTTGGTTACTGATTATTACTATCAGCTCCGAAAGTAATGCCCCCTATTTATTTCCAATCAGTCTACACCTGATACAGAAAGCACATAACACCCTGGAATATTGCCAAAAATACTATTTTCTTCCACATCGTAAAAAGATATTTCCAGAAGTAGTGAGTGCTATTTCTACCAAAACTACATAATGTACACAAGGCAATAGAACCATTCTATATGTGTTTGCCCAACTCCTTCACATATATACTATTTTCTTCCACATCGTAAAAAGTTGTTTCCATAAGTAGTGAGTGCTATTTCTACCAAAACTACATCATGTACACAAGGCAATAGAACCATTCTATATGTGTTTGCCCAACTCCTTCACGCATATACTATTTTCTTCCACATCGTAAAAAGTTGTTTCCATAAGTAGTGAATGCTATTTAAACCAAAACTACATCATGTACACAAGGCAATAGTGTTAAGTTTCTGACCGCCATCCTTGGCCAGTTGTAAAGGACTTAAAGTAAGTAAGTAAGTAAGTCTTGCAGTATAGAATCCTTTGGTAAGTAAATAAGTCCTGAGTTTATGGAATCGTACGTAGTGTCAAAGGTCCAGTGATATAATCCAATGTTCCATCGTCCACGAAGGTTTAAGTAGTTATGAGTAGGTATGACCAGAACAGCCAGTATAAATAATAATATCAGCAGCAGAATACTGCCAGTGGTTGGTCAGTAGGTTGGTCACATGTTTATCGGCGAGTCTATAAGTGTTGGATTTTTGTGATATAAGGCATAAGGTAAATGGTCACTTCTACTTATAGACTCACCTATAAACACGTGACCTGAGAAGGATTCTTATTGTCCAATCACTGGCACTGCTTCAGCTGCTTCTGCTGTATTAATAGACCCCATTCTGAGCTTATGTCATTGACACTGGGATTCTCTTGGACGACGGACTTACAAAGAATACTTTAACACCGGATTCTTATTGGCTTGCTTACTTATTCACTACATCTGGAACTAAGGATGGCTGCCAGATACTTAACAATAAGTAGAAGCGAACATCAAGCATACGCCTTATATCCAAATTTCTCAACAAATAGAACCATTCTATATGTGTTTGCCCAACTCCTCCACACATACAGGATGCGACACAAGGTTAATTTTTACGCTTAGTTTAACTGCTTTGAATTCAGAGTTTTCATAATAAAAGCCTGGTTGCCTAACCAAATTTAAAGGACCCAGTGTGCCGTACTATTTATCCATAGCTAGAGGTTATTAGCGCTATGTTAAATGCAATCAGCCTCTTCCTAGATTTGAACCCGGGCCAATGTGTTCATTTTGTACGATGGAAACTATTACGCCACAAACACCTCCTATAAATTCATTGGATAGAGAATATTTTCAGCTCCAAAGCACTATTTTTCCCCATAGTCGATATCACTGATATATTTATTTGTCAGTAATGATCAGGAGAGTACAAGCTAGACTTTTAATAAGATCAAACGGAAATGTTTTGTTTAATTGTTTAACGACATATCAACTCCTTATGGATCGGTTAATGCCGGAAATTAATTAATTTCTAAATGAACAATTACAATTATAACCATTAATATTTTTAATGTTTCATTGTTTTTTTTTGTTATAATTTTTACTTATATATAATCCCTTGTTTGCACACAGTTATGATATCAAGTATTCCTATGTAATACAAATAATGTGTACAGTTGTACATTTACTTCAAGAGCATGAATATGCACCGCCCTGGACGTATGTGTTGTTCCTGTCTGACCATTTGATCAACAACAATTCACCTGGTTCTGTCCACACCGTGTATATATATTACTAGAGGGAGAAACAAAAACCGGCGAACGTCACCGTAAAACGGTGACAAACCTGATTTAGTTCCTCATGCAAAATCTTCCCTCTTCTGAAGAAGAAGGGATCTTTTAACTAATGTACTAGATAGATGTACCGTTCAAGTTTTTTTTTCATATTTTTAAACCACTAGTAGACAACTATGTCCCCATTACATAGGCATGCACCAGCCAGACTACCCTATTGTTTAATAGAGATTATTATGTCCTTTCACTCTGGACTCAATTTATTTGGTGTAGTCCCTCAATTTCACCGGAGTCTTGACTATCCTTCCGGATCGAGTTTTCCTCACTGCATCCTCCGATGTCCTCTCTGTCTGCAGATTTGATTCTGTTGGGCTTGAGGCCAGACTCACAATTTCCCTCAATGTATTTTCCTGGGGTATTTGTTGGGTAGGACTCACCTCTCTACAAGGTCTTAGCGTTGATGATGCTTCGCTATTTATGTGGTAGGACTGGTGTCCCAATGATGGTAACGGGGTTGTTTTTGCTGGGTTTTTTTTTCAAGTCTATTCTATAACGTCGACGTAGCTGCCCCTCAACATTGATGTGGTATGACCTTGTATCCAGTCTTTCCACCACAATTGCCTTTTTCTATTCTTTCTGTCCTTTCACATGCGGTTTCACACGCACTACATCTCCAGGAAATAAAGGTTGAAGTGATTTCAGCATGTGGTTGAAGTACTGCTCTTGTTTCTTGCTGTTATAATTCATAATATTTTTCAGGTTCCTGGGTATTTCTGGTCTCAGCAGATCTTCTCTGGTTGCTTCTGTGCAGGTGACAGGATACCTTTAGCGGGTGTATTCCTGTGATCCAACATCGCTAGGTATGGATCAGCATTATCGTCTATTGCTTTCCGGAAATGGTTTTTGACATTTTTATTGCAGATTCCCCTTTGCCATTGGCTTTGCTGTTGTAAGGACTGACATATGTATGCGTAAAACACCATTTTTACGCAAAGGTAGAAAATTCTTGTCGAGTAAACTGTGTTTCATTGTCTGTGACGACATGATCTGGAATCCCGTATCGTGCAAAATGATGTTTCAGCTTGGTGATCACAGACTTTGCTTGTATTTTCGGGAGATGATCAATCTCCCAGAAATTACTCATATAATCTACAGTGCATAGATAGTCCCTATCTGCAAACATGATCTCACTCCAATTTTTGCCTAAGGTCTCTCCGGAATTTCATGGACCATTAAAGGTTCTGCCGGATTAGCAACTTCATATTTTCTACATGTTGGACACTTTGCCACATAGTCCCTGATATCACTGTTCATATTTGGCCAGTTCAAGCATTCTCTAGCTCTTCTGCAACATCCTTCTACTCCCATGTGTGTGGAATGCAATTTTTTTTTCAACACGGCCCACTGGCTTGTCGGAACTATCACACGGTTTTCTCTAAAAATAAATCCATCCTGTACGGTCATTTCATCTCGAATGTTGAAATAGGGTCTCACCTCTGGGTCCAGATGTAATTTGTCATCTGGTCATCCTTCCAGTATGACCATCTGTAACCGCTGCTTCTGTTTTCTTTCATGGCTGATCGCAGCTCGCACATCTTCCTCTCTGTAACAGGAATGTATTTGGTTTCCCTGACATCCTCATCATCATTATCAGCGCTTACTACATGGTTATATGATCTTGATAGTGTATCTGCGAGGTACATCTTCTTGCCTGGGTGGTACAGAACCGTGCTTTTATATCCCTAAAGCCTCTTTAACATGTTCTGCAAGCGTTTTGGGCACTTCCCCAATTCTTTTTTTTATTATTGCCTATTTCCAAAGGCCTATGATCACTCAGTACTGTGACGTGTTGACCAAATGTATATTGGTGAAACCGTTCACATGCATAGACTACAGCAAGCAGCTCTTTTTCAATCTGGGCATACCGGGTTTTCGTGTCTGTAAGGGCCCGACTGATATAGGGCAGTGGTTGACCTTCTTGCAGCAGTGATGCTCCCAAGCCCTTCTCACTTGCATCACATTGGATGACTAGAGGTTTTCTGTGATCGTAGTACCTCAGCACAGGTGTTTCCCTCACCATTTATTTTCTCAAATGCTTCTTCATGGATTTAGGACCATGTCCAGGGCACGTCTGTTTTGGTGAGATTGCGAATAGGAGCCATCACGTCCGAAATGTGTGGTATGAATTTTGCCAGATAGTTCACAAACCCACCCAAGCGTTGTACCCCCTTAAAATCCGTTGACGATGGCATCCCTTTTATGGTCTTGATCTTCTCCGGATCAGGACGCAAACCCTCACTGGTCACCACATGGTCCATGAATGATAGAGAAGTTTGTCTTAAATCCGCTTTCTCAGCATTCAGCCGCAACCCACGCTCACGACATCTTTGTAACAGCTTCCTAATATTTCTGTCATGATCCACCATAGCTTCCTCCATGATTTTACCTTTGCCCACCGCCAGATCATCTGCTTTGTTGACCACTCCCACCAAGTCAAAAACATTGTTATAAAGAATTTTCTGAAATATCTCTGGGGCTGGACCAATTGCAAATGGTAACACCTTCCATCGAAATCGGCCAAATGGTGTGGCAAATGTTGTTAGCCGACTCCTTGTTTCATCCATTTTTAGATGTCAAAATCCATCACGTAGATCTAGGGTCGAGAATACTTTACTGTCAACCAGCTCTGGGAGCAGATCTTCCAGTACAGGTAGGTGAAAATGTTCCCGTTTCAGAGCTTTATTTAGTGGTCTTGGGTCAATACATACCCGCAAATTCCCATTTTCCTGACCACCAGTGCTAGTGCACTCACCCATGGTGTCGGCTCACTTACTGGCACGATTACCCTCTTTTTCACTAGTCTCCTTAGTTCAGCTTTCAGTTTTTCTTTGAGAGCCACAGGAATTCTACGCGCCGCTGCCACATGGGTTCGTATGTTAGGATCAACCTCCAAGTGTACCTCCCCTGGTAGTTGTCCCAACTCATTCTTAAATACATCATTGAACTCGTCTAGGATGTTACCCGGACGCTGGTTGCTGAGCTTTCCCAGTTGCGATACTTTGGCAACTATCTTGAAATTGTCATTATTGACTGTTATCAGGTCCATCTTCTGGATTGCCGTCGCACCAAGTAGGGGTGGAAGTCTTCCTGTATAACTACAAACTTCACTGCATATTTCTGTCCTGTTTTATGGTTTATCATTTTAACCCGACACCCCCTAATGGTTTCATTTCTGTCCCATACACATCACAAGAGTCTTTTTTGAGAGTTTCAGGTTTTTCGTTGTGACATGCGTACCCCGCACCACTGTCACCTCCAGGTGACCCGTGACTAGGGCCTAGTACATGTTAAGTCTCCTCTCAGGGTTACGCATTTCCCCTTTTTTTCAAAACATCTGTTTTTTTCTTGTTAGTGTTGGGAATGTGTGAAAATAAAAGGGGAGGACTGGTGACTTACCGACTGGAGCTGCTGGTTGAGTTGAGGGAGGTTCTGGCTCTTGTGATTGAACACGAGACCAGAGAGGGATTGCATTATATAGTTTCCTGTCGGAAGTTGGAGGAGTGAGGAGACGTAGCAGCGCCTATATAATGGGCTTTCCTCCCCGTTCAATCATCGTTTTTCGCTCCCGTGATCAACTACGGTTATACAGGTTTTTTTACGGGGTGTTTACTACTTGTTACCAGACCCCAGGTAGGAGTGGGTCACACAAGATTATTCCTTTTGCAACCCTGACTTGCTCCACCTGGGTCACCAGTGTTCAACTATTAATTTTTTCTACAAAAATAAACACAACAAAACTGACGTGAAAAATTTAAACTTCGTGTGTGTTCCAAAAATACTGTTCTTGTTTTTATTTTTATTTTTTCCTTGGGATGTTCTTTATCCCACCACTTTCACCATGTGTTGTTCCTGTCTGACCATTCGATCAACAACAATTCACCTGGTTCTGTTCACACCGTGTTTATATACTACTACTACAGGTAGAAACAGAAACCGGCGAACGTCACCGTAAAACGGTGACAACCCTGATTTAGTTCCTCATGCAACAGTATTTAAGTGTTAATGTAATTAAATATATCAAATTAGAAAGATTAACAAAATTAAATAACAAAACATATAAAAAAGATTACACTTATTTCAATTATATTCTAAATGGTTTGCATATAAAATCATTCATAGTATTAATTTTTATACGTTGGAGAATAAAAGAACAATATTACAGATTAATAACACCGAGTAATATTCTATTGAACCTGCTTTTGTTAAGACACATCTTAGAATTCTAAACGAATTAATAACGTAGACGGTTTTCAGGCAAATTCCTGATTTTCATAGAGATTTCGTTAATAAATAAGATTTATACTATGTATTAATGATTTTGACTATGAATTGAATTCTGATTGATAAACTTACACGATTCCTGATAGCATTGTGATGTCATCAGTGACGTAATTTCGGTTACTGACAGACACCAAATCTCCATTATAATAGGATGTGTTAATAAATTTGTAGATATGATTTTCATTAACATTATGTATATTAATAAATAGACGGGTAGACCCTCCGTCTCCGCTATCTAGCATCTATATGAGAAAATGGGAGGCGTGTGGTCTAATGGTTAGAGTCGTGGGAAATGGACTTGTTGACCCGAGTTCGATTACTGGACTAAGCTGTTTGCATTTCACATGGCGCTAATACTCTTGGGAAAGGCAGAAATCCAATTCTCCCTCCAGCTATGGGTAAATAGTAGGACAGATTTGGCCCTTTAACCATGGCTAGATAATCAGTCTAGGAGAAGGAAAACTCTGAATTCAAACCTGTTAAACTCTGCTGAATAAATTGACCTTGTGTCGCATCCTGCTCGTGCGGAGGGGTTGTTATATATATATATATATATATATATATATATATATATATATGAGGAAATGGGTGATTTCCATGAGATAAACTTGTAGAATACTATTAGAAAAATCATTTTATGTGCTAGTGCTTAACAAGGACCATATGTCATTTAGGCACCCACTTTTGATCTCGGTTAAGAAAGGACATGATTTTCATTTACACCGTCAATAACCGGTTGTTTTAACAGACGATTTTTAGATTTTATTAGATTATAAAACTAACCCCTAACCCTAACCCTAACCCCTAACCGGATATTGACGGTGTAAATGAAAAACATGTCCTTTCTTGATCGAGATCCAAAAGGTGTTCTTAAAAGTTATATGGTCCCTTAACTAGACCAACCAATTCAGGTCTTACCTCTCTGCAGAGGTGCAGTCGGCGTATCCTACATTCCCAGCTCACAGGGCGACAGTTGAAATAAATAACACCCCATTATTTTCGCAGTGTCACAATTGTTTTCCTTTATTCTCTTTAAATTCTTTCTTTGTTCCTTAATTTTTTTAATTTTTTTCTCATTTCTAAAGATCACTTACACGTGTTGTTTTTCATTCATATTAATTTGTTTCCCTTTCCCAGCTGTTCAGCCATTTTTTTTATTCCTACCGTTTCTTCATTCTTAAGTATCTGCTTTGTGTTTCTTTAACTAAAAGGAAACATAATTCATTGATTTTTGTTCCTTAAATTTCCTATTTTTTTCTATAGAGATATTTTCTTTTATTCAACTTCTGTAGTATCGTATTTGAATTTTGATACACACTTATAAGCATAGGTATACTCAATTTTTCGTCTGCTTTTCATTTAAAAGAAGATTTACAGTTAATGAAATCGATTATTTAAGGTCAAAATTTTGTAGTAACATAATGAGCATCAGTAAAAAAAAAAAGAAAAAAAAAAGAAAAATAATATTACACATGTAATTTATTTTTAACGCATTTAAAACTATTTTTCTGTCAATTTTGCTCAAATAAGACCGTGTTTAAAAATGAATCAATCGAAAAAGAAATTACAACAAAAAAAAGAAAAAAAGAAAAAAAGAAAAGGGAATTATCCAATTTTAATGAAATGTTCAGTGTTGGTTTATCAATGAATGACTTTTATAATGCATTAGTTATTTTAGTTCAAAACATTCTGATTTTTTTCAGATCACTTAACTTTGCCTCTCATCTTATTTTTGGGGCACAAAATATCGGTAGGATTATATACAAATTGGGTATAACTATATAAGCAGTAACCCAATATCAACCAACAGTTAGAAAGTTAGGTTGGGAGACTATTTTAGTGATTTTTATTCTCACAGGATGCCCAATATTTCGAAACTTAGTATTAGTTGTATTCAGAGCTTTAACATTTCAACGATAAAAGAAGAAAGAAAAATGAAAAGCTATCCAAAGTTGTAGCAATAGGGCTTCATCGATTCTAGCCATAAAAATCTGATTTGAGAAAATATGGAGATTATGGGATAGGGGTGAATCACCAATTATGTACACTCTCGTTTCGATTTTTAAATATTGAAACTGCAGGCTAGGAATTAGAAAGAATGAATTATATTGCAAAAATAGAATGGAAGCGCGTGGTGCAATGGTTAAAGTAATGGGAAATGGACTCGTCGCCCCGAGTTCAAATACTGGATGTGGTAATTGCATTTCACTTAGCGCTAATACCATTGGGAAAGGTATGATTCCTACTCTTCCTCCAGCTATGGATAAATAGTAGGGCAGATTGGGCTCTTTAACCTTGGTTAGGCAACCGGTCTAGAAGGAAAACTCTAAATTCAAACTTGTTGAACACCGCTTAAGAAATTGACATTGTCTCACACCCTGCACGTGCGGAGGGGTTGGCAAATATATATATATATATATATATATATATATATATATATATATATATATAATTTGCAAAAATAGATCTCAAGTCAACATAAAAGCAGATTAAAATTGACGAGAAATTAAAAAAATCACCATTATAAACACCCCCGATAGGCTGACTAAGTAGAACTCTTCTAATCACATTTCCTACCGTTTCTTCATTTTTAATATCTGCTTTGTGTTTCATTAGCTAAAAAGAAACACAATTCCTGAATTTTCCTGTTTTATGGATTGTTTTATACTATAGACACATTTTATTTCATTCATCTTCTGTAGTATCATATTTGAATTTAGATACACAAATATAAGCATAGGTACACCCAATTTTTCGTCTGCTTTTCATTTTAAAAACTAATCAAAATTAATTAAATCTGTTATTCATAAACATCCCGTTAGGACTTCTCCAGCCACATCTTCCAAAAAGCATTTGAAAAAAGTTTTATAGGAAATATATTTTCATATATCAAAATGATAAATATGTGGGACCGTTCGCAAAAAAAAACAAAAACAAACTGAAACACGAAACGGCGAAAACTTTTTTTTTTTTTTTGGGGGGGGGTTATGAAAAGCGAATTACAAAATAGAAATTGTTGAATTGAGCAATGGAAACTGATATGCTCTCTTGCACATGCACATCGGGATATGCACGGGCGCCAATGCTCACATTCTGGCGGGAAACTAGGATGGAATACATGGAGGAAGTCCGACGCGAACTCTAATCTATTTGACTACGAAGACGGGTAGTCACGGCGCAACCTCCTGATTATTGTAGATCGCATTTGATTGGGTGAGACTCTCATTTGCATAAGAAAAGTGTTTACAGAAATAAAATCAAAGTGTTTGAGTCCCTCTGGCGAACTTTTTCTTTTTTTTTTTTACAGTGGTGTGAAACGGTTGGACTTACGTTTTTGAGTCGCCTGACGAGCGAGTGTTGCTTTTTGCGTGGAAAGATTCGGCTGGAAGACCCAACAGCTTTTTTGTGCTTGATATATATATATTTTTTATTAAAGTCGGACAGCAAACCGTTAGCGTTCATTTATAAGGCTAGAAAAGGATTAGATTACATCATCAAACATTTTAAGATGGCGAATTCAACTCATGGCAATTGATTAAGGTGAAGCAACCAGTCTGGGAAAAAGAAAACTATGAAATCAAGTCTGTTAGACTCCTCTTAAGAAATTAACCATGCGTCACATCATAACCACGAGTATGGGCTGGTAAATATATATGTACATATTTTAACATAATATCATTTTTCTCAAAGTTGCTCTCGGAATGCCTGTCCATTAATCACATTAATGGAATATTATACAGTTATTATCACATATCGAATTACAGTTAAGAGCTACATGTCGGGTTACTAACTTGTTGATCTATTGTCGTATGCATTTCTGACAACATTGTTTATGAGGGCAACAGCTGCTCCAAGTGATCACATACCACACTTCTATTTTGTGTGAAAGGTTTCAGCGATGAGATATTTAGTCAAAATATCTTGTGACAAAACGGAAGGAAAATATACAACTGAGTCATGTCTTTATCAAAGCCATTTAGACAAAGTCGTTTCAATAATCGCCATGTCGATGCGGCTCAGAATATGGTTATTTTATCCACTGAGATAGTGGGAAACTCTTCCTACCGAAATGAGTGTCCTGGGTATGACAAGCGAATTTAGAGGGAAATATACAATTGACTCATGTCTTTATCAAAGCCAAGTTCGTTTGACCAACCGCTATGTCGATGGGGCCTAGAATAAGGTTAGTTTATCCTCTGAGAAGGTAGGAAGCTCCTCTCACAGAAATAAGGGTCCTGGGTATAATACTAAACTGTATCCGATGGTGAGACTTTTAATTCTTTATCTATTTTTTTGTCTCTTCATTTTATTCCTTGTCTTTTTTGTCGTCTAATTTGTCGTCTTTTTTATCTTGGTTATTTGCAATATGAATATAAATATTGCCAAGTGAGAAGTTCACATCATCTAGTCTCTTATTTGATTGACTGCAAAATCGTAGTAAGCGAGTTGAGAGGGAAATATACAACTGAATCATGTCTTTATCAAAGCCAATGTCGTTTCACCAATCGCGATATCGATGTGACCTAGAATATGTTTATTTTATCCTCTGAGAAGGTGGGAAGCTCCTCCCACAAAAATAAGTGTCCTGGGTATGACGCTAAACTTTATACGATGGTAGGACTTCCTCTTCAAATTTCATTTTTTTTGTCTCTTTTTTTATTCATTATCTTAGACGTCATTTCCGTTTTTTTTGCCGCCTAATTTGCTGTCGTTTTTTATCTTGGTTATTTTCTGTATAAATAGAAATATTCACCGATAGATGCAATTAATAACAAATTGGTGGAATATGGGCTGTCCGCTTTATGTAGTCACTAACTTGCTGCACTGGAACATCATAGTAGGCGAGTTCAAACCCTAGTCTCACTATTGCATTCATTTTTGGAAGAATACTCTTGGGAAAGGTAGGAATATCATTATAACTGGTCTCCATTAGGGGGCTCGTGGTCAAATGGCTAGAATCGTAGGAAATGGACTCGTCGACCCGAGTTCAATTCCTGGACGAAGCTGTTTGCACTTCCCATTGCGCTAATACTCTTGGGAAAGGTAGGAATCCAATTCTCCCTCCAGCTATGGGAAAATAGCAGGGTAGACTGGGCTCTTTAACCATGGCTAGGTAACCAGTCTATGAGAAGGAAAACTGAATTCAAACCTGTTAAACTCCGCTTAAGAAATTGACCTTGTGTTACATCCTGCTCGTGCCGTTGGGTTTGTAAATATGTATAACTGGTCTCCATGGGAACTCAATTATTTCTATTTCTTTATTTCTCGTTTCTTTATTCTCCTTTATTCTTACATACTAAATGTTTCTTTCATTTTACTTACCCGGCATAAAGTGTCCTGTGTTCAGGTGCTTCGGCTTATGGACCGGTTGCTAAAATAAATCATGTGATCCCAGGAGGCCGTCCCTCCAGTTAGCACAAGCTCTCTCGTCTCCATACGGGCATTGCTGGGTTTATTTCCCGGTTCCTGGGGCAACATGGAAATACGGCAGGCATCACACACGTTTTTGCACTGGCCACAGCATGAACTTTGTTTTTTGCGTGTCTCACCACGTTAAAAAGTCGTATCAATGCCTTTCCTATATATATTAACATCGCTTTCTGTAGATAAGATATTTCTCCCTAGGTATGCGACCTGGTATGCTAATTATAATAAACATTACGTTAAAACACTTTACTTACTTTGTTTTAGGTACTTGGGCCTCTAGTCCTCTGATTAACATAAAATTAATCGCGTGATCCTAGTTAGCCTTCAAAAAGTGCCAGGACCGGGTTTATTGCTTACTGCCTGAGGGCCCCCAAAAGGAGAATGCCGAAGGGATCATGCACTTTTTGCACAGACAACTACATGATCTTCAGTTTTTGCGTGGTTCCTCACGCTAAAAAGCCATTATGCCAATACGGCTTTGTAGGAGGTCAGGAAAAGATTTATCACATTTTTTTTTCATCCTTGTCCATAATTCTCCCCTGATTTCTTTTTGATTCCCAAATACTTTTTTCTGATTATCTTGTTCTTAAACTTTTCTCCCTCCACACATATTTTAACCATTTGTGTTTTTAATGATTTTTCCATTATGTTATTTCTCTCTCCTGTATTTCCCTGCATTTTACCCATTTTTTAAATCATTTTTTTTTTTATTTGTCATCGATATATCTTCTTTATTTCTAACTATGGTTTCAAAATATTTCGTTTATTTTCATTCTATCTGATAATCTCTTGTACTTGTCATTTTATTTTAGTTTTCCGATTTTACTTTTTTTTATATATAATCTATTAACATTTTTCTTCTTCGCATCGGTTAAATAAACATTCCACCCACACAAATTCCACCCAAAGAAAATTCCACCCAAATATTTATATAAAAAAAGTGCCTTTATTTGGGCTAGACGGGCGATCGGAGAGGCCCCCTCCGATCAATCAGCTGACCACGTCAAGCCCTAATACCTATATGATTACTCCCAACCCTATTGCCCTCATGGCAATCCCCTGCCCTTTTTATTATGTTTGCTAGAAGGCGGTGGCTGCAGGTCTACATGTCCTGGGAATGACGTTAAACTCTATCTGATGTTGAGGTTTCAGTTTTGGAGGTTTGGGGAATGTGGAGCACCCCTTCATCACCATTGCTCCCTGGTCCACTCTGACCCGGAGTGGTAGTACCTGTTAGGGTACCATCTATGGGTAAAATAGAAAACATGAATTCATAAACAAAATTGTATTATCCATTAAAAATGAAATTATTTCAAAACTTTGTCAGCTTTAAACATTTTTTTACCAATAGAAGTATTCGGCATAAGATAACCCAAGGTGTTGACATGCCGTAAAACCCAACCAAACATCCAACCAACCAAAAGCAAAACATCGGAGAACTGAACTTTATAACATGTGTTGTATACCTTTCTTCTTTACTTCTTTACTTACTTCTTTCTTACTCTATTCTTCTGGCCGTCTTTGGAATCTTATAACACCTTGTCTTGGTCTGGAATCTTTTAAGGTCTGGACTTTTTGGGGGACTTCGGGTCAGGGCTTCCATTGGGGATTTCTCTTTATCAGAAGCCCTGGGTCATTGGTAGTTTTTAGAGGTAATAACACAAGACTTCGATTCACTTTGATCATATTTTATTCTCGAAAGCCCCCACCAGACTACCTGCGCAGAGTGAGTCGTAGCGTGTATGACACCACTCACCACTGTAATGGTTTCTCGCCGACTGACTAAAAATCTATTTCTAATCTAAAACCGGAAGAGGGTCTTCTCCACCGATTCTCACGGTATCCACCGGAAGGAAGGATCAGGACAGGTCAAGCATTGTCATTCAAATCCTTCAAGGCCATGGGCTGCAGCTTATAACGGCCATTTTCATTTCTACACTATTGCACATAAATATTAGGTATCTAATAACTATGTAACACATGAATATGAACGGGTTTATTATACAATTCTGTATAAAGAATATGTTTTTTTTAACTATAAGTTGTCTTTAATCTTCCAAGTAGAAGTTGTATGAGTGCAACTGTATGGCTGAACCTCCTGAACCTTAACAAAACACCAAGGGAATAAGCTAGAAAAAATAATTATTTGTCATTCTTAGCATTTATATAAGTCATTGTTTACGTTCATCAATTTTTAAATACGAATAGCTGCATATTATGGATTAACTCGCATAGTACCCATAAAAAATGATGAGATTATTTACGTATTTATCTGCATGTCTGTCTAGGATTAGATTATCTGTGTACTCTACCAGAGATTGGGGTGTAGTATCTGTGCGCTCTGTGAACATTTTTACACTCACATATACGTGCATTATATATGTAGTGATAGAGGAACTTGAAATATAAGGCGTGGCATAAAATAAAACTTGATTCTATTATGGCAATGAAGATATAAAACCTATAAATAGTATAATCATGGACTATGCAAGTCTGTTACTTCAACTTTCACGCATACACACAACACACACACACACACATATATATATATATATATATATATATATATATTATACTTATAATAATTAATAAGTCATCCACAGACACGTGTTTCGGCATATCATGCCTCCTCAGTGTGGCTAGACACAACTATCCTTGGGTAGGGTTCGAACTCAGACTGACCGTATGGTAGTCCGATATCTTATCCCCTCGCCCACTGACAGCTGATGCGGGACTGGTGTTTTTAAACTATTAAATACATAGAAAGTGTATGTATCATTCGGTCACTGAGAGATCAAATTTCCGGAGAAATGATCATTGCTTATTTGCTTAGTAGTGTATACAGTTATAGATAATACCACGGTTTCGGTGTTCAATGTACATCTTCCCCATGAAAACACTTTTGTATCAACTACTAATCCTACTATAAGAAAAATGTTGTAACAATTTTTCATGAATATATATATATATATATATATATATATATATATATATATATATATATATATATATATATATAAAATGTTGTTCTGGTTCCAACGGGAGAAAATTCAATATTTCATAAAAAAAGGAAGCTCCGCAAAATGTATTTTGTTCTCAGAAAAAATGTTTTAATTCTTTTTGTTTTACATATGCAACACGTGTTTCAGATCTTCTGGTATCTTCTTCAGGCTTTGATTGATATATGTATATATTCAGAGGATGTACTTTTTCATATTTGATATTTTCGTATATTATGCGTGCGCTCCTAACCAAATAATCGAAACAACAAATCAAAGACGGCAACTGTACGTCCAATACCCCCCCCCCATCACAAAAAACCATTCGAGTGAGACGATCAAGACATGCTGGACACTTCTGGAGAAGCAAGGGCCAACTCATAAGCGACGTTCTCCAGGTATAAACCATCATACGGGTACACCTGTGCAGACCGTTCAGCAAAGACGTACAGTAACCAGCTCCGCGTGGATACTGGAAGCTGCGAATACGATTTGCCGGGGGTGATGAATGATAGATGCGGTTGGAGAGAGATTGTCATGGATATCCATGGTGCTAGCATGGCAATGATGATGATGATGATGATGATGATTTGATCCTTACGAGTAATATGAATCAGTATTGTCTGAGTGGGTTGAAGTTTCTGTGGGTGGGATTTTTCGTGGGTGAAACTTTCGTGTCGCGCTGTCGTCTTTTGGGTTATTTTTTTGTCTTTGCTATATATATATATGTTATAGGTGACACACCCTATAAGACCAATGGAATGCACCAACAGATTACTATGAATAAACAGGGATAATTGTGGCTTATGGAGCAAGCCAATGCAAGCCAATGCGAGTGCCAATAACTATGTTCGTCGGACGTAATTTCCTCATCTCTCTATTGTATTGACTACTTTCTGTTAATACATTTTCTACTTTTCTTTACCCGTTGTTTTGTTCTTATTTGATCCCTTAAAACCTCAACAATATTATATATATATATATAATAATATATATATATAATATATATAATCAGCAAGACTCAAATTCACTCCCGCTTTGTCTTGATTAAATTAAACACACCAGCTGCTCAACCAGCCTTG
>CM042161.1:49899413-49911913 GCA_023376005.1 Doryteuthis pealeii
ATATAATGCACGTACATGTGAGTGTAAAAATGTTCACAGAGTGCACAGATACTACAACCTAATCTTTGGTAGAGTACACAGATAATCTAATCCTAGACAAACATGCAGATAAATACGTAAATAATCTCATCATTTGTTATGGGTACTACGCGAGTTAATCCATAATATGCAGCTATTCGTATTTAAAAAAATTGATGAACGTAAACAATGACTTATATAAATGCTAAGAATGACAAATAATCATTTTTTCTAGCTCATTCCCTTGGTGTTTTGTTAAGGTTCAGGAGGTTCAGCCATACAGTTGCACTCATACAACTTCTGCTTTGAAGATTAAAGACAACTTATAGTTAAAAAAAACAACATATTCTTTATACATATATTTATATAATAAACCCGTTCATATTTATATTCATATGTTATGAAGTTTAGTTCTCCGATGTTTTGCTTTTGGTTGGCTGGTTCTTTAGTTGGGTTTTACGGCATGTCAACCCCTTGGGTTATCTTATGCCGAATACTTCTATTGGTAAAAAAATGTTTAATGCTGACAAAGTTTTGAAATAATTTCATTTTTAATGGATAATACAATTTTGTTTATGAACTCATATTTTCTATTTTACCCATAGATGGTACCCTAACAGGTACTACCACTCCGGGTCAGAGTAGACCAGGGAGCAATGGTGATGAAGGGGTGCTCCACATTACCCAAACCTCCAAAACTGGAACTTCACCATCAGATAGAGTTTAACGTCATTTCCAGGACATCTAGACCCTCAGCCACTGCCTTCTAGCAAGCATATAGGTGCTAGGGCTTGGCGTGACCAGCCAATTGATTAGAGGGGGCCTCTCCGACTGCCAGTCTAGCCTAAATAAGGGTCTAAGCGGAGTGTTGCAGGTCATGGACTGCTCATCCACGTAAATAGTAGGGCAGACTGGGCTCTTTTAACCTTGGTTAGGCAACCATTCTAGGAGAAGGAAAACTGAATTCAAACTTTTTAAAATCTCTGCTGAGGGTGGTCACTACTAAGAATAGGTTCAGGCCTACTTAGTTTATCTAAGATAAATATATTTTATATGAAATATAAACGATTTCAACGAGCTCTCTCAGTCAGTGATATAATGAGTTTAAACAAAAACAGTACAAAAGTACAAAGTAACTATTGTAAAAACTAGAAATGTATATGTGAATACAACCTTCTTGTAATTTGTTGTCTTTAAAGATGCGTTTCTGTTTTAAATTAATTCAACTCTCAGTTTAAAAATTAGTATTCTGTACACACACTACTTTTAGTTGGCTGCCATTTTTCAAAAAAGAATCCATTATTTTTAAAAGGTGCTGTTTTTGTTAATGTTTTACTTGAAGCCGTTGTGATATATTCAGGCACTTACTTTGCTGAAGTCGTTTTAATGTGTCCTCTATATAAATGTCTACATCTCAGACACCTTCGATATTATAAGGAGTGATTTTGATAAAACAAAAATTAAAATATTTATAACACTCCTTTTTATTTGTTTTCCAATTTCACGCACATACACACGCATATAGTGGTTAGTAGTTAGAGTCGTGGAAAATGACTCGTCGATTCGTTCAATTCCTAGACGTAGCTGTTTGGCATTTCGCATAGCGCTAATGCCTTTGAGAAAGGTATGAATCCATATATTCTCCCATCCAGCTATAGGTTAAATAGTAGGGCAGACTGGGCTCTTAAGCCTAGGGTAGGTAACCAGTTTAGGAGAGGGATAACTCTGAATTCAAAATTCCTGAGGTCGGTTGTTGGTTGGGTTTGTGGCAACCCTTGATGCACCAATTCTTTCCTATCGACTGTACCAAAAAGTATGGATGGTCCAACACAAGCCTTCACTACTATAAACAAATCACTATGTGGATGTTCATTGTATGAACACTCATACGACGGAAGAGTCCATCATGGATATAGCAGCATATACTATATATATATATATATATATATATATATATATATATATAGAGAGAGAGAGAGAGAGATAACAGTTTATATATATATATATATATATATATATTATATATATATATATATATATATTATACATTGGTAAAGATCGTAAGTTTCGGACACATATACATATACGTAAATATATATACATGGATATACAAACACGTCCATATATTTAAAAGTCACACAAATACACACACTCACACACACATATGCATACAAACCTAGAATCATGCATATACTAACAACACACACACATATATATATATATATATACATATGCATATGCGAGCACATACATACATATATATCTGTACGTATAAACATATATGTGGGTGTGTGTATATATATGACGCATATATCAACACACAGGCATACACACACACTTACACAAACACACACACAGCACACACCACACACACACACACACACACACACACACACACACACACAATATATATATATATATATATATATACAATTTGATATACACCACATGATGAAAAACTTTACGGCTGAAAAAGTGTTCAGATGAAAATAAAAAACGCAATAAAATAACTCAATATGTCCAAATCTATCAGTCTATCTATCTATTTATCTATCTATCTATCTTTCTCATTCTCTTCTTGGTGAAGAAAGAAAGAAAATAACATCATATTTAAAACGTGGAATGAATAATGTAATTTGTAAGAAAAAACGAAAATATTAGGACGACGGAGAAAGTTGCAAATGATGGAATATGGAAATCGCTGACGTAGATAAGAAAGATGTCTAGAAATATTCAAACTCGTTTTTATTAACTTTGAAAATATTTTTTAAACCCCCCTTTTACTTTTGTACTAAACAGTTATATTTACTCATCAATCTATATATCTCGATGTATATCAATTTGTTTCTATATGTCAATATATTATATATATATATATATATATATATATATATATATATATATATATGTATGTGTGTGTGTGTGTGTGTGGTGTGTGTGTGTGTTTGGGGCAGCATTCTTTTTCATTTTTACATGTAGAAAACAAAAGGCACGTCTCCTGTTTTAACAATTTATTAACAATCTTTTCGAGATTTCTGGCCAACTTTTTACATTTGGATGGAATCTGTGGATTAGTCCACCAAAAGTTTTATCCCAAGTACTTTCGGCAATTCGAAGTGCCATCATCAGTGGTGATGTCTTTGTGTTCCAGTTACTATATTATATATATATATATATATATATATATATGTTGTGTGTGTGTGGGGGGGCGTGTTTCGTGTTTGTGTGTTGGGGCGTGGTTGCTGGATGCTCTCTTCCTTATATTTCTGATTTCCAGCGCAGTCTTTTCACTTTACTTCATTGACGTGATGCAAAATTGATAATCCTCATCTTGATTAGAAATTACCAATGGGTCTCCATGTCTTCATGCCACGACGATTTAATAACTTAGACCCCCCATTTGTAGTATTGTCATCCCCGGAAGACGGAGCTTCCGGCAAAAAGACAAAGAGAAATATAAAAATAATATATTTAAAAAAGGGAAAAACGAAACCAGGCTTTCCGGTCAAAGCGAATCAGGGAGGTGAAGATAAAGGAAATATATAACAAAGGTTCCGTTATCAGATCAAAAGATAACAGATGCAGAGGCGTATCTATCAATCATAAAGTGAGAAGATTTTGAGTCGACAGACAAGACGCCATGCCAGCAGCCAAAAGGGACACTTGCGTTCTCCGTCAGCAAACACCCCTCAGGGCACTCATTGTAAAAACACTGCTCTTCTTCGGCAGCCACTGGCATTTTCATTGTGAAGCTCTGTTGCGCTTTAACCAACCCACACACCGAAGAAAATAAGAAGTCCCTATCTTATGTACATACGTAATCTGTTGTTATTGAAGTCAAGAGCAGTAGTAGCTGACTACTACATACTTCGCTAACGCGTTACCATATATACCCGCAACTAACTACTACATAGAGTAGCGAAGAAGGCCGCTACGCGACACCTTTACCCTGAATCTGCTACGAATTATACGTTAAAAGGATTTGTATAAAAGAATGGTATCAAATACATATTGGAAAAAGTATTTGTAAGGAATTATCGGAAATGAATTGGTTGCAGTAAAAACTTAATTAATTACCTCCCCTTTGTTTAAAGTCGTCAATCTGTCCGTTGCAATTGTTAGGGACTATCTGAAAGACACATTTGCTATTGACTTATGGCGTATTTGGAGAACTTTTTTTACTTTTTATCTTTAGATAATCATAGCATATATATAATATAATATATATAATCTAATATATTATATATATATATATATATATATATATATCGTCATTGACCGACAAAAATATGCCGCAAATGCCCACATTTTTGAATTAATGTAACAACTTTTTACCAATGTAGGTTTTTGTTGTTTGAACTGATTTGAATTTTTCTGCCGACACAAACACACGAAGTAAATGAGCTCTGATGATTGATTTTTTAAAAATCGAAAATATTGATTTATATTATAAATTGTTTTCTCTTTAACAGCATTGTGGATGTTTTCATTCCACCTTTCATATTCATATAATATATATATATATATTATATATAATATATATATTGTTTTCTTTTTGGCCAATTCACCTGATCTCTTTTGTACTTACATTTTTAAAATCTTATCCTCTATTGTTTTTGTCATTATCGTCACTGAATATGGTCCTCTTTATTCTTCTTTTGAATTTTCCTTTTCTTTCTTTCTTTTTAGCTTTCATTCATTCAATCATTTATCTATTCCCTTCATTGTTTTTTATTATTCATCTTTCTTTTTTTCATTTCATTCATTTCTTGCCTTATTTCTCATTCATTCGTTCTTTACATTCTTTTCTTTCTTTCTTTCTTTCTGTTCTTTGGTTCGTCATTCAATAATTTATTCTTTCATTCTTCTTTCAAGTTCATTCTTTTTTCTTTCACTTTCATTTATTCATTATTTTTTCTTTCTTCTTTCATTCTTATGATTCATGTTTTTATTTTCTTGTATCCTTCTTTATTCCTCATCGTTTCTTTCAGCCCTCTCCCTCCCCCCTCTCTCTCTCTCTCTCTCTCTCTCTCTCTCTCTCTCTCTCTTTCTCCCTCTCGTTACATTCTGTTCTATTGTTCTTTATTTCTATTCATTCTTTATTTTTTATTTTTTTCATTCTTCATTTTCTCTCTTATTTTATTTCACCGAATTTTCGTTTTTCATTATTTATCATTAGTTTACTATCTGGGAATTCCATGTCAAATCATGTCACCCCACCCCTTTAATCTTTAGGAGTAGGGACGCTCAAAACTCACAGTCAAAAAATAAGATTACAAAAAGTCGCCATTTTTTGCGATCCCCACCAAATTCGACATAACTCCACCAATTTTTAGAATTGGTAGATAAAATTTTGGGGAATGTCTAACTTTAACACGGTCCACTCTTGTATAAAATTGAAGGGATGGATGACAATTTTACCTTTTTCTGGATGATTTGACATGGAATTTTATAATTTCACCTTCCGAACAGACATTCAAATTCAGACATTCATTTTGATTTCTGTCTCCTTATGTGTCTACTTGTAACGTTTACGTATTTTGTATTCTTTGTTAATTGTAGTTGAAATGTTGTTCTCTATCAAAATATAATCGTTTATTTCTTTTTCCATTTTTCTCTTTTCCATAACTAATAATATCTATTCAGTGCACAGATGTTTATACTTTCAAATCTAAAACAACGGCGTATACCAAAAAAAAGAAAGAAAATTCGGTGTTTATTTTTTAATCTATGTAAAATGTTAATATGAAAATTACTTTGTAAAATTGAAGGTTTGGCACTTTCTTCAGTTGTAAATTTATCGAAGTTTTAAAATGTCTTCCTTGTGTGCAATATGAACACATTCTCATACAATCAGTCATAAAATGTTACACACACACACACACACACACAACACACACAAACACACAGATATATATATATATATATATATATATATATATATATATATATATATATAATAATACGCTTCCCGTTCTCGTTGAGCACTCTATTTAGAAGTATATAATTGCAGATTCACCGTATTCGCTCGGCCAAATCTCACTTTGTTTACAAAGTTTGAGACGCTCTAGGTAAGGTCATTTCCCCTTAGAAATATAGCAATTAAATAGCCTGCTATACTTGGCGACTGACTGTGGATGTGTGGGTAAGGAAAGCTTGGCGAGCGTAAGTTCGTTCGGGTTTCGAACCCAGCCAGAGGGCAGCTGCTAAAAACCGTATAACTATACTGATGAGAGGTGATACTCGAAAACACGTGTCTATTAGTTTACCCCCTATATATATATATATATATATTTCCCCATACTAAAAAAAATCACCTTCGCAAACAATAATAGATAATAAAGACAGCAAGATGAGACTTAGCAAAAGTAATTTTAAAAAATTCACACACACACTCATAACCAATCCTTATGTCATTCACCATAGATATATAAATCACTACATAAGACCCACCTACTACCAAACACCTAACACCTGTAGCATCATTATCAGAACAACATTGCTACACACCTTATCTGAGAGAAAAAGGAAAATCTCCTACTGCCAACCTCTGCTAACACCAACAACTGATTACCCCTACCCTTATTCACGACTTTATAATTCACCAGTATGAAAACGTTCACCATTGAAGCAAGAACTCAATTCAAAGTCCTGAAGAACGTCCATCACTACAATAAACATCCATTTTCTACAGCATCCCGTGTTTGTCTGCCTTTCTCCACACACACACACACACACACTCACACACTCACTCACACACACACGCATATATATATATATATATATATATATATATATATATATATAATATATTTACCAGCCGCTCCGTACGAACACATTGGTCAATTTCATAAGCTGGGCCAATCAGGGTTGAATTCAGAATTTTCCGTCTCCTAGACTAGTACCTATCAGAGGTTAAATAGCTCAGTCTGCCCCACTATTTAACCATAGCTAGAGGGAGAGTAGTTAGGTGTATGTCATTCTCAAGGTATCAGCAAACTATATATATATATATATATATATAATATATATATAATATTATATATATATATATATATATATATCCCAAAGGCAATGCTAGAAAAATTAAAATCCTCTCAGAACCTTAAAATCTTATTGAAACTGTTTTCGACTGCTCGTGAGCTGCGTCTTTTCAGAAAGTATGAACGGCAAAACCATTCTAAATGTCGGTATCATTTAATGAATACATTAGATTGATGATTAGAGGGAAATGAGTAATTGAACTATGTTCTTTTCATATAATGTGTAATAAATAACATGTGCGATAACCTGTCCTCATCAGTCTCCAATCAAGTGTGCTTACACAGTTCCAGTGACTTAAGGCGGGACTGCCACCTCCTTCCCATGAGTAGCTTTTTGCCACAAGACTATGTTAAAATTTAACCGCCTCCAGTGAACCACCAGCTACGGCAGGTGTAAAAAAACTCGATTCCTGCATCTATAATTATTGCATGATATTGAGTGAAATCAGTTTTATATAAACCTTATCTCCTTTCATAATATTCTGGCAGACCTCAGCAACACATACACACACAGACACACACACACACACACACATATATATATATATATATATATATATATATAGTCATCCACTGACAATGTGTTTCGACATATCCCGTCTCTTCAGTGTGGCAAGACCTTTGTAAGCTACCTACAGCCCGGATAGAAACCTGATCGATTCATCAGTCGGGCTGCTTAATGGCTCAGCTATCTTCCCCTACCGAATGGGAAGGGGATTTTAACTGTGTAATACACAAATCTGTATGTATGTAAAGGCCGCCAAAGAGGTCTCCGTTTTTTTTATAGGAGAGTGTTACGTTTACGCTTTAGTTGGCAGTTGCCAGAAAAAATCTCCTTCTAAGTGTTCAACCCCATGGGAGATGGGAAGTATATATAAAGTTTTAACTGTTGTAACTTCAAACTTTTTCCAGTATTTCATCCGAGTGATTTTGAGGATTAGGTGATCTTAACGGGATGTAAATTCCTCCAGGGTTATTTCATGCCTAGTGGTTAAGGAATCGCATTCATATAGAATATGAATTACTTTAAAACTTTCATTTGACCCGTAGATTAGATCCTTACGTGTACTACTACTCCAGAGTGGACCTAGGAGTAATGTCCCTTAATGGGTATTCCACTCTCACCAGGTCTCTAGAACTAGAGCCTCAGCATCAGTTTAAACTGTCATACCCAGGGGAGACAAACCCATTTGCAGTGCGTTATCGATTTCGTCCGGAAAATTCGGACAAAATTTGTATTTTCTATTCATGTCTAATATTATTCAATTTCTATTACTCTAACTAATAATAAAAGTGGTAATACGAAACAGGGAACACGAAGAGGGCAGAAACATTTCAGAGCTTTTAATGACCATAGCTATTGCGACACGAGATGGGCCATAGTTACTCCATCACTGAATTGTTCAGACTTCCTATGTGAAAAGAAATTACTGTATCGATTTTTGACACTCAAATTTCTAACTTGATTTATATCTAGATGTCAAGTCTAGAGTGTGGAAGCTAACAAAAAGTATTTAATGGTCAACTCTAGTTTCAGCCTTTGCAAAGCGTCCAAACGCAAGTGTCGGTCCAGCAGACAGGCTAAAGTAGTGACATTAACACCATGACATCTTCCTTGTCCATACTTTAATGGTCGCTCCCACTGACAAAAACGTTCTCCGGTAATAATGGCTGGCCTCAGTGTAACAGTTGGTCCTCTCTGAGCGTGCGGCCAGAAACTTAATGCCCTCGTTTTCAATTCTCGCACATAGCGGTGTGAAGATTTCGTTCTGGAGTTTTTATCTCGCTAAAAGTCTGGTCGCAAGGCGACACATTTATCTTTCAATGTTCTAAAAACGCATTTAGCTCAATTCTCACTGAGGGCACGAGCTTGTATTGGAAAAATAAAATAGTTTCTCGAAGGAACACGTATCTTTGCTGATAATCAATTTCGTTTCAGAAACACTCTAGAAAACACCAACGATACACAGCATGGTCAACTATCAACGTCTAACATTTTCCTATGGGCATTATTCAACGCGACTTCTTCCAAGCTATAGACGCATCAGTACTACTGTTTGGTAGCACCACTTGGACTTTAACTTGTTTGCCTACCAAATTTCCTCACGGCTGTACCAAATCGCCTTGGTATTTTTTATCTGTTTGATTTAATATTTCAAAGTTCACTATTCACCTCATAACTCATTCTATTCAAATCCTCCTCTTCTTCCTACTCTTCCTCCTCCCCATCATCATCATCATCATCATTTCGTGCTCGCAGCACGGATACCCATGGCAATATCTCGCCAATCATCCCAATCACACATTGTTCCTGATAGGTCCGTCACGCAGCATCCAGTATCCGCTCAGAGTTGGTTAATGTATGCCCTTGCTGGACGGCTCGCACTGGCATGTACTGGCTTCCACAGGAGAAGGTCATTTATAAGTTCGTCTTTGCTTCACCAGCAGTTTCCAGAAATGTTTGTTAGCCATGAGATAAAAATCCAGACCTTAGTGGTTGTATGGATTATCCAACTCCCCCCCCCCGAGCAGGATGTGTGTAGCAACACAGTATATGTATATGTAAATTTAGCATTAGAATAACCCCTATATACATATATATTTATATAGTTAAACCTAATGAGTCACTCTGATACTTTATGGGACAGGGGGAAAGTGGTCGTACAGTTGCTTTCGTGTGGGATGTTGTTTCCACGATTTGTTTAAGACCGCACACAGCATTCTTGTGCAGCTCCCATCGAGCCTATTCTCTGGGCATTTAGTTAGGGTACAGGGGGTGCAGCCATACAATGTCCCTGATACAACTCTTCCTGGGAGAAGTGTAACTTTAACTTGTCAGTGAGAAAGTGAAAATAGAGCAGCTTCGCTGTGTACTATCTTGAACAAATCTTGGAAGCAGCACCTCCCAAGAAACCAGCTGCAAGGACGATCTCATAAGTGATGTTCTCCTGTGGACACCTACACATGGACACACCAATGTAGGCTGACCAGTAAAAACACATCAATCAGCTCTGTGTGGATTCTGGATGCTGCATGGAGGACTTTCAAGAGGCAATGATCAATCAAGAAACCAGTTGTATGGCCACTTGCGCTCCATCACACAAACCATCTGAGTAAGATGAACATGATATGCTGGACACTATAGGATTTTGGTGTATTACGGTATGAAATAAAATGAAGAGAGAATAACAAACACGACTGGTTAGCTGTATAGATGGAGACTTTATTGATAAGCCCTTCAAACTTGTGATAGTCTTGTTTTGTATACTAGCAAATTCACAGTGCATACAACAGCTTTACGCTAAACCCTGCAGATGACTTAGTTGCCACGTGACAGACTTGCTATACTCACACACTTGACCAGAATTCTAATACTTTAGATATTAGAAAATTAATCTTTCTAACTGCAAGATAAAAAAAAAATTCTGGTTGTTTTACACAAAACATACCAAATTGTTTTTTATATGTAGATAATCAGTGATGTTGATAGTTTTTTTTAATTTAGTGTGTCCTGGGATGCACAGATTTGATTTGAATGAGTCCACTGGAAATTTGATGGGTCCCAACTAAAGTTTCTTAATTCAGAACTTTTTATTTATTTAATTTTAATTTTGATTTCATTTAAATCTCCACAACACTGCTGGATGAGCAAGGACTATCTCCTAAGTGATGTTCTCCTGTGGATACCTACACATGGACACACCAATGTAGGCTGACCAGTAAAAACACATCAATCAGCTCTGTGTGGATTCTGGATGCTGCATGAAGGATTTTCCAGAGGCAATGATCAATAGGAATTGTTGGAGAGAGAGTCATGGATATCGGTGCTGCATTTTAGTTACCTCGTACCCCACTTGTACGGGTTAGGCACAAGGCCTTATTAAAGTGGGACCACCCACAAAACTGAAGCTCATGGTGAAAAATTGCATCGATCCCGTCTGCATTCTCCCTCAAAGGGGTGCCTCAGACGCTGGGCAATAAACCCAGCCCTGCCCCTTTAAATCGAGGGGGCAGGTATTGCCTGGGGGGATAGCCCCCTGGGATCGACGCCGTTAATTATAGCACTCCCCACCCGATGGGCGGGGCTGCATGCGTGACCTGATAATGATGATAAATTTTGATCTGAGTTCTTCTTCTCAATTGTAATATACTAATTATGTTTTTGTACTTTGCTTGAGCATGGTATGCGCAGTTGAACGAGGGCTGCTGTGAGTGGTTTAAAGTAGGCAGAGAGTTAAAGAAACGGATGGAAAAAAGCTAGACGAGAACTATTCGAGGGCACTGTGTGCTGTTTTGAACAAAACCTGGAAGCAGCACTGTAAAAACAGCAGCTGTACGATCATTTACCTCCTATCTCATAAACCAACCCAGTAAGATTTGTAATGTATGCTGGACACTGCTGATGTAGAAAGAACAAACACGTATATGCCCATACATATACACGCACACATACATATATAGATATATAATATAATATACCAAACTTATTGGTTAACCCTTGCGGTAAGAAGAAACCCAGCAAATAGTTTGATAGTAAAAATATACTACCAAACTTCACCTGGGAAAAATGAAAAAAAAAACGATTAAGAGGGTAGGGCCAACTGAAAATAATCGGATGGTACTATAACACTTGGCCAAAAGAAAACAATATATATATATATATTATATATATATATATATATGTGTGTGTGTGTGTGTGTGTGTGTGTGTGTGTGTGAAGGAAAGGAAGTGAATCCGACGGTCTGTAGTATATTAAGAAAGAAGGAAAAAACACATGTTTAAATGAGTTAAGTGTTGAGTTTATTGGCCGACGCTGCAGTGTTTCGATCTATTAATTAAATCATCTTTAGGGTATTTGTTGGTATATGGAAGGTAATAAGAAATTTTTATCACAGAATAACGAGAAAAGCGAGTGGTAGTCCTTGTTATAGGTGTGTGGTTGCGCGTGTGTGTATAAATCTTTCGCAATAAACGACAGCGAAACAAACCTCAATGTTGTCTGTGTGTGTGTGTGTGTGTGTATGTGTGTGTGTGTGTTTGTGTGTGTGTGTGTGAGCATGGTTAGCATTGAGAAACGATGTATGTTTCAGGTAATATATATATATATATATATATATATATATATATATATATATATGCTAGGATTATCTAAAGCTAAAAAGTAAAAAAGTTCTCAATACCTAAGTAGAGCAAATAATAAAGTTAAACCTAATCAGTCAGATATAGTTACTAAAATTTTCGCTTAGTAGCTCATCAGATTCTTTCCCTGATGAGCTACTAAGCGAAACTATTATTATGTATATCTGACTCATTAGGTTTAACTATATAAATATATATGTATATAGGGGTTATCCCAATGCTAAGTTTACATATACTGTCTTGTTACACACATCCTGCTCGGGGGGAGGACTTGGATAATCCATACAACCACTAAAGTCT
>CM042161.1:49916913-49936913 GCA_023376005.1 Doryteuthis pealeii
CTCATCGTACTCTTATGGAGGGGTTAAGTAAATATGTATGCATTTGCTTTGTCCGACTGTGATATTAGGTTGTTACAAAAATAATGGCCGATTGAAGTGCTCGGTTTTGAAATGTCATTTTAACATAGAATTTGTTGTTTATTTCAGGCGAATTTTTGCATATATAATAATTAATGTGAGCTGCAAAAATCTTTTAAATTTATTTTCAGATAAAACATATTTTTGAAAAATAGGGGCCTTCAAAGATGAACATGCCTAAACATGACCTTCGCCTTGTTATGTTGCATGAGTTCAAGCTTGGGCACAATGCCTCCGAAACTGCTGACAATATCAACAAAGCATGGGGAGATGAATCCACAACTGATCGGACAGTACGAAGGTGGTTCCAGAAATTCCGCAGTGGAGATGAGAGTCTTGAAGATGAAGAAGGTAGAGGACGGACATGCAGTCTTGACGATGAACAATTACAGGCAGTTGTTGAGCAAAATCCACGACAAAGTGCCAGTGAGATGTTTCAGACACTTTGCTGCTCAAGGCTCGGATTTTGACTAATTTTAACATTTCTACTGTTAATGTTTCAACAATAAATGTATGCATTTGAAATCGACCATTATTTTTGTAACAACCTAATAGTTAGGTCTGAGTATTTTCAAAAGTCTCTATGGGAATAGATAAGAAGATTTACATTCAGATCCTACTTCCTATAATAGTTATCAATAAATCGACAAGGCAAACACTAGAGACGAATTGAGTAGAAAGTAAGTAGACAGCAAAGTAGTACATTTATGGCACGAAGAGATGGGCCAATAATGTCTGCCTATTATCTCACAGTACGTTTGTAACCGTTACGTAGAAAAAACGACACACTAAAGCGCAATTTTATTAGAGCAATATATGACTGCGATGCATAATCTATTTGGTAGCGTAGATTATTGGCAAAACCCTGTAATTCTGCAGGGATATTCTTTTTCATATCACAGGCGGCAGACCCTAGGGGGTCGGGTGTACGTGCCAACCCCGGGTTAAAATCACGAGCGTCGATCCCAGGGGGCCATCCCTCCAGGCAACATCTTCCCCCTCGATTTAAAGGGGCAGGGCTGGGTTTATTGCCCAGTGCCCGAGGCGCCCCCCTTGAGGTAGAATGCCGATGGGATAGACGCAATTTTTAACCCCGCCACCAATGAGTCTCGGCTTGTAGGTGGTCCCACGTTAATAGGGCCTTATACCTAACCTAGTACAAGTGGGGTACGAGGATAATATCTACCTCTCTTTATTGAAAGAACTCATTATGCATATGCCCAACACTTGAAATTGTATTGGTTGGTTGGTTGGTTTTCATATTTGTTTGTAAAGTTTCCTTGATCATCTCCCCTTTTTTCTATCTTCTCACATCAAAAGTAAAGTCATCGGGGTGGCCTAATGTCGGTATCAGCCAGACAGCGAAGGAATCTATCCTCTTTCCACTAGCGCTAGACAAAGAAGATGGTTTTGCGTCTTAGATCAGCTCCTCACTTTACCGCACAGATCCCTGCGCTACTCATACACTAAATTGGCGAAGGTCGGTATCGAACCAGGAACCTTGCGATTTCTAGTCAAGTAACCTACCGTCTAATCTAACGAAGTTAAAATAGGACAATCTCCGGACAGAACATCTACAATATTAATACAATATCTATATACCGATAAATTCTTGTTAAGTACCATATTTCACGGCATATAAGACGCACGACATATAAGACGCACGGGCATATAAATCGCACCCCCATTTCAGCAGGTCAGATTCAAGAAAAAAAGTTTTTAGTGTATTTTGGCATATATTGTTGAAAACAGAATTAATTAATTTCAATTACTGTATTTGACGGCATATAAAGACGAACCCCCCATTTCAGCAGGTCAGATTCAAGAAAAAAAGTTTTAGTGTATTTTGGCATATATTGTTGAAAACAGAATTAATTAATTTCAATTACTGTATTTGACGGCATATTAAGACCCCCCCCCCATTTTAGCAGGTCAGATTCAGGAAAAAAGTTTTTATTGTATTTAAGCATATATTGTTGAAAACAGTCCAGCTGTGCATTACACAAGCAGAAACATAGCTGTATAAAAGCAATTTGGCAGTACAGGCAAGCAATAAGCATACACAAGGCATCTCGATAGCAGGAAATAATAATAAGATTAGACTAGACCTACGGAAAGTTTCAAACTTCACCAACGATGTATAAGACGCAGAACAATTTTTGAGTCAAAATTTTGGAAAAAAAAGTGAATCCTATATGCCGTCAAATACGGTAATTCATTTGATAGTTTTTAAAAAAATGCCCTCTTAAATTATTATTCTTTATACAATTTTTCGTAAAATTATCTAAATTAATCTTAAAATTTTGTATGTTATAGCTGTTTTTTTTATTATCTGATTAGGCAATTTTTTCCAAAAATATTTTACTCTATTAGTAAAATATCCAATCAGTTAATAGACATATTTTTGGCAATCTGTCTTGACAGTTTGCAGTTTGAGAAGAAATATTTTAATAAATTGTCTTCCATAATTAATAATTCCATTTATAATTTTGAAAGTCTGCATTAGATCACCTCTCATACTTTCTTTCTACTAAAGAAAGAAAATTGATTTTAACTATTTTAACTTGTTTGTAAAAAATGTTCTCGTAAAAGAGATAATTATATATACTAGCAAATATATGCACCCTCCGGGTGCAAGTATTTAAGTTTTAATGTATTAAAATATCGTATTAAATTAGAAAGGCTAATGAAACTAAATAAGAATGCAGATAAAAAGATTTGAAACAGAGGGAGTATAATAAAAAAAATAGAACTATTGAAACTTACTCTTCCATCACTCTCGTCTTTCATTGTTATTTTTTCTAATTTAAGTATTTAGTTAAAAGAGGAAGTAAAGAATGAAAGTTATTTTTTCTTGTTAATGGATTTCATTTAAGATGCATTGAAGAGATTTTTGCTCATATTCATTAAGATAAAACTAAACAGTTAGAAATCAATAATGCCAAGCACATATTTATTAAAATCAAATTTTTAATAGCAATATGCAAATCCGTTCACACTGTAAACTGCTATTTTGTTGTATATATAAATATAATTGCATGTTGTTAGTATGTAGATATGGTTAACAGTATTAATAATGTAAAACAATTTTATTAATAATTGAGGTTAAAATTAAAATATTTCATGGAGAATGTGGCATAAATAACAAAGGGAATTGTGACATAAGTAGTAATATAGTTTTCGTAACAGACAGCAAAACAGACAATCTCCATTATAATAAGATATATATATATATATATATATATATATATATATATATATATATATAAATGTGTGTGTATGTGTGTGTGTGTGTATTTGGCCAGCTTTCTTTTATTTATACATGTAGAATTTAAAAAAAGACACATCTGTTTAACAATTTTATTAATGATCTTTCCGAACTTTCTGGCCAACTTTTTTTACATTTGGGTGGAATCCGGGGATTAGTCCACCGAAGTTCTTATCCCAGGTGCTTTCATCACTTCGAAGTGCCATCATCAGGGTTGATGTGTTTGTTTTCCAGTTTGTTTTTTTTTTCAAGTTAGTAGTATATATATAATGTGTGTGTGTGTATTTGGGCAAAAGACACATCTCCTGTTTAACAATTTTATTCGAGATCTTTTCGAGTTTTCTGGCCAACTTGTTATATTTGGATGGAATTCGTGGATTAATCCATCGAAGATCATATCCCGAGTAGTTTCGGCACTTCTAAGTGCCATCATATGTTACATAATCTATGCATAGATTATTGTCAACCCCCTGTATTTCTGAAGGGATGGCCCCATATCACAGGCGGGACTCTCCATGGAATATTACAGAAAGCCCGCGAAATACGTGAAGTCACGTGAGACCTGGTTGGGTCTTCAGTTTCAGCTTGGGTGTCAGGCAGAGAAGATATATCTGCTTTAGCTGGGGCTCACTGCACACGCACGGTGTGTTAGTTAGATAAATATGTTTACTTAAGTAAATAAAGGTTTAAATAAATAATATGGTTTTGTGGTTGATGAATGTCTTGGCAACAAGACTGACCTAGAAGAAGAAATGAATCAAGGACGACCAACCAGCAAGAACAGAGACGTTAGAAGAGACGCTAGAAGAAGAACGTAAGATACCAAAGATGAGCAGAAGAATAATAGAAAGTAAAGAAAGGGTATACAACAATATATATATATATATATATATATATATATATATATATATATATATATATATATTAACTAAAACTTGTTTTTAGCAATGTGGACCATTTAATATTGCATATTTAATTTCTGAGTATATATAATACAGGGTTATTCTTTATTTTATGTATTATTGATGATAACTATGAATTAAATACCCATTGAAACTTTTGCAAATTTCTGAGGGTATTGTAATGTAAGCAATGAAATAGTTTCAGTTACAGACACAGACACCAAATATCCATTGTATATACTAGCAAATATATGCACCCTCCGGGTGCAAGTATTCAAGTTTTAATGTAATGAAATATCGTATTAAATTAGAGGCAGACAAAAAGATATGTAACAGAGTGGGGGTATAATAGAAAAATAGAAATGAAACTTACTCTTCCATCACTCCCGTCTTTCATTGCTGAATTTTACTTATTTAACATTTTAGTTAAATTAGGAAATAAAGAATAAAATGACAGTTATTTTTTCTTGTTAATGGATTTCATTTAAGATTCATTGAAGAGATTTTTGCTTATATTCATTAAAATAAAACCAAACAGTTAGAAATCAATAATACTAAGTACATATTTGATAAAATCACATTTTTAATATCAATATGCAAATTAGCCTTCCAATTCACACTAAAAACCGCTATTTTTTGGATATATAAATACACTTGCATGTTATTTGTATGTAGATATGGACAACACTAATAAAAAGGTGAAGAAATTTTATTAATAATTGAGGTTTAAATATGAATAAAATCATGGAGAATGTGATGTAAATAACTATGTTAATTGTGACTCGATTAGTAATATAGTTTCGGTTACAGACAGAAAAACACACAATCTCCATTATAATAAGATATTCATACCGAGTGTTGAGGCAATTTAAGGGAATCGCTTGCCTTTTATGTTAATTTTTCAAAGGAGTTTCTTTTTGGCGTAGGGTCCTATCTAATTCGAATAATTTTTAAGCATATCTATTTCAATCATAGATCGGACATTAACAGATATTGCCAATCCGGGTCAGGGTGGACGTAAGTAACAGAAAAGATGAGTACTACACTTTTCACGTATCTCCAGAGCCGGAGTACCACGATCAGACGTAGTTTAGTGAAGGACACGTTTTATTGTTTAGTTTTTTGTGGGGTGTTTCCCACCTACAAGGGATACGCTCACAGCCTATTAGGTTGATTTCAATTAGAGAATAAAGCAATTTTCCGGCTTATTAGCAGCTGAATAATCATTGATTCTTATATATATATATATATATATATATATATATATATAAGATAAATTTAATGAGTCAGATAAACCTACTAAAAGTTTCGCTTAATGCTCTTCAGGGCTAAGATCTGACTCTGAGTCAGATCTTAGCCCTGAAGAGCATTAAGCGAAACTTTTAGTAGGTTTATCTGACTCATTAGATATATCTTTATTATTTGCTCTACTTAGGTATTGAGCACTTTTTACTTTAGCTTTAGTTTCCTGGCGGGTTTTGTATGAATATATATATATAATATATATATATATATATAATTGTACCAATAGATTATTTTTGGTTGGTTTCGATTATCTTGGTCTTTTCTTTAAAAAAAAAAAAAAATTTCTCCCCAGGTAATGTTTGGTAGTATATTTTTACAATCAAACTATTTGCTGTTTTTTCTCACTGCGAGGATTTACCACCAAGTTTGGTATATTATATATATATATATATATATATATATATTATATATATATATATATATATATATATATAAAGTAAGTAAAGTTGTCTGGGTTGCCTAAAGTCGGTATCAGCCCATCAGCAAGGGAGGCTATCCCCTTTTCACTACCACTAGACCAAGGAGATTGTTTTTAGCGTGAGATGTGGAGCGCCACACCTACCATCAGCTCCTTACTTTACCGCACAGATCCCCGTGCTAATCATACGCTGATATATATATATATATATATATATAATATATATAATATATATATATAAACCAAGCTCTCCGCGAAAGTACGATGTGACACAAGGACAATTTCTTCAGCAGACTCTAACAGGATTGAATTCAAAGTTTTCCTTCTTCAAGACTGGTTGCTTAACCAAGATTAATGAGCCCAGTCCGTCCAACTATTTACCATAGCTGGAAGGAGAATATTGTTACATAATCTATGCGGTTGCATAAGATTATTGTCGGTCCCCTGTAATTCTGAGGGGATGACCCTTTTCATACCATGGCCGGGTCCTTCTATGGAAAATTACAGAAGCCCGCCAAAATACGTGAAGTCACGTGGGACCTGTTCGGTCCCCAGTTTTTCAATTAGACGTCAAGCAGAGAAGTCGACCATGAAATGTATAGTTAAGGAAATAGAAGTTTGTATAAGTAATATGTTCTTGTGGTTGATGAATGTCTTTGTAACAAGACTAAGAAATGAATCCAGGACGACCAGCCAGCAGGAACATAGCAAAAGAAAACCAGACCTTAGGAGATCCGAGTCGCTAGACCAGACCAATTCAAGATGTTAGAAGATATACCAAAGACGATCAGAATAGCAGTCGGCCAGAATAGAAAATACGACAAGAAGTAAGTGAAGTGAAGGAGGGTATACAACAACATTTGCATTCATAATTTTGCCAATGGTATCAGCAATATGTGAAATGTAGACAGCCTCATCCAGGATTTGAAAGAATCACGTCGTACCTATTTTCTGTGATTATAAACATTACACCACGCGCTTCTACAACATGGTAAATATACGTATGCATATGTGTGTTCATTTGTGTAGATAAATACGGAGATGGATCGATAGGAACTGAGTGAGAGTAGATAATTTAGATTGAAAATGTTAAAAAATATTAAATGTAAATTTTCATGAAGCAGTTTTCCCTGCTCTAAAATTTATCCATTTTTTAAAAAATACGACATGAATTCTTATTTGCAAAATTTCAACTGTGATTATTTGATATTTGTTTTTGATTGTTTTAAAACCAAATTTTTTTTTGTTTGTTTTTTCTCTATGATTTCTTCTACAAGCAATTTTCACTCCCAAAAATATGTTATCATACCCCGACGACTTTTTTAAAATTATCATTATTATCATTATCAATATCATCACCATTATTATCAGTATCATTGTTATTTTTTATTAAAAAAATATCAATATCATCATCATTAATATCATACCCCGACGACTTTTTAAATTATTATTATCATCATCATCATCATCATCATTATAAGTATTATGATCATCATCATCATCACCACCATTATTATTTATCCCTTTACTTACCAGCCTGCCAACACCACCCACCACAACCCAATATGATTATATTGGAGGAGGTAAATTAATGCTTCTAGTTACATTTCTGTATTTTTTCTCACTTGAAGTTTTGTATATATACAAAAATCACCATTAAATACACACAAAGATTTACATGCGTTGCATAATCTATGTGGCAGCATAGATTATTAGCAACACCGTGTAGTGAGAATTCTAAGGGGCCAGTGTTTTCAGATTACGGAACGGAAAATTACTGGACAGTTAGAATCTCGCAAGTTACGTGAGATTTAGTTAGTTACTCAGTTAGCAACCAGACCTCAGGTGTGACAGGTGTGTCCTACTTCGGTTATGACTCCGCGCGTTGGTTTGTAAAAGGGCAAATAAAACCTTTGATCAAAGCAATAAGCCCTGTTAATTAATTACGTATGCCCTTAATTAGAAGACCCAACGAAGATACAAACAAGTAAAAAAGACTAGGCGATCACTCATCATGGACGAAATAGAAAGAGAAGAAGAGAACAAATAAGTAAGTAAACGACTCTCTGTCTATCTGTCTGTCACTCTCTTTATGTTGGTCCACTCACACTCTCTCTATCATAAGAACACTTGTTTATGTACCCCAAGAGAAAAGAATATGTATCACATTTCCCAGAAAACTGCTAGAATGACCTTCTTTACTGGTATAATTGTAGAACGAATCACGTATAAAAGAACGATCCTGTATTTTTTTTTTTAAGCGATAACAGTTTTCATTTACACTAGAAGCACAGGTAGCGTTGAAAATGGACTCAGCGAGCCAAGTTCAAATTCTGGACGAAGCTTTTTGGCGTTTCATTTCACCCTTGGGAAAGGCATGTATTTACCCAACCCGTTCGCCATGGGTAGGATGTAACACAAGATCGCAAACATGTGGCATCCAGCAAGAATTTGTTCATCAGCCGAAATAAATCATTTCCCATTTCATATTCAAAAAGAATGGTAAAACGTATTATGATTTTCCTGCATCCATTTCATCTTTAGTTAATTTGAAAGAAACGATTTAAATAAAAACACTATGGGTTCTTTATTTCTTTTGGTTGAAATGTTAAAAAATATGATCTTGATATGAAACTAATGTTACTACTGCATCAAAATGTTTATTTTCCTTCTTGGATTTTATTTCAAGTCACATATGGATATCTTACAAACTTTGTTATATTATGTAATACATTGTGTTAAATATTGTTAAATAACTAATTAATTAAACAGTGGATGCCCATAGTGTAAGGGAGAGAACTCTTACTTTACCTTTTAAGGCTTTTTAATAAAACTTTCTAGGAATTTTACAGTGAACAATATCTTCAGATACGTCCTTATCAAAGAATATACCAACCGAAAACTGTATTTTTTCCAGATGTGACTGGATCTTCCAATGCTGATAGAAAAAAGAACAATTCGTTACTCATTAGTAATGGATCGACAAGACTAGCTTGCTCATGATGGGACGGACAATGGTATTTATCTCACCCGTTCTCCATGGGTGGGATGTGACACAAGGTCGAGTATGGGATATCCAATGAGGTTCGGACGCGCTATTTAGTAGAAATAGGTCTGATAGACTAGCTTGCTAACCGTTATACCATGATAAGCAGCCCTATCTAATTTACCCAACCCGTTGCCACTGATAGAATATGATACAAGGTCGGAAGTATGGTATCGAACAATCTATTCAGTAAATGTTCTAACGATTATACCATGAACTTAGAACATTTTCTTTACATGACAGTCGGTGTATTTCCACTCCATGTATTTTGTTGATATGATGAACTCTCCCGTCGATTTCGACGTATGAGTGTTCATACAATAAACATCCACACAGTGATTTGTTTATAGTGGTGAAGGCTTGTGTTGGACCATCCACACTTTTTGGCACAATCGATAAGAAAGAAAAGGATTGCCACAAACAACGACCGACCTCAAGAATTTTGAATTCAGAGTTATCCCTCTCATAGACTGGTTACCTACCCAAGGCTGAAGGGCCCAGTCTGCCCTACTATTTAACCCATAGCTGGAGGGAAATTTGAATTCAGAGTTATCCCTCTCCTAGACTGGTTACCTACCAAAGGCTGAAGGGCCCAGTCTGCCCTACTATTTAACCCATAGCTGGGGGGAATTTTGAATTCAGAGTTATCCCTCTCCTAGACTGGTTACCTACCCAAGGCTGAATGACCCAGTCTGCCCTACTACTTAACACATAGCTAGAGGGAGAATATATGGATTCATACCTTTCCCAAGGATATTAGCGCTATGTGAAATGCCAACAGCTTCGTCTATGAATTGATCTCGAATCGACGAGTCCATTTTTCCACGACTCTAAAACACTAGCCCGCGCGCCTCCATTGTTGATATACTAATGAATAAACAATATAATGCACTAGTTATTTTATTTGATAACTCTTACATTTTTTCAGGTCAGTTAACTTTGAACCATATATCTTTAAGGCGTAACACAGATTCACAAACAGGCGTGGCTCAAAGGTAATTGTCCTGAAAAAAAGTAAAAGTTTTACAATAAAATAACTGGTGCATTATATATTTTATCTTTTAATGTTTCAACACTGAATTTTTTTTCTTTCGGCGGAGTGACATACAATGGTGGAATGCATGTCCGTTAAGTGGGATTTAACCGTAAATCTTTAAGTTTTTATTATCAGAATTTGAAAGATAGGAGAAAAAGAGTTTTTTTTTCTGACCTTTGAATTCATTTGATCTTTTGAATTTTCTGAATAAAAAAAAATGAAAATAAAAAATAAAAAATGCATGAATAAATATTTACATTTCTGATTGGTCAGCGACAATGCTACCATGTTCACAGGTAAGGAATTTAAAGAATACTGCTCTTCATTGGCTATAGAACACATCTCGACACCTGCCTACAATCCAAGGTCCAACGATCGAGCAGAAAGGTTCGTGGATACATTCAAAAGAGCATTAAGAAAGAACCAAGGACTAGATACGGACGAACGTAGTATACAGAAATTTCTTGCTGTATACAGGATCACACCAAATCCAAACACTAGTGCAAAGCTATCACCAGCAGAACTAATGTTTGCACGAAAGATAAGATCCGTATTCGACAGGTTACTACCAAGGCCGAAAAAGAACATTCCTAAAAGAAAAATGAATTTTAATACAAAAATGTATAAACCGGGTGATAATGTTTTTTTTAGGAACTATCGAACTGGAAAGAGTTACTGGGAGGACGGTATTGTTTAAATTATTTTTTTTTAAATAACAGAAAGACTAAAATAGAAGCATTGATATAAACACAGGTTGCTGAAAGAAAAAGTCAACGTATTTGTTGAACACATTCGACCTGTAGGATCACGAGTTTCACTTACCAAGAGAAAAACAAGAGAGATAGATAGATAGATAGATAGATAGAGAGAGAGAGAGAGAGAGAGAGAGAGAGAGAGAGAGGGAGAGAGAGAGAGAGAGAAATAGGGGGAAAATATACAGATCTATTTTTTTAATACTTTTATATAAAAGTTTTTTATTCGTAAGTAAAATGGTTAAAAATCTCGAATTAGTTAACCAAATTTGGTGGCTTTCGTTTTTTGCGAGCTTAAAACTGGCCAGGTATTTGCGATCAGTTTCTTTGGATGCCAAAAAAAAAAAAAAAAAGAACAACAAAACAGATAAAAATGTAAACAAAAAAGTGGTAGAGAAAATCGGATGTTACCGGAGCAAATTGCATATACGTTTACAAAAGCCAGGGCGCGTTAACCCTTAGCCTGGCAGTTTCTTTTTTATTTTGTTTTTTGGGTTATGCATTAAAAAAAAAGATGAACAGTAAAAAGCTTTTTTATTTATTTTATATCGTTATTTTTTTTCTTTTCTTGTTACCTTTGTTACAACACCCACGCTTCGATAGTTTTCGAACGGGAGACAATTAATTACGATCATTCGAGTGCAAGGAGATCGAACTGTGTCGGAAATGCTTTCCGATTAGTCGAGAAGAAAAAAATAAATAAGAAAAAAAAAAGGCAAAACAAATAAGAAAGAGAAGAAAAGTGAAAAGAAACCAGCGAAGGAAAATTGAAAGAAAAAAAAAAAAAAAAAAAAAGGCAAAACAAATAAGAAAGAGAAGAAAAGTGAATAAGAAAACCAGCGAAGGAAAATTGAAGAAAAAAAAAAAAAAAAGAAAAAAAAAAGGCAAAACAAATAAGAAAGAGAAGAAAAGTGAATAAGAAAACCAGCGAAGGAAAATTTAAAAAAAAAATTAAAAAAAAAAAAGAAAAAGAAAAGAAAAGAAAAATGGGAAAGGAAGGAAATTGTCTTCTCAGAACCATACCCTATTTTTCCTTTTTTTTTTCTCATTTTTTTTCTTTCTTCTTCACTGACTTATTTCCCGCATTTTTCGTTTTGTGCCTCTTGCGTTAATATTTTTCTTTTTTTTTTTTTTAGACTTTTTTGCTTCCCTTGATATCAGTCTACCTATATTTATACCTACCCAGCTTATATATCGGCTCACCGTGTTTTGTTTTCCTATCCAGATCCCTCCACCTGTTTGTTTCGCTTTCTTCTTGTTTCTCGTCAAATATCTCAGCGTAGTCCTTGATTTCATCCAATCTACGAAGATCCTTTTTGCTTCTCACATATTTTTTTAGAAACTAGTTTTCCATGAATTTCAATCTACTTGTTCAGATTCTCCTCTCTTCTCGCTTCTCTCTCTCTCTCTCTCTCTCTCCTCTCTCTCTCTCTCTCTATCTATCTCTCGCTTCTCGGTGCTCTCTATCTCTCTCTCACTTTTCTCTCTTTCTCATTTCTCTCTCTCTCTCTGTCTCGCTTTTCTTTTTCTCTCTATCTCGCTTTTCTCTCTATCGTTCTCACGTTTCTCTCTCTCTCCCCCTCTCTCTCTCGCTTCTCTCTCTCTCTCTCTCTCTCTGTCGCTTTTCTCTCTCTCGCGCGCGCTTCTCTCTCTCTCTCGCTTTTCTCTCTCTCTCTCGCTTCTCTCTCTCTCTCTCTCTCTCGCTTTTCTCGATCTCTCGCGCGCTTCTCTCTCTTTCTCTCTTTCGCTTTTTCTCTCTTCTCTCTCTCTCTCTCTGTCGCTTTTCTCTGTCGCTTTTCTTCTCTCTCTCTGTCGCTTTTCCCTCTCTCTCTCTCTCTCTCTCTCTCTCTCTCTCTCTCTCTCGCTTTTTCTGTCTGTCTGTCTCTCTTTCTCGCTTTTTTCTGTCTTTCTTTCTCTCGCTTTTTCTGTCTGTCTGTCTCTCTTTCCCTCGCTTCTCTCTCTCTCTCTCTCTCTCTCTCTCTCTCTCTCTCGCGCGCGCACCTCTCTCTCTCTAGCCTCTCTCTCTCTCTCGATTCTCCCCCCTCTCTCTCTCTCTCGCTTCTCCTTCCCTATTTCTCTCTCTCTCTCTCTCTCTCTCCTCTCTCTCTCTCTCTCGCTTTTTCTGTCTGTCTGTCTCTCTCTTTCTCGCTTTTTCTGTCTTTCTTTCTCTCGCTTTTCTGTCTGTCTGTCTCTCTTTCCCTCGCTTCTCTCTCTCTCTCTCTCTCTCTCTCTCTCTTCTCTCTCTCTCTCTCTCTCTCTTACTCCAAAATTTTTCCAATTTCTTTTCCTTCTCAATCTTTGTCATAAACTCACCTCTAGTTTTGCTGTTTGTTTTCTTAGTTGTTTCTTTTTTTTTTTTGTTTGTTTTTTTCCTCTGGAAACTTTTTGTATTTTTGTTGCTATTTCTCTTTACAACCCGAACTACTTAATCAAAAATGATCCTTGTTTCTCTCAGATTTATTTATTCATTTTCCCGCTTCTTTTTCTTCCCGCCTTTTTCCCTCTGCTTCTTTTAAATCTTATTCCCTTAAAGGCCACCAAAGTCGGCCGACCAGTTTTATATCAACTCAATTCCTATTTAGAAAATACACTTCAATAGAAGAACATACCTCCTATAAAGATATGTTCGTGGTATAATCGGTATTGCAGTAGGAGATGGACAGTTTTGGAAATATTTTGCATTTGTCATATAGTACCTAAATAATAAGAATGGAGTCGTCTTTATTTATATAATGTCTTACAAAACCGCACAGGATAAAACCGACTCGATCTCACAAGACTTGTATATTCAACCTTGCAATTGCTAATTACTCTGTTCCTCTTGTATCTTTGTAAACTTTTTCCCTATCCTCAATGCTCCTGGTGTTTCTTCCTATATTTTTTTCTGCTAACTCTGATGCTCGACTCGCAACAATTATACATAGATCTAAAGCCTGAATCTAATTGCCAAAAGGCCCGAATCTAATTATTCTCCTTCTGACACTGGCTAAATAGTAGGGCAGACTGGACTGTTTAACCTTGGTATGGTGACCGGTCCAGGAGAAGGACAACTGAATTCAAACCTGTTAAAATCCGCTTAGAATTGACCTCGTGTCGCTTCCGGCTCATGCGGAGGGGTTGAGTAAAGACATAGGAGGATTATGTGTTAGAAAACGCCATCAATAGGATAATGTTTATAGCTTCCTGATATCCACTGTTTATCGAACACGTGTAAAGAAAATCAAATGCCGCAATAGCTTGACTTCAAGGTCTATTGAAATACTAGCAGCGGCTACCCAGCGTCGCCTGGGTAGAGGGGATTTTTTAAAGTTATTCCCGCAGATCCATTATTACTTAATCGTGAGTTGAATTCTCGTGGGATGCCCCTTTTAAATCCCTATGTAAAAATAGACCTTGTATTGATCCAGCTACTCTAAAAAGAAATGTTAATGTCTACTATCTAAAATATTAAATAAAAAACAATCAAACAAACAAAAAACAAACTCCATGCTGGTGTCATTCAAATTTTAATTATCTTCACGAATATAAATCAAATCTGTGTTATTTTTGCTCAAAAACTAAGCCCTGGTGATATTTAATGTGTATATATATTTACTTTGTCGTTAATTGTTTTATTTTCAAAGTTTCCCCCGGATATACATATACACACAACTGCCCTTCATATGTGTATAGATGACACAACTGGATTCAGTCCGGGTGGAGCTTTTTTAAATATAAATAGTTAACTGTCCAAGGGAAGACAACTATTGCTGACTTCCCTACAATGTTTATTAACACTTTGCCAACCAAATTTCCCCGACGGTTGTGCCAAATTTTCTAGGTATTTTTTACCTGTATGATGGGATATTTGAAAGTTCACTGTATATTGCCCTCAGACAAAACAAAGATTTTTCAGTGTGAACAAGAGATACCTGCTAGAGCGGCTGCCAACAGTTTACGGTAGGATTGTAGTGGTGGGAGAGCCGCTTTGAGCTGCTTAAAATTGATGAAGGGTTAAATACATCAGTGTTGAATTTCCCTTTCTTTGGCTCTGATTTTCAATGCTTTTCGTTAAAAAACGAATAAGGTAATAAATTGATTTAAAGCTTTATTGACACGTATAAAAACTGTGGTCAGTTTGGGTGGAGCTTTTTTAATATACATAATCCAGGGGAAGACAACTATAGTTGACTTCACTCCAATGCAAAATCATTTTATATTCTCAAGAATAAGTAATGGAACAACGAATCTAATTTTGATTTCTGGTGCGGAAATGGTAAGCTAGATGTGTATTTTATAGAACTCAAAAAGACCGAACGTGAGAAAATTAGTTCAGAGAAATCAGATTTGGCTCTGAATTTTTTGGATGAGCCTTGATAAGTAGTATAATCTGGATTATTCGGACTATTGTCCTCATCTTTATTGTTATCTGCACAACGTTTCAGCCGATGTGCTATCCGGCCTTATTCAGGTATTTCTTGGTTCCCGAGTTCGAAAAGAAGCTTCCCGAGTTCGTGAAGGCTCCTGAGTCCGACTTATAATACCCGAAGAAGGCCGTAGAGCACATCGGTCGAAACATTGTACAGATAACAATAAAGATGAGGACAATGGCCCGAATAATCCAAATAATATTAAAAAGATAGCTTTCATTATAATCAAATATTTATAAATGAAAGAAAAATGTCGGCATTACATAACACATGATCAGTTGATATATCGTTAGCATTTTTTAAATATTTGAATCGTAATAAAAGTTATATGAATAATTGTCTGGTCCTAAGAAGGTTTTTTGCTCACATCAGAAACCGTTATTTTAATGCAAACAATATGAAAGATCTATTTGACGAATGAGACGTACAATGATGTCCCTCGTTCAAAAAGCCATTTCTCACGTGTATTTGGTTTGATATGGGTTTTATAGAATAAAATATGAGCTCTAAATAAACCAACAAGTCTTGTGTTCGTTAATTAAAAATAAACAACGGACAAAAGACAATAATTCTAACAAGAAATTTAAGAGAGAGAAAAGAAGCCAACTACCCAGATCCATTCCGATAGAAGAAACAGAATATTAGAGCCAGCAGATTAATACCAGAACCAAATAAGGAGAAGAAACAGAAATTAAGTATACATTGTAAGTATATAAGTGTACGCCTACTATACAATATATGTAAATACGTATCTATCTAAATGGCACTATGATAATATATATAATTTTCCGTCTTTTACATATCTATATTACGAAGGCATTGGGGTTGGATATTTATATTTAGTGTAAGGACGGTAGTTAGAAGTAAAGAGAAGGTAGTGGTTAGTCAAGATAGGTATAACATTTATCAATTTGTAATGAGTGAACTAAGCCCATTTCTAACTAAATTACTGTTGCAGCTCTCATACATATATGTGGGAGAAACATCAACATCTTTTAGACTAAGATTAAATAACCACAAATCCACAATAAAACTCAAATCCCCGCATCGTACAATAGCACTTCACTTTAACACCCTACCACACAACCTTACACACCTCAAATGCATTCTAATAGAACACGAATTTCCAACAACGCAATCTCGAAAACAAGCAGAAACTAAATGGATTCTAAAATTACAAACTCACGTGCGTGGACTGAACGCTGACATCGGAATATTCCGTTATTATAATTTTTTTTACAGACGCTGCCGCTGTCAATATCAACAGAGACAAAAGATCCATTGAACAGGAACAACAGTCATTTGATAAAGGGTATCTAACGAACCCGAAAATTTACGATAAAAAATAATAATAAAAAATAAGTGAATCCAATACTCCATAACATCGAGTTCATTCATTTATTTTTAGATGCTTCGTAATAACGCCCAACTTAAAAAAGCACACACACACACACACACACACACACACACACACACACACATATATATATATATATATATATGTGTGTGTGTGTGTGTGTTTTGTTACTCTACTGGCAATTCTTGTCGGACGAATTTTTGTTCGATCCTTTCTAACTGTCTGACCATCTGTTTAATATCCGGGTGGAATTGGTGTAGCAATTCACCAAAGGTTCTTTCACGAGCGCTTTCTGCATGTCTTTGTGCCATCATCAGGTGTGAAACTGATGGAATGTTTCAGCTGTATTGCTTTTAAAACGAGCAGTAGCAGTAGGAATTAGTAGTAAGAGGGGCTCACAAGTTCCATTTAAACGAAGTGTCAGTAGAAATTTGTAGGAGGGGAGCTCAAAAGTTTGTAAGAATATAAGGGTAATAGTGGTCAAAGTTGTAACTCTAGAAAATATCGACATAATTCTAGCATCCTTCTGTTGTATACTCTCTTTACTTCTATTATTCTCCTGCTCATCTTTGGTATCTTACGTTCTTCTTCTCGCGTCTGGACTTCGTCTTGGGGACTTCGTGTCTGGTCTTCCATTGGGGATTTCTCTTTATCAGAAGCCCTGTGTCATTGGTAGTTTTTAGACAATGACACAAGACTTCGATTTGCTTTAGATCATATTTCATTCTGAAATTCCCACCAGACTACCTGCACAGATTGAGTCGGCCGTGCACTTAACACGATTTACCACTTTCGTGGTTTGGCCGATACTGACTAAATCCTTCAAGACATAACGTAACAGTTTTTGGGAGGCTGAAATGGATTAAATAAAGGGTTAACTTACCTGTTCCTTTAACGCTTGTAATCCGTTCTAAGAAACGTGTTACTGTCCACGTATTCCGTTTAAATAGAATGTGCTGTGCATTTGATTGGTTGTTAGCGCCAGCCAATCAGATGCGCTGGATTAGAATTTTACAATGGTCAAGAACAATAAAAAGTCAAACGTTTTTTAGCGTCTAATGTTGGTGGGGGTATCGGAGTTTGATCACCTCTGATAAGGTCAGCATGGCGAAGGAAGTCTTATGCTGGAAGACCCGAAACTTCCCAATGACCCATGTATATAACATCACTGACGACAACCACCAGCGCCCCAAATATAGGAGCGTATATTTAAAGGCATAAGGTAACAGAAAAAAAATAAGGGTGGTTATGAGAGGCTGAAATGGATTCATGCCATGTTCGTTTATTTCAAAACAGAAAATTGATTTGGTATACGAGTAAATTGAGTTACGTTCGAAACGAATTAATCTCGTAAGTCGAGGTACCACTCTACATGAAGATTTCAGTTCAATATTAAATAATACCAATAGAAAAAAACTAATCAATTAATGGTAAGTTTGAAATAATTTTGAAGGAAAAGGAAAATGAGTTATACTTTTTTTTAAATGTCCATATATAACATTGGGCTTCCAGCATTGTATTAAATATAAATCGTATGTGCCATTTGTTAGATAATAGACTAGCTGTATATGTTATTGAATTGTTAGTTTTAAAAGATATAAACGGTTTCCCAAGCGAAAATCGTTAAGGTTTGATTGACAGGCTATAACCCCGGGATCAATTTGACAAGTTTGGCTATGATTGGATAATTTGAGTAAGGTGACCGAGGGGTTCTAAAAGTTTAGAAGTTTTATTTACACTTTAATTAAATAACAGAGACCCCTCAAATTCATTTTACAAGTTTGCTTCTCTCACTGTTCCAAGAGCTCCATAGATTTGTCGGCTGAATTTGTGAGAATTCATCGATGATAATAAAGCAGGGGCTATTTTGTCATTCATTCCAGCCTTAGAGAACATGAGACAGCGAATGACAACAGAAGACGATCACCGGTCGAGAAGACAAGGTGGCGGCAAAAAGTGACCAATATGGTGATGAGAAACGAACACCAGTTAAGAGAAGATGTCGATATAACAAATTGTTTATATGTTTTAAGACCATGTAGTACGATACGACACGGTACACGTCATTTAACTTTGAACCACGTATCTTTGAGAATCTGTGTTACGCCAAAAGATACGTGGTTCAAAGTTAACTGACCTGAAAAAGTTTTTAGATAAAATGACTGGTGCCTTATATCTTTTTATTACAAACCGATGTCTGGTTAACATATATATATATATATATATATATATATATATATATATATATATATATATATATATAAAGGAAGTGCGTGGTGTAATGGTTAAAGTCATGGGAAATTTACTCGTCACACCGAGTTCATATCCTAGACGTTGCATTTCACTTAACACTAATACCCTTATGAAAGGTATGAATCCTACTCTTCCTCTAGCTATGGGTAAATAGGAGGGCAGACTGTGCTCTTTAACCTTGGTTAGTCAACCGGTCCAGGAGAAAGAAAACTCTGAATTCAAACCTGCTGAACTCCGCTTAAGAAATTGACCTTGTGTCATATCCAGCTCGTGCGGAAGGGTTGGTAAATATATATATATATATATATATATATATATATATATATATATATATATATATATAAAGAAAATACTAAAACAACCTTACTGACCGAAAATAATCAATAAGTACCAAAATGACTGGACAAAAGAAACACTGAAAGATTTAAGTAAGTTTATACATAAAAGTGCTTCATACACTGAGTAGAGCAAAAATAGAAAACTAAAAGAGCCAGATACTATCTGACTTCAGATTATCCTGAAGATGCGTTAGGTGAAGCCTAGGTAAATATTATCTGGCTCTTTTAGGTTATATATATATATATATTATATATATATATATATATGTGTGTGTGTGTGTGTGTGTGTGTGTGTGTGTGTGTGTGTAGAATTAACAAAAGACACATCTCCTGTGTAACAATTTTTATTTTTTATCTTTTCGAGTTTCTGGCCAACTTTTAATATTTGGGTGGAATTCGTGGATAAGTCCACCAAATACTAGAAGCTCTATACATAAAACAATACAAACCATCCTTAAACAAAATTAATTTCCAATGCAGTACACACATTTTAAAATGCCTATAACACCTTTCTCGTCAATTTTTCTCCTTCCAGCCTCCACATTAATACAATTAAAAAAAACTGAAACACATCACCCCTGATGATGGCATTTCGAAGTGCCGAAAGTACTCGGTACCTGGACTTTGGTAGACTTATCCACGAATTCCACCCAAATATTAAAAAGTTGGCCAGAAAACTCGAAAAGATCAAAAATAAAATTGTTAAACAGGAGATGTGTCTTTTGTTTAGTTCTACATGTATAAAATGAAAGAATGCTGCCCAAATACACACACACACACAAACACACACACACACACACACACACACACACACACACTCATATATATATATATATAT
>CM042161.1:49941913-49944066 GCA_023376005.1 Doryteuthis pealeii
TTCTTTCTCTCTTAACAGATCTTTTCATTTCTTCATTTCATCTTTTCTTTTACATGTTAATTTCTTTTAGGGGTGGTGGATATTTATTCAATGTAAAGTTGTGTATCTCTTACTTTTACTCTTAATCAACACGTACGATTACTTTTCCTGAGATGGTTACATGAAACGATACACGTGCTCTTAAATTTCATTCAGGTAATCAAGCGTGTCACTTAATTAGTGAGCTTTAAAAAATCCCACGAATAACAGCAATTATCTCCCTTTTATACGCTCACAGTGCATTTTTTGTCATCGCGATTATTTGCTCCATTTATTCATCAAATAATTTGACTGAAAGTTAAAACGTGTCTTTGTTTTTTTTTTCACCCTATTAGTTTTCGAAAAAAAGAAAAGAAATGGATATTTGTGTAGTTTGTTCAAGTTGCTTTTGAGTTCATTTGACGGATGATTCGTTGGTTGTTTTGTTTTTGTTTTTTGTATTAAGAAAATTGGTCGCCCTCCTGCTAGCTGGAAAAAATTAATCTGTTTTTTTCATTTGTTCTTTTTCTTTTCCGATCAGTCTGCTCTGTTGTTTGCTTCATTGCCAAAAGAACTAAATAAAAGGAGAATTTTCAGAGCAGGGGAGCGCAAGTAAGTAAATAAAATAAATAAGACGGTATTATTTTGCGTGATTTTTATACCTGGTTGGCAAAGTCGGATTTATCTTCTCGTTGACAGTTCAGTGTCATTTGAGCTGTCACCTGTCGTAAGCATTTGTCATGCTTAGTATAAGCTATCGGCGCATGCGCAGATTTTAGAAATCCATCAAACAGAACATTCTTTGACTCAAGTTTTTTTATAATCTTCTTTATTCTAATATCTTCTCATTTTCAATATTATTTTCCTATTCTTTCATTCTATTTTTTCTATCTGTTTTAACATTTTTTTCTTCATTTTCATCTAATCTTATTTTTCACTTAATCTTTCTTTTTTCTTTCATTCGATTTAAACGCTCTCTTCTATATTTTCTTTTTCTTTCTTCTTAACGCGTCCTTTCATAGAAATATCTTGTTATTTTCCTTATATTTTTTAGGTTCTTTTTTTTTTCGTTCTTTCGTTTTTTTCTCTTTCTACTTTCCTTCTTCCTTCCTTTTCTTTTTCCTTCCTTTTCTACTTTCTTTCTTTCTCTCTAATCTCTTCTATTTCTTCTAATTTCATTTACTCTCCCATCTCTATTCTTTTCTTTATTTCTCTCTTTTATCTGTTCTCATTTCCAAAAAAAAATGTTTATTCCTTGTGTTGCTTTTCAATGTCATTATATTCTTTATTTTTCTTGTTTCTTTCTTTCTTTGTTAAAATCAGACTTTATGTTCAATCTTCTCTCTTTTTCCATTACTTTGAATCTCCCATCTTCATTTCTTTTTTTCTCTTTATTTCTTTCTTTTTAATCCTCTCTCATTCCCAACATATAATTTCCCTTTCTTTCCTTCGTTCTTTCTTTCTTTCTTTCTTTCTTTCTTTATTTATTTCCTTCCTTCCTTCCTTCTTTCTTTCTTTGTTGATTTCTTTCTTTGTTGATTTCTTTCTCTCATTCTGTGTCTACCTATATCTACTGCTTCTTCTTTATGACTTTCTTCCTTTCTGTTTTTCTTTCTCTCTCTAATTGTGTAAACTGCTCTCATTCACAACATATAATTTCATTTTCGTTTTTTCTTTCTTTCTTTCTTTCTTTCTTTCTGTATCACCCTATTTTTACTCCTCCTTCTTTATGCCTTTCTTTCTTTTCGTTTTGCTTTCTATCTATCTGTTTAAACTTCTCTCATTTCTAATATATAATTTATCTTTCGTTATCTCTCTGTACTCTTCTATTTCTACCCCCTTTCTTTCTTTCTTACTATTTTTTCTTTCTCTCTATCTGTTTATTCTGCTTCATTTCCCAATCTATTATAATTCCCTTTCTTTATTCTTTCTTTCATTCATTCATTCGTTCGTCTTTCTTTTTTCTTTTCTTTCTTTTCTGTATCAACCTACTTCTACTCCTCCTTCTTTATGGTTCTGTCTTTCTTTCTATTTTTCTTTTCTTCGATCTGTTTATTCTGCTTTCATTTCCAATAGTATAATTCCCTTTATGTCTGTCTGTCTGTCTGTCTTTCTTTTTCTTTCTTTCTTCTTTT
>CM042161.1:49944166-49971666 GCA_023376005.1 Doryteuthis pealeii
CCTACATTAAGGAGCACACATTGAAGCTCTCAAAACGCGACAGGTTTTTTTAAAAAAATAAACTTCTTGGGTCGTAAGGAAGATTTCTTCTCTGGACTTTGGCATATATATATAATATAAATATATATATATATATATATACAAAGCTATTCTTAGAATTGGCAGCCTTTCGTAAAAATAATAGTTTAATGTCTTCGAAGTGCTTTTCTTTTAACTGCCCTTGCTTTTGAATGTATAATATTCTGGAAACAAATATTGACGTGTAAGTTTATGCTGATTTGCTGATATGGTCTGATATCGAGACAGTATCTTCATCTCTCCTGGGAAAATTCAAGAAATTTTCTTTATTGGTATAACTGGAGCATTTAGAAATGTCAATATAAATTCGCGAGACACTCAGTAATTTTTATTTGTCGGTGCCAAGAAAGTTTATTTGTGTTTTGAGCAGACAGTTATCAATACTTACTAAACATCTCGTGTAAGGCACAAGGCCAGAGAGACGCCGTTCCCAGTGTGGATCAAATTCATCACAACAGTAAAAATTTTAGGGTTTGGCTTGCTAACAATTGCTTCAAAGTGAGGTGCGCATAGAGATAGTATGGTTATCATCACCATCATGGTTATCATCACCATCATGTCGCGCTTGCAGCACGGGTATCCATGACAATCTTTCGCCAACCTTCCCTATCATTCATTACACCTGGAAGCTCCTCTGTAGAGCAGCCAGCATCTTCACATAACTGGTCAATGTAGGTCCTTGCTGGGCGCCCCACACTTGCATGTCCATGTGTTGGCTTCCACAGGAGAACGTCGCTTATGAGTTCATCCTTGCTTCTCCAGCAGTGTCCTGCACGCCTTATCCGTCTCATTCGGATAGTTTGTGAGATGGGGTACAGGTGACCGTACAGCTGTTTCCTTGTGGGCGTGCTATTTCCACGACTTATTCAAGACTGCACGCAGCATTCTTGTGCAGCTCCCATCTAGCTTATTCTCAAGACGCTTTGTTAGGGTCCAGGTGGTACAGCCATACAGCAGCACCGACACAATTGTTTAATGGCACATAAATATTTGTGAGTCATTTGATGCCACATCGAGTGGGATACAATACAAAATCATTTTCTTAAGCAGAGTCTAACTAGTTTAAATCCAGAATTTGGTTTCTTCTAGACTGGTTGTCATAACAACGTTAAAGAGCCCATTCTCTCCTTATTTACTTATAGCTGGAAGGAGAATAGTTTGATATATACAGTCCAGGGTTTGAACTCGGTTTGCTGACTCCATTTCCTGCGACGATAACCATTACACCCTGCACCCCCATCCTGGGTGAATAACAGTAGTCATACTATTTAACTAATATTTAGGGGGATAAGAAAGTACATACCTCTCCAAAGTGTATTAGTTTGAAAGCGACTGGAGTTTGGAACTCTTACTGCGATGTCACAATAAAGTTCATTAAGCACTACATAATGAGACTCCTAGTAAGGCACAAGGTTAAAAAGTTGAGTTCCTAGCGAGAATCAAATGCAGCAGAAATATAAAATAACCCAATATTGAGAGAAAAATTATGGAATGATCTCATAATTTAAATAACAGAAGCCGAAATATGAAAACCTATGACTAAAAGACTTCAACAAGTGGTTAGACATACCATAAAATAGCAAAAACAAAACCAAAAAAAGCCCCCAAATTAATTTTATTTGTTTTTTTTAGTGAAAAAGTGAGCATTTCTTGTTGTTACGAGTATATATGTATGTATATATGTATATTTTTTTGTATAAGCAATTTTTAGTAATCATTCTAGTTTTGGGCGTGTTTTTTTTTTAAATTAATTCATCAAAATTCACTTGAAATTCCATATTGAAATAAAAACATTTAATCTTAAAGCGTATTCAAATTGAAATTAATTTTTAGATATATAAATACAAATATATAAATAAATATATATAAATATACATAAAAATGTTACACGGACAATTATGAACAACAGTTTTTATTTGGAAGTAAAATTAGTAAATTTCCCAAGAAATTTTAGTTTATTTGATTAAGGAAGTGATATAAATCCTCACCGAGTGCCTTACTAAAAAGTCATGAAGTTGTTGTAATGATAATAAAGACTTTTAAATTGAATTTGTTACCTTACTAAAAAGTTACTTTCTAATGGATATTTTCTGGTCTGGTTTTTGGTATGCTATAGAAGAACGATACTTCGTACCAATATCTTGTTTGAGAAATGCAGTTAAAACGTTAAACGTCATTTCCAGTCCAATTTACAATGTGAAAATAGCGTGTTTATGAAAGAAGTTGTTAGGCATACCTAATCGGAAGGAAACATGGTGCAAGCAAAAGAACTGTCCATTGAAACAAGGAAAAGGATCGTAAAATTCATTCAAGAAGGATATTTAGGCAAAGATGGATGAACTGTGGAAAGAATATAAATATTAAGTGGAAATAAGATGAATGTTTTAAATATAAGGAACAGCTGACATGTCCCAGACCGAATATACTAACAGAAAAAAAAGATATTATTATTATTATTTGCTCCTTTTGAGTTTTCACATCAGCATTAGCTGATGGTCGTTCACTGGAGTCTGAGTGACAGCAAGTCTCCTCAGGTCTCCAGGACTCTTCTGAGTATTCTGGCAGATTGCAGCAGTGCAGTGTTCTGAATGATTTCAACCCTTCCTGATTTCCAAACATTCCAGACCCTTTTCCAATCCTTTTTGGGACTGTTCCAAGTGCACCAAACTACAATTGGTATCACCTTCACTTTCATATTCCATAACTTTTTAGTTCTCTGGCAAGATCCAGATATTGTCTATTTTTCATTTTCCTTTAGCTTCACCCTGTGATCTGCTGGCACTGCAAAATCCACCAGTTGACAAGTTCTTTTTTTTGTTTTATCAACACTATGTCTGCTCTTCTTGCGGGATAGGTGATCCGTTTTTATTTCAAAGTCCCTGAGAATTTTATGTGTTTCGTTCTCAAGAACAGATTCTGGTTTATGCATATACCATTTTTTTTCTTGGTAAATTTATTATTATTATTATTATTATTATTATTATTATTATTTATTATTTTTAGTCATACTTGCTGTAGCTGATGGTTCACTGGGGGTTGAGTTACAGCAAGTCTCCTCGGGTCTCCAGGACTCTTCTGAGTATTCTAGCCGGTCGAAACTGTGCTGTAGTTTGGATGGTCTCAATTCTTCCTCTGATTTCCAGTTCACCCAAATTCTTCTCCAGAGCATTGGAGATTGTTCCAAATTATTATTATTATTATTATTATTATTATTATTATTATTATTATTATTATTATTATTACAGTGGAGTGTGGTGAAAGATGTTGGTTGTTCAGCTGTATCTAAAGTTGTTGCAAATATAGATATTAATCAAAGTACATAATTTCACAGAGAATTGGTAATTCCCCTGATATGTTAAGACGAGACATTAACGGAAATAAAGTAAATATATGTACATAATTTTTTTTTTCGAAATAAACATCTTGTAAAATGCAAATATACACGTGATCTATTTAGGAAGGACGGAATAATTCTAATTAACATTTCATAGTTATCTTTATTATATCACGAAGTTTCATGATTGAAATATTATGTTATGGGAGAACAAAGGCGATACAATATTGAAACATACGTATAAATTGGATAGGAAATTGATTTATACTCTAGGGTGGAACATTTTCAGGGAATTGCTAAATAAAACTCCTGTCTTATCGGCTGGGGCTGTAGAATACAACAACTACACTCCTCCAGAGAGTTAAAAATATGCCAAGGGTACCACCTATGTGCCGCGGGTAGTGACAGTATCTTTGTGGCTGAGCAGTCCATGACATGCAACACTTCCCTTTGACCCTTACTTAGGCTAGATGGACGGTTGAAGAACCCCCCACCAATCAATTGGCTGGTCATATCAAGCTTTAACACCTATATGGTTGTTCCGACTCTATTGTCTTTCAGGGAACCCCAAAACCTTTTTTTATCATATATGTACAAGAAGGCGATGGCTGAGGGTCATAGAGTCCTTGGTATGACATTAAACTGCATCTCGTGGTGAAATTCCAATTCTGGAACTTTGGGAAATGTGGAGTACTTCTTTATCGCCATTTCTCACAGGTCCACGTGGACCCGGAGTGGTAGTTCCATGTATGTGTTGAATAGATAAAATGAGTATGTTTCAGAATCTGTGTTACACCTCAAAGATACGCGTTTCAAAGTTAATTGACCTGAAAAATGTAAGATTTTTCAAATAAAATAACTGGTGCATTATATTGTTTATTCATTAATATACCAACACTGAAGATTTCATTAAATTCGGTTAATTCCTTGATTATTAGTATTTTTTTTCTTTCGGCCGGGTGACATACGAAGGTGGAATTTATGTCCCTTAAGTAGGATTTAACTAAAATGTGTTTAAAAATGAGTTTGAAACCAAAATTAAATACCCAACAAGAATGTATAAAACAAAACGTCTTCGGTATAAAATAACCCAACAAGAGTTGACATGCCATAAAATCCAACCAAATAACCAACCAACCAACCAACCATTAAACACTTACCATAAAGAGTTTTCTGAGTTTCTGTTATATAAAAAACATAATGAGAATTTTTATAATCTACGAGGGAGAGTAAAAAATAACCCGCACTTTCGACATAACATAACTTTATTGTCACTGTGGTGTTAGCCAACATTATCCGGTCGTAGCTGGTGTACTGGCATTCCGTCCGTAAAATAACGCACCTTATAATATCTCAAAATTGGCCCACTATTAACTCACCAAAGGATATAGGGATAACCATACACTGTTGTCATATATATATATATATATATATATATATATATATATACAAATTGTTGGTACAGCTGAATTTATATATAATTTAAAAAAATAACATACTTTATTGATCAGCAATTTTGAATAGTAAAAAGAAAAGGAAGAGAAAGAAAAAAAAAAGGAGAAACTTAAGGGCCCTTTCGACCGATGCCTTTTCAAAAGTAACGACCGGTAGATCGTTTAAAAGTCACACTGTATATGAATTGGGTAAAAGAGGGAGATTAAACCATACAAAATGGTGGGGCAATATGAAGGCAAAGGGTGAGAGAACTCTTTTTTGTATATTATACCATATATATATATATATATATATATATATAATATATATATATATATATATATATAGAGAGAGAGAGAGAGAGAGAGATAAATAAATGAATAAATAAAAGGTTTAGATTTTTTATCATCATTGGAACAATTATTACAGCCGTTCGGTTTCTTGCTATGACATGAGTCAGGTTAAACGAAATTGCTTTTGAAGATGATAAAATGGTATCTGACGAATGCCATGGAAGAAACAGAATAGTTGTAATAATTGTTCCAATGATAAAAAAAGCTAAACCTTTTATTTATTCATTTATTTTTCTATTAACGCTCTATCACAAGTAGTGAGAACTTTCTAATAACACTGTACGTTGGATTACTACCGTTTTTTCAAGTATAATAGTGCGAACTATACACATTATATATATATATATATATATATATATATATATATATATATATATAATATAAATATGGAAATACGGTGAGGAAATTAATCCGACAATATGAGAAGAAAAAATCTTAAAAATATAACAAACACAGGATGTTATGATTAGGGGAAACAATTTTATGTGTCAATACTTAAGCATTTCCGTATATTGTACCATCTTCAGGACACTGTTAAGTAATGATTTTGTGAGGGACAAAATGAAAGATGTTAAGTGTATAGTGAATATGATGTTATTAACCGTTAATTTTTATATGCGCGTTTGTTTACGAAAGTGTGAATATGATGTTATTTTGTCCCTCACATAATCATTACTTAACAGTGTCCTGAAGATGGTACAATATACCGAAATACTTAAGTATTGACACATAATATTGTTTCCCCTAATCATAACATCCTGCGTTTGTTATATTTTTACATTTTTTCTTCTCATATATATATATTCGGTAATTTTCGGTAATTCGAAAAGTAAACAGTCTCTCGGTAATAGTCAGGCATTACTCTGTATTATATATATATATATATAATATATATATATATATATATATATATAAATGTGTATGGTTGGCACTATTATACTTGAAAAAGCGGTAGTAATCCTACGTACAGTGTTATTCTATATATAAGGAATGGAGCACTCTATGACGGCCTTTACACACAAAGCGATGTGTGTATTAAAACAGTTAAATCCCCTTCCCATTCTGTAAGTGATGACAGCCTAACGGTCAAGGTGTCGTACGGACACCCAACCGATCGGATTTCAATGTCTAGCCACACTGAAGAGACTTGATAAGTCGAAACACATGTCTGTGAATGACCCTATATTTATATATATATATTATTCTCTTAACTGTATAAATAGCTAAAATGACTTTCTCGAGCATTTATGCTCTTGTCATGAGTTCGAATTCGGGTAAGAACTTTTTTTTAACACATAAATAACCTTCATATGCTTATAAAATCTAGAATAGTCCAAAAGATATAAATAAGAAAATATCATGGAGCGTAACGGGTAATATTAGGATAAGAAACAAACTTTTAATCACTAGCAAAAACCTTTCTTTTTTTTTCTCCCCTTTTTATTGTAATCCCCACTGTTGTTAATCTGATAGATTCCTGGCCTTCGTCTGCCTAGTGACCTGCCGGCATCTCATGTCGAATGATTCAGGCTTGTGCGTCGTGCGTTCGCGCCTCGCCTGACCCCAATTAGATTCGGCGTGACTGGAATAAAGAAATGCGAGAAAGGGCCGAAAGATGTCAAGATTGGAAACTCTGAAGTGGCTGGCAATTACAACGCAAGACCTCGAGTTGTTTGCATAATGTTGATAAAATGGTTTGCCTCGTCGCTTTTGCCGTCGGATTTATCTGTCACGCTCTGCCGCTTCATGCACACGGGACGACGGTGATGGTGGTGGTGACGGCGGCGGCGGCGGTGGTGGTGGTGACCACGGTGGTGTGTAGTGGTTGTGATGGGGTTTGGTGGGGTTCATGGCTTGTTCGGATGGTGTCGCAGGTTGCTAGAGAAGACATTCAAGGCGCTGGGAACAGCTGATGGGTTTCGTTGTGGAGAAAGGTCGTTTGTTTCGGAATCGAGACGATGAGAAGTGTGGCAAAGAAAAAAATTGAAATCAAAAGACAAAAAAAAAAAAAAAGAAGAGAAAGAAGAAAAATAAAGACAGGTAGAGATAAATAGAGAAATAAATAGAGAGTAAACACACACACACACGCGCACACACACACACACACACACACACACACATATATAATATATATATATATAATATACATATATATATATGTGTGTGTGTGTGTGTAAGTAGAAAATGAAAATGAATCCGACGGTCTTTATCAGAATACCAAATATTTTACTCCTATGAAGGCCGTGTCCTTTATATGCTTAAATATTTTATAATTTCTTCTTCTTCTTCTTCTTCTTCTTCTTCTTCTTCTTCTTCTTATTATTATTATTATTATTATTATTATTATTATTATATTTCATATTTAAAATAATAATAAATAGAATACATGTGTACATGAACAAACTCCTGGCCGAAACACGTGTTAGTAAATCTGTTTTATCCATTCGACATTTTTTGTCCTTTATCTATTTTTCCTTTCAAATATAATATAATATATATATATATATTATATATATATATATATAATATATATATGAGAGTAAGTAAATAAACAATGTGTTTTTTATATGGCTTTTAGCCGACAATTTTTGGAGGATATGTGCTTAATTGAAGTCATACCTAGGTGGTGAATTTTAGCACAAAAAATACCCAAATATTCCAAGAGAGAGAGAGAGAGAGAGAGAGAGAGAGAGAGAGAGAGAGAGAGAGAGAGAGAGAGAAATCCGTACTATCATAATAATGATATTTATCTTAGTAATCAAATTTTTCTTATAAATGCATAATTTTTTCAATCATTCGCTTTATATCTCATTTCACAAGCTAACTCTTAAATTGGATTCCAAATATCATCAGGTCACGCAGGCAAGCACACGGATATCCTTAACTCTCTCCCCGACCGTCCCTATCGGTCATCGCTCATTGGAGGTCCACAATATCTGTGATATACTAACACTGAATACAACGGGGGGAAAGGACAAAAGAAACTCATTTCTACGCACAAAAACATTTATTCTTTTATCTTATTATGATGGAGATTCGGTCTCTGTCAGTATGTAACCGAGACTACGCCACTGCTTAGGTCACAATACCCTCAGGAATTGCATAAGTTTATCAATGAGTATTTAATTTATAGTCAAAATCATTAATATATAGAATAAATCTTATTTATTAATGATGTCTACAATGAAAATCTGAGTTAGATTTGCCTCCAAATTGCCCATGTTATGTGAGCATCCTGCAATGTTTCTAATATATCACTAAGAAATAAAGGTTTACGTAATATATGATGTGGTTGATTTGCATACTGATTTTAACAAAACCGGGTTTGATAAATGATTATTTGGTGTTATTGATCTATTGTTTTATTCTCCTATGAATTTATATAGAAATCAATTATGCTATAATTAAAATAAGTGTAATCTTTTTCTGTGTTCTTATTTAATTTTGTTAGTCTTTGTAATCCGGAATCCATACGGCGCTGAATGACGTCGAATGCTAGTCGACCTACACTGGTGTGCCCATGTGTAGATGTCCACAGGAGAAGATCTCATGAGTTCGTCCTTGCATCTTGAGCAGTTACCAGCATGTTGTGTGTCTTACTCGGATGCTTTGTGAGATAGGGTGCTAGTGGTTGCATAGCTGCTTTCTTTTGGGTGTTGCATCCAAGATCCCTGTGTAGTTGCCATCTCTCTATCGTTAGAGATCAAATGGTGCCGCCGTATAGTCACGGTTACAGGTTGGAAAAGTGTTTGCTTTATCTTATCAATACAGACATTTATTCCGCTTATGTTGTCGCACGAGGCAATGCACGTTCTGCTGTCTTGAATAACGAGTTTAAAGACTAGAGCTGTATTAGATTTGGCACAAGATTATGGCACTTAGAGAGGATCAAACTCGCTACTAACTTTCCTTGATTCTCCCAACCCTATTGCCCTTATGGCAAGCCCCAACCCCTTTTCATCATATGGGTGCTAGAAGGCGGTGGCTGTGGGTCTACATGTCCTGGGAATGACGTTAAACTCTATCTGATGGTGAAGTTCCAGTTTTGGAGGTTTGGGGAATATGGAGCACCCCTTCATCACCATTGCTCCCTGGTCCACTCTGACCCGGAGTGGTAGTACCTGTTAGGGTCCCATCTATGGGTTAAATAGAAAAATGTATTTATAAAAAAATTGTATTATCCATTAAGAATTGATTTATTTCAAAACTTTATCGGCATTAAATGACCCACTGAGGTTGATATGCCGTAAAACAAAACAAACCAAACAAACCAAACTAACTTTCCTTGTGTAGTTGTCATCTCTTTATCGTTAGAGATCAAATGGTGCAGCCGTATAGTAGCACTGACACAGTTTGTTTTGGCAATGCACGTTCTGATGTCTTGAATAACGAGTTTAAAGACTAGAGCTGTATTAGATTTGGCGCAAGTTTGGGGCACTTAGTGAGGATCGAACTCACTACTAACTTTCTGATCGTGTGAGGCACCCAATATTCATAGTTTCTATTTTCTTGCTCCTTATACATTTGTGTATTGTGAGTTTTGTCGTTTCTCCAGCTGCTTCCTTATGAAAACATTGCAATACGTTTTTACTTCTGAGGTTTTGATTCACAATCTCCCAATTAACAATCATTTTGTTTATTTCCTTTCTTTTATTGTAACAGACAAAAGAAAAACAAACAAAAACAGATGATGAAAGGATTATTTTTAAAAGAGTCACAAAAAACATTCTTCCCCTAAAGGATCAATAAACTCTTTAGAATTGGTTTACATTACAGATTATTCATTTATATTTCTACTTTCGATCCTTCATATACAATTTTAGTTTGGTTTTTCTTTCTTTCGAAATCGTTTTTTTGTCTTTTTTTTTTATATTTCTTTCACTCTTTCTTTCCTTCTTTCTTTCTTTCCGAATCGTTTTTCTTTTTGATAGTTTCTTTCTTTCTTTTTTTTTCTGTTATAGTTTTTCTTTTTGATATTTCTTTCTTTCTTTCTTTTTGATATTCTTTTCTTTCTTTCTTTTGATATTCTCTCTCTGTCTGTCTTTCTTTCTTTTTGATATTTCTTTATCACTTTATTTCCTTCTTTCTTTTTATCCGAATCGTTGTTCTTTTGGATAGTTCTTTCTTTCTTTCTTTAGATTTCTTTCTTTTTTTAGATTTCTTTCTTTTTTTCTTTCTTTCTTTCTTTCATTCATTCTTTCTAACGCGTTATTCTTTTTTATATTTCTTTCTTTCTCCCTTTCTTTTTGATGTTTCCTTCTATATCTTTTGATATCTCTTTCATTCTATATTGTCTTTCTTTCTTTCTTTATTTCTTTCTTTCTGATATTTCTTTGAAATCGTTTTTATTTTTGATGTTAGTTTGTTTGTTTGTTTCTTTCTTTCGTATCACTTTTCTTGTAGATATTTCTTTCTTTCTTTCATAATTGTTTTTATTTTCTATATTTCTTTTTTTTTTCAAAATATTTCTTTTTTCTAATTTCTTTCTTTGTTTCTTTCTTTCTTACTTTCATAATCTTATTTTTATATCTTTATTTAATAATCATTTTACTTTTTGTTTTTCTACATATTTCTTTATTCTTTTATATTTTTTTCTTTCTTTCTTTCTTTCCTTCTTTCTTTCTTTCCGAATCTTTTTGTTTTTGATATTTCTTATGATCCGAGTATATGAACATTTACATAACATCAAAGACTTCGAACGATTTCTAAACAGCATTCTAAAAGAGGCAGAATCTATCTCCAGCCTTACATTTTCAGCATTTGTTCACAATTTCCCATTTCAATATGCATTCTATTCCATATTTATTTTTAATTTCCCTCACATAGTTTGATAAACTAGTACTGTGTTTGTACATTTCGTGTGCGAACCTACTTTATATATACTAGCAAATATATGCACCCTCCGGGTGCAAGTATTTAAGTTTTAATGTAATAAAATATTGTATCAAATTATAAATGCTAATGAAACTAAATAAGAATGCAGATAAAAAGATTTGAAACTGAGGGTATATAATAAAAAAATAGAACAACTGAAACTTACTCTTCCCTCACCCATCTTTCATTGTTAAATTTTCCTAATTTTGATATTTAGTTAAAATAGGAAGTAAGAATAAAATTACAGTTATTTTTCTGTTAATGGATTTCTTTTAAGATTTATACCTTAGATTTTAGATAATATTCATTAAGATAAAACCAAACAATTAGAAATCAATAATACTTAGCACATATTTATTAAAATCAGATTTTGAATATCAATATGCAAATTAGCCTTCCCATTTACATTGTAAACTGCTATTTTGTTGTATATATAAATACAATTGTATGTTATTAGTATGTAGATATTACCAACAGTATTAATAATGTAGAACAATTTTATTGATAATTGAGATTTAAATGAAAATAAAATCCTGTAGAATGTGAAGTAAATAACTAAGGGAATTGTTACTTGAATAGTAATATAGTTTCGGTTACAGACAGAAAAACACACAATCTCCATTATAATAAGATATAAAGTCACACTCTTTTTACCACCTCAAGATTTTGGAAACATTGTATATTCTGACCAATAAGCCTGCTCTTTGTAAACAAAGAGAGGGTTTACTTGGTTTGAATATTATCAATCTTTAAGATCTTCTCTCCCTCCCCCTTTTAGGTGAAAAGAAAAGAAATTGTTCTTTTCTTCCATTTTATTTTCTTACTCGTCCCATTTACCGGTTATTCTATTATCCTCGATATTTAGCTCTGTTGAGCGAGGATCGAAACTAGTCAGCATGCACATCGTTTTTATTTTCTTTTACCCCACCTTCTATTGTAAAATACATAAATTTTTCTCCATACAATGAATCTTTTAGGTCTTTTAAAGCATATATATATATATATATATATATATATATATATATATATATGTGTGTGTGTATATATATATATATATATATATATATATTACTACGCGTATGCAACCTTTATACTGCCCATAAACACTCTCATACATTCAATTCACCTTGACATACATACACACATCATTTTATCCAATCATACGCATCCCATGTCTATTGAATTTTTTGAAATGTTTTTGAAATTCTTTCGATTTTCCTTACATTTGAAACATCTTCACCTGATGATTGCATCACATGAAAGCAATATGGTTGTGAATGTTCCTTTGTCACCTAATAAATAGATATGTAAATCCTATATATATTTTCTATTATATATATATATATATATATATATATATATATATTATATATATATATTATATATATATATATATATATATACATATTCTTATGGGGTGTACGGTTGTATCTTTGGAAAAAGATAAAAGACAATGAAAATACCAGCCTATAGTAATTTTGATATGTAATAAGAAAAGAAAGTAATCTATTTGTTTCACATTTGAAGAGTTGAATCAATTTGATTAGTTTGCCCCAGAGGAGACAAAAAGAACACATTCAATAAGACATGCATAACATTTGAACTACTAATAATAGTAAAACACTAGAAAAACCTGCACGAATTATATCTAAATAGAAATAGAAACTAGAATTAGATGAAGTAATGTGTCACTTTATCAGAAACAAATGTGATCAGACTACCTCTAACTGGAATTAACTGCTGAATATCACTTGTGGCAATATAGTATTAGTTAAATAAAAAAAATTTAAAACGAATATCTAAAGAAAAAGAGGGAAACTAAGGTGAACAGGCATTTGTTTAGGTCACCCTTTCCAGACACTCTCTGGGTGAACAGTGTTATTCACAGGGCTGCTCAGTCATTCACGACCTTGTCGAGGCACGTTGTTGTTCAATCAGCAAGGCAGTGACGTTAGATGGGTCACTAGTCGCGCCACATGTTGATTCACATCTGCGTGCTTCCAGTCCGTCAGGCCTGCGCATGTCACCATTCCTTCATCACTGTGGGACTTGTAGAAATATCTGCACATGTTGTGCGCTTGTGTGACATGCACCGGATGCTCTCCTCCCCCAATCCGTAGATCTCATCATATCACCCACCTGCGTTCCCCAAAGTCTATCAGTCATCTTGCCTCGGCTTGTCAATGATACTAAGGTAACATCACTAAAACATAATATTTTAATATAGGTATTTAGTTAAATAAAAATGTTTGGTTTAAAGATGAAAAAAAAACGAGTGGTGGCTATCAATGCGAAACAGGTGAGGTTTGATGAACTTTATTTTCTTTTTGGATCTCCCCCGTTTCTGGTTATTCGCGAATCTCCTCTTTCGTCCACGTCTCTTACGACCTTTCTCTTACGCCCCTTTATTTCCCATCCCTCCTGTTAGCACGTTGCCAGCAGTGCAGAGTAACCCGGATGTAAAGTCTCGTCGTGAGAATTGACGCGTGCTGATGAATGTCGAACGTGCAATTCAGAGTAAGGATCCCGGATGAAACACAGCAATTGGGTATTTAAGGACCTGCCCTCCCAGACCGGGGAGAAAGTCTGCAGTAGCATTTTGGCTGTCGAAACGAGTGGAAGAGAATATATATTTGGATAGTGCTCGTGAGAAGACTAGAACTACTGGGAGAGCAAATCAATTACGTACGACGACTGCTGTGTTTGAAGGTGTCAGGAAGTGAGTAACGTGCTCAGTTGGTAGAGACTGTGCTGATGACGAAAGGAAGTACATTCCGTTTGCTAAAATTTCCACAATGCTTTTTATTTCCGGTTGGCTGTGATATATCTCTATAAAAGAATCGCTTATCAGCGCCAATTCTCCTTACCGCGTAAGCAACATTCCATTTTATCTTCTTTTCATTCAAACCACAAAATGTGTTGTATACCCCATCGTCGACATTGTACATCATAATCGAGAGATAATAGGGTGAAAGGAGAGAGAGAGAGAGAGAGAGAGAGAGAGAGAGAGAGAGAAGAGAGAGAGAGAGAGACTTGAGACTTGAGACTTGAGATTTACTTGTTACTTTAATCCTTCTTTCCAGTCGCCATGTTCTCTCCTTTTCTTCTTTGGCCGTCATATTGTCGTCTAGGCTGTATCCTTACTAAGTGCTTCTTCTAAGGGCTAATATTTTACTCATTGCAATTACTTAAACCACAAGACATTTTTCCCTTGATCAAGATTTATTTAACCCATTCTTATTCGCCGCGCGGGTGAGAATCAACCTCGCAGTAGCACGTATACTCTGCGTCAATCTCAGGCTAAAACTAAAATATAAACTAACTAATCACGTGACGTACGAGATTCGCGCCTCTGGGGCCAGGGTTATCAACGGACCTGGTATTTTCCCACTTGGCCTTCTTGAATTCTCGCTACAGGCTGTAAACAATTTATGCTACCACATAAACTGTAACAAATGCTGAACGAGTATTTTAAGAATAAGAATGGAAATTAGAGTAAGAATAACTACGATAACAAAAATATTTTAATATTGGTTTTTACCCGCGAGTTGGCCACGGGTAAGATGTGACAATAGGTTGCAAGTATGAGGTATCCATCGAGGATTGAAAACACTATTAAAAGTAATGGATCGGAGAGTCTAGCTTGTAAACCCTTACTCCAAGTTGAGACGCCTTTTTAATATTTTAAAGCAAAAGCCTTATACAAATTTGAATAAGAATTGACATAAGAAAAAGAACAAAAATGTAGGTGTTTATCCAACTTTTTGCCACGGGTAGGTTTACGGTGTCGGCACTTAAAAATAACCACATTTCTCTTCTTTAGAAGAATATTTTTGTTTTTATATTTAATTCTTGATATTTTCTCCTCTATTCATTGACAACAAGTATCTTTATTGGATATGTAACAGTAATGAAGAGGTACCCCACACACTCTAGATCTCCAGAATTGAAGCCTTACCATTAAAAGAAGTTTAATGATATACCCAGTACACCTTTTTTGGAAAGACAAAATAAAAGCTTTTAGAATATACACATTGAAGTGAATATTAAAATAAATAAAGGAAATATATTTAGTATTGTAACATAACGGGTTCAAGAAAAATAAAACATTTATTGCAAAAAACACGGATGGGGGTTCAGTTTATTTTATGGTAGAAATTTACGAGCAAATAGTCCTTTATTGTCATGCAATCTATATATTAATACTCGTGTTCCTTAATTGTACGACCGTTATCATTTTGTAATATCCTCTGGTTAAAAATGAGACCGTCTAAATCGTCCAAGACGAAATGCAAATCCATACATTAATACCGTGTTCCTTAATTATACGACCGTTATCATTTTGCATCACACCCTGGTTAAAAAAATGTGACCATCCAAATCGTCCAAGATGAAATGTAAATGTATATATTAATACCATGGGTGCTCAGTTTATTTTATGGTAGGAATTTACGAGCAAATAGTCCTTTATTACCCAATTCTATCAAGCACATTGGGTACTTTTCACGGTTTGAACTCCTTCAATCGGGTAATATATGCGACGCGAACTTGCAAGTATACAAATATTGAATAACTTTTGACTCAGCTTCGTAATTGCCCAGCGTGCTATTCCGAGTGAAAATGCCTTCATGTTGCCTGGCACTATTTCATTCCTTTTCCCTATCATTTGCGATCAAGAGTGAGTCTGTTATTACAATAAAAATAGATTTTTGCCTGGGAATCATGGGCGGATTTTTCATTGCTTGTGTTTTTTTTTGTGAAGGTTTTCTTTTATCCGATGGATCTGAAAAAAAAAACGAAGAAAAAAAAAAAACAACAAAGAAAAACAAAACAAAACAAAACATTCGCGTTCCTGAGCCTCAATGACGCTGACTGTTATGACGCTTGATAATCGCAAATTAACGGCTCAGTTGTGGGGAACTATTTTTCGCGTAGGTTTTTTAGTTTTTATTTGTTCCTAATCACTGATTTAGGTGCAAATCGCATCGCATTTTCTTTTACTATGTTTTTAACGACGATATTTCGTTGATTCTTACAGTAGGGTATTCATTATAGTCCTATTTTGAGGTTTACTAGTCAACTTCATGTTTTATATAAATAACAATACTCCAATATATATATATATATATATATATATATATATATATATATAATATATAATCCAAAAGTCCAGAGAAGGAAATTTCCATACGACACAGAGTTTTTATTTAAAAAAAAACTGTCGCAGTTTGAGAGCTCATGTGTGCTCTTAATGTTAGAGTCACAGAGCAAATATATAAGTAAAGAAATAACAAAAGACTTAGAGATTTAGCATTATAATCTATTTATAGTCTATTATAATAGGGGCCGGGTTAGCTCAGTCAGTAGAGCGTTCGGATAGAAACCACAAGGTTCCTAGTTCGATACCGGTCCTCGCCAACTCAGCGTTATGAGTAGCACAGGGATCTGTGCGGTAAAGTAAAGAGCTGATGGTAGGTGTGGCGCTCCACCTCAGACGCTAAAATAATCTCTCTGGTCTAGCGCAAATGAAAAGGGGATAGACTCCCTCGCTGATTGGCTGATACCGACTTTAGGCCGACGACTTTTTTTATAGTCTATTATAATCTAGCTCCCTGAAATAGACTATAAAGCTAAATCTCTAAGTCTTTTGTTATTTCTTTACTTATATATATATATATATATATATATATATTATATATGTGTGTGTGTGTGTGTCCAATTTGTCGGTTTAAACTTTCCGTTGCAGTGACATTAATAATTTATCCAAGATTACTCAATATACCATAAACATAGAGTTATAAGAATAGTAGAAAATACTTATGGGTATACACGGGTTTCGATCTATTTGACATCTTCGGAACCCCACCTTATATTTGACTAAATTGAATTCATTGTCTGCATCTTATTGTTATTTGTACAACATTTCGGCTGATGCGTCCTCCAACCTTCTTCAGGTATTTCTTTTCAAACTCGGGAACCTTCTTGTCGTAATAGGGATCCATCACAGAACTTTAAACCTAACTCTTTATTCAATCCACTGTGGTATCCTGTTTACATTCCGCTAACCATAGTTGAGGTACAGGTATTATGCTGTGTTAATTATTAATTATTAATTAATTATTATTCTATGTTACTGTCGCCCTTGACCAGGATTGAAACTGCAGCCTATAGATAACTGTCAATTAGAACTGTCTTAAACCAACGCCTTTATCCACTATGCTATGTGTCCAATTGGACAATTCAGTGTGAATTTTGGGAACTTATATTTGACTAAATTGAATTCATTACTAAATTAAACTGAGAATTAACATATTCATATATACCATCACTATTGGTTAAAACGTTTATATCTTTGGCGAAATGCCAATTCGCTTGAGTGTGGAGAATCAATCCCCTGCAAATGCTGAGACAAATAAAGACTTCTTAGTCAAGCTTAACCGGGAAAAAGCTTGCAACAAACATTGTTGCGTCCTTGCAAGTAGGTTAAAGGAAATCGTCACCTTAGGTTTTGTAGAATTAGTCTAGAAATAATGCACTTCCTTCGAGAGTGGTGACAAGGTATCATACATGTGGTTGGTGTCTACTTTCCTTTTGATTGGTCGAATTGGTACGGGGTGTCTGTGTTATTAACATTTCTTTTGCGGCAGTTGTGTCTTTCTTGCAACATATCGCTGAACATTTATTTATCAATCTATATGAGGCGCCCCAAAAGGGGAATACCTAAGGGAACCGCGCTCTTTTTGCACTGGCCACTGCAAGAGCGGCAGTTTGAGCGTGCCCCCGCCCCATGTTAAAAAGACCTTGTATTTTATTTGATGTGGACGACTGGATCTCTGCATCGGACCCCATGGAACAAACCACCTTATGGCCTTATTTATTTACAACAGGGTCGGTACAGAAATACAGTTGTACGAACCTGGGCAGAAGGCCCGAGAGTAAAGAATAAAGACCTTATATTAATCCGACCTGGATTATATATATATATATATATATATATACTCAAAAAACAATTCCCAAACGATTAAAACTTGAACCCAACAATCATTACAAAATAATCCCCCTGATGACGGCCAGCGAAATTGGTAAAAGCACTTAGGGTAAAAATGTGGGACATTTTTCTTACAATCTTGACTCCAATGTACGATAAACAACAAGAAAACTTCAACGTCTACACTTGAAAATTATAAGAAGTAATATCCGTGGTCTTTAACAAAACTCCCCAAACAATAAACTAGCTAGATATATCAACGAAAGAGAGAGAGAGAGAGAGAGAGAGAGAGAGAGAGAGAGAGAGAGAGAGAGAGAGAGAGAGAGAGAGATTACTGTAAATCGATAGATAGATGGATAGAAAGATAAAGTACTGATAATGATAAGCCGTATCTACAAAAAAAAAAAAAAAGACAAATTTGAGCGGTGACCAAACTTTCCTCGTCTGAACTAATCCATAGAACAATTAATACATACATACACATATGCTGTTCTAGATAGAATTTTCAACCCAGAGTTCTATGGACTTTCTTAAAGGAGAAGATGAACGAAATATATAGAGTTACAGAAAAGGAAGGGGCGACTATGAGCGTTCAGATAATGTTGGAATCGTGATTCCAACTTGTTATAGGAAAATCATTGACGTTGATAGACACGCCAATTGAAATCGGTAAGTATGTTTATAAATAGACGGCTCTTTCTCGCCACTGAGTGTCGTGTGAGAAGAGATGTTTATCTTTATTCAGAGAAAATGTCGCTCGTCTAATTTGTTGCGAATTTCGGCGGGAAATGAAGCCAGTCATTTCGATGACGAATGCATCGCTATTTACCCGGCCCGGTCTGTCAATGCGACCGACTCTGTTGAGAAACTGAAAACGGCCATGTTTATTAAAGAGGAGGCGCCAGTTGAAATATCATTGGGGAATTTTGTCCTAATTTCGTCTGGAATAGAAGAATGCTACAATAATTACTCTCTCTCTCTCTTCTCTCTCTCTTCTCTCTCTCTCTCTCTCTCACAACACACACACACACACGCACACGCTAACAGACACATACACAAACACAGACACAATAATATATATATATATATATATATATATATAAATATATTATATATATATATATATATATATATATAATATATATATATATATATATATATATATATATTATCGATAAAATAGATTTATTTTCTGTTACTGGGCATGTAACTTGAACCTATCTATTTGTATATGTACGTGTGTCTCCGCGTGTATCTTTTTACATACTGGTTAGGTGTACATACATATCACTGCATGTGAGTTTGCAGCTTCTCAACAGAAGTATAAATGTAATCATTATTGTAAAGACTTTGTTAAGAAATTTCTAGATGGGAATAAATGCACATAGTGTTATTAGAAGAGTGCTCAATGTATGTGATAGAGCTGTAATAGATAAATGAATAAATAAATATTGCAGTTTATATTTATTCACACTGGAACAATTTTGCTACTATTCATTTCTTGCTGTGCTAGAAGTCATCAAGCAACAAAACTATTTTGAAAATAATGCAAATGATATAAATAAAAAGTAAAGTCAAAGGGGCGGCCTAAAGTCGGTATCAGCCAGTCAGCGAGGGAGTCTATCCCCTTTTCAATAGCGCTAGACCAAGGAGATTGTTTTAGCATCTGAGGTGGAGCGCCACACCTACCATCAGCTCTTTACTTTACCGCACAGATCCCTGTGCTACTCATTTGCTGAGTTGGCGGGGACCGGTATCGAACTAGGAACCCTGTGGTTTCTAGCCGAATGCTCTACCGACTGAGCTAACCCGGCCCCTATGATATAAATATGGTAAAATATGGACATTACACACGCAAACACGTAAACAAACAAGTGGCAAGCGAATACAGTTAATCAAACGCACATTTAATCATATTTATATTATTTGCACCATTTTCAAAACATTGTCGGTGCCTGATGACTGCTACACAGCAAGAAACCAATGGTAGCAAAACTGTTCCAATGTGAATAAATATAAACTAATATATATATATATACATGGGATGTTATGGAAATTGGATGTTTATTGTCGACGATGCAACGTTTCGGTCATTTAGACCTTCTTCAGGACTCAAATATAGTTCTTGCTTCAATGAAGGGCATTTTCAAAATGGTGAAAACCGTAGGTTGTCAGTAGGGGCAGGGGTGGTTGGGGGTGGGTAGTGGATTTTCTTGACCCACACCTGCATCACCATATAAACACTCCCCATCTAGAGAGAAGAGAGGCCCCCTCCCGATCAATCGGCTGGTCACGTCGAGCCCTAGCACCTATACGATTTTCCCAACCCTAGTGCCCTTATGGCAAGCCCAACCCCTTTTATCATATGGGTGCTAGAAGGCGGTAGCTGCGGGTCTACATGTCCTGGGAATGACGTTAAACTCTATCTGATGGTGAGGTTCCAGTTTTGGAGGTTTGGGGAATGTGGAGCACCCTTCATCACCATTGTCCCTGGTCCACTCTGACCTGGAGTGGTAGTACCTGTTAGGGTCCATCTATGGGTTAAATAGAAAATGTATTTATAAAAAAATTGTATTATCCATTAAGAATTGATTTATTTCAAAACTTTATCGGCATTAAATGACCCACTGAGGTTGATATGCCGTAAAACAAAGCAAAGCAAACCAAACCAACCATTTATCCAGAGCGAGTTGCCTATTAACTTGTAAGTAATTGTCACTAAACTCGACAACAGTTTTTGCGTGGGTAGTTTGAGGTCGGAGAGAAGCAAGTATGTAATTATTCGTTGTCTGCTCGCAAGAATATATATATATATATATATATATATATATATATATATATATATATATATATATCAGGATAAAATTGCAGGCGAAGGGGTGGGACTCTATCAAGTTTGTCTGGACGCCATGGAATTGGTTGGTTAAGTTTTGCAGCTACCTCGGGCAAGAATTGTGCTGTGCTGTTATTGGCAGACTTCTCCAGACTTTCTGGTTTCTGGAATTAGGGAATCGCTGTGAATAGACAAGTCTTTTTGGAGAAAGCTTCCAGCATCTTGCAGTGAAACCTCGATATAATACGAGAATAGAAACAGTTAAAATTATTTTGAAACCACTTTTAAAAGAATGCAGATTTTTCGACCAGTAGACTCGAAAGTTCCACCAAGCATATTTGTGATTCAGCTATAGATGTATATACAGAAAGGATATATCAGATGTATGGCACAGGGATCACCAGATGAATAGATACGAACATACTAACATAGGTATAAAGATCAACAAATAGTAGGATGAAGATAGATAGATAGATAGATAGATAGATAGATAGAGATAGAGAGAGAGAGAGAGAGAGAGAGAGAGAGAGAGAGAGAGAGAGAGAGAGAGAGAGAGATTGTCATAAACAGATAGGTAGATAGATAGATAGATAGATAGAAAGAAGTACTGATAACGATACATCGTGTCTCAAACTAAGAGATAAATAAAGATCAACAGATAGTAGGATGAAGATAGATAGATAGATAGAGAGAGATAGATAGATAGATAGATAGATAGATAGATAGAGAGAGAGAGAGAGAGAGAGAGAGAGAGAGAGAGAGAGAGAGAGATTGTCATAAGATAGGTAGATAGATAGATAGATAGATAGATAGAAAGAAGTACTGATAACGATACATCGTGTCTCAAACTAAGAGATAATTAAAGATCAACAGATAGTAGGATGAAGATAGATAGATAGATAGATAGATAGGAGAGAGAGAGAGAGAGAGAGAGAGAGAGAGAGAGAGATAGAGAGAGAGAGAGAGAGATTGTCATAGATAGATAGATAGATAGATAGATAGATAGAAAGAGTACTGATAATGATACATCGTGTCTCAAACTAAGAGATAACTTTGAGAGATCACAAAACATTCCTCATCTACACCTGTTCCACATCAATTCCAGATTGGTTCCTGAACCAAACTATTCGTTTTAGCTCAGTTTATAGAATGTCCGTCTAGGAACTATAAGGTTCCTGGTTCGATACTGACCCGCCAACTCAGCGTATAAGTAGCACAGGGATCTGTGCAGTAAAGTGAGGAGCTGATGGTAGATGTGGCGCCAAAACAATGTCCTTAGTCTAGCAATATTTGAAAAGGGAATAGATTTCTCGCTGTGTGGCTGATACAGACTTAGGCATATATATATAATATATATAATATATACATATATATATATATATATATACATACTTACATATATATATATACATATTATATATATATATATATATATACATATATATATATATATATATTATAATATATATATAATATATATATATATACATATATATATACATATATATATATACATATATATACATATATATATAATATATATTATACATATATATATATCATACATATATATACATATATATATATATCTCCTTAAAAACCAACTCCCAAACGTGTAAAACTCAAATCCAACAATCATTACAACATAACCCCCCGATGACGGCCAGCGAAATGGCTAAACGCACTTAGGGTGAAATTATGGGTCATTTTTCTTACAATTTTGACTCACAACAAGAAAACTTGAACGTCTACACTTGAAATTATAAAGAAGTACTATTCCGTGGTCTTTAACAAAACCTGCTCAAACATTAACTTAGGTGGGTAGTAGGTAGGTAGGTAGGTAGAGAGAGAGAGAGAGAGAGAGAGAGAGAGAGAGAGAGAGAGAGAGAGAGAGAGAGAGAGAGAGAGATTACTCTCAGTCGATACATAGATGGATAGAAAGATAAAGTACTGATAATGATAAGCTGTATCTAAAAAAACCAAAAAAACAAACCCACATAAATTTGAGCGATGACCAAACTTTCCTCGTCTGAACTAATCTATAGAACAGTTAATACATACATACATATATGCCGTTCTAGATAGAATTTTCAACCCAGAGTTGTATGGATTTTCTATCAGTAACAGCATAATTCCGATATAACATAAAATGTGCATCAAAAACAATTTGCGTAGCAATTACAGATTCCCTAGACTTGAAAATGTTTCAACAGCAAACGTACGATATTCACCGGTTCAAGCCATAATCGTGACTGATAGTATCTGGGAAAAAATGGTATTACATTAGCTATTAGCTACCACTACTCTTGCTTAAATTCACTTGCGACTGAGAGTTGACAGTTTTAAATATCGGCGACATTTCTATAGGCGACAAACCTATAGTTATCAATTAAAATCAATCACCACTATGGTATCTGTTATGGTAATTTACCAAGCATGCATGAACTCTTCCAACTATAAATATCAACAGGTTCAAGCGTGAGTTAATATTTCAGCAGATAGCCGATAAGACAGCCTCTGTTGTAACCGACACATTTGTATATGTTTGTACTACTGTGCTTTTTTAATATATTTCCTCTCTTCTGTCTTTATTCTGGCCGCTAACCAGGCCACAACAGTATCAAGCTCAGTTTAACATGTTGACCCTCCTTGGTGGGCTAGGGTTAAAATGTAACTATGATGTTCAATTTTTGCTTATTACATCGATAAAAATGGTCCACACAATGTTAATATTGAACAAAGCCCGGAGCCTCAACCATTGAGTCAAACCAATTTTGTTAATGACTGACTGTCAACATTTGCTTACAAATGATTCACTCTCCACGGCTATCCCACAATTCCCTCGTTCCTACAGCTTCGTCTTCGTTTTTATAATGAACTAGCTCAGCTAAGAGTTTCTAGAACTCGTCATTATGAGGGCTGTTCACGTCATCACTGTCAATTCTTTCTTTTTAGATCTATTATTGGCGTTTTATTGAAAGAAAAAGAAATAAAGAAAGAAAGAAAAGTTACTACGATGTATTGATTCTACGAAAATGTGATTGATGACAAAGTATTTGTAGTTTGCCTTTTTTTCTCTCTCTGTTCTTCTTGTGTTTCTTTAGATATTTTATGTATTTATTTACTTGATTTTATCCTATTTTACATTACGGGTTTTGGTTGCTAAAGTCATGGAATTTTTAATGAGACTGCTACGTCTATCGACCAACCCTGCAGCGGATTGATTCTGCTACTTCGAAAGTGACAAGTTCGGGTCCTTCAGGTGTCAGAATTTACGGACGGATAGCACGTAAATATCAAGGGTTTTATAAACACGAAAATTAAGTCTCGTTCTTGTAATTATTACTAATAAGAAGAAAATAAGTAGATAAAGAATAAAATAGATATAATAATCGTATTAAAGGAGAAGAAGAAGAAGAAGAAGAAGAGAAGAAGAAAGAAGAAGAAGAAAAACTAAAATTTAAAAGGAGAAGACCAAAAATGAAGAGAAGAAGAAAGAAGAGAAGAAGAAGAAGAAGAAAGAAGAAGAAGAAGAAAGAAGAAGAAGAAGAAGAAGAAGAAGAAGAAGTAAAATGAAAAAGGAAAATACAAAATGAAGAAAGAAGAAGAAGAAGAAAAAGAAGAAGAGAGAAGAAAAACTAAATTTAAAATGAGAAGAAGAAGAAGAAGAAGAAGAAGAAGAAGAAGAAAGGATTGATTGACCTTAATGGCACGTCAATCTGTCTAGGGTTATTTGATAGCTAGAGATTAGGGAATTGGTTTCATTTAACATTTATATTTTTGTGTAGCTTCATCAGAGGTTTGTTGGCACACAGTTATATAATATCAACTATTTCTTTTTTTAAGCATAACATTCAGGCTCCGAGAAAAATAGATAGATAGATAGATAGATAGATAGCTTGATAGATATTTAACACAGTAAGATAGATAGATATAGTGTAACATAATTCATGGATAGTCAATGAATCATGTACGTACGGTAGTGAGAATATTTTTGAATAAGAGTTCATTAGATTTAAAATCCGAGGGGATTAAGTGGGGAATTTTTGAACTACATAGCCCGGGCAGTTAGATATGAAGGATGTGCTTTCCAAGAAGCAGAGACCCCCCCCTCTTCACACTGCCGCTGTAGTCTAAAGAAAAGGTAAGAAACCAATGCAGTTTGGCAACAGCAGTGTCGCAGGAGTTGCTGTGTAGCACTGAAGTTCAGCGTTACTCCATCTTAGGAACTCCGGCTCCGGATTTGTTTTCGGGTTTTACTTCCCTAAAGAGATAGACTTTAAAGTTTAATATTTCAATGAGTTCAACACACAAGACAACTTTTCAATTTAGTAAAGACTAGAACAATAGTCTAATAATATCTGTCTATAAAATCTATCTATAAAATCTACTAACAACAATCTCTTTTTTTTCCGATAAAATAGTGAGATTGTTTTTTTACTGAGGTGTATCGATACACCTACCGTCAGCTCCCCAATTTACCGCACATATCTGATTATCCAAGCTATGCTACTCATGAGCTGAATTGGAGACCAGTATCAAACCCAGAACCTTACGATTCTTGGGTAGATGCTCTACCGACTTAGCAAAACCGGCGCCCTTAATTTATTACAAAATACACGTGAAGAGAATCCAAACCACTCTAGGTGAATTAATACTACGATTTTGACTTTTATGAACATATTATCCTTCCCTACACGTAATGTAATGTATAATACTTTCTTTTCGCTCCTAAAAATTTAGAGGAATTTATTCATGTTCCTTAGTTCAATATTTTGTTTATAATTAAACATTTTTTTATTTTTATTTATTTAGTGAATCATTTTTTAATGTCTCATTACCTATTTTGAAATACATAATAATACGATGCCGCCCTGTCGGCTGGGACGTTAGAATGCACTGACTGCACCTCTGCAGAGGGGTAAGACTCCCCAATAGGACCACCTGTTGGCCGTGGGTGGCGACCCGTGATGCTTAAGGATAGAGCCCAGGTGGATGAGCAGTTCATGACTTGCAATACTCCACTTTGGCCTCCTCCGATCAATCGGCTGGTCACGTCAAGCCCTAGCACCTATATGATTTTCCCAACCCTATTGCCCTTATGGCAAGCCCCAACCCTTTTTATCATATGGATGCTAGAAGGCGGTGGCAGCGGGTCTACATGTCCTGGGAATGACGTTAAACTCTATCTGATGGTGAGGCTCCAGTTCTGGAGGTTTGGGGAATGTGGAGCACCCCTTCATCACCATTGCTCCCTGGTCCACTCTGACCCGGAGTGGTAGTACCTGTTAGGGTCCCATCTATGGGTTAAATAGAAAAATGTATTTATAAAAAAATTGTATTATCCATTAAGAATTGATTTATTTCAAAACTTTATCGGCATTAAATGACCCACTGAGGTTGATATGCCGTAAAACAAAACAAACCAAACCAATAATACGATGAAATTGGCAAAAATTATTTGGAAGCAGACGATAAAATATATCTTTCTTGAGAATCTATATCGAAATATATTCATAAAAAATCTTAGACGAAATAAAAATGATAGATTAGAAATAAAGATATATACTATGATTTGTTTTCGTTTAAGAGAACGTAAAGCTTTATGATAATACCAATCAAGTTGTATTTGAACTCGATTCACCGATGAGGGCAATTCACGTGTTCTAATGGAAGATAGATTATTAGAAAATTAGAATAGAGTTCGATTCTCACTGTGCGCCTCATACCTCTGGCTTTGTTCCACCTCAAAGATAGGCTTAGCATATAACTAAAATAAAAGAGGATATGTGCGCCTCACGAGGTGTAGTGGTTAGCAAAGTAGATTAGCAGACTATAAGGAGTGAGTTCGAATCCCACTGAGTGCCCTATACATCATACTTTCTGCCACATCTAAGCTAAGATTAGTCAATAACTATACAAAAAGCTCATGTAATTACTTAGTTCGTATTTTCTAATAGGAGTTTAGATATTTGTGGTCGGTATTCTAAATTATTGTGCAATTCTCTTTTCTTACTCATAAAATATTTCAAAAAGATATCCTACTTTATTCATGGGTAATTGTTTGGTTTAGTTTGGTTTGTTTTACGGCATATCAACATCAGTGGGTCATTTAATGCCGACAAGGTTTTGAAATAAATTCATTCTTAATGGATACACAATTGATTTTATAAACACATTTTTCTATTTAACCCATAGATGGGACGCCTAACAGGTACTACCACTCCGGGTCAAAGTAGACCTGGGAGCAATGGTGATGAAGGGGTGCCCCACATTCCGCAAACCTCCAGAACTGGAACCTCACCACCAGAGAGAGAAGAGAGAGAGAGAGAGAGAGAGAGAGAGAGAGAGTTTAACATGATTCTCAGGACATGAAAACCCCCAGCCACCACCTTCTAGCACCTATATCATTAAAAGGTTTGGGGGTTTCCATAAGGGCAATAGGGTTGGGGGAAACATTTAGATGCTAGGGCTTTCTTAGTTCGATACCGGCCGTCGCCAACTCAGCATATGAGTAGCACAGAGATCTGTGCGGTAAAGTAAGGAGCTGATGGTAGGTGTGGAACTCCACCTCAGATGCAAAAACAATCTCCTTGGTCTAGCGCT
>CM042161.1:49976666-49981666 GCA_023376005.1 Doryteuthis pealeii
GATTATAAATGTTAAACCGCATCTAGTAGTGTGGTTCTAATTTCAGAGCTCTGGCGAATGCAGAATATTCCTTTATTGCTATTGTGGGTTTATTTTCGTATTTGCCTGGGAAGTTGTCTGCCCGTTTGGTTCCGCTGGTTCCGCTAGGGGCCTTGTATATTTAAGCGGCTCATTTGAACGTCTCTTACTCTTTCCCTGCTGCTCGACCTACGAGACGCAATGAGGTAGTCTTATGGCCACCCCCTTCTCGTTGGGGCTTTGGCCATTCACTGCTAGTAAGTCTCTTGTACGATATATGACTATCCCTTAGTCATGTATCCGTAACTACGTTTTTATGTACAATTAGGTATCTCTTTGACACCTAAATATCTTGTATTTTACCATTCATGAATGTGTCATCATCTCTACTCTTGTATATGTAACTTTATATTACTTATGTATGTATGTATTATGTACCCTGTTAAATCTTGTGCTGTTATATAAAATGTTTTGTCCCTCAACCTTTGTCGGAGTTTTGCGTTCCAACGAGTTATGACTTTGTCATAACTTTTTGAATCTTACACTATTACTCCCAGATCCACTCTGACCCTGAGTGGTAGCATCTGTTGTGGTCCCATCTGTTGTGATCCCATCTGTTGTGATTCCATCTACGGGTTAAATAGATAAAAAATGAGTTTTAAAAAGTCTTTAAAATGCAAATACCCAACAAGAATGCAAAAAATACCAAAAGTCCTTTGGCATAAAAAAAACCAAAAGTCTTTGGCATAAAAAACCCCAAAAAGTCTTGGCATAAAAAACCCAAAAAGTGGCATAAAAAAACCATGGGTGGACGTGACGTAAAAACAAACCAACGAACGACCAATTATTCGAACCCGTCTCTTCGGTCAGTTTCCTTGCGATTGTAACCGTTGTATTCAGAATATTCCTTTATTGCTATTACTCCCAGATCCACTCTGACCCTGAGTGGTCCCATCTGTTGTGGTCCCATCTGTTGTGGTCCCATCTACGGATTAAATAGATAAAAAATGAGTTTTAAAAAAGTCTTTAAAATGCAAATACCCAACAAGAATGAAAAAATACCCAAAAGTCTTTGGCATAAAAAAAACCCAAAAAGTCTTTGGCATAAAAAAAACATGGGTGGACGTGACGTAAAAACAAACCAACGAACCGACCAATTATTCGAACCCGGCTCTTCGGGTCAGTTTCCTTGCGATTGTAACCGTTGTAATAATCAATGAAATTAGAAATCCCTTTCTGTTGGACCAGCAATATGAATGTTCCAAACAAAAGATTGGACCCTCATTGCATTTGAATCATTTCCATAGAAAGAAATCTATTTTCAGAGTGAATAAATAGGAGAGTTAATGAGAAATTTTCTGCTATTTAAAAAAAAAAAAGTTTCTCTTTCTTTACCTTTTGATTTTTGTTTCATCTGACTCATCTGCGATTTTCTTTTTCACTTACCAAGTTTTTTGTTTTTTTGTACCTCGTTATTGTTCCTTCTTGAATTTTGATTGTTCATTCAATTTTATTTTATATCATTTTGTTGTTTTTGTTTTTAGCTTTTGGTTTTCTTCTTGGCATTCAGATTTTATTGCTATCGAAATATTTTACGCCAACCCTTCCCCTTGCAAAGGGCCATAGATAAACAAATAAAAAATAATTTTATGTCTTTCTGTTTAGTTTTCTTTCTTTAATTTTCTTTAATTCTATCGAAAATTTTTTCTTTCATTTAATATTAGGATTTTCTAATTTGCAATATTTTTCTTTCATCCTTCTTTTCTTTCTTTCTTTCTTTCTTTCTTTCTTTCTTTCTTTCTTTCTTTCTATTTTTAGTCTGTTTTTTTTTTTTCAGAAATTTATTGCTTAATAAATATTTTCTTTCTTTCTTTCTTTCTTTCTTTCTATTCATTCATCAATTTCTGTACAAGTCGTTCTTTATGTGTGTGTGTGTGTGTGTGTGTGTGTGTGTGTGAAAAGGGAATGACTTACAGGTGAAAATATTGGGTTGGTCTCAATATTTGGTTGGTACAAGTTTTACCTGGATAAGTCAGCGTTATGTAAAGTGCTTAATAAGTAAGTAGAGCGGATTTATTATTATTATAGTGTGCATAGAAATAACCTACTCGAGTCTCACCATACAACTAACTGCAGGAGTTCAATTAATTGTAATTAATCAATATCTTGATTACTACGTAGCTATGTTAACTAGTATACTAATTTCAAGCGCTTAACAACCAGTGTGAAGACCCCTCCACCTTGTTTAAAATACACTCAGTTTTATCTGAGTTCAAATAGAAGCCAATATTTTCTTTCTTTCTTTCTTTTTTTCTTCTTTCTTTCTATTTATTCATCAATTTTTCTACAATTCGTTCTTAATGTTAGTATGTTACCCTTTCGTTCAAGAAGTTTATCTTATTTTTTCTTTCTTCATTCTTTCTTTCTTTGTCCCTTTTTTTCTTTCTTTCTTTATATATTTATGTATTAGTTTGTTTTGTGTAAGTTATTCTTTATTTTAGTGAGTTGACTTTATTCTGCTTCTTTCTTCCTTCATTTCGTTCTTTATTTCATTCTTTCTTTCTTTTTTTCTTTTTTACTTTCTTTTTTGTACAATTCGTCCTTTCTGTTCGTTTTATATTTTTTCAATAAATTTTCTTTTTTTCTTTATTTATTTTTGTACAATTAGTTATTTCTGTTTGTGTGTTGTCTTTGTCTTTTAATAAATTTTCTTTTTGTCTTTCTTCTGTTTCAATTTTTCTTCTTGTAGCATTTTGCATTCTTTCTTTCTTTCTTTCTTTCTTTCTATCTTTCTTTTTTTGTTTCAACAAAGACTATTACATATACAACTACGCAGATGATCTAGTGCTTCTGTTAAATACATCTGTACAAGCCGAATCACAACTTCATAGACAAGAGAAGGTGACAAGATGCATTGGCTTCTATTCGAACTCAGATAAAACTCAGTGTGTTTTAAACAAGATGGGGGTGTCTTCACACTGGCTGGTAAGCACTTTAAATTAGTATACTAGTTAACATACCTACGTAGTAATATCTCATCTACAGAAAGCGATGTCAATATACGCATAGGAAAAGCAGGGACTGCTAGACAGATTATCAATCATATAGGAAGCTAATCACACAGATAGATAAAGGGAAATTCTTCCAGGCTGCAACCGTATCAGTACTACTATATGACTGCACGACTGGACGAAGCGATTTGAGGAAAAGCTATATGGTATCTACGCAAGGATGTTGCATGGTATCTTGAATAAAGCTTAGGAGCAAAATCCCACCACTTGCCTCCTATCACACAAACCATCCGAGTAAGACGGACAATACATGATAGACACTGGTGGAAAAGTAAGGACGAACCCATAAGTGGCCTTCCCTTGGCAACACTTATTCATGAACACACAAGTGTAGGCCGATCAGCAAAGACTTACATTATTCAGCTCATATTCATGCTGTCAGCTTTACATGATGATGATGATGATGATGATATATATATATATATATATATATATATATATAGAGAGAGAGAGAGAGAGAGAGAAAGAGAGAGAGAGTCGTGGAATATGGACTCGTCGATTCATCTAGCGCTAATACCCTTGGGAAAGGTATGAATCCATATATTCTCCCTCCAACTATGGGTTAAATAGTAGGGCAGACTGGGCCCTTCAGCCTTGGGTAGGTAACCAGTCTAGGAGAGGGATAATTCTGAATTCAAAATTACCTCCAGCTATGGGTTAAATAGTAGGGCATACTGGGCCCTTCAGCCTTGGGTAGGTAACCAGTCTAGGAGAGGGATAACTCTGAATTCAAAATTACCTCCAGCTATGGGTTAAATAGTAGGGCAGACTGAGCCCTTCAGCCTTGAGTAGGTAACCAGTCTAGGAGAGGGATAATTCTGAATTCAAAATTACCTCCAGCTATGGGTTAAATAGTAGGGCAGACTGAGCCCTTCAGCCGTGGGTAGGTAACCAGTCTAGGAGGTTGGTCGTTGATTGAGTTTGTGGCACCAATTCTTTCCTATCGAGTGTGCCAAAAAGTGTGGATGGTCCAACACAAGCCTTCACCACTATAAACAATTCACTGTGTGGATGTTCATTGTATGAACACTCATACGTCGATCGACGGGAGAGTCCATCATATATATAGTTATAAAAAAAAATAACCGATTAAACATGCAACTTCAAAAAACACACAAGAAACCCTAACTGAACTAATCTCATACTACAACTATAAAAAATAATAGAAAACAACAAATAAAAAATAATCACCCTGAAACCGATCATGGCCTTGGTAGAAAACGCTTGAGAAAAAATGGAGCCCCTTGTTTACTATTTTTATCACGATATAAGAAAAACTACAAAAGGGCTTGAATGTAAGCAATTGAAAATCATCAAGAAGAAATATTCCATGGTATTGAATCAAACCTGTTTATATATATATATATATATATATATATATATATATATATATATATATATACTTTGTACAGAAATAACCTACTCGAGTTTCAGCAAAAGGATCTTCAGGGTTGAATCACTGAATTAATCAAGATATTGAATAATTACAATTAGTTGAACTCCTGCAGTTAGTTGTATGGTGAAACTCGAGTAGGTTATTTCTGTACACACTATAATAATAATAAATCCGCTCTACTTACGTATTGAGCACTTTATATTTGTTATAACGCTGACTTATCCAGGTAAAAATTGTACCAACCAAATATTGAGACCAACCCAATATTTTCACCGGTAAGTCATTCCATTTTAACACACACACACACACACACACACACACATATATATATATTATATATATATATATATATATATATATATATATATCAGGACAAGCGCTATCGCTGGATTCCCAACCTTCGTTTCTATGGAAGAGAAAACATCTTGTATCTTTTGAATTCTCGTTGAATTCTCTCAAATTGACTTTTGAGTGTTAGAACCCTCAAAACCCAGTCATTTTCAGAAACCGTAACT
>CM042161.1:49984166-49994166 GCA_023376005.1 Doryteuthis pealeii
CGCCATTGACTCCATGTCCACGCTACCTCAAGTTAGATATAAATGTTCTATCTTATATTGAACACCGTTTACTAGTAAATATATAATCATTGGTTTCGTTGCTTCTTTTGTTTTAAATTCTCGTCCAAATTTAGGAATAATAATAATAATAATAATGATAATAATTAAAAATTAATGACCATGCATAAGGCTCTACACCCGAGAGACGATAGAGATAGACTATATGTATCAAGAAAGGAAGGGGGAAGAGGTCTTGCCAACATAGAAGACTGCGTAGAGGCCACAATCCAACAACTCGAAGACAACACAAAAAAGAGCAAATAAAGATTACTTATGGCAGCCAACAAAAGTAGATGTGACATATGGATAAACAGAAAACAAAAAAAAAAAAAAACTAGAAACAAAAATGGGAAGAAAAACAATTCTATGAACACATCAAACGACAAATCGGAGAGCTTGTACATGAAAAACCTGGACATGGTTGAGAAAAGGAAAGCTCAAAAGAGAAAGTGAATCACTAATAATTGCTGCATAGAATAATACCATAAGGACAAACTATACCAAAGCAAAAATTGATAAGACCCAACAAAATGGTAAATATAGACTATGCGGTGACAGAGATGAGACTGTAAACCATGTACTATGCAAACTAGCACAACGGGAATACAAAACTAGACACGACTAGGTTAGAAAGGTGATCCACTGGGAATTATGCAAAAAATTTAATTTTGACCATACAACAAAATAGTATATGCATAAACCAGAATATGTTCTTGAGTACAAAATGCATAAAATTCTTTGGGGCTGAGATAAAAACAGATCACCTTATCCCAGCAAGAAGACCAGACCTAGTGTTGATTAACAAAAAAGAAAGGACTTGTCAACTGGTGGATTTTGCAGTGCCAACCGATCACAGGGTGAAGCTAACGGAAAACGAAAAGATGGAAAAATATCTGGACCTTGTGAAAAAGTTTGGGATGTGAAAGTCAAAGTTATATCAATTGTAGTTGGTACACTTGGAACGGTCCCAAAAAGATTGGAAAAAAGTTTGGAAAATCTGGGAATCAGAGGTAGAATCGAGACCATCCAGAATACTACACTGCTGCAATCTGCCAGAATACTCAGGAGTGTCCTGGAGACCTGAGGAGACTTGTTGTAACTCAAGTGAAAGGCCATCAGCTGACGCTGATGTGAAAAGCTCAAAAGGAGTGAACAATAATAATAATAGAAAAACTCAAAATTCTATGTTCTTTACTAAACAAATAATTTCTTCTCATCATTTTCATTTCCTTTCATTTCGTTTTATATCATTTCACTCATAACTATTCCAACTCCTCTTTCCACAACTAATCTCTCATTGCATTTAGGAATATCTATCTCCCAACTCAAGAGGTCAAGGGGTCAGCTTCTTGTCTCATTTTCGATTTCCTTGCTTTAAAAAAATCTTTTTATCATTCCCTAGCCCATTCCATCTTCCTCTTTATTTCTATTCTTTCTTTATTCCTCACGTCTTTCCCAAACTCTAAACGTCATACAAGTTATCTAATATCTCTCATTCAAACGACACCTACCCTATCATTCACTGCCCACTTTCTTCTTCTTCTTCTTCTTCTTCTTCTTCTTCTTCTTCTTCTTCTTCTTCTTCTTCTTCTTCTTCTTCTTCTTCTTCTCACCATTATTATTATTATTATTATTATTATTATTATTATTATTACTATTGCTCTTTTTACTCTACTTCTTCTTCTTCTTCGTCATCATCATCATCATCATCATCATCATCATCATCTTCTTCTTCTTCTTCTTCTTCTTCTTCTTCTTCTTCTTCTTCTAATTCTAATTCTAATTATTATTATCGTGACTCTTCCTCCTCCTCTTCTTCTTCTTCTTGTTATATTATTATTATTATTATTATTATTATTATTATTATTATTATTATTATTATTATTGCTCTTCTTCTTCTTCTTCTTCTTCTTCTTCTTCTTCTTCTTCTTCTTCTAATTCTAATTCTAATTCTTATCATGGCTCTTCCTCCTCTTCTTCTTCTTGTTATATTATTATTATTATTATTATTATTATGGCTCTTCTTCCTCTTCTTCTTCTTGTTATATTATTATTATTATTATTATTATTGCTCTTCTTATAATTATTCTTCCTCTTCTACTTCTTATTATTATGGCTCTTCTTCTTCTTCTTCTTCTTCTTCTTCTTCTTCTTCTTCTTCTTCTTCTTCTTCTTCTTCTTCTTCTCTCACCCCACCCACTTACCTATAATACACGATAAAAACCGCGTCTCTCAATTTTACTTCTCGGATAGTTTATGACGATTTCGTAAATTTGGACGAGAATTGAAAACGAGATAAAAACAAACAATAGAGAAAACCGCATCGTCTGCAAAGGAGACATCAACAAACAAAAGAAACAATGAAACCAATCACGTTACAAATGTTTCCCGTCCCCTCACCACCTCCCCTTTCCACTCGGCAAAGAAGAAATAAATAGAGAAACGCATAAAAACGACTTCTTATATTACTCTTGAGTTGACCTTTTTGACTTCCGACCGTGGCACACGCAAAGAGCGCCCTCTGGAGACAATTTATGATAATTATGAACGCAAAGATAATAATTATAACAATAATGGCAAAATAAAGAAGATGATGATGAAGTGGCACTCTATTGGCAAGATTTATGATATAATAACGCTACTAAAACTGCTATAAACATAACAAACAACACAATAATAATAATAATAATAATAATAATAATAATAATAATGATAATAATGGTGATGATGAAAAGAATGGTGATGGTGATGATAATAATAATAAAAATATTACTACTACTACTACTATTATTATTATTATTAATAATAATAATGCTGATGATGATAATAAAATTGGTGATGATGATGATGATAATAAAATACTACTACTACTACTACTACTACTACTAATAATAATAATGATAATAATAATGGTGCTGGTGATGATGATAAGAATGGTGATTATGATGATAATAATAATAAAAATATTACTACTACTACTACTTAATAATAATAATAATAATAATAATAATAATAATAATAATAATAATAATAATAATGCTGATGATAATAATTATGGTATAATAATAATAATGGAGATGATGAAAAGAATGGTGATGGTGATGATAACAATAATAAAAATATTACTACTACTATTACTATTATTATTATTATTATTATTATTAATTAATAATAATAATAATAATAATAATAATAATGCTGATGATAATGAAAATGGTGATGATGATAATAAAATACTACTACCATTACTACTACTACTACTACTACTAATAATAATAATAATAATAATAATAATAATGGTGCTGGTGATGATGATAAGAATGGTGATTGTGATGATAATAATACCATTACTACTAATACTAATATTAATACTACTAATAATAATGATAGTAATAATGCTGGTGATGATGATGATAAAAATGGTGATGGTGATGATAATAATAATAAAATACTACTACTACTACTAATAATAATAATAATAATTATAATAATTATAATAATGCTGTTGCTGATGATGATGATAAGAATGGAGGTGATAATAATAATAGATATACTACTACTACTACAACTACTACTACTACTGCTACTATAATAATTATAATAACAATGACACTGTCTCTAATAATAATAATAATAATAATAATAATAATAATAACAATAATAATAGAATACAATCTTGTATATAGAGTTACCGACCATGCAACCTGATCACACAAGAGAGTAATGGGAAATTAGGTGATAGTAACACGAGACATTACTCGATTAAACAAAAGAGAAAAAGAAAGTAGAGGAAGTAAAAAGTATAAAGGTGTGGGATAAGTTGGAAAGGGAAGAAGAAGAAGAAGAAGAAGGAGAAGAAGAAAAGATATATATATATATATATATATATATATATATATATAGAGAGAGAGAGAAGAGAGAGAGAGAGGATGAAGTAACGCACTACAGAGAGGAGACTGAAGAACAGAAAGTTTTAATGAGAAGATTAAGAGAGAGAGAGAGAGAGAGAGAGAGAGAGAGAGAGAGAGAGAGAGAGAGAGAGAGAGAGAGAGAGAGAGAGAGAATGGGTGATTTTGACTTGCTGATTTTATGGCATGTCAAACCTTGTTGGATTATTTAATACCGAGGTCAACTTTTTTTTTTGTTAACAATTATTTGGTGAAAATTAACTAGGTCTAATTTTTGTCTTTTTCTCTAGCTTTCGTGCTAGCTTCTTCATAACGGTGTCCGATTAATAGAAGAGGTACCCCAAAGCGCTAGGGGCCAACATTTGGGGCGCCTCCTCTGTCAATTGGATTACGATATTAATAAATTAGCATCCAAAGCTATTGAAAAATGTTCAAAAAGAATTTTCCGCGGTCTTTAATCAAAAATGTTTAATCAATACATAGATACATACATACACATACACACACACACACACACACACATACACACACAACACACACACACACACACACACACACATATATATATATATATATGTGTGTTTGTGTGTGTGTGTGTGTGTGTGTGTGTGTTGAATGAATAAAGGAAAGAAAATATTGAATGGATAAAATTAGTTTAATGGGGTACCAACACGTGTTTCGGGCGAGAGTTTGTCCATGTACACATTGTATGTTATTTATTATTATTTTGAATATAATAATTGAAAATTATGAAATATTTAAGTATACAAAGAAAACTTTTCAACTTTTCAACTTTTATATATATATATATATTGGTTTGCTGGTTGGTTTTGAAGGCTATCACAATGCAAATGTAAAGAAAAAAGAAGGTAACTGTGGTATTTGTTAACCTGAGATTTATTCTCAATTCTTAATATTTCGGGATAAAAAATCCCTTCTACAGAAGCAACAACTTCAGTTCTAGTAATCTTTTGTAGAAGGGATTTTTACCCCGACATATTAAGAAACACCACAGTTACTTTCTTTTTTCTTTACACTTGCCTTGTGATAGCCTTCAAAACCAACCAACAAACCAATATAAACACAATTCTTCAAGAAAATTACAAAACCATTTTACATATATAATATATATATATATATATATATATATATATATATATATATATATATATATATATATATAGTTAATTCAATTTTTAAAACAAGAATTAAGAAAGGCAGATGGGTTATGTATCTCTTCTATTTTTTATGATTACTAGCAAATATATGCACCCTCCGGTTGCACGTATTTAAGTTTAAATGTAATAAAATATTATATTAAATTAGAAAGGCTAATGAAACTAAATAAGAATGCAGATAAAAGATTTGAAACATAGAACAACTGAAACTTACTCCTCCATCACTCTCGTCTTTCATTGCTATTTTTTCTAATGTAAGTATTTAGTTAAAAGAGGAAGTAAGAATAAACTTACAGTTATTTTTTCTTGTTAATAGATTTCATTTAAGATTTATTGAAGAGATTTTTGCTTATATTCATTAAAATAAAACCAAACAGTTAGAAATCAATAACACTGAGCACATATTTATTAAATTCGATTTTTTAATATCAATATGCAAATTAGCCTTCCCGTTCACACTGTAAACCGCTATTTTGTTGTATATACAAATATAATTGCATGTTATTCGTATGTAGATATGGTTAACAGTATTAATAATGTAAAACAATTTTATTAATTATTAAAAACGTTAAAATAAAATCATGGAGAATGTGATGTCAATAACTAAGGGGAATTGTGACTTGAGTAGTAATATAGTTTCGGTTACAGACAGAAAAACACACAATCTCCATTATAATAAGATTTTCCTATCTTTTGAAAAAAAAAGACTAGTACATTCATACATATATACATTTTCAGAGATACAAATTCTTCCGTTTAAAAGAGAGTAAAAAAAAATTACATCTCATTTTTTGTATCCTTTCTCTTCATCATACAGCCAAAAATAAGTTAAGTTTTTTCCATTTTTTACGAGTTTTATTGAATTCTGATTCATAGGGGTGCAGTTAAAAGCACGAGAAATGTTGGGCGTACCAAAAATCTAAGATTCATTACTATGAAATAGAAAATATATTAAACAAAAAAAAGGAGCGTGTACTACAGCTAGTATTCATAGTATAATGGAGCCACAGTCTTTAGAAGTGCCGATGAGATGAACTTTCGAGAAACTATCTGAAGAAAACAAAAACAAAACCTAAACCGAACATATTAGTATCAATGATAATATATAAGAAAAAAAATAACGCACGCCACCCCTACACCTAACCGCCACCAACACCACTAATAATAATAATAATAATAATAATAATAATATAATAATAATAATATGAAGAAGAAAAAGAAGAAGAAAAAGAAGAAAAAGTAGAACAAGTAAAAAGAAGAAAAGGAAGAAAATCTAAGTCACTACAGGCCTATGGTAATAATAATAATAATAATAATAATAATAATAATAATAATAATAATAATAATAATAAGAAGAAGAAGAAGAGAAGAAGAAAAAGAGAAGAGAAGAAGAAGAAAAATAAGAAGAGTTAGAAGAATCTCAGTCCCTACAGGCCTATAATAATAATAATAATAATAATAATAATAATAATAATAATAATAATAATAATAATGCACATGAAAAGACTTGGACATGGTTAATGCACATGAAAAGACTTGGAAAAGACTTGGACATGATTAAGAAAAGGAAACCTCAAAAGAGAAACTGAATCATTAATAAATGCTGCACAAAATAATGCCATAAAGATAAACTATATGAAAGCGAAAATTGATAAGACCCAAACAAAATAGTAAATGTAGACTTTGTGGAATAGAGATGAGACTGTAAACCATATACTCTGCGAATGTACCAAACTAGCACAACGGGAGCACAAAACTAGACACAACTGGGTAGGGAAGGTGATCCACTGGGAATTATGCAAAAGATTTAATTTTGACCATACAACAAAATGGTATATGCATAAACCAGAATCTGTTCATGAGAACGAAACACATAAAATTCTCTGGGACTTTGAAATAAAAACGGATCACCTTATCCCAGCAAGAAGATCAGACCTAGTGTTGATAAACAAAAAAGAAAGAACTTGTCAATTGGTGGATTTTACAGTTCCAGCAGATCGCAGGGTGAAGCTAAAGGAAAATGAAAAAATGGATAAATATCTGGATCCTGCAAGTGAACTGAAAAAGTTATGGGATATGCAAGTCAAAGTGATACCAATTATAGTTGGTGCACTTGGAACAGTCCCAAAAGGATTGGAAAGGGGTTTGGAAAGTTTGGAAATCAGAGGAAGGATTGAAACCATTCAGAACACTGCACTGCTGTAATCTGCCAGAATACTCAGAAGAGTCATGGAGACCTGAGGAAACTTGCTATCACTCAAACTCCAGTGAAAGACCATCAGCTAACACTGATGTGAAAACCCAAAAAGAGTAAATAATAATAATAATAATAATAATAATAATAATAATAATAATAATAATAATAATAATAATAAGAAGAAGAAGAAGAAGAAGAGGAAGAAGAAGAAGAGGAACCTCAGTCGCTAAAGGTCTATAATAATAATAGTAATAATAATAATAATAAAACCAGTGATGATGATAATAATAATAATAATAATAATAATAATAATAATAATAATAATAATAAGAAGAGAAGAAGAAGAAGAAGAAGAAGAGGAAAAAGAAGAGGAAGAGGAAGAAGGGGAATCTCAGTCACTAAAGGCCTATAGTAATAATAATAATAATAATAATAATAATAAAGCCAGTGATGATGAGGGCATTTTAATTAAATCACTGTCAATATCTGACAGTCACCTCCCACTCCAGCCACTGAATATGAAAGCCTGGTGGGAGGAGGAATAGAGCCAAAGCGGAGGGGTTGGGGCTTTTCCGATGGTTGTTGTAGGGGTGGGGGACAAAGCGGTTGGTGTTGGGTGAGATGTTGAGATACTGTCGTTTGCTTCAGAGGATAGTCGAAATATTAGGGGGCCACGGCAAAGGTCAAACATCACTGAGGCGGTGCAATTCTCGCTCAGTGATTTGTTCCTAATTGGTTTGTCCTCCGAGCAACTTTGGATATGGGCCAGGGATATACAATCGGGCCGAAAGCACTTGAAGATGGGAGCGGGGGGTAATGGGACGCTGTGAAGGTGATGGGGGGGGGTTAAGGAGAAACTTTTGATTCTCACACAGATGCCTGGGTTTGCAACTACAATAGACGCGTAATTTTCAGATAACCGTCCGACCTCACGTCTAAGATTAAATTAATGCAAAGGTTTCCAGGATCTTTTTACAATAATTCTTTTTTTTAATTAATTTGTGTAAATTCATAGCCTTATTATTCAGTGATCAAGGTATCTTACTAAACGGCTTTCAATCCCTTTAAATCATCTAAAAATTAATGTATACTGTCATAAAAGAACGATTCCGGTTTTCGGTACACGTGCAGAATAGTGTACAAGAGATAATATCCTTCGAATTGCTTTTTACGTATAAATAGTATTAGATTATGGAAACTCCCGAAATAGCCTAATCCTAACCATAACATTGACCATTCGAGGGGGAATGCCGACGGGATCGACGCAATTTTATCCACCTGCCACCCATGAGTCTCGGCTTGTGGGTGGTCCCACATAAAAACGAAACCTTGTGTCCAACACATACAAGTGCGGTAAATATCCTGATCCTAATCCTAAAACTAACCCTAACCCTAAAACTAACCCTAATTCTTACCCTAATTCTAATCTTAGCGTTTAAAAGGTTTTGTGTATTTTCGTGAGATGTAAGTAAAAAAAGTAAAGTCGTCGGGGCGGCCTAATATCGGTATCAGCCAGACAGCTAGGAAATCTATCCCCTTTTCACTAGCGCCAAACCAAGGAGATTATATTAGCGTCTGAGGTCGAGCGCCACACCTACCATCAGCTCCTCACTTTACCGCACAGATCTATGTGCTACTCATACGCTGAGTTGGCGAGGGCCGGTATCGAACCAGGAATCTTGTGATTCCTAGCGAAACGCTCTATCGACTGAGCTAAACCGGTATTTCTGTGAAATGTAATGCTTTTTATACGTAATCTAACGATATTATCTCTTGCGCGCTATTCGGCATTAGTACTCGGTTTTCACCTGGGGAATACATGCGAGATTATTTTGATGTTTTGAGCTTCTTGAAACCTCCTACCAAAGCGCTCTCCATAAATTAATTGACTTATTGATTGATTTTAACGACATATCAACCCGCCTTGGGTTATTTTATACTTATGTTTCAGGAAATCACGTTAATTGTACATACATCTTGTGTAGTTGTTACTTAAGTGGGTCATTTTTTGCACAAGGCCCTATCGAGTACGAATAATTTTCAAACAGATCTATTTGACCCATTGATAGGATCTTAACAGGTACTACCACTTCGGGTCAGAGTGGACCTGGGAGTAATGAGAATAAAGGATTACTTCACACCCAAGATTTCAAGAACTGGGGTCTCACCATCAGATACAGTTTAGTGTCGTAACCAGGACACTCACTTTTTTTTAGAGAAGGTTTTACTCCTCTGTAGGATACACTCTGGGTATTCTGAACCCCGTCAACCGAGTGGGAGCTCTTCATAGAATAAAAGAATCAAAGCGCTCGGGTGTAATGGTTATCGTCATAAAACATGGAACTGGTGACCTGATTTCTAATCCAAGAGGAGACTTTGCTTTTCAGATAGTGCTAATCTTTTGGAAGTCCGTCGTAGACGACGATGACGTCACTCCGTATCTTCATTTATGGACCCTATAGTGGCTCATTAGTCCAATTCTGGACTTGCAGATGCGGTCACACAAATTGCAGGGGAAATTCCCATCTACATTTGGTTGTTAATGACGACGAAGACGTCGCTGCTCTGCAGTCCTGTTTATCTCATTATTGAGCTACTTAGCTCCTGCGTGGCAGGCGTCTCACCAACTCTGTTTGTTGGAAGCCAGATCTTCCACG
>CM042161.1:49999166-50005660 GCA_023376005.1 Doryteuthis pealeii
GTTCTCTTATTTCTTTTATTTATTCCTTTATTTATTTATTTAGTTCTGTGCCGAACCCTTCATTGTCATCTTATTATAGACTAGAGACAGTTATACGTAAATGAAAGTGACAGGTCTTGCTATGCCCCTTGATCTAAACCGGGAGACTGACTCCCTGTCTCTATATTTCACTATATCTATGTGCTTCCTCACCAGAGGAGACTCGCGCATGCGCTCGTATATAAGCGTTCCGTTATCGTGTTCGTGTGCGTCCATCTTTCTTTGTCTCCAAGTGTCCGTGAGCAGAGGAGAATCCAGACGTCAGTCTCTGCCTGTCATGTGTGTAACCTTCTCTCTTTAACTCAATATATCACAGCCGTTCTTGGTAATTTTGTCTATCTACAACTCCCTAGTTTTTTTTAATTTTTCTATGTGTTTAGGTCGAAAAAAGAGGAGTTAGATTTATAGATACAACTGGTGACTCCTTGTTGGTATTCAAAACAAGTAAAAACATAGGTTTTTGAATACCGATTTCTAAGCCGGTGGTTTGGCTGGGATTTTTACTTCATGTCAACACTTGGTTTTTTTATGCCGAAGGCTTTTTTTTATTGATTCATTCTTGTTTGGGTATTAGATTTAAAAAAACTCGTTTTCAGAACCTTTTCATTCTATCTAAACATATAGATAAGACCCTAACAGTTAATTACACTCCAGGTCAGTGGACCTAAGAGTAATGGTAATGAAGGTGTACTCTACCCACCCAAGTCTCTAGAAGGAACCTTACCACTAGATCTCATACCCAAGACACTAAAACTCTCAGCCATCGCTTTTAGCACATATATCATAAAAAGGTTGCCAGATTTGCCATAAACAGTCAGAAGTTCGATACCGGTCCTCGCCAACTCAGCGTATGAGTAGCACAGGGATCTGTGCGGTAAAGTAAGGAGCTGATGGTAGGTGTGGCGCTCCACCTCAGATTTAAAAACAATCTCCTTGGTCTAGCGCTATTGAAAAGGAGATAGAACCCCTCGCTGACTAGCTGATACCGACTTTAGGCCCACCCCGTCGACTTTACTTTACTTACTTATATAGGAGCTAGGCTCGACGTGATTACTCGGAGGGACCTCACCGACCATGCGTCGAGTATGAGTAAGGGCCAAAGTGAAGTTTGCATGTCATAGACTGATCAACCACCAGGATTCCACCCTTAAGCATCATATATACTCAAATGCAGGAATATGTCTTGTGTCTAATCTGTTATTAGATTATTTACTGCTAAATGAAAGATAAAGTTGAACACCCTCTAATTGTTCTAAATTCCATAAATTTACAAGGAACAGTACTACTGAGTAGTGAGTTTGATTCACATTGGATGCCCTATATCTTCTGTCCTTGTGCTTTACAAGTTTAAGCTTAGTAAATCATGGGTCGCCACCCACGGCCCAACAATGGTTCCTATTACGGGGTGGGTCTTAATCCTGTGCAGAAGTAGTCGCCGTATTTACAGTCAGCCACAGGTTCTAAGGTGCAGGTTGTTTTTTTTTAATTTAAAAGACTACTAGGATGCAATAGCAGGACATTCTCATTTTCATTTTGTTCGGTTTCCGAGTTAGTATAGCTTATTGATTAACAATCTTGTTTTATTTTTTGTGAATCAATAATTATATATATATATATATATATATATTATATATATATATTATATATAGTTGATTGAAGTGACAAATAAAAGTTTTTAGCTTTAATTCTTATTATTTGGGAACGATATTACTACCAATGGTTTCTTACTAAAAGCATTCATCAGGTAAACGAAATAGATTTTTTTTAAATGATAGAATTCAACTATCAACGCTCTATCACAGATATTGACCACTCTTCTAATAACACTGTACGTTGGATTACTATACTTTTTCAGTAAGCTTGTTTAAATTCTAACTGGTAGTCTTTGGAAAAAAAATGAAAAAGTGTCACCTTGTTAATAATTTGATACGCAGTGTATATAAAGGAATGAAGCCTCTTTTGACATGTACTTGTTGACTTTTAAATCAGAAGAATATCAAATGATTAAAGAATATCAAATCTTTTCAAAGATTTCAACATATAGTTTTTACAAACATCCCTTGGTTATTCATATGATTCATTAAATTTGAAGTCATTTTCCCACTATATAAGAAGGTACATTGAGCCTCTTTAAATTATGACTATTGTAAAAATAGCTTGCTAACCATTTCACCACACAATTTCTTCATTGGTACATTTATAGTTTAATTCAGTTAATTGTATTCTAAATACTTTTTTTTGCTTGGTTTGGTAGAGGACTCATACTACGAGTGACAAGACTTTCAGAGCACCCTATAGACTATCACATTTCTTTCATTAGTACAGTTATCGATTAATTTCATTTAATTGTCTTCTAAATAGCTGGGGGTTGCTTGGATATGGGGGGGCCTCATACCAAGGGTTACAAGGACTTTCACTGACCACCCTGTATATTATATAAGCAAACATTTCTGTTACTGTACATTAATATATTAATACGTCAATTTTCTTCTAAATCTCTCTTTTTTTTGCTTGGCTTGGGCGGGGAGCCATACCAAGTGGACACAACTTGCGGACTACACTGTAGACTATACATATACACATTTCTCTTACTGGTACGTTTATAGTCAATACATTTTGATATTCTTTTAATTTTGATATCTTTTTAATATATTGAAAGAATATATATTAAAGAATATCAAAATATTTATCTTTTGAATATCAAAATCGAGCAGACACTGGGGTAATCATATCACATAATCAGAAAAAAGTAAAATTGTCACCCACTTCCTTAAAATTTTGTACAGGGTGTGGACTATGTTAAAAGTGCGGGGACGTTTGGTTAGGTTAGGGTTAGGTGTTTAGGGTTTGGTTAGGGTAGCGTTAGGGTTGGGTTAGTTAAGGTTAAGTTTTAGCGTTGGTTAGGCTATGGTTATGTTAGGGATTAGGGTTAGGGTTTGTAGGTTTAAGGTTAAGGTTTAGCGTTGGGTTAGCTTATGGTTTATGGTTAGGATTTAGGTTAGGGTTTGGTTAGGTTTAAGGTTTGTTTAGCTTGGGGTTAGGCTTATGGTTATGGTTAGGATTTAGGTTAGGGTTTGGTTAGGTTTAAGGTTAAGGTTTAGGTTGGGTTAGGCTTATGTTTTATGGTAGGATTTAGGTAGGGTTAGGGTTAGGTGGGCAGGCTTAGAGCCTATGGCTAGGGTAGGCTTACTTACTTAGGCTTAGGCTTGCGGGTTTGGTTAGAGTAGGGTTCTTTAGGTCATTATTTTAGATAGGGGGTAAAAAAACAAAAAAAAAAAAAACAAATAAAAATACGTAAAAGTTTACAGTATCAATTCTTACCTTTTTGTAATATACCACAGAAGTAATAGAATAAATGATTACTAAATTCTTCCACCTATAATAAGACACACTATATATTAGCTCTTAGTAAATCGAATACAGTTATTTTCCAGTAACTCAACAGGGCAATTAAAAAGTTTATCCATAAAAAAATTCATTTTTTAGAACAAAATATATTAATTTTCCTCAGTGTAACTTAAAAACTTAACTAAACAAAAAGAAATAAAACTATTAAAGAATAAATCAATAATAATATTCCACCTACAAATCTGACACATGTTTGATTCTAAACATCTGTCTATGTATATTTTAAAGGTAAAAAGAAAATAAATTAAACGAATGGCATTTTATCACTTTAACCAACAAGTAATTTAGAACTGAATTGAATTTTTTGTCAAAAGTACAAAAAAAGCTTAAGAAAAATAATGTTTCAAACACTCGTGAGTTAGGATTACATTTTAAAAATAGTAATACAAACATTATAAAAACGGATTTTTTCCAATTCTTTTTTTAATTTAATGACGAATTTCCTAATTTATTTTCTCTTAACCCCCTTTTTACTCCACTCTTTCTCTCTCACTCTCTTGGTGTTCATAAAATCCTTTCAGTCCTGTCATACTTCTCCTAGTATATATATATATATATATATGTTGTTATGTGTAACGCGCGGCGCGTGTGTGCAAATAATCAGATTTCTAATTGTTGATGGATCATTCTCTAGGTTCCCAGAATCATATCAACTATATTTCACCTCCAAACTCTATTTAAATTGAATTTTCTTATCATTGATTTATCTAACTACACCCTTATATACTGATGTTTTTGTTAGGAGTGGGACATGAGTTCAAAATGAGTAATTTCCCCCTGAATAAACTCCGTCCCCACCGACAATCACATCGGAAGACAAAGTAAAAAAGAAAAGAAAAAAAATTAAATTAGGATAAATTAAAATAAAACAAACCTGAAAATGATAACAAAAATGTCACAACGTATTTTAATAAGCTTTCGTTCTATTTTGGACTGCTGAAATGGCGAAAACATAAAATATGAGGCAAAGAAGAAAAAAAACGTCCCTTTTCTACCCTAAAGGAAAAACCAATTTGAAAAATAGATGTGAACGAAAAAGGGGAAGAAAACTTTTCGTATCTAAGACATAAATTTTTTTAAATTTTTATCCCAGGAATCAGCTTTCAAGAAAGGTATTAGAGCAATTAAAACATACGTTTTTTTATTACTTCTATCCTTCCAAAAATGATTTCATCAATTATTTATTCATTTATTTTGAAACACACTGATGCTCTTATACCTTGAATTTGAATTTTTAAGGAATAATTTTTGTATTAATTTATCCATATAATAAGACGGTTCGAGGCAAAGATAGTTGCTTTACATATTATCTTCATTATCATATATGCACATGTATGCACTCTTATCAATGTATATGCATGCACTCTCTCATAGATGCATGTGTATGTACACTTGCATAATCACAGACATACAGACGCAATAAAGTTATATTATATGAGATTACAAATCTACATTTAAATAATCTAAATATTTGATGAGCAAAGGAATTTTCATCGTTAGGTGCAATTAGACGCCACATGACTGTTTATCTATTCTTACACACACAATAATATATATAATATATATATAATAGATATAATATTTATTTATTTATTTATTTATTATATTTTTTATTAAACTATGTAGCTTGGCTGGTTTTTGGTGGATGAGCTTCAACCCTAGTAGCAATCCACCCTCTCCACACAGCGCTGTGTCCAAAGAAAGTAAGGCCTATGCAAGTTTGGCAACGACTGTGTCGCAGGGAGTTGCTGGGAATGCTGGTGATTTAGCACTCTCACCCTTAGGACTCCACCTCCTGATTTGTTTTCGGGGTTTACCCCTTAGCCTTTCCTGAATAGGTTAAGGTTAAAAAAAAAAAAAGAAAAAAAAAGAAAAAAAAAAAGAATTGAGAGAAGGGAAAAGCATTTAAAAGCCATGTAGCTAAAATGGCTAAATAAACAGATCAAATTGTAATTTGGCCGTTTTAAAGCCGAAAAGTGAACACTTGAGGATATCTTCTTCAGCAGCCAAGTCCAATTGTTGTATTTTATTTTCTGTTATGATTTGCCTGTTGGAGTTTTTTATAGTTAGTGGTGTTAGAAGGGAATATATATATATATATATATATATATATATATATATATATATATATATATATATGGATAAATATGGAAAATAAATCGACAATATAAGTAAATTTGAAAAAGCAATGTTTCCGAAATAGAAGATTTAACGATGGTTTAACATTTCGCGTTTCTTTAAACCTTCATCAGGATGTATCTTGGAGAGAAGAAATGAGATGTCATCTAAAAAACATCCATCATTTTCCTGATGAAGTTTAAAGAAACGAAATGTTAAACATCGATAAATAAATTCATCCATTTTCGGAACACTTGTTTTTCAAATTTTTAAATATTTATATATATATATATATATATATATTATATATATTTATATATATATATATCTATCGTTATATTAAAACAGCTATAAATTATTTCCACCGATATTAACCGTCTTCAACAGACTGTTTTTCTATGGGTTAAAACTTGGGCAAATATCAATATCGAGTTAATGTTTATAATTGTCTAATATAACCGGTAATATAACCTTTCCTCACACACAACACATACACACACACACAAAGACACACATATATATATTATATATATATAAATATATATATATATTAATATATATGAGAGAAAGTAAAATACAAGGTTTATTTTGATATGGCTTTTTAGCCGACAATTTTTGAGATAGTGCCTAATTGAAGAATCATACCTATTTTGAAAATCATAGTTAATAATAATGAATTAGCCGGTATATTTCAAAGAAGCTAAACAAATGAGGAAAATGTCAATCCTGAGTATCCCATTCATGGAACATATAGACATGGATACTGCTTTCGAATGTATCCCGGAAGCAGTATTCCCATTCTATAATAATGAATTGGCGGGCATATATGTTCAATGTAAGTCTAAACAAATTGAGAAAATGTCAATCCCATTATAGACATGGATACTGCTCCGGAATGATACGGAGCAGTTATCCCATGTATCTCTCTC
>CM042161.1:50005760-50013260 GCA_023376005.1 Doryteuthis pealeii
AAGAGAGAGATGGAGTCCCAAGGTGTAGTGCTAAATCACAGCAATTTCCCAGCAACTCCTGCGAACAAGTCGTTGCCAAACTGCATAGGCCCTTACCTTTCCTTTGGACAAACAGCGGCTGTGTGGAGAGGGTGGATCTGCTACTAGGGGTGAAGCTCATCCACCAAAACCAGCCTCAAGCTACAATATTTAATAAAAAAATAAATAAATAATAAATAAATAAAATAAATATTATATATACTATATTATATAATATATTATATATGTGTGTGTAAGAATAGATACAAAGTCATGTGCGTCTAATTCGCAGAACCCTAATACGATGAATATTCGCTTTGCTCATCAAATATTTAAGAATTATTTAATTGTAGATTTGTAAACTCAATATATAATACATTTATTGCGTCTGTATGTCTGTGATTATGCAAGTGTATCATACAATGCACTATGAGAGTGCATGCATATACATTGATTAAGAGTGCATACATGTGCATATATGATAATGAAGATAATATGTAAAAGCAACTATCTTTGCTCGAACCGTCTTATATATGGATAAATTAATAACAAAAATTATCTCTAAAATCAAATTGTCATAGGTAAATAAAAAGCATCCAGTGTGTATTCAAAATAAATGAATAAATATAATTGATGAAATCATTTATGGAAGGATATGAAAGTAATAAAAAAACGTATGTTGTAATTGCCTCATAGATACCCTTCTTTGTAAAGCTGATTCCTGGAAATAAAATTTAAAAAAAAATTATGTCTTAGATACAAAAAAGTTTTCTTCTCCCTTTTTCCGTTCCACATCTATTTTTCAAATTGGTTTTCCCTTTTAGGTAGAAAAGGGACGTTTTTTTTCTTTCTTGTCTCATTATTTATTGTCGCCATTTCAGCAGTCCAAAATAGACGAAAGCTTATTAAAATACGTTGTGACATTTTTGTTATCAATTTTCAGGTTTTGTTTTATTTTAATTTTATCCTAATTTATTTTTTTTTCTTTTCTTTTTTAACTTTGTCTTCCGATGTGATTGTCGGTGGGGACGGAGTTTATTCAGGGGAAATTACTCATTTTGAACTCACTGCTCTCCACCTCCCTAACAAAAACATCAGTATATAAGGGTGTAGTTAATAAATCAATGATAAGAAAAAATCAATTAAATAGAGTTGGAGGTGAATATAGTTGATATGATTCCTGGAACCTAGAGAATTGCATCACACCAACATTAGAAAATCTGATTATTTGCACACACGCGCGCGCGTATACACATACCACACAATTCATATATATATATATATAAGTACTAGGAGAAGTATGACAGGTACTGAAAGGATTTATTGAACACAAGAGAGTGAGAGGAAAGAGTGGAAGTAAAAAGGGGGTTAAGAGAAAAATAAATTAGGAAATTCCTCATTAAATTAAAGAATTCGGAAAAAATCCCGTTTAATAATGTTTGTATTACTATTTTAAAATGTAATCCTAAACTCAACGAGTGTTTTGAAAACATTAAATTTTCTAAAAGCCTTTTTGTACTTTTGACAAAAAATTCAATTCAGTTCTTAAATTACTTGTTGGGTTAAAGTGATAAAAATGCATTCGTTTAATTTATTTTCTTTTTTTACCTTTAAAAATATAACCATAGACAGATGTTTAGAATCAAACATGTGTCCATATTGTAAGGTGGAATATTATTATTGATTTATTCTATTAATAGTTTATTTCTTTTTGTTAGTTAAGTTTTAAGTTACACTGAGCGAGAAATTAATATTTGTTCTAAAAAATGAATTTTTTTTAATGGATAAACTTTTTAATTTGCCTGTTGAGTTACTGGGAAAATAACTGTATTCGATCTTACTAAGAAGCTAATAATTATAAGTGTGTCCTTAATTATAGGTGGAAGAATTTAGTAATCAATTATTCTATTACTTCTGTGGATTATAAAAAAGGTAAGAATTGATTCTGTAAACTTTTACGTATTTTTATTTGTTTTTTTTTTGTTTTTTAATTATCTAAATAGATAGAACCCTAACCCGAACCCTAACTTAACACCAAAACCGCAAGCCTAAGCCTAAGTAAGCCTAAGCCTAGCCCTAGCCATAGCTCTAAGCCTAGCCCCAACCCTAACCCTAACCTCTAACCCTAAATCCTAACCATAACCATAAGCCTAACCCCAACGCTAAAACCTTAACCTAAAAACCTAAACGCCAAACCCTACCCTAAATCCTAACCATAACCATAAGCCTAACCCCAACGCTAACCTTAACCTTAAACCTAACCCAAACCCTAACCCTAAATCCTAACCATAGAACCATAAGCCTCAACCCCAACGCTAAACCTTAACCTTAAACCTAACCCAACCCTAACCCTAAATCCTAACCATAAACCATAAGCCTAACCCCAACGCTAAACCTAACCTTAAACTAACCCAAACCTAACGCTACCCTAAAACCAACCCTAACACCAACCCAACCCTAAACCCAACCAAAAGACGTGCACTTTAACATAGTCCACACCTGTACAAAATTTAAGGAAGTGGGTGACAATTTTACTTTTTTCTGAATTATGTGATATGGAATTACCCACAGTGTCTGCTCGATTTTGATATTCAAAAAGATAAGTATTTTGATATTTCTTTAATATATTCTTTCAATATATTCAAAAGAATATCAAAATTAAAAGAATATCAAAAATGTATTGATTCTATAAACGTACCAGTAAGAGAATGTGTATATGTAGTAGTCTACAGTGTAGTCCGAAAAGTTTGTGTCACACTTGGTATGGGCTCCCCCCAAGCCAAGCAAAAAAAAAAGAGATTTAGAAAAGAAAATTGACCGTATTAATATATAATGTACCAGTAACAGAAATGTTTGCTTAATAATAACAGGGTGGTCTGAAAGTCTTGTAATCCCTTGGTATGAGCCCCCAACCATATCCAAGCAAAACCCCCAGCTATTTAGAAGACAATTAAATGAATTAATCGATAAATGTACTAATGAAAGAAATGTGTATAGTCTATAGGGTGCCTCGAAAGGTCTGTCACTCGTAGTATGAGTTCTCTACCAACCAAGCAAAAAAAAGTATTTAGAATACAATTAACTGAATTAACCTATAAATGTAACCAATGAAAGAAATGTGTGGTGAAATGGTTAGCAAAGCTATTTTACAATAGTCATAATTTAAAGAGCTCAATGTACCTTCTTACTAATAGTGGGAAAATGACTTCAATTTTATGATCATAGAATAACCAATGGGATGTTTGTAAACTATTATGTTTGAATCTTTGAAAGATTTTGATATTCTTAATCATTTTGATATTCTTCTGATTTAAAAGTCAACAAGTACATGTCAAAAAGAGGCTTCATTCCTTTATATACACTGCGTATCAAATTATTAACAAGGTGACACTTTTTCATTTTTTTCCAAAGACTACCATTAGAAATTTAACAAAGCTTACCTGAAAAAGTAATAGTAATCCAAACGTACAGTGTTATAGAAAGAGTGCTCAATTATCTGTGATAGAGCGTTGATAGTGAATTTCATCATTTAAAAAAAATCTATTTCGTTGTACCTGAGAATGCTTTTATTAAGAACATGTGGTAGTAATTCGTCCGCAAATAAATGAATTATAAGCTAAAACTTTTATTTGTCACTTCATTCAACTATATATATTATATATATATTATATATATATATAATATATATATATATATATATCCAACAAAAAAAAAACAGATTGTAAAATCAATAAGCTATATAACTCGGAAACCGAAACAAATGAAAAATGAGATGTACTGCATTGCATCCTAGTAGTCTTTAAATTAAAAAAAAACATCCTGCAACCTAGAGACCCTGTCGGCTGGACTGTAGAATAGCGGCGAACACTTCTGCACAGGATTAAGACCCCACCCCCGCTAATAGGAACCACTTGTTGGCGCGTGGGTGCGACCCAAATGATTTAAACAAAGGCTTAACTTGTAAAGCACAGGAACAAAGAAGATTAGGGCATTCCAATGTGAATCAAACTCACTACTCAGTAGTTAACTGTTTCCTTGTAAAATTTATGGAATTAGAAACAATAAGGGGTTTCAACCTTTATCTTTCATTTAGCAGTAAATAATCTATAACAGATTAGACAGCAAGACATATTCCTGCATTTGAGTATATAATGATGCTTAAGGGGAATCCTGTGGTGATCAGTCTATGAACATCAACACTTCATCTTTGGCCTTAACTCATACTCGGAACGCATGGTCGTGAGGTCCCCTCCGAGTAATCACGTCGACCCTAGTTCTATATAAGTAAGTAAAGTAAATCGACGGGGTGGCCTAAAGTCGGTATCAGCTAGTCAGCGAAGGGTATCTATCCCTTTCAATAGCGCTTAGCCAAAGGAGATTGTTTTTTAACATCTGAGTGGAGCGTCACAACCTACAATCAAGCTCCTACTTTACCGCACAATCCCTGTGCAGCTCATACGCTGAGTTGGCGAGGACCGGTATGAAGCTTTGACTGTATTAATGGCAAATTCTGCAACCTTTTTATGATATATTGTGCTAAAAGGCGATGGCTGAGAGTTTTAGTGTCTGGGTATGAGATCAGTGGTAGGTTCCAATTCTAGAGCACTTGGGGTGGGTATGAAGTACACCTCATTACCAATTACTCTTAGGTCCATGACCTGGAGTGTAATTAACTTTAGGGTCTTATCTATATTTAGATAGATGAAAAAGGTTCTGAACGAAGTTTTTTTTTAAAATACTAATACCCCAAACAAGAATGAAATCAAAATAAAAAAGCCTCGCATAAAATAAACCAAAGTGTTGACATGAAGTAAAATCCAGCCAAACCACCGGCTTAGAAAATCGGCATTCAAAAACCTATGTTTTTTACTTTGTTTGAAATACCAACAAGGAGTCACCAGTTGTATCTATAAATCTAACTCCTCTTTTTTTCGACCTATAACACATAAAAAATTAAAAAAAACTAGGGAGTTGTAGATAGACAAAATTACCAAGAACGGCCTGTGATATATTGAGTTAAAGAGAGAAGGTTACACACATGACAAGGCAGAGACTGACGTCTGGATTCTCCTCTGCTCACGGACACTTGGAGACAAAGAAAGATGGACGCACACGAACACGATAACGGAACGCTTATATACGAGCGCATGCGCGAGTCTCCTCTGGTGAGGAAGCACATAGATATAGTGAAATATAGAGACAGGGAGTCAGTCTCCCGGTTTAGATCAAGGGGCATAGCAAGACCTGTCACTTTCATTTACGTATAACTGTCTCTAGTCTATAATAAGATGACAATGAGGGTTCGGCACAGAACTAAATAAATAAATAAAGGAATAAATAAAAGAAATAAGAGAACGGTGGGCCTAAGAGATGGAGGCATAGATAATGAAGGCGTACGTGTGCGGACTTGGAAGCAAAGGGTTATTTATACAAGTGTGAGAATTAACATAGGAAGAAAATGGCATGTATGTGCTATAGGTGTGTTGAGTCTGTATGTAAATTGGGTTTGTTTGCCATATGTGGATATTGTATTGCATTTGTGTGTGTGTGTGTGTGTGTGTGTGTGCGTTTGTATACATGTGTTGAGTTTGTGTATGTATGTGGTTGTGTGTTGTCATTGTGAGTGTATGTGTTTTGTTTGGGAGTGTATGCACTATTTGTGTGGTGAGTTTTGTGTGTATGAATTGGGTTTGTGTGCATAGTGTGTGTGTATTGCAGTTTGTGGTGTGTGTGTGTGTGTGTGTGTGTGTGTGTGTGTGTGTTGTTGCGTACATCTGTTGTGTTGTGTATGTGTGTGGTTGGTGTGTTGTCATTGTGAGTGTATGTTTTGTTTGTGAGTGTATGCACTATTTGGTGTAGTGAGTTTGTGTGTGTAAGTTGGATTTTCTCAGATCTGTCTTTTTGTTTTACGGCATATCAACCTCAGTGAGTATTTAATGCCGATAAAGTTTTAAAATAAATTAATTTTAATGGATACACAATTTTTTATAAATACATTTTTCTATTTAACCCATAGATTTTACCCTAACAGTACTACCACTCCGGGTCAGAGTCAACCAAGGAGCAATGGTGATGAGGGGTGCTCCACATTCCCCAAGCCTCCAAAACTGGAACCTCACCATCCAGAGAGTTTAACGTCATTCCCAGGAATGTAGACCCTCAGCCACCGCCTTCAACACCCATATGATAAAAAGGGTTGGGGCTTGCCATAATGGCAATAGGGTTGGGGCAATCATATAGGTGCTAGGGCTTGAACGTGACCAGCCGATTGATCGAAGGGGGCCTCTCCGACAGGCCGTCCAAACCAAGAAAAGGACAAAGTGAGTATTGCAAGTCATGTACTGCTCATCCACCTGGTATCTCCTTGAGCATCACGGATCGCCACCCACAGACAACAGGTGACCCATTTGGGGGGGGTCTTACCCCTCTGCAGAGGGCAGTCGGTGCATTCTAACGCCCAGCCGACAGGTCGGTAATTGGGTTTGTGTGTGTGTGTATGTATATATTGCGTTTGTGTGTGTTTTGTTTGTGTGTGCTGTACACACGAGTTGTGTTTGTGTGGGAATGTGCTGTGTTTGTTATGTTGTGTGCATATCCTATATGTATGTCTTATGCTTGTGTGTGTACGTGTTGTGGTTGTGCGTGTTTTATTTATGTGTATACTGTGTATGTGGGGTTTGTATGCACGTGTGTGTACACCTTGTGCTTGTTTTGTGTTGTATTTATGCGTGTGTATATGTCTGAGTGTATATTAGTGCTTTGTTTTTTTTTATGCACGTGTATATATGTTTGCTTGAGTGTGAATATTGTGTTTATGGATGTGTATGTGTTGTGTTTGCGTGCGTGTGTATGGGTTATGTTTTGTATATGGGTGGGGGTGTGTATATGTTATTTCGTGTGTATGTCTTGCTTTGTCTGTGTTATGTGTGCACATATTTGTATATGATGAGGCTGTGTGTAATTGGCAAAGACATTCGAATTTACAATACATGCATATATTTATATGTGTGAGTGCGTGTTTGTGGAAGGGTTGGTGTGTGTGTGTGTGCGTGCGTGTGTGTGTGTGTGTGTGTGTGTGTGTTATGTTGTTTTGTGTTGAGTGTATGTGTATGCTGTCTGTGAATAGCCGTATATGGTGGCTGTGTGTAATTGGGGAAGACATTCGAATTTACAATATATGCAATATATATATATATATAATATATATATATATATATATGTGTGTGTGTGTGTGTGTGTGTGTGTGTGTGTGGTGTGAGTGCGTGTTGTGGAAGGGGTTGTGTATATGTGTTTGTGTGTGTTTGTTTATGTCATGTTGTGTTATGTATGTGTGTGTGTGTGTGTGTGTGTTATGTTGTGTGCGTGTTGTGTGTTGAGTGTATGTGTATGCTGTCTGTGAATAGCCGCGGCTGACATTTATAAAAACGTTAGTGTTCGTTAAGGAAAAGATTTGCTTTGAAATGTTTATTTTGGTTCCAATCC
>CM042161.1:50015760-50025760 GCA_023376005.1 Doryteuthis pealeii
TCTTATTTCCGTGCTGTTTACAATATAAAATGTTTTGTCAAACAAACGTGTCGGAGTTGTATGTTCATATATTAACCATGAATCTTACACCGTCATTGCCCAGTTACTGGTTAAATAGTACCACTACTGTTCTTCTACAAGGGTGACTTTGTTATTTTAATAACCCATGAATGTGGATATGCTATTAAACGAAGAAACCAGACAAAATGAAAACTTTTCAAAGACCTGCTGCAATCCAAAAGTTAAAGAGCACTATATCTTTTAGTATTTATCCATAGTTGAGGGAGAACAGTGGGAGTCATACTTTCCCCCATTGGTATTAGCAATATGAGCCCCCCAAAAGCGGTTCAAAGACCATATTAAGACAACGCTGAAAAAATGTAACATCGCACCTTCGAGCGTGGAAGATCTGGCTTCCAACAACAGAGTTGGTGAGACGCCTGCCACGCAGGAGCTAAGTAGCTCAATAATGAGATAAACAGGACTGCAGAGCGCGACGTCTTCGTCGTCATTAACAACCAAATGTAGATGGGAATTTCCCCTGCAATTGTGTGACCGCATCTGCAAGTCCAGAATTGGACTAATGAGCCACTATAGGGTCCATAAATGAAGATACGGAGTGACGTCATCGTCGTCTACGACGGACTTCCAAAAGATTAGCACTATCTGAAAAGCAAAGTCTCCTCTTGGATTAGAAATCAGGTCACCAGTTCCATGTTTTATGACGATAACCATTACACCCGAGCGCTTTGATTCTTTTATTCTATGAAGAGCTCCCACTCGGTTGACGGGGTTCAGAATACCCAGAGTGTATCCCCTACAGAGGAGTAAAACCTTCTCTCAAAAAAAAAAGTGAGTGTCCTGGTTACGACACTAAAACTGTATCTGATGTGAGACCCCAGTTCTTGAAATCTTGGGTGAAGTAATCCTTTATTCTCATTACTCCCAGGTCCACTCTGACCCGAAGTGGTAGTACCTGTTAAGATCCTATCAATGGGTCAAATAGATCTGTTTGAAAATTATTCGTACTCGATAGGGCCTTGTGCAAAAAATGACCCACTTAAGTAACAACTACAACAGATGTATGTCAAATTAACGTGATTTCCTGAAACATAAGTATAAAAATAACCCAAGGCGGGTTGATATGTCGTTAAAATCAATCAATAAGTCAATTAATTTATGGAGAGCGCTTTGGTAGGAGGTTTCAAGAAGCTCAAAACATCAAAATAATCTCGCATGTATTCCCCAGGTGAAAACCGAGTACTAATGCCGAATAGCGCGCAAGAGATAATATCGTTAGATTACGTATAAAAGCATTACATTTCACAGAAATACCGGTTTAGCTCAGTCGATAGAGCGTTTCGCTAGGAATCACAAGATTCCTGGTTCGATACCGGCCCTCGCCACTCAGCGTATGAGTAGCACATAGATCTGTGCGGTAAAGTGAGGAGCTGATGGTAGGTGTGGCGCTCGACCTCAGACGCTATATAATCTCCTTGGTTTGGCGCTAGTGAAAAAGGGGATAGATTTCCTAGCTGTCTGGCTGATACCGATATTAGGCCGCCCGACGACTTTACTTTTTTTACTTACATCTCACGAAAATACACAAAACCTTTTAAACGCTAGATTGAATTAGGTAAGAATTAGGGTAGTTTTAGGGTTAGGGTTAGTTTAGATTAGGATCAGGATATTTACCGCACTTTATGTGTTGGACACAAGGTTCGTTTTTATGTGGGACCACCCACAAGCCCGAGACTCATGGGTGGCAGGTGGATAAAATTGCGTCGATCCCGTCGGCATTCCCCCTCGAATGGTCAATGTTATGGTTAGGATTAAGGCTATTTCGGGAGTTTCCATAATCTAATACTATTTATACGTAAAAAGCAATTCGAAGGATATTATCTCTTGTACACTATTCTGCACGTGTACCAGAAAACCGGATCGTTCTTTTATGACAGTATACATTAATTTTTAGATGATTTAAAGGGATTGAAAGCCGTTTAGTAAGATACCTTGATCACTGAATAATAAGGCTATGAATTTACACAATTAATTAAAAAAAGAATTATTGTAAAAAAGATCCTGGAAACCTTTGCATTAATTTAATCTTAGACGTGAGGTCGGACGGTTATCTGAAAATTACGCGTCTATTGTAGTTGCAAACCCAGGCATCTGTGTGAGATCAAAAGTTTCTCCTTAACCCCCCCCCATCACCTTCACAGCGTCCCATTACCCCCGCTCCCATCTTCAAAGTGCTTTCGGCCCGATTGTATATCCCTGGCCCATATCCAAAGTTGCTCGGGGACAAACCAATTAGGAACAAATCACTGAGCGAGAATTGCACCGCCTCAGTGATGTTTGACCTTTGCCGTGCCCCTAATATTCGACTATCCTCTGAAGCAAACGACAGTATCTCAACATCTCACCCAACACCAACCGCTTTGTCCCCACCCCCTACAACAACCATCGAAAAAGCCCCAAACCCTCCGCTTTGGCTCTATTCCTCCCTCCACCAGGCTTTCATATTCAGTGGCTGGAGTGGGAGGTGACTGTCAGATATTGACAGTGATTTAATAAAATGCCCTCATCATCACTGGCTTTATTATATATTAATTATTATTATTATTACTATAGGCCTTTAGTGACTGAGATTCCCCTTCTTCCTCTTCCTCTTCTTTCCTCTTCTTCTTCTTCTTCTTTCTTCTTCTTTCTTATTATTATTATTATTATTATTATTATTATTATTATTATTATTAATCAATCATCACTGGTTTTATTATTATTTATTATTACTATTATTATTATAGACCTTTAGCGACTGAGGTTCCTCTTCTTCTTCTTCCTCTTCTTCTTCTTCTCTTCTTTATTATTATTATTATTATTATTATTATTATTATTATTATTATTTTATTATTATTATTTATTTACTCTTTTTGGGTTTTCACATCAGTGTTAGCTGATGGTCTTTCACTGGAGTTTGAGTGATAGCAAGTTTCCTCAGGTCTCCATGACTCTTCTGAGTATTCTGGCAGATTACAGCAGTGCAGTGTTCTGAATGGTTTCAATCCTTCCTCTGATTTCCAAACTTTCCAAACCCCTTTCCAATCCTTTTGGGACTGTTCCAAGTGCACCAACTATAATTGGTATCACTTTGACTTGCATATCCCATAACTTTTTCAGTTCACTTGCAGGATCCAGATATTTATCCATTTTTTCATTTCCTTTAGCTTCACCCTGCGATCTGCTGGAACTGTAAATCCACCAATTGACAAGTTCTTTCTTTTTGTTTATCAACACTAGGTCTGATCTCTTCTTGCTGGGATAAGGTGATCCGTTTTTATTTCAAAGTCCCAGAGAATTTTATTGTGTTTCGTTTCTCATGAACAGATTCTGGTTTATGCATATACCATTTTGTTGTATGGTCAAAATTAAATCTTTTGCATAATTCCCAGTGGATCACCTTCCCTACCCAGTGTGTCTAGTTTTGTGCTCCCGTTTGCTAGTTTGGTACATTCGCAGAGTATATGTTTTACAGTCTCATCTCTATTTCACAAGTCTACATTTACTATTTTGTTTGGGTCTTATCAATTTTCGCTTTCATATAGTTTATCTTTTGGCATTATTTTTGTGCAGCATTTATTAATGATTCAGTTTCTCTTTTGAGGTTTCCTTTTCTTAATCATGTCCAAGTCTTTTCCAAGTCTTTTCATGTGCATTAACCATGTCCAAGTCTTTTCATGTGCATTATTATTATTATATTATTATTATTATTATATTATTATTTATTATTAATTATAGGCCTGTAGGACTGAGATTCTTCTAACTCTTCTTATTTTTCTTCTTCTTCTTTTCTCTTCTTTTTTCTTCTTTCTCTTCTTCTTCTCTTATTATTATTATTATTATTATTATTAATTATTATTATTATTATTATTATTATTATATTACATAGGCCTGTAGTGATCTTAGATTTTTCCTTTTCTTCTTTACTTGTTCTACTTTTCTTTCTTTTTCTTCTTCTTTTACTTCTTCTTCATATTATTATTATTATTATTATTATTATTATTATTATTATTATATTAGTGGTGTTGGTGGCGGTTAGGTGTAGGGGTGGCGTGCGTTATTTTTTTTCTTATATATTATCATTGATACTAATATGTTCGGTTTAGGTTTTGTTTTTGTTTTCTTCAGATAGTTCTCGAAAGTTCATCTCATCGGCACTTCTAAAGACTGTGGCTCCATTATACTATGAATACTAGCTGTAGTACACGCTCCTTTTTTTTGTTTAATATATTTTCTATTTCATTAGTAATGAATCTTAGATTTTTGGTACGCCCAACATTTCTCGTGCTTTTAACTGCACCCCTATGAATCAGAATTCAATAAAACTCGTAAAAAGGAAAAACTTAACTTATTTTTGGCTGTATGATGAAGAGAAAGGATACAAAAAATGAGATGTAATTTTTTTTCTCTCTTTTAAACGGAAGAATTTGTATCTCTGAAAATGTATATATGTATGAATGTACTAGTCTTTTTTTCAAAAGATAGGAAAATCTTATTATAATGGAGATTGTGTGTTTTTCTGTCTGTAACGAAACTATATTACTACTCAAGTCACAATTCCCCTTAGTTATTGACATCACATTCTCCATGATTTTATTTTAACGTTTTTAATAATTAATAAATTTGTTTACATTATTAATACTGTTAACCATATTCTACATACAGAATAACATGCAATTATATTTGTATATACAACAAAATAGCGGTTTACAGTGTGAACGGGAAGGCTAATTGCATATTGATATTAAAAAAATCGAATTTATAAATATCGTGCTCAGGTTATTGATTTCTAACGTGGTTTTTTTAAATGAATATAAGCAAATATTCTTCAATAAATCTTAATGAAGATCTATAACACTGTTACTAGATAGCAATTCAGTTTATTTAGATTTAGTGCAATAATATTAATTAAATGAGAACTTTTTGCCTTCAAAACCAACCAACAAACCAATATATCTTCAAGAAAAATTACAAACCATTTTACATATATATATATATATATATATATATATATATATAGTTAATTCAATTTTTAAAAACAAGAATTAAGAAAGGCAAGATGGGTTATGTATCTCTCTATTTTTATGATTACTAGCAAATAACCACCCTCCGGTTGCACGTATTTAAGTTTAAATGTAATAAAATATTATATTAAATTAGAAAGGCTAATGAAACTAAATAAGAATGCAGATAAAAGATTTGAAACATAGAACAACTGAAACTTACTCCTCCATCTCTCGTATTGCTATTTTTCTAATGTAAGTATTTAGTTAAAAGAGAAGTAAGAAATAAACTTACAGTTATTTTTTTTGTTAATAATTTCATTAAGATTTAATTGAAGAGATTTTTGCTTATATTCATTAAAATAAAACCAAACAGTTAAAATCAATACACTGAGCACATATTATAAATTCGATTTTTTTAATATCAATATGCAAATTAGCCTTCCGTTCACACTGTAAACCGCTATTGTTGTTATTACAAATATAATTGCATGTTATTCGTATGTAGATATGGTTAACAGTATTAATAATGTAAAACAATTTTATTAATTATTAAAACGTTAAAATAAAATCATGGAGAATGTGATGTCAATAACTAAGGGGAATGTGACTTGAGTAGTAATATAGTTTCGGTTACAGACAGAAAAACACACAATCTCCATTATAATAAGATTTCCTATCTTTGAAAAAAAAAGACTAGTACATTCATACATATATACATTTTCAGAGATACAAATTCTTCCGTTTAAAAGAGAGTAAAAAAAAATTACATCTCATTTTTTGTATCCTTTCTCTTCATCATACAGCCAAAAATAAGTTAAGTTTTTTCCATTTTTTACGAGTTTTATTGAATTCTGATTCATAGGGGTGCAGTTAAAAGCACGAGAAATGTTGGGCGTACCAAAAATCTAAGATTCATTACTATGAAATAGAAAATATATTAAACAAAAAAAAGGAGCGGTACTACAGCTAGTATTCATAGTATAATGGAGCCACAGTCTTTAGAAGTGCCGATGAGATGAACTTTCGAGAAACTATCTGAAGAAAACAAAAACAAAACCTAAACCGAACATATTAGTATCAATGATAATATATAGAAAAAAAATAACGCACGCCACCCCTACACCTAACCGCCACCAAACACCACTAATAATAATAATAATAATAATAATAATAATAATAATAATATATGAAGAAGAAGTAAAAGAAGAAGAAAAAGAAGAAAAAGTAGAAACAAGTAAAAGAAGAAAGGAAGAAAATCTAAGTCACTACAGGCTATGGTAATAATAATAATAATAATAATAATAATAATAATATAAATAATAATAATAATAATAATAAGAAAAGAAGAAGAAGAAGAAGAAAAAAGAAGAAGAGAAAGAAGAAGAAGAAAATAAGAAGAGTTAGAAGAATCTCAGTCCCTACAGGCCTATAATAATAATAATAATAATAATAATAATAATAATAAAAATAATAAATAATAATGCACATGAAAAGACTTGGACATGGTTAATGCACATGAAAAAGACTTGGAAAAAGACTTGGACATGATTAAGAAAAGGAAACCTCAAAAGAGAAACTGAATCATTAATAAATGCTGCACAAAATAATGCCATAAAGATAAACTATATGAAAGCGAAAATTGATAAGACCCAAACAAAATAGTAAAATGTAGACTTTGTGGAAATAGAGATGAGACTGTAAACCATATACTCTGCGAATGTACCAAACTAGCACAACGGGAGCACAAAACTAGACACAACTGGGTAGGGAAGGTGATCCACTGGGAATTATGCAAAAGATTTAATTTTGACCATACAACAAAATGGTATATGCATAAACCAGAATCTGTTCATGAGAACGAAACACATAAAATTCTCTGGGACTTTGAAATAAAAACGGATCACCTTATCCCAGCAAGAAGATCAGACCTAGTGTTGATAACAAAAAAGAGAAGAACTTGTCAATTGGTGGATTTTACAGTTCCAGCAGATCGCAGGGTGAAGCTAAAGGAAAATGAAAAAATGGATAAATATCTGGATCCTGCAAGTGAACTGAAAAAGTTATGGGATATGGCAAGTCAAAGTGATACAATTATAGTTGGTGCACTTGGAACAGTCCCAAAAGGATTGGAAAGGGGTTTGGAAAGTTTGGAAATCAGAGGAAGATTGAAACCATTCAGAACACTGCACTGCTGTAATCTGCCAGAATACTCAGAAGAGTCATGGAGACCTGAGGAAACTTGCTATCACTCAAAACTCCAGTGAAAGACCATCAGCTAACACTGATGTGAAAACCCAAAAAGAGTAAATAATAATAATAATAAAATAATAATAAAATAATAATAATAATAATAATATAATAATAAGAAGAAGAAGAAGAAGAAGAAGAGGAAGAAGAAGAAGAGGAACCTCAGTCGCTAAAGGTCTATAATAATAAAGTAATAATAATAATAAATAAACCAGTGATGATGAAATAATAATATAATTAATAATAATAATAATAATAATAATAAAAAAATAAAGAAGAAGAAGAAGAGAAGAAGAAGAAGAAGAGGAAAAAGAAGAGGAAGAGGAAGAAGGGGAATCTCAGTCACTAAAGGCCTATAGTAATAATAATAATAATAATAATAATAATAAAGCCAGTGATGATGAGGGCATTTTAATTAAATCAACTGTCAATATCTGACAGTCACCTCCCACTCCAGCCACTGAATATGAAGCCTGGTGGGAGGGAGGATAGGCCAAGCGGAGGGTTGGGGCTTTTCCGATGGTTGTTGTAGGGGTGGGGGACAAAGCGGTTGGTGTTGGGTGAGATGTTGAGATACTGTCGTTTGCTTAGAGGATAGTCGAAATATTAGGGGCCACGGCAAAGGTCAAACATCACTGAGGCGGTGCAATTCTCGCTCAGTGATTTGTTCCTAATTGGTTTTGTCCTCCGAGCAACTTTGGATATGGGCCAGGGAATACAATCGGGCCGAAAGCACTTGAAGATGGGAGCGGGGGGTAATGGGACGCTGTGAAGGTGATGGGGGGGGGTTAAGGAGAAACTTTTGATTCTCACACAGATGCCTGGGTTTGCAACTACAATAGACGCGTAATTTTCAGATAACCGTCCGACCTCACGTCTAAGATTAAATTAATGCAAAGGTTTCCAGGATCTTTTTACAATAATTCTTTTTTTTAATTAATTTTGTGTAAATTCATAGCCTTATTATTCAGTGATCAAGGTATCTTACTAAACGGCTTTCAATCCCTTTAAAATCATCTAAAAATTAATGTATACTGTCATAAAAAGAACGATTCCGGTTTTCGGTACACGTGCAGAATAGTGTACAAGAGATAATATCCTTCGAATTGCTTTTTACGTATAAATAGTATTAGATTATGGAAACTCCCGAAATAGCCTAATCCTAACCATAACATTGACCATTCGAGGGGGAATGCCGACGGGATCGACGCAATTTTATCCACCTGCCACCCATGAGTCTCGGCTTGTGGGTGGTCCCACATAAAAAAACCTTTGTCCAACACATACAAGTGCGTAAATATCCTGATCCTAATCCTAAAACTAACCCTAAACCCTAAAAACTAACCCTAATTCTTACCTAATTCTAATCTTAGCGTTTAAAAGGTTTTGGTATTTTCGTGAGATGTAAGTAAAAAAAGTAAAGTCGTCGGGGCGGCCTAATATCGGTATCAGCAGACAGCTAGGAAATCTATCCCCTTTTCACTAGCGCCAAACCAAGGAGATTATATTAGCGTCTGAGGTCGAGCGCCACACCTACCATCAGCTCCTCACTTTACCGCACAGATCTATGTGCTACTCATACGCTGAGTTGGCGAGGGCCGGTATCGAACCAGGAATCTTGTGATTCCTAGCGAAACGCTCTATCGACTGAGCTAAACCGGTATTTCTGTGAAATGTAATGCTTTTTTATACGTAATCTAACGATATTATCTCTTGCGCGCTATTCGGCATTAGTACTCGGTTTTCACCTGGGGAAATACATGCGAGATTATTTTGATGTTTTGAGCTTCTTGAAACCTCCTACCAAAGCGCTCTCCATAAAATTAATTGACTTATTGATTGATTTTAACGACATATCAACCCGCCTTGGGTTATTTTATACTTATGTTTCAGGAATCACGTTAATTGTACATACATCTTGTGTAGTTGTTACTTAAGTGGGTCATTTTTTGCACAAGGCCCTATCGAGTACGAATAATTTTCAAACAGATCTATTTGACCCATTGATAGGATCTTAACAGGTACTACCACTTCGGGTCAGAGTGGACCTGGGATAATGAGAATAAGGATTACTTCACACCCAAGATTTCAAGAACTGGGTCTCACCATCAGATACAGTTTAGTGTCGTAACCAGGACACTCACTTTTTTTTTTGAGAGAAGGTTTTACTCCTCTGTAGGGGATACACTCTGGTATTCTGAACCCGTCAACCGAGTGGGAGCTCTTCATAGAATAAAAGAATCAAAGCGCTCGGTGTAATGGTTATCGTCATAAAACATGGAACTGGTGACCTGATTTCTATCCAAGAGGAGACTTTGCTTTTCAGATAGTGCTAATCTTTTGGAAGTCCGTCGTAGACGACGATGACGTCACTCCGTATCTTCATTTATGGACCCTATAGTGGCTCATTAGTCCAATTCTGGACTTGCAGATGCGGTCACACAAATTGCAGGGGAAATTCCCATCTACATTTGGTTGTTAAATGACGACGAAGACGTCGCTGCTCTGCAGTCCTGTTATCTCATTATTGAGCTACTTAGCTCCTGCGTGGCAGGCGTCTCACCAACTCTGTTTGTTGGAAGCCAGATCTTCCACGCTCGAAGGTGCGATGTTACATTTTTTCAGCGTTGTCTTAATATGGTCTTTGAACCGCTTTGGGGGGCTCATATTGCTAATACCAATGGGGG
>CM042161.1:50030760-50033260 GCA_023376005.1 Doryteuthis pealeii
TTATTATAGACTAGAGACAGTTATACGTAAATGAAAGTGACAGGTCTTGCTATGCCCCTTGATCTAAACCGGGAGACTGACTCCCTGTCTCTATATTTCACTATATCTATGTGCTTCCTCACCAGAGGAGACTCGCGCATGCGCTCGTATAATAAGCGTTCCGTTATCGTTTCGTGTGCGTCCATCTTTCTTTGTCTCCAAGTGTCCGTGAGCAGAGGAGAATCCAGACGTCAGTCTCTGCCTGTCATGTGTGTAACCTTTCTCTTTCTTTAACTCAATATATCACAGCCGTTCTTGGTAATTTTGTCTATCTACAACTCCCTAGTTTTTTTTTAATTTTTCTATGTGTTTAGGTCGAAAAAAGAGGAGTTAGATTTATAGATACAACTGGTGACTCCTTGTTGGTATTCAAAACAAAGTAAAAACATAGGTTTTTGAATACCGATTTTCTAAGCCGGTGGTTTGGCTGGATTTTACTTCATGTCAACACTTGGTTTATTTTATGCCGAAGGCTTTTTTATTTTGATTCATTCTTGTTTGGGTATTAGTATTTAAAAAAACTCGTTCAGAACCTTTTTTCATCTATCTAACATATAGATAAGACCCTAACAGTTAATTACACTCCAGGTCAGTGGACCTAAGAGTAATGGTAATGAAGGTGTACTCTACCCACCCAAGTGCTCTAGAATTGGAACCTTACCACTAGATCTCATACCCAAGACACTAAAACTCTCAGCCATCGCCTTTTAGCACATATATCATAAAAAGGTTGCAGATTTGCCATAATACAGTCAGAAGTTCGATACCGGTCCTCGCCAACTCAGCGTATGAGTAGCACAGGGATCTGTGCGGTAAAGTAAGGAGCTGATGGTAGGTGTGGCGCTCCACCTCAGATGTTAAAAACAATCTCCTTGGTCTAGCGCTATTGAAAAGGAGATAGACTCCCTCGCTGACTAGCTGATACCGACTTTAGGCCACCCCGTCGACTTTACTTTACTTACTTATATAGGAGCTAGGGCTCGACGTGATTACTCGGAGGGGACCTCACCGACCATGCGTCGAGTATGAGTAAGGGCCAAAGTGAAGTGTTGCATGTCATAGACTGATCAACCACCAGGATTCCACCCTTAAGCATCATATATACTCAAATGCAGGAATATGTCTTGTGTCTAATCTGTTATTAGATTATTTACTGCTAAATGAAAGATAAAGTTGAACACCCTCTAATTGTTCTAATTCCATAAATTTTACAAGGAACAGTACTACTGAGTAGTGAGTTTGATTCACATTGGATGCCCTATATCTTCTGTCCTGTGCTTTACAAAGTTAAGCTTAGTAAATCATGGGTCGCCACCCACGGCCAACAAGTGGTCCTATTAGCGGGGGTGGGGGTCTTAATCCTGTGCAGAAGTAGTCGCCGTATTCTACAGTCCAGCCGACAGGGTTCTAAGGTTGCAGGTGTTTTTTTTTAATTTAAAAGACTACTAGGATGCAATGCAGTACATTCTCATTTTCATTTGTTCGGTTTCCGAGTTAGTATAGCTTATTGATTACAATCTGTTTTTATTTTTGTTGGAATATATATATATATATATATATATATATATATATATATATATATATATATATAGTTGAATGAAGTGACAAATAAAAGTTTTAGCTTTAATTCATTTATTTGGGAACGATATTACTACCAATGGTTTCTTACTAAAAGCATTCATCAGGTAAACGAAATAGATTTTTTTTAAATGATAGAAATTCAACTATCAACGCTCTATCACAGATATTGAGCACTCTTCTAATAACACTGTACGTTGGATTACTATTACTTTTTCAGTAAGCTTTGTTAAATTCTAACTGGTAGTCTTTGGAAAAAAATGAAAAAGTGTCACCTTGTTAATAATTTGATACGCAGTGTATATAAAGGAATGAAGCCTCTTTTGACATGTACTTGTTGACTTTTAAATCAGAAGAATATCAAAATGATTAAAGAATATCAAAATCTTTCAAAAGATTTCAAAACATAATAGTTTTACAAACATCCCATTGGTTATTCATATGATTCATAAAATTGAAGTCATTTTCCCACTATAGTAAGAAGGTACATTGAGCTCTTTAAATTATGACTATTGTAAAATAGCTTGCTAACCATTTCACCACACATTTCTTTCATTGGTACATTTATAGTTTAATTCAGTTAATTGTATTCTAAATACTTTTTTTTGCTTGGTTTGGTAGAGGAACTCATACTACGAGTGACAAGACTTTCAGAGCACCCTATAGACTATACACATTTCTTTCATTAGTACATTTATCGATTAATTCATTTAATTGTCTTCTAAATAGCTGGGGGTTTTGCTTGGATATGGTGGGGGGCTCATACCAAGGGTTACAAGACTTTCAGACCACCCTGTATATTATATAAGCAAACATTTCTGTTACTGGTACATTAATATATTAATACGGTCAATTTTCTTCTAAATCTCTCTTTTTTTTTGCT
>CM042161.1:50038260-50051143 GCA_023376005.1 Doryteuthis pealeii
TATAACTTACGAACTTTCCAGATTTATGAGCTGTCACTCAGTCGATTTTTTGCTTTGTGTTGCGAGCTAAATTTTGAAGTACGAGCAAGCATCAGATACATATAAGTTCGACGAACTGGACCCTCTAACCTTGATAGAACAATCGGTGTACAAAGGCAAACTCAGTATAGTTCATGTGAATTTGTCTGAAATTTGTAAACCATTCTTCCCTTATAAAATTGCCCAAACGGAAGTGTAGCTGATACCACAGAAGCCTCTACAACTATAAACGAATTATGGAATTAGAATTAAGTTGGTATCTACACGACTTTTGACACACTGTGTGCAATATTACATGATTCACGTACTGACCTTGGGAAAATGAGGCTGAAATACACACATTGCATGCAATAACTGTTTTCTATCTCTGTTGGAAAGTCAACAGCAACAACAATAACATACAATCTTATATATATATATATAATATATATATATATTATATATATACACATTTATTCTTTAAACTATATATATGTAATATATATATATTATATATATATAATATATATTATATTATATATATATATATGTGTGTGTGTATATAATATATAGTTTAAAGAATTGGCTAAATAACGAACCGTTTCAATTTTCTGCCTGTTCAACATTTCTTTAGATAACTTGTATATAGGTAATAGATGCAATATATATTCACATGATTCGAATAAAATAAAGTAATCAGATGGTACACATGCAAATATCAAGGTATAAATATCCGTGGTGAAATGCCATGAAGATAGCATTCACTGGAGTAAACAAGTCACATCGGTGGAGATCAAATGACCGGCTATTGTTAAATAATTCGGTCATCAATCAGGTTTATAATATTGTGCTTATAGCAAAGAAAGGTGACAATCTTATTTGATCTCTCTCTCTCTCTCTCTTCTCTCTCTCTCTCTCTCTCTCTCTATATATATATATATAATATATATATAATATAGAGAGAGAGAGAGAGAGTACTTTCAATAGTAAGTATATATAATTTTTTCAAAACTTTCTTTCATTTACGTTATTTAAATTCATAGTACATTCGATTTTCATTCATCTATCTATCTACCCCCTCCCTCTCTCTCTATCTATCTCTCTATCTATCGATCAAACCATCTATCTATCTTCACCCCCCTCTCTCTCTATATATACACACACACATATATATATATATATATAATATATATATATATATATATATAATATATATATATATATATATATCACTCACTGCTGACCTTCATACTAGAGCATATAAGCCCGCAATATTCTCCATTTTCGCATTCTCAACTGACGAGAATGCTCTTGGTCGTACTCGCAACCCTCCTCATCAACAGATCCCATTCCGCTCTTTGCATACAAAAGCAATATCTATATCTACTATCTATCTATCTATCTATATATATATATATATATAATATATATATTATATATATTATATATATTGAGAGAATATGTACTCAATTGAAGTCGTACCTAATTTTTGAAAATTATTTAATTAATAATTAATGAAGTAGGGGGGCATACCTATTTAAATGTAAGGCTAAACAAATCGAGAAAGATCAAGATTTTTCTCGATTTGTTTAGCATTACATTTGAATAGGTATGCCCCCCTAATTCATTAATTATTGATTAATTAATTTTCAAAAATTAGGTACGACTTCAATTAAGCACATATTCTCCCAAAAATTGTCGGCTAAAAAAGCCATATCAAAACACATTGTTTATTTACTTCTCATATATATAAGGTGTGTCAAAACAGAATCGAGATTGAAGCTGTATTTACCAAGAGAGGAATGAACAATAACTGTAACTTTTTTTTTCGGAATACAAGGTGTGTCAATAGTCCAGATTTTAAACCTGTATTTATCAAGGTAAAAATGAAGAATGAATGGAACTTTAAATAAAAAGGTGTGTGAAAAAATACCGAAAATCTCAATACTTTTTTGACTCACCTTATATATATATATGTATATATATATATATATATATATATATATATATATATATATAGTTAATTCCTTGTTAGTATTGGAGAAATGATGATAAAGTGCTCAATTACTTCTGTAAGAGCTGTATTTATTTATTTATTTAATATTTACAATACATTTAAGTCCGTTTTACCAATAGTTTCGGAACATCACTTTTAGGTGATTGGTCGTCATCAGAAAAAAAAGTGAACGTTTCTGATGACGACCAATCACCTAAAGGTGATGCTCCGAAACCATTGGTAAAACGGACAAATGTATTGTAAATATTTAATATATACATATATATATATATATATATATATATATATACATATATATATATGTATATATATGTATATGTATATATATATATATATATATATATATATATGATTTTTTAAATGCCCCATACATGGGATAATGTAAAAAGACAATTTCATTCTCATTATTTTGATACTACATGACTCTTTTCAGCATGTAGTCTATACAATTCCTCTGTTTAGATTCAACATAACATAACTTAAACTAAATATTATTATATAGTTATTTACTAAGCTTAGCTTAGATGTGGCACACGGACAGAAGTGAGGGGCACCCAATGAGAATCGAATTCACTAACAATGGTTTACGAATCTAACGTGCTAAACATACACACCACGTGAGGCGCCTTAAATATCATTATATAAATCTTTCTTTTTTGACATCTACGCTAGAAAAAAAAACTTCCACCCGGCCGGATTAACATAAAGTATTTTTTGCGTCTTGCACCACGCACAAACCAGAGATCATGCAATTACCCGTGCAAAAAATGCATGGACTTGTTGGCATTCCCCTTTAGGAGTATCTCAGTTACCCGCAAATAAAGCTGGCCCTTACCCCTTTTAGGTGCTGCTTGGAGTGATGACCTCTGGATTATGCGTGTCATTTTTACCTCACCTGATCAGACGCCGAAACCCTTGAATCAGGTAAGTATACTAATACTAATAGAAACTGTTGGTGTTTTCCTGATATAAGGTGTGTGCTAGACGCCCGCTTCTACTTATAAACTCGGCAATAAATATGTGATCAACCTACTGGCCAATCACTGGCAGTACTCTGCTGCTGATATTGTTATTTATACCGGCTGTTCTGATCTTAGCTACTTACAACTGCTTTGAACCTTCGTGGACGACGGAACATAGGATTATATCACTGGACCTTTGACACTACGTAGGATTCCATAACTCAGGACTTATTCACTTACCAAAGGATTCTATAGCTCAAGACTTACTTACTTTAAGTCCTTCTCAACTGGCCAAGGATGGCGGCCAGAAACTTAACAGAAACAACCTCTCATGTTGCTTATTATTGACTACCTTGAACTTAAACATTGGCGTCATGAATATAACTTTCCCCTCTGCAGAGTGACACACTACGGAAAGTGGTTTACATATACAAAATATATTTTCGAGTTAAAACAAAACAAATTGCAGTGGCCTTCTTGTTGATTGGGATATATTTCAACTCGAGTTCAATTTCAGCCGAAGATACCTGTGCTAACTTCATACTAATACTATTAGAAAATACATAATTTCCTATCTTCATCACACTACGATAGCACCGACTACAATTGGTATCTCTTTCGCCCTCTCATTCCACAATTGTTGGTTTTGTGAATTCTCTGGTAAAGATCAGGTATTTGTCTATTTTTTTCGTTTTCTTTCACCTCCCCTCAGTGTTCTGCTGGGACTGCAAAATCTAACAGTTGGCAAGGGTTTTTCTTGTTAATTAATGCTAGATCTAGTCTTCTGGCAGTATTATTATTATTTTACCCCAAGAGAGTTTTTCACACCCACATTCACTAGAGACAGCAAGTCTCTTCAGGACTTCAGGAGCATTTGTGTATTTTCGCCGATTTTAACAATGCTGTTGTTTGGATGGCCTTGATTCTTCTGATTTCTAATTCCCCCAGACTCTTTTCCAACCTCTTAGGGACCATTCCAAGTGCACCAATTACAATTTGTACGACCATTATCTTCATGTTTTTGTCTCTGTTCAGTTCTCTGGCAATAGCCAAGTATTTGTTTATTTTATCGTTTTTATTCATTTTCACTCTGTGAACAGCTGGGATGGCAAAACGCACGAGATAACAAGTTCTCTTCTTGTTAATTAACTCTCGGTTTAGTCTCCTCGCCGAGATTTGATGATCCGTTTTGTTTCTCAAAGTCTCAGAGGATTTTATGCGTTTTCTCAGGGAAAGATTTCGGGGTGTGCTTAAAGAATATAGTAGCATGGTGAAAATTGAATTTCTTGCACAATTCCAAGTGGATCATCATTGAAATCTTTTTGTGCTAGTTTACTACATGCGCACATTATTGTATGATTTACTGTTTTGTCCTTGATCCACACATATTACACTTGCTATTCAGTTGCGTCTTATCTATTTTTACTTTGCTTTTTCTCATGGCACTGTCTTGCGTTACAATTATGAGAGATTCACTTCCTTTCTTGCATTTCCCCCTTCTTAGCTATATCCGGATATTATTATTATTATTATTATTATTATTATTATTATTATTATTATTATTATTATTATTATTATTATTATCTCCTTTTGAGTTTTCACATCAGTGTTAGCTGATGGTCTTTCACTGGAGTCTGAGGGACAGCAAGTCTCCTCAGGTCTCCAAGACTCTTCTGGGTATTCTGGCAGATTTCAGCAGTGCAATGTTCTGGATGGTTTCAATTCTTCCTCTGATTTCCAAGTGCACCAACTACAATTGTTACAACTTTGACTTTTTATTATTATTATTATTATTATTATTATTATTATTATTATTATTATTATTATGTGATGGTATTTCACTGGTGCCTGAGTGGCCACAGGTCTCCTCAGGTCGCCAGGACTCTTCCGAGTATTCTTGCCGATTGCAGCAGTGCAGGCGTCTGGGTGGTCTCAATTCTTCCTCTGTTTTTCAGATCATCCAGTCTTTTTTTCCAAGTTTATTGGGACCGTTCCAAGTGCACCAACTACAATTGGTATCACTGTCACTCTCATACTCCACTGCTTTTTCAATTCTCTGGCAAGGTCCAGGTATTTATCCATCTTTTCATTTTCCTTCAACTTCACCCTCTGATCTACTGGAACTGCAAAATCCACCAGCTGACACTTCTTTTTTTTGTTTTGTTAATCAACACTAGGTCTGGTCTCCTGGCTGGGATAGGGTGATCCGTCTTTATCTCATTATTATTATTATTATTATTATTAGTAGTAGTAGTAGTAGCAGTAGCAGTAGTAGTAGTAGTAGTAGTAGTTTTTTCTTCATTTATGAGCATCAGTTTATCTGAGTAACCACAGTGTTGTCATTTTTGTTTTCATATTCAACTTTAGTCCGAAATTAAGAAATATAATCTTAAAGGTAAAACAGTCCCGTTTCCAAGGTTAAATGTGACATTTAGAAATTGCACCTTTAAATTGGTTATAACCTCTCGGGTCGAAACCTAATTCTTTGATAAAAAAAAAGTTATTATTTTCGCTCCGTTATTATCAGCCAATCAGGAAGTGAATTTTCTAGATATTGCCTTTAACCTTTCAATGAAACGCAGTATGACGTTGAGCGCAGCCTCGTTCTGGTAACTTCTTCAAATGCCAATTTATGCGGCACCTTCCCCCTTCCCTTAGACAAGATTGGTGTCGTGAAGAAAGGGGGACATGCTGCAGCATAGCTAACAGTCCAGGTAATCTTTGTCAAGATCCAGGCACAGATACATAGTTCCGTAAGACTGATGGAGGATATAAATAACTCCACTATTATATATATATATATAATATATATAATATATATATATATATATTTAGCCAATCTAGATTACTTGTTGTATGTTTTTCACGTCTTTCTTCGAAGTAGTAGTAAGTAAAGTCGTCAGGCGGCTAATGTCGGTATCAGCCAATCAGCGAGGGAGTCTATCCCCTTTCCACTAGCGCTAGACCAAGGAGATTGTTTTTGCATCGGAGGTGGAGCGCCACACATACCATCAGCGCCTTTCTTTACAGCACAGATCCCTGTGCTACTCATACGCTGAGTTGGCGATGGCCGGTATCGAACTAGGAACATTGTGGTTTCTAGCCGAACGCTTCGAAGTAGCACGTAACAAATAATAGGAAAGATGAGTTCATGCCTTTGCCAGTGAACGCAAAAAACGTGAATGGGTGAGGATGAGGTAAAGTCGGGTGGGTTGGTGTGTATGGATTGTTATTTTCTATGGGGTCAGTCGGTCTCACCTCTCTATAAAAAGAAAACGTACAAGTACTTATATCAATAAAACTCTGAAGAAGCTTCATCCAAAATGAGGCGAAATATCAATTGAATTATACTATCTGTGTGTTAAATCCACACTTCCTCTATTCTCAACACACACACACACACACAAATGTATAAATATATAAATATATATATATATATATATATATAAAAGTCGTCGGGGCTGCCTAAAGTCGGTATCAGCCAGTCAGCGAGGGAGTCATCCTTTCAATAGCGCTAAACCAAGGAGATTGTTTTAGCATCTGATGTGGTGCGCCCAACCTACCATCAGTTTTCTTCTAACTTTACCGCACAGATCTGTTTGCTACTCATACGCTGAGTGGCGAGGACCGGTATCGAACTAGGAACCATGTGGTTTCTATCCAACGATCTACCGACTGAGCTAACCCGGCCATATATATTATACGTAGTGAGTCCTGTGCTAATCTTTTTCTTAAATAATTGAATATCGATTTTTAGGTGTTTGCTTCACAAACGACAAAGAGATTATAAAGATTTCCTGAGTTCTAAGCCGACTGTTTAAACCAGAGTAAAACACAACATCGAAAACTGTTATTTTCTTTAAATATTTCAACAACAAGATGATAGGAAATATACCCTATAAATATTCATAATACTGTTTTTAAGTATCGGTTGGTTTGTGTATATGACGAATACATGCAACATTCTAGGTGCATCTTAAATATAAGTTTTATGTGGCTCATAAGACGTAAATCATTGCAGTATAAATTTTAAAGAAGACGCGTAGGTGAGACTTACGCATCGTATGAGTGTGTGTGTGCTGTGCGCTGGCATAACATTTGTTTCGTAAGTCGGGTTGATCGTGTGACGGTTTTTCTTGTGCTCCTAGCGAAGAGTCTTGTTTCGGAAGTTCGTGATTCCTAACGATGTCTAATTAAGAATTGCCTGAGGCAAAAAGACGATGACAGGTCTTGTAAAATATGACTACCATAAAATTTGGCAGTTGGTTTGGATGGCAAGGCAGGTCTGCGGTGAATTGAAAAAAAAAATGAGGAAATGGTGAGGGGGGGGGGTATTGACGGGGGATAGAGGGGGTGAGACGAGGAGACCGCAGAAGAGTGGTGAGGGAGGGTTAAAGAGGAGTGAATCTAGAGGAATAAAAATTAAGAAATATGAAGAAATTTTAAAATAAAATAAAAAAAAAACATCGTTTGGGAATAAAAAACAAATCACGACAGAAGAGGTGACAAAAATAGGAATAATAAGTTTGGGAATATGAGTGAAGAGAAAAAGTATATATATATATATAATATATAATATTATAATATATATGAGTTGGCGAGGACCGGTATCGAACTAGGAACCTGTGTTTTAATAGCCGAACGCTTCTACCGACTGAGCTGTGCGTAAAGTAAGGAGCTGATGGTAGGGTTGGCGCTCCACCTCAGACGCTAAAATAATCTCCTTGATCTAGCGCAAGTAAAAGGGATAGACTCCCTCGCTGATTGCTGATACCGACTTTAGACGCCCGACGACTTTAACTTTTTACTTATATATATTATATAATATAATATATAAATATCACCGTTTAGCATAAAAGCATTTACTCACCTGTTGTTTACAGACTTGAGTTCTCTGGTGATTTGTAAAAACAAACACCCCTATAAGTTTGTATCAATTCATTGTTCGACCCTGACTGACAGTCCCGATGGCGTGAGGGTAAGGAGTTTGACAGACGAACATTCTGTTGGGTTTTACTCTCGGCTAGAGGTAATGTTAAAAATGTCGAGCCGCACTGATGAGACATAAAGGCCGAAACACGTGTCTGTCGATGACTGGTATATATGTATAATTATATATATATATTTATCCATATATATATATATATATATAATATATAATATATATATATGGTGGTGTGTGGGTGTGTGTGGTGTGTGTGAAGAGGTGGAGACGAATCCGACGGAATGTAGTATATTAAGAAAATTGAAAAAACACAGGTTTAAATAAGGTTGAGTGGTAAGTTTATTGGCCGACGCTGGCAGTGTTCGATCTATTAATTAGATCATCTTCAGGGCATTTGTTGGTAAAGGAAGGGTGATAAAAAATGTTATCACAGAAAACGAGAAAAGCAAGCGATAGTCCTTGTTAATCAGTCCTGTTCAAAATTTGGAGTCTGAAGAAAGGACGCTGAAAAAAGTGGACGGTTTGAAATATGACGTCAAATATTTTTTTACGTGTGAATATGAAAGTGTGAGAGCGTGTGTATCGAAAAAAAGGAATTGTGCATTTTAGGTGTTTGTGTGTGTGGTTGCGCGCGTGTTGTATAAATCTTTGCGATAAACAACATTGAAACAAACCTCAAGGTTGTGTGTGTGTGTGTGTGTGTGTGTGAGTGTGCGTGTGTGTGTGTGTGTGTGTGTGTGTGTGTGTGTGTGTGTGTGAGCGTGAATGTATGTTCATTAAGAAAAAATGTTTGTTTCAAGTAAGTGGCAGAAAATATTCTTTTCACTTTTGAGTTGCAGTGTGCGTTTATATGCAAGGGGGTAGGGGAAAGATATCTACGCAGTCAAAGTGTACACTTTTTTTTGTATAGTAAGTTGAAGAAAGATATTTCATCCGCTGACACCGTGTTTAATACATCATGTCTCCCCAGTGTGGCTAAGCATAGCTGGCTACCTCATACCGGGATCGAAACTCGACCGATATTAGAAGGATGATGGAAGAGCTACAACGTTGTGCTTATTTCAGGGTAGTGGTACTTTTTTAGCAGTTTCATTGTTCTCTATTTATCCCTGCGAATCACCTTTAAATTGGCGTACAATATTTCACACTTTAAATCAATTAGAAATTTAATTTTCAGGAATAGCATTTGTTCTGAAATAGAATTGATCAATGGACAACTACGATATCACGGGGTACCCCACCCAATTCTGTATTTTGTGTGATCCCCCCCCCCAGTAGTGTTAAATGGATCTATACCGGTCCCATCTAGACCCGGTTGAGAATAACTGACCAAGACCTAAAAAGCTCAGTCTATCCTTCTATTTATTTTGCGGAGAAGATATAATTTATTCATCATCTAAGTCCATTATATATATATATATATATATATAATATATATATATGAGAAGTAAACAAACAAACAATGTGTTTTGATATGGCTTTTTTAGCCGACAATTTTTGGGAGATATGTGCTAATTGAGTAGAAGTAAGTCGACAGGGCGGCCTAAAGTCGTATCAGCCAGTCAGCGAGGGAGTCTATCGCCTTTTCAATAGCGCTAGACCAAGGAGATTGTTTTTTTAGCATCTGAGATGGAGCGCCACACCTACCATCAGCTCCTTACTTTACCGCACAGATCCCTGTGCTACTCATACGCTGAGTTGGCGGGGACCGGTATCGAACTAGGAACCTTGTGGTGAAAATTAATTAATTAATAATTAATGAATTAGGCGGGCATACCTATTCAAATGTAAGGCTAAACAAATCGAGAAAAATCAATCTCTGTATGTACATCAGCAGAGCTATAGACAGGAAGACTGGTTTGTGTGTGATTTGTCGGCTAAAAAAAAGCCATATCAAAACATTGTTTGTTTGTTTACTTCTCATGCTGTCGTGTCGTAAAGTCACCATAAGTGGAATATAACCTACTTAAAAACAAACGAAAAATCTGGTAAAAACCAGCTGGTGTAATGGTTAGAATCCCCGCCGGTCAGCTTGACAGTCAGGGTTCGAATCACACACAAAGCGGTCTTCCTGTCTATAGCTCTGCTGATGAGGCCTAATAGGCTAAAATGTACATACAGAGATTGATTTTTCTCTGATTTGTTTAGCCTACATTTGAATATGTATGCCGCCTAATTCATTCATTATAATTAATTAATTTTCAAAAATTAGATACGCTTCAATTAAGCACATATTCTCCAAAAATATATAGCTCAGTCGGTAAGCGTTCGGCTAGAAACCACAAGGTTCCTAATTCGATAACACGCCCTCGCCCAACTCAGCGTTATGAGTAGCACAGGATCTGTGCGGTAAAAGTAGGAGCTGATGGTAGGTTGTGGCGCTCCACCTCAGATGCAAAAACAATCTCCTTGGCTAGCGCAAGTGAAAAGGGGATAGACTCCCTCGCTGATTAGCTGATACCGACATTAGGCCGCCCCGACGACTTTTCTTTATATATATATTAATATATATATATTTTACCAACCCCGCACGAGCTGGATGCGACACAAGGTCAATTTCTTAAGCGGAGTTCAGGAGGTTTGAATTCAGAGTTTTCCTTCTCCTAGAACGGTTACCTAGCCATGGTTAAAGAGCCCAGTCTGCCCTGCTATTTACCCATAGCTGGAGGGAGAGTAGGATTCATACCTTTCCCAAGGGTATTAGCGCTAAGTGAAATGCAATTAGCACGTCCAGCATTTGAACTCTGGGCGACGAGTCCATTTCCCATGACTTTAACCATTACACCACAGGCTTCCACATATATATACATATATGTGTGTGTGTCTGTGTGTGTCTGTGTAAAGGTAGAGTAGCCAAAACATGATATCAATGGCGCTTGGTATCCGTCAGTTTTCGCATATGAAATGTTCAAACTATTAATCTCGGCAGGTGTGTACTTTTCTTTTATATACTGCTGTGTGTTGCATCATAGAACGTTGGTTAAGTTTGTTGGGATGATAAGAAAGACACGTTAGTTTGTGACTTATTCCGTGTAGTGCCTTCTAGTTTATATTACGTGGTTACTTATCCGATTATACGGTGTACATTTGTGATTATTCGTCTAATAAACATTTCCTCTTTAATGATTTAATATATGATGCCAATCGGGCAATATGTGTGATGATTGGGGAGGTTCCAATTTTTGTCGGGGAGTTGAATTAATCATAATTAATCATTCTTGCTACCGTTCATCACGATAATTTATAGAAATTGATAATTGTTTAAGGTTTGAAACCTCTTCCTACTACTACTACTAACTACTACTACTACTAACTACTACTATATAATAATAATAATAATAATATAATAATATAATAAAATAAATATTCAAGATAAAGACGGATCACCCTATCCCAGCCAGGAGAGCAGACTAGTGCTGATTAGCAAAAAAACTATTGACTTTGGGAAAAAGAAGACCGTCCCGAAAAAATTGAATGAGAATAGAGAAAGAGACAAAAGAATGAAATAGGAACATAAAAAATTAACGAAGGAAAAGAGAGAGAGTGAAAAAAAAAGAGAAATAAAGAATAGACGTATTTTGTTATATATAAACATTAATGGTACCATGTTTTTTTGCTATTTGTATTTTATATATAGTGACTTATTTGTCAATTTTTGCTATTATTGTTTATATATATTAACATTATTTTACCAATTTTTTTTTTGCTATTATTAATTTTATATATATTAAACATATTTGTACCATTTTTTTGCTATTTATTATTTAATATATAGTAAACATTATTTGTACAATTTTTTGCTATTATATTTTTATATATTTAAACATTATGTACGATTTATTGCTATACATTTTATAATATTAAACATTATTAGTACCAATTCTTTTGCTATTATATTCTATTATAATTAACATTATTGTCATTTTTTTTTGCTATTATTATTTTATATATTAAACATTATTGAACCGTTTTATTCTATTATTATTTATAAATATTAAACATTATTTTGTACGCATTTTATTGCTATTACATTTAAAATATATTAAACATTAATTTGCTACCAATTTTATTGCATTATCATGCTTTTTATAAAATATAAACATTATAGTACCACTCTTTTTGTATTATGTATTCTATTATATATTAACATATTTCCATTTTTTTTTGCTATATTATTAATATTATAAAACATTATTGTACCGATTTATTTCTATTATCAACTTATAAATATTAAACATTATGTACAATTTTATTGCTATTATTATTTTATAATATTAAAACATTATTCTGTAACCAATCTTTTTGCTATTATTATTCTAATATATATTAAACATTATTTGTACCAATTTTTTTGCTATATTATTCTATATATATTAAACATATTTGTACCAATTTTTTGCTATTATTATTTATAAATATTAAACTTATTTGTACCAATTTGGCTATATTATTTATATATATTATTATATATATTAACATTATTCGTACCAATTTTTTTCTATTATTATTTATATATATTAAACATTATTTGTACCAATTTTTTGCTATCATTATATATAATATAAACATTATTTGTACCAATTTTTTTTTGCAATTATATTTATATATTATAAACATGATAAAGGAAGATCTTTTGTGAAAAAAAGAAGAGAAGTAGAATATAATGTAATAAGAAAAAATGGATTTGGTTGAGTCATTAATAAGGTTTTTGGTGAAGAAAACAATAAAAAATAAGATAGAAATAAACCTCGTCAAGAATTGGATATTTAAAGGAAATGAAAAAGCTAGTAAATGGCAGAAGACAAAAAGGATTTAAAGGAACAATATAAAAGAAGATGAGTACATTGCAGAAATAAAAAAATGTAATTCAAGGGTAATCCAGAAATGTTGAAATGGTGAAAGAAAGAAAGAAGAAGAAGAAGAACCGACAAAAGAAAGCGT
>CM042161.1:50051243-50056243 GCA_023376005.1 Doryteuthis pealeii
AAGAGAGAGATGGAGTCCCAAGGTGTAGTGCTAAATCACAGCAATTTCCCAGCAACTCCTGCGAACAAGTCGTTGCCAAACTGCATAGGCCCTTACCTTTCCTTTGGACAAACAGCGGCTGTGTGGAGAGGGTGGATCTGCTACTAGGGGTGAAGCTCATCCACCAAAACCAGCCTCAAGCTACAATATTTAATAAAAAAATAAATAAATAATAAATAAATAAAATAAATATTATATATACTATATTATATAATATATTATATATGTGTGTGTAAGAATAGATACAAAGTCATGTGCGTCTAATTCGCAGAACCCTAATACGATGAATATTCGCTTTGCTCATCAAATATTTAAGAATTATTTAATTGTAGATTTGTAAACTCAATATATAATACATTTATTGCGTCTGTATGTCTGTGATTATGCAAGTGTATCATACAATGCACTATGAGAGTGCATGCATATACATTGATTAAGAGTGCATACATGTGCATATATGATAATGAAGATAATATGTAAAAGCAACTATCTTTGCTCGAACCGTCTTATATATGGATAAATTAATAACAAAAATTATCTCTAAAATCAAATTGTCATAGGTAAATAAAAAGCATCCAGTGTGTATTCAAAATAAATGAATAAATATAATTGATGAAATCATTTATGGAAGGATATGAAAGTAATAAAAAAACGTATGTTGTAATTGCCTCATAGATACCCTTCTTTGTAAAGCTGATTCCTGGAAATAAAATTTAAAAAAAAATTATGTCTTAGATACAAAAAAGTTTTCTTCTCCCTTTTTCCGTTCCACATCTATTTTTCAAATTGGTTTTCCCTTTTAGGTAGAAAAGGGACGTTTTTTTTCTTTCTTGTCTCATTATTTATTGTCGCCATTTCAGCAGTCCAAAATAGACGAAAGCTTATTAAAATACGTTGTGACATTTTTGTTATCAATTTTCAGGTTTTGTTTTATTTTAATTTTATCCTAATTTATTTTTTTTTCTTTTCTTTTTTAACTTTGTCTTCCGATGTGATTGTCGGTGGGGACGGAGTTTATTCAGGGGAAATTACTCATTTTGAACTCACTGCTCTCCACCTCCCTAACAAAAACATCAGTATATAAGGGTGTAGTTAATAAATCAATGATAAGAAAAAATCAATTAAATAGAGTTGGAGGTGAATATAGTTGATATGATTCCTGGAACCTAGAGAATTGCATCACACCAACATTAGAAAATCTGATTATTTGCACACACGCGCGCGCGTATACACATACCACACAATTCATATATATATATATATAAGTACTAGGAGAAGTATGACAGGTACTGAAAGGATTTATTGAACACAAGAGAGTGAGAGGAAAGAGTGGAAGTAAAAAGGGGGTTAAGAGAAAAATAAATTAGGAAATTCCTCATTAAATTAAAGAATTCGGAAAAAATCCCGTTTAATAATGTTTGTATTACTATTTTAAAATGTAATCCTAAACTCAACGAGTGTTTTGAAAACATTAAATTTTCTAAAAGCCTTTTTGTACTTTTGACAAAAAATTCAATTCAGTTCTTAAATTACTTGTTGGGTTAAAGTGATAAAAATGCATTCGTTTAATTTATTTTCTTTTTTTACCTTTAAAAATATAACCATAGACAGATGTTTAGAATCAAACATGTGTCCATATTGTAAGGTGGAATATTATTATTGATTTATTCTATTAATAGTTTATTTCTTTTTGTTAGTTAAGTTTTAAGTTACACTGAGCGAGAAATTAATATTTGTTCTAAAAAATGAATTTTTTTTAATGGATAAACTTTTTAATTTGCCTGTTGAGTTACTGGGAAAATAACTGTATTCGATCTTACTAAGAAGCTAATAATTATAAGTGTGTCCTTAATTATAGGTGGAAGAATTTAGTAATCAATTATTCTATTACTTCTGTGGATTATAAAAAAGGTAAGAATTGATTCTGTAAACTTTTACGTATTTTTATTTGTTTTTTTTTTGTTTTTTAATTATCTAAATAGATAGAACCCTAACCCGAACCCTAACTTAACACCAAAACCGCAAGCCTAAGCCTAAGTAAGCCTAAGCCTAGCCCTAGCCATAGCTCTAAGCCTAGCCCCAACCCTAACCCTAACCTCTAACCCTAAATCCTAACCATAACCATAAGCCTAACCCCAACGCTAAAACCTTAACCTAAAAACCTAAACGCCAAACCCTACCCTAAATCCTAACCATAACCATAAGCCTAACCCCAACGCTAACCTTAACCTTAAACCTAACCCAAACCCTAACCCTAAATCCTAACCATAGAACCATAAGCCTCAACCCCAACGCTAAACCTTAACCTTAAACCTAACCCAACCCTAACCCTAAATCCTAACCATAAACCATAAGCCTAACCCCAACGCTAAACCTAACCTTAAACTAACCCAAACCTAACGCTACCCTAAAACCAACCCTAACACCAACCCAACCCTAAACCCAACCAAAAGACGTGCACTTTAACATAGTCCACACCTGTACAAAATTTAAGGAAGTGGGTGACAATTTTACTTTTTTCTGAATTATGTGATATGGAATTACCCACAGTGTCTGCTCGATTTTGATATTCAAAAAGATAAGTATTTTGATATTTCTTTAATATATTCTTTCAATATATTCAAAAGAATATCAAAATTAAAAGAATATCAAAAATGTATTGATTCTATAAACGTACCAGTAAGAGAATGTGTATATGTAGTAGTCTACAGTGTAGTCCGAAAAGTTTGTGTCACACTTGGTATGGGCTCCCCCCAAGCCAAGCAAAAAAAAAAGAGATTTAGAAAAGAAAATTGACCGTATTAATATATAATGTACCAGTAACAGAAATGTTTGCTTAATAATAACAGGGTGGTCTGAAAGTCTTGTAATCCCTTGGTATGAGCCCCCAACCATATCCAAGCAAAACCCCCAGCTATTTAGAAGACAATTAAATGAATTAATCGATAAATGTACTAATGAAAGAAATGTGTATAGTCTATAGGGTGCCTCGAAAGGTCTGTCACTCGTAGTATGAGTTCTCTACCAACCAAGCAAAAAAAAGTATTTAGAATACAATTAACTGAATTAACCTATAAATGTAACCAATGAAAGAAATGTGTGGTGAAATGGTTAGCAAAGCTATTTTACAATAGTCATAATTTAAAGAGCTCAATGTACCTTCTTACTAATAGTGGGAAAATGACTTCAATTTTATGATCATAGAATAACCAATGGGATGTTTGTAAACTATTATGTTTGAATCTTTGAAAGATTTTGATATTCTTAATCATTTTGATATTCTTCTGATTTAAAAGTCAACAAGTACATGTCAAAAAGAGGCTTCATTCCTTTATATACACTGCGTATCAAATTATTAACAAGGTGACACTTTTTCATTTTTTTCCAAAGACTACCATTAGAAATTTAACAAAGCTTACCTGAAAAAGTAATAGTAATCCAAACGTACAGTGTTATAGAAAGAGTGCTCAATTATCTGTGATAGAGCGTTGATAGTGAATTTCATCATTTAAAAAAAATCTATTTCGTTGTACCTGAGAATGCTTTTATTAAGAACATGTGGTAGTAATTCGTCCGCAAATAAATGAATTATAAGCTAAAACTTTTATTTGTCACTTCATTCAACTATATATATTATATATATATTATATATATATATAATATATATATATATATATATCCAACAAAAAAAAAACAGATTGTAAAATCAATAAGCTATATAACTCGGAAACCGAAACAAATGAAAAATGAGATGTACTGCATTGCATCCTAGTAGTCTTTAAATTAAAAAAAAACATCCTGCAACCTAGAGACCCTGTCGGCTGGACTGTAGAATAGCGGCGAACACTTCTGCACAGGATTAAGACCCCACCCCCGCTAATAGGAACCACTTGTTGGCGCGTGGGTGCGACCCAAATGATTTAAACAAAGGCTTAACTTGTAAAGCACAGGAACAAAGAAGATTAGGGCATTCCAATGTGAATCAAACTCACTACTCAGTAGTTAACTGTTTCCTTGTAAAATTTATGGAATTAGAAACAATAAGGGGTTTCAACCTTTATCTTTCATTTAGCAGTAAATAATCTATAACAGATTAGACAGCAAGACATATTCCTGCATTTGAGTATATAATGATGCTTAAGGGGAATCCTGTGGTGATCAGTCTATGAACATCAACACTTCATCTTTGGCCTTAACTCATACTCGGAACGCATGGTCGTGAGGTCCCCTCCGAGTAATCACGTCGACCCTAGTTCTATATAAGTAAGTAAAGTAAATCGACGGGGTGGCCTAAAGTCGGTATCAGCTAGTCAGCGAAGGGTATCTATCCCTTTCAATAGCGCTTAGCCAAAGGAGATTGTTTTTTAACATCTGAGTGGAGCGTCACAACCTACAATCAAGCTCCTACTTTACCGCACAATCCCTGTGCAGCTCATACGCTGAGTTGGCGAGGACCGGTATGAAGCTTTGACTGTATTAATGGCAAATTCTGCAACCTTTTTATGATATATTGTGCTAAAAGGCGATGGCTGAGAGTTTTAGTGTCTGGGTATGAGATCAGTGGTAGGTTCCAATTCTAGAGCACTTGGGGTGGGTATGAAGTACACCTCATTACCAATTACTCTTAGGTCCATGACCTGGAGTGTAATTAACTTTAGGGTCTTATCTATATTTAGATAGATGAAAAAGGTTCTGAACGAAGTTTTTTTTTAAAATACTAATACCCCAAACAAGAATGAAATCAAAATAAAAAAGCCTCGCATAAAATAAACCAAAGTGTTGACATGAAGTAAAATCCAGCCAAACCACCGGCTTAGAAAATCGGCATTCAAAAACCTATGTTTTTTACTTTGTTTGAAATACCAACAAGGAGTCACCAGTTGTATCTATAAATCTAACTCCTCTTTTTTTCGACCTATAACACATAAAAAATTAAAAAAAACTAGGGAGTTGTAGATAGA
>CM042161.1:50061243-50071243 GCA_023376005.1 Doryteuthis pealeii
TCTTATTTCCGTGCTGTTTACAATATAAAATGTTTTGTCAAACAAACGTGTCGGAGTTGTATGTTCATATATTAACCATGAATCTTACACCGTCATTGCCCAGTTACTGGTTAAATAGTACCACTACTGTTCTTCTACAAGGGTGACTTTGTTATTTTAATAACCCATGAATGTGGATATGCTATTAAACGAAGAAACCAGACAAAATGAAAACTTTTCAAAGACCTGCTGCAATCCAAAAGTTAAAGAGCACTATATCTTTTAGTATTTATCCATAGTTGAGGGAGAACAGTGGGAGTCATACTTTCCCCCTTGGTATTAGCAATATGAGCCCCCCAAAAGCGGTTCAAAGACCATATTAAGACAACGCTGAAAAAATGTAACATCGCACCTTCGAGCGTGGAAGATCTGGCTTCCAACAACAGAGTTGGTGAGACGCCTGCCACGCAGGGCTAAGTAGCTCAATAATGAGATAAACAGGACTGCAGAGCGCGACGTCTTCGTCGTCATTAACAACCAAATGTAGATGGGAATTTCCCCTGCAATTGTGTGACCGCATCTGCAAGTCCAGAATTGGACTAATGAGCCACTATAGGGTCCATAAATGAAGATATGGAGTGACGTCATCGTCGTCTACGACGGACTTCCAAAAGATTAGCGCTATCTGAAAAGCAAAGTCTCCTCTTGGATAGAAATCAGGTCACCAGTTCCATGTTTTATGACGATAACCATTACACCCGAGCGCTTTGATTCTTTTATTCTATGAAGAGCTCCCACTCGGTTGACGGGGTTCAGAATACCCAGAGTGTATCCCCTACAGAGGAGTAAAACCTTCTCTCAAAAAAAAAAGTGAGTGTCCTGGTTACGACACTAAAACTGTATCTGATGATGAGACCCCAGTTCTTGAAATCTTGGGTGAAGTAATCCTTTATTCTCATTACTCCCAGGTCCACTCTGACCCGAAGTGGTAGTACCTGTTAAGATCCTATCAATGGGTCAAATAGATCTGTTTGAAAATTATTCGTACTCGATAGGGCCTTGTGCAAAAAATGACCCACTTAAGTAACAACTACAACAGATGTATGTCAAATTAACGTGATTTCCTGAAACATAAGTATAAAAATAACCCAAGGCGGGTTGATATGTCGTTAAAATCAATCAATAAGTCAATTAATTTATGGAGAGCGCTTTGGTAGGAGGTTTCAAGAAGCTCAAAACATCAAAATAATCTCGCATGTATTCCCCAGGTGAAAACCGAGTACTAATGCCGAATAGCGCGCAAGAGATAATATCGTTAGATTACGTATAAAAGCATTACATTTCACAGAAATACCGGTTTAGCTCAGTCGATAGAGCGTTTCGCTAGGAATCACAAGATTCCTGGTTCGATACCGGCCCTCGCCAACTCAGCGTATGAGTAGCACATAGATCTGTGCGGTAAAGTGAGGAGCTGATGGTAGGTGTGGCGCTCGACCTCAGACGCTATATAATCTCCTTGGTTTGGCGCTAGTGAAAAAGGGGATAGATTTCCTAGCTGTCTGGCTGATACCGATATTAGGCCGCCCGACGACTTTACTTTTTTTACTTACATCTCACGAAAATACACAAAACCTTTTAAACGCTAGATTGAATTAGGTAAGAATTAGGGTAGTTTTAGGGTTAGGGTTAGTTTAGATTAGGATCAGGATATTTACCGCACTTTATGTGTTGGACACAAGGTTCGTTTTTATGTGGGACCACCCACAAGCCCGAGACTCATGGGTGGCAGGTGGATAAAATTGCGTCGATCCCGTCGGCATTCCCCCTCGAATGGTCAATGTTATGGTTAGGATTAAGGCTATTTCGGGAGTTTCCATAATCTAATACTATTTATACGTAAAAAGCAATTCGAAGGATATTATCTCTTGTACACTATTCTGCACGTGTACCGAAAACCGGATCGTTCTTTTATGACAGTATACATTAATTTTTAGATGATTTAAAGGGATTGAAAGCCGTTTAGTAAGATACCTTGATCACTGAATAATAAGGCTATGAATTTACACAATTAATTAAAAAAAGAATTATTGTAAAAAAGATCCTGGAAACCTTTGCATTAATTTAATCTTAGACGTGAGGTCGGACGGTTATCTGAAAATTACGCGTCTATTGTAGTTGCAAACCCAGGCATCTGTGTGAGATCAAAAGTTTCTCCTTAACCCCCCCCCATCACCTTCACAGCGTCCCATTACCCCCGCTCCCATCTTCAAAGTGCTTTCGGCCCGATTGTATATCCCTGGCCCATATCCAAAGTTGCTCGGGGACAAACCAATTAGGAACAAATCACTGAGCGAGAATTGCACCGCCTCAGTGATGTTTGACCTTTGCCGTGCCCCTAATATTCGACTATCCTCTGAAGCAAACGACAGTATCTCAACATCTCACCCAACACCAACCGCTTTGTCCCCACCCCCTACAACAACCATCGAAAAAGCCCCAAACCCTCCGCTTTGGCTCTATTCCTCCCTCCACCAGGCTTTCATATTCAGTGGCTGGAGTGGGAGGTGACTGTCAGATATTGACAGTGATTTAATAAAATGCCCTCATCATCACTGGCTTTATTATATATTAATTATTATTATTATTACTATAGGCCTTTAGTGACTGAGATTCCCCTTCTTCCTCTTCCTCTTCTTTCCTCTTCTTCTTCTTCTTCTTTCTTCTTCTTTCTTATTATTATTATTATTATTATTATTATTATTATTATTATTATTAATCAATCATCACTGGTTTTATTATTATTTATTATTACTATTATTATTATAGACCTTTAGCGACTGAGGTTCCTCTTCTTCTTCTTCCTCTTCTTCTTCTTCTCTTCTTTATTATTATTATTATTATTATTATTATTATTATTATTATTATTTTATTATTATTATTTATTTACTCTTTTTGGGTTTTCACATCAGTGTTAGCTGATGGTCTTTCACTGGAGTTTGAGTGATAGCAAGTTTCCTCAGGTCTCCATGACTCTTCTGAGTATTCTGGCAGATTACAGCAGTGCAGTGTTCTGAATGGTTTCAATCCTTCCTCTGATTTCCAAACTTTCCAAACCCCTTTCCAATCCTTTTGGGACTGTTCCAAGTGCACCAACTATAATTGGTATCACTTTGACTTGCATATCCCATAACTTTTTCAGTTCACTTGCAGGATCCAGATATTTATCCATTTTTTCATTTCCTTTAGCTTCACCCTGCGATCTGCTGGAACTGTAAATCCACCAATTGACAAGTTCTTTCTTTTTGTTTATCAACACTAGGTCTGATCTCTTCTTGCTGGGATAAGGTGATCCGTTTTTATTTCAAAGTCCCAGAGAATTTTATTGTGTTTCGTTCTCATGAACAGATTCTGGTTTATGCATATACCATTTTGTTGTATGGTCAAAATTAAATCTTTTGCATAATTCCCAGTGGATCACCTTCCCTACCCAGTGTGTCTAGTTTTGTGCTCCCGTTTGCTAGTTTGGTACATTCGCAGAGTATATGTTTTACAGTCTCATCTCTATTTCACAAGTCTACATTTACTATTTTGTTTGGGTCTTATCAATTTTCGCTTTCATATAGTTTATCTTTTGGCATTATTTTTGTGCAGCATTTATTAATGATTCAGTTTCTCTTTTGAGGTTTCCTTTTCTTAATCATGTCCAAGTCTTTTCCAAGTCTTTTCATGTGCATTAACCATGTCCAAGTCTTTTCATGTGCATTATTATTATTATATTATTATTATTATTATATTATTATTTATTATTAATTATAGGCCTGTAGGACTGAGATTCTTCTAACTCTTCTTATTTTTCTTCTTCTTCTTTTCTCTTCTTTTTTCTTCTTTCTCTTCTTCTTCTCTTATTATTATTATTATTATTATTATTAATTATTATTATTATTATTATTATTATTATATTACATAGGCTGTAGTGATCTTAGATTTTTCCTTTTCTTCTTTACTTGTTCTACTTTTCTTTCTTTTTCTTCTTCTTTTACTTCTTCTTCATATTATTATTATTATTATTATTATTATTATTATTATTATTATATTAGTGGTGTTGGTGGCGGTTAGGTGTAGGGGTGGCGTGCGTTATTTTTTTTCTTATATATTATCATTGATACTAATATGTTCGGTTTAGGTTTTGTTTTTGTTTTCTTCAGATAGTTCTCGAAAGTTCATCTCATCGGCACTTCTAAAGACTGTGGCTCCATTATACTATGAATACTAGCTGTAGTACACGCTCCTTTTTTTTGTTTAATATATTTTCTATTTCATTAGTAATGAATCTTAGATTTTTGGTACGCCCAACATTTCTCGTGCTTTTAACTGCACCCCTATGAATCAGAATTCAATAAAACTCGTAAAAAGGAAAAACTTAACTTATTTTTGGCTGTATGATGAAGAGAAAGGATACAAAAAATGAGATGTAATTTTTTTTCTCTCTTTTAAACGGAAGAATTTGTATCTCTGAAAATGTATATATGTATGAATGTACTAGTCTTTTTTTCAAAAGATAGGAAAATCTTATTATAATGGAGATTGTGTGTTTTTCTGTCTGTAACGAAACTATATTACTACTCAAGTCACAATTCCCCTTAGTTATTGACATCACATTCTCCATGATTTATTTTAACGTTTTTAATAATTAATAAATTTGTTTACATTATTAATACTGTTAACCATATTCTACATACAGAATAACATGCAATTATATTTGTATATACAACAAAATAGCGGTTTACAGTGTGAACGGGAAGGCTAATTGCATATTGATATTAAAAAAATCGAATTTATAAATATCGTGCTCAGGTTATTGATTTCTAACGTGGTTTTTTTAAATGAATATAAGCAAATATTCTTCAATAAATCTTAATGAAGATCTATAACACTGTTTACTTCCTCTTTTAGAAAAAATAGCAATTCAGTTTTGTTGTATTTATTGATTCTAGTGCAATAATATTCATCATTAAAGCAAACATGATTAGAACTCCCAGTTAAAGCCTTGTGATAGCCTTCAAAACCAACCAACAAACCAATATAAACACATCTTCAAGAAAAATTACAAACCATTTTACCATATATATATATATATATATATATATATATATATAGTTAATTCAATTTTTAAAAACAAGAATTAAGAAAGGCAAGATGGGTTATGTATCTCTCTATTTTTATGATTACTAGCAAATAACCACCCTCCGGTTGCACGTATTTAAGTTTAAATGTAATAAAATATTATATTAAATTAGAAAGGCTAATGAAACTAAATAAGAATGCAGATAAAAGATTTGAAACATAGAACAACTGAAACTTACTCCTCCATCTCTCGTATTGCTATTTTTCTAATGTAAGTATTTAGTTAAAAGAGAAGTAAGAAATAAACTTACAGTTATTTTTTTTGTTAATAATTTCATTAAGATTTAATTGAAGAGATTTTTGCTTATATTCATTAAAATAAAACCAAACAGTTAAAATCAATACACTGAGCACATATTATAAATTCGATTTTTTTAATATCAATATGCAAATTAGCCTTCCGTTCACACTGTAAACCGCTATTGTTGTTATTACAAATATAATTGCATGTTATTCGTATGTAGATATGGTTAACAGTATTAATAATGTAAAACAATTTTATTAATTATTAAACGTTAAAATAAAATCATGAGAATGTGATGTCAATAACTAAGGGGAATGTGACTTGAGTAGTAATATAGTTTCGGTTACAGACAGAAAAACACACAATCTCCATTATAATAAGATTTCCTATCTTTGAAAAAAAAAGACTAGTACATTCATACATATATACATTTTCAGAGATACAAATTCTTCCGTTTAAAAGAGAGTAAAAAAAAATTACATCTCATTTTTTGTATCCTTTCTCTTCATCATACAGCCAAAAATAAGTTAAGTTTTTTCATTTTTTACGAGTTTTATTGAATTCTGATTCATAGGGGTGCAGTTAAAAGCACGAGAAATGTTGGGCGTACCAAAAATCTAAGATTCATTACTATGAAATAGAAAATATATTAAACAAAAAAAAGGAGCGGTACTACAGCTAGTATTCATAGTATAATGGAGCCACAGTCTTTAGAAGTGCCGATGAGATGAACTTTCGAGAAACTATCTGAAGAAAACAAAAACAAAACCTAAACCGAACATATTAGTATCAATGATAATATATAGAAAAAAAATAACGCACGCCACCCCTACACCTAACCGCCACCAAACACCACTAATAATAATAATAATAATAATAATAATAATAATAATAATAATATGAAGAAGAAGTAAAAGAAGAAGAAAAAGAAGAAAAAGTAGAAACAAGTAAAAGAAGAAAGGAAGAAAATCTAAGTCACTACAGGCTATGGTAATAATAATAATAATAATAATAATAATAATAATATAAATAATAATAATAATAATAATAAGAAAAGAAGAAGAAGAAGAAGAAAAAGAAGAAGAGAAAGAAGAAGAAGAAAATAAGAAGAGTTAGAAGAATCTCAGTCCCTACAGGCCTATAATAATAATAATAATAATAATAAAATAATAATAAATAATAATAATAATAATGCACATGAAAAGACTTGGACATGGTTAATGCACATGAAAAAGATGGAAAAAGACTTGGACATGATTAAGAAAAGGAAACCTCAAAGAGAAACTGAATCATTAATAAATGCTGCACAAAATAATGCCATAAAGATAAACTATATGAAAGCGAAAATTGATAAGACCCAAACAAAATAGTAAATGTAGACTTTGTGGAAATAGAGATGAGACTGTAAACCATATACTCTGCGAATGTACCAAACTAGCACAACGGGAGCACAAAACTAGACACAACTGGGTAGGGAAGGTGATCCACTGGGAATTATGCAAAAGATTTAATTTGACCATACAACAAAATGGTATATGCATAAACCAGAATCTGTTCATGAGAACGAAACACATAAAATTCTCTGGGACTTTGAAATAAAAACGGATCACCTTATCCCAGCAAAAGAAGATCAGACCTAGTGTTGATAAACAAAAAAGAGAGAACTTGTCAATTTGTGGATTTTACAGTTCCAGCAGATCGCAGGTGGAAGCTAAAGGAAAATGAAAAAATGGATAAATATCTGGATCCTGCAAGTGAAACTGAAAAGTTATGGGATATGCAAGTCAAAGTGATACAATTAAGTTGGTGCACTTGGAACAGTCCCAAAAGGATGGAAAGGGGTTTGGAAAGTTTGGAAATCAGAGGAAGGATTGAAACCATTCAGAACACTGCACTGCTGTAATCTGCCAGAATACTCAGAAGAGTCATGGAGACCTGAGGAAACTGCTATCACTCAACTCCAGTGAAAGACCATCAGCTAACACTGATGTGAAAACCCAAAAAGAGTAAATAATAATAATAATCAATAATAATAATAATAATAATAATAATAATAATAATATAATAATAAGAAGAAGAAGAAGAAGAAAAGAGGAAGAAGAAGAAGAGGAACCTCAGTCGCTAAAGGTCTATAATAATAATAGTAATAATAATAATAATATAAACCAGTGATGATGATAATAATAATATAATTAATAATTAATAATAATAATAATAATAATAAAAATAAGAAGAAGAAGAAGAAGAAGAAGAAGAAGAGAAAAAGAAGAGGAAGAGGAAGAAGGGGATCTCAGTCACTAAAGGCCTATAGTAATAATAATAATAATAATAATAATAATAAAGCCAGTGATGATGAGGGCATTTTAATTAAATCACTGTCAATATCTGACAGTCACCTCCCACTCCAGCCACTGAATATGAAAGCCTGGTGGGAGGGAGGATAGGCAAAGCGGAGGGTTGGGGCTTTTCGATGGTTGTTGTAGGGGTGGGGGACAAAGCGGTTGGTGTTGGGTGAGATGTTGAGATACTGTCGTTTGCTTCAGAGGATAGTCGAAATATTAGGGGCCACGGCAAAGGGTCAAACATCACTGAGGCGGTGCAATTCTCGCTCAGTGATTTGTTCCTAATTGGTTTTGTCCTCCGAGCAACTTTGGATATGGGCCAGGGATATACAATCGGGCCGAAGCACTTGAAGATGGGAGCGGGGGGTAATGGACGCTGTGAAGGTGATGGGGGGGGTTAAGGAGAAACTTTTGATTCTCACACAGATGCCTGGGTTTGCAACTACAATAGACGCGTAATTTTCAGATAACCGTCCGACTCACGTCTAAGATTAAATTAATGCAAAGGTTTCCAGGACTTTTTACAATAATTCTTTTTTTTAATTAATTTGTGGTAAAATTCATAGCCTTATTATTCAGTGATCAAGGTATCTTACTAAACGGCTTTCAATCCCTTTAAATCATCTAAAAATTAATGTATACTGTCATAAAAGAACGATTCCGGTTTTCGGTACACGTGCAGAATAGTGTACAAGAGATAATATCCTTCGAATTGCTTTTTACGTATAAATAGTATTAGATTATGGAAACTCCCGAAATAGCCTAATCCTAACCATAACATTGACCATTCGAGGGGGAATGCCGACGGGATCGACGCAATTTTATCCACCTGCCACCCATGAGTCTCGGCTTGTGGGTGGTCCCACATAAAAAAAACCTTGTGTCCAACACATACAAGTGCGGTAAATATCCTGATCCTAATCCTAAAACTACCCTAACCCTAAAAACTAACCCTAATTCTTACCCTAATTCTAATCTTAGCGTTTAAAAGGTTTTGTGTATTTTCGTGAGATGTAAGTAAAAAAAGTAAAGTCGTCGGGGCGGCCTAATATCGGTATCAGCCAGACAGCTAGGAAATCTATCCCCTTTTCACTAGCGCCAAACCAAGGAGATTATATTAGCGTCTGAGGTCGAGCGCCACACCTACCATCAGCTCCTCACTTTACCGCACAGATCTATGTGCTACTCATACGCTGAGTTGGCGAGGGCCGGTATCGAACCAGGAATCTTGTGATTCCTAGCGAAACGCTCTATCGACTGAGCTAAACCGGTATTTCTGTGAAATGTAATGCTTTTTTATACGTAATCTAACGATATTATCTCTTGCGCGCTATTCGGCATAGTACTCGGTTTTCACCTGGGGAATACATGCGAGATTATTTTGATGTTTTGAGCTTCTTGAAACCTCCTACCAAAGCGCTCTCCATAAAATTAATTGACTTATTGATTGATTTTAACGACATATCAACCCGCCTTGGGTTATTTTATACTTATGTTTCAGGAATCACGTTAATTGTACATACATCTTGTGTAGTTGTTACTTAAGTGGGTCATTTTTTGCACAAGGCCCTATCGAGTACGAATAATTTTCAAACAGATCTATTTGACCCATTGATAGGATCTTAACAGGTACTACCACTTCGGGTCAGAGTGGACCTGGGTAATGAGAATAAAGGATTACTTCACACCCAAGATTTCAAGAACTGGGTCTCATCATCAGATACAGTTTAGTGTCGTAACCAGGACACTCACTTTTTTTTAGAGAGGTTTTACTTTGTAGGGGATAACTCTGGTATTCTGAACCCGTCAACCGAGTGGGAGCTCTTCATAGAATAAAGAATCAAAGCGCACGGGTGTTATGGTTATCATCATAAAAAAATGGAACTGGTGACCTGATTTCTTATCCAAGAGGAGATTGTTTGCTTTTCAGATAGCGCTAATCTTTTGGAAGTCCGTCGTAGACGACGATGACGTCACTCCATATCTTCATTTCTGGACCCTATAGTGGCTCATTAGTCCAATTCTGGACTTGCAGATGCAGTCACACACATTGCAGGGGAAATTCCCATCTACATTTGGTTGTTAATGACGACGAAGACGTCGCCGCTCTGCAGTCCTGTTTATCTCATTATTGAGCTACTTAGCCCCTGCGTGGCAGGCGTCTCACCAACTCTGTCTGTTGGAAGCCAGATCTCCGACGCTCGAAGGTGCGATGTTACATTTTTTCAGCGTTGTCTTAATATGGTCTTTG
>CM042161.1:50076243-50083743 GCA_023376005.1 Doryteuthis pealeii
TATTTAGTTCTGTGCCGAACCCTTCATTGTCATCTTATTATAGACTAGAGACAGTTATACGTAAATGAAAGTGACAGGTCTTGCTATGCCCTTGATCTAAACCGGAGACTGACTCCCTGTCTCTATATTTCACTATATCTATGCGCTTCCTCACCAGAGGAGACTCGCGCATGCGCTCGTATATAAGCGTTCCGTTATCGTGTTCGTGTGCGTCCATCTTTCTTTGTCTCCAAGTGTCCGTGAGCAGAGGAGAATCCAGACGTCAGTCTCTGCCTGTCATGTGTGTAACCTTCTCTCTTTAACTCAATATATCACAGCCGTTCTTGGTAATTTTGTCTATCTACAACTCCCTAGGTTTTTTTAAATTTTTCTATGTGTTTAGGTCGAAAAAAGAGGAGTTAGATGTATAGATACAACTGGTGACTCCTTGTTGGTATTCAAAACAAAGTAAAAAACATAGGTTTTTGAATGCCGATTTTCTAAGCCGGTGGTTTGGCTTGATTTTACTTCATGTCAACACTTGGTTTATTTTATGACGAAGGCTTTTTTATTTTTATTCATTCTTGTTTGGATATTCAGTATTAAAAAAAAAACTCTTTTTAAAAACATTCAAAACCTTTTTTCATCTATATAACATATTGTAGGGTCCGTGGTTGTTTGCTGAGTGTGTAGTTGAAGAGTTGAAGATCCGAGTTTCGATCCCCACAATTTAAATGTATACTACTACGGAAATGTAGTTTCCATAGGTAACAAAAGAAGAAGACAAAATTGATAAAGGAAACAAACTTTATATACATTAATTTACAATTGGTATATTCAACTGTGCTTTCAGTGGTGTTGCCGACTGTATGTGTCTGTACATAGTTATGTGTGACATGTATTGTTTATATTTGTGTGATTGGTTGTGTCAACATTGTAGCAGTTTTGTCTGTGATTGAAACTTGTGATTGAAATTTGTTGTTATTGAGAGAGAGAGAGAGAGAGAGAGAGAGAGAGAGAGAGAGAGAGAGAGAGAGAGAGAGAGAAGAGAGAGAGAATTGGAACGAAAATCGAGACCAACCTGATATATCATTTTTGTGTCTTTTGGGCAGCGACTTCTACACATTGTGTTGGGGGAGAACTTTCGCTCCTACTGTCGAGTTAGAGGGCATTCGCCCCAACTCTATCGAGTCGGGAAGAGCGTAAGCTCCCACTGTCTATTGTTTTTCAGCTCTATGGGCCTTTTTATAATTTTCTTTTTGTCATTGTCTACGTGATCATTAAGCTACAATATTCATCAAATATCAGGTGATTTGCAATGATGCAATATCGAATGATTTTGGTACATTCCGATGGCGTACATATTTTCCCATGGAATTTAAACCATTGTTTCTATTGTTGTTAAAATATTTCTAAACTAATATTGATTTTCTTTTGTTTACATCTTTCTAAACTTAGCTTATATAATTGTAAAACTAGTTATTTAAGAAAACTTAATTATTTTAATTTGCTCAATTCCACATGTCGTAAAAATATAGGGGCCAATCCCTATAATATAGATAAGAACCTAACAGTTAATTACACTCCAGGTAAGTGGACCTAAGAGTAATGGCAATGAAGGAGTACTCTACCCACCCAAGTGCTCTAGAATTGGAACCTCACCACTAGATCTCATACCCAGGACACTAAAACTCCCGGCCACCGCCTTTTAGCACATATATCATAAGAAGGGTTGCAGATTTGCCATAATACAGTCAGAAGTTCGATACCGGTCCCCGCCAACTCAGCGTATGAGTAGCACAGGGATCTGTGCGGTAAAGTAAGGAGCTGATGGTAAGTGTGGAGCTCCACCTCAGATGCTAAAAACAATATCCTTGGTCTAGCGCTATTGAAAAGGGGATAGACCCCCTCGCTGACTGACTGATACCGACTTTAGGCCGCCCCGTCGACTTTACTTTACTTACTTATATAGGAGCTAGGGCTCGACGTGATTACTCGGAGGGAACCTCACCGACCGTGCATCGAGTATGAGTAAGGGCCAAAGTAGAGTGTTGCATGTCATAGACTGCTCAACCACCAGGATTCCAACCTTAAGCATCATATATACTCAAATGCAGGAATATGTCTTGTGTCTAATCTGTTATTAGATTATTTACTGCTAAATGAAAGACAAAGTTGAACACCCTCTAATTGTTCTAATTCCATACATTTTACAAGGAACAGTACTACTGAGTAGTGAGTTTCATTCACATTGGATGCCCTATATCTTCTGTCTTGTGCTTTACTAAGTTAAGCTTAGTAAATCATGGGTCGCCACCCACGGCCAACAAGTGGTCCTATTAGCGGGAGGGGGTCTTAATCCTGTGCAGAAGTAGTCGCCGTATTCTACAGTCCAGCCGACAGGGTTCTAAGGTTGCAGGTGTTTTTTTTAAATTTAAAAGACTACTAGGATGCAATGCAGTACATTCTCATTTTCATTTGTTCGGTTTCCGAGTTAGTATAGCTTATTGATTACAATCTATTTTTATTTTTGTTGGAATTATATATATATATATATATATATATATATATATATATTGTTGAAGTGACAAATAAAAGTTTTAGCTTTAATTCATTTATATGGTTTCTTACTAAAAGCATTCATCAGGTAAACGAAATAGTTTTTTTTAAATGATAGAAATTCAACTATCAACGCTCTATCACAGATATTGAGCACTCTTCTAATAACATGTACGTTGGATTACTATTACTTTTTCAGTAAGCTTTGTTAAATTCTAACTGGTAGTCTTTGGAAAAAAATGAAAAAGTGTCACCTTGTTAATATTTGATACGCAGTGTATATAAAAGGAATGAAGCCTCTTTTGACATTGTATTGTTGACTTTTAAATCAGAAAGAATATCAAAATGAATTAAAGAATATCAAAATCTTTTCAAAAGATTTCAAAACATAATAGTTTTACAAACATCCCATTGGTTATTCATATGATTCATAAAATTGAAGTCATTTTCCCACTATAGTAAGAAGGTACATTGAGCTCTTTAAATTATGACTATTGTGGAAATAGCTTGCTAACCATTTCACCACACATTTCTTTCATTGTACATTTATAGTTTAATTCAGTTAATTGTATTCTAAATACTTTTTTTTGCTTGGTTTGGTAGAGGAACTCATACTACGAGTGACAAGACTTTCAGAGCACCCTATAGACTATCACATTTCTTTCATTAGTACATTTATCGATTAATTCATTTAATTGTCTTCTAAATAGCTGGGGGTTTTGCTTGGATATGGTGGGGGGCTCATACCAAGGGTTACAAGACTTTCAGACCACCCTGTATATTATATAAGCAAACATTTCTGTTACTGGTACATTAATATATTAATACAGTCAATTTTCTTCTAAATCTTCCTTTTTTTTTGCTTGGCTTGGGCGGGAGCTCATACCAAGTGTGACACAATTTCGGACTACACTGTAGACTATACATATACACATTTCTCTTACTGGTCGTTTATAGATCAATACATTTTGATATTCTTTTAAATTTTGATATTTTTGAATATATTGAAAAGAATATATTAAAGAATATCAAAATTATTTATCTTTTGAATATCAAAATCGAGCAGACACTGTGGGTAATTCCATATCACATAATTCAGAAAAAAGTAAAATTGTCCACCGCACTTCCTTAAATTTTTTGTACAGGTGTGGACTATGTTTAAAGTGGGGGACGTTTGGTTTAGGGTTAGGGTTAGGGGTTGGTGTTAGGGTTTGGGTTAGGGCTAGCGTTAGGGTTTGGGTGGTTTAAGGTAAGGTTTAGCGTTGGGGTTAGGCTTATGGTTATGGTTAGGATTTAGGGTTAGGGTTTGGGTTAGGTTTAAGGTTAAAGGTTTAGCGTTGGGGTTAGGCTTATGGTTATGGTTAGGATTTAGGTTAGGGTTGGGTTAGGTTTAAAGGTTAAGGTTTAGCGTGGGGTTAGGCTTATGGTTATGGTTAGGATTTAGGGTTAGGGTTTGGGTTTAGGTTTAAGGTTTAGCGTTGGGGTTAGGCTTATGGTTATGGTTAGGATTTAGGGTTAGGGTTAGGGTTAGGGTTAGGGTTGGGGCTAGGCTTAGGCTATGGCAAGGGCTAGGCTGGCTAGGCTTACTTAGGCTTAGGCTTGCGGTTGGTGTTAGAGTTAGGTTTGGGTTAGGGTTCTATCTATTTTAGATATTAAAAAAAAAACAAAAAAAACAAAACAAATAAAAATACGTAAAAGTTTACAGTATCAATTCTTACCTTTTTGTATATATCCACAGAAGTAATAGAATAAATGATTACTAAATTCTTCCACCTATAATTAAGGACACAATTTTAATCATTAGCTTCTTAGTAAGATCGAATACATTTATTTTCACAGTAACTCAACAGGCAATTAAAAAGTTTATCCATAAAAAAAAAATCATTTTTTAGAACAAAATATATTAATTTTCGCTCAGTGTAACTTAAAAACTTAACTAAACAAAAAGAAATAAACTATTAATAGAATAAATCAACAATAATATTCCACCTACAAATATGGACACATGTTTGATTCTTACCATCTGTTTATGGTTATATTTTTAAAGGTAAAAAAAGAAAATAAATTAAACGAATGCATTTTTATCACTTTAACCCAACAAGTAATTTAGAGCTGAATTGAATTTTTTTTCAAAAGTACAAAAAAGGCTTAAGAAAAAAAAATGTTTCAAAACACTCGCGAGTTTAGGATTACATTTTAAAAATAGTAATACAAACATTATAAAACAGGATTTTTTCCGAATTCTTTTTAATTTAATGAGGAATTTCCTAATTTATTTTTCTCTTACCCCCTTTTTACTCCACCCTTTCTCTCTCACTCTCTGGTGTTCATAAAATCCTTTCAGTCCTGTCATACTTCTCCTAGTATATATATATATATATATATATATATATATATATATATATATGAATGTGTGTGTGTATATATATATATATAAATATATATTATATATATATATATATTATGATGTTGGTGTGTGTGTGTACGCGCGTGCGTGTGTGCAAATAATCAGATTTCTAATGTTGGTGTGATGCATTCTCTAGGTTCCAGGAATCATATCAACTATATTTCACCTCGAAACTCTATTTAAATTGATTTTTTCTTTATCATTGATTTATCTAACTACAACCCTTATATTACTGATGTTTTTTGCTTAGGGAGGTGGGGGAGCAGTGAGTTCAAAATGAGTAATTGTCCCTGATAAACTCCCGTCCCCACCGACAATCACATCGGAAGACAAAGTAAAAAAGAAAAGAAAAAAAATTAAATTAGGATAAATTAAAATAAAACAAACCTGAAAATTGATAACAAAAATGTCACAACGTAATTTTAATAAGCTTTCGTCTATTTTGGACTGCTGAAATGGCGACAATAAATAATGAGGCAAAGAAGAAAAAAAATGTCCCTTTTCTACCTAAAGGGAAAAACCAATTTGAAAAATATTAGACGTGGAACGAAAAAGGGAGAAGAAACTTTTTGTATCTAAGACATAATATTTTTTTAAATTTTATTTCGCAGGAATCAGGCTTTCAAGAAAGGTATTATGAGCAATTAAAACATACGTTTTTTTATTACTTTCTCTCCTTCCTAACATGATTTCATAATTTATTTATTCATTTATTTTGAATACACATGTGCTTTCTTAACTTGAATTTGAATTTTTAAGAATATTTTGTATTAATTTATCCATATAATAAGACGGTTTCGAGCAAAGATAGTTGCTTTTACATATTAATCTTCATTATCATATATGCACATGTATGCACTCTTATCAATGTATATGCATGCACTCTCATAGATGCATGTGTATGTACACTTGCATAATCACAGGGACATACAGACGCCAATATAATGTATATATATTGAGATTTACAAATCTACATTTAATATCTAAATATTTGATGAGCAAAAGGAATTTTCATCGTTAGGTTTGCGAATAGACGCACTTTGTTTTTACATCCATTCTTTACATTATTATATATATATTATATATATATATATATATTTATTTATTTATTATTTTTTTATTAAACTATGTAGCTTGGGCTGGGTTTTGGTGGATGAGCTGTCCACCTAGTAGCAGATCCACCCTCTCCACACAGCCGCTGTTGTCCAAAGGAAAGGTAAGGGCCTATGCAGTTTGGCAGATGTGTCGCAGGAGTTGCTGGGAAATGCTGTGATTAGCACTACCCACCTTAGGGACTTCCAGCTCCTGATTTGTTTTCGGGGTTTACTCCCTTAGCCTTTCCTTGGAATAAGGTAAAAGGTAAAAAAGAAAAAAAAAGAAAAAAAAAGAATTGAAGAGAAGGGAAAGCATTTAAAATTGCATGGTAGCTAAAATGGCTAATAATACAGATCAAATTGTAATTTGGCCGTTTTTAAGCCGGAAAAGTGACTTACTGAAGGGATATCTTCTTCAAGGCAAGCCAAGTCCAATTGTCTTTATTTTATTTTCTGTTATGATTTGGCCTGTTGTGGAGTTTTTTATTATATTAGTGGTGTTAGAGGGGGTATATATATATTATATATAATATTATATATATATTATATATATAATATATGGGAGTAAATATGGAAAATAAATCCGACATATTAAAGAAAATTTGAAAAAGCAAGTGTTCCGAAAATAAGAATGAATTTAACGATGTTTAAACATTTCGGTTTCTTTAAACTTTTTCATCGGATGTATCTTGGAGAGAAGAAATGATGGATGTCATCATAAAAACATCCATCCATTTTTCCTGATGAGGTTTAAAGAACCGAAATGTTTAAACATCGATAAATAAATTCATCCTATTTTCGAACACTTGTTTTTTCAAATTTTCTTATATATATATATATATATATATTATTTATATATATATATATATATATCGGTTTAATTAACAGTTATAAATTTATTTCCACCGATATTAACCGTCTTCAACAGACTGTTTTTCATGGGTAAAACTTTGGCAAATATCAATATCGGAGTTATAGTTTTTATATTGTTAATATAACCGGTAATATAACCTTTTCTCAATCACACCATACACACAACACACAAAGACACACACATATATAATATATATTATATATATATTATGTTTATATGAGAGAAAGTTAAACAATGTGTTTAATTTTGATATGGCTTTTTAGCCGACAATTTTTGGGGAGATATGTGCTTAATTGAAGTCTACCTAATTTTGAAAATCAATAGTTAATAATTAATGGAATTTAGGCGCGGCATTATGTTCAAATGTAAGGCTAAACAATTGAGAAAATGTCAATCCTGAATGTATCCATTCATGGGATACATTTAGACATGGGATCTGCTTCGGAATGTATCCCGGAGCAGTATCCCATTTCTATAATTAATGATTTAGGCGGCATATAAATGTTCAAATGTAAGGCTAAACAAATTGAGAAAAATGTCAATCCATTATGAACATGGGATTCTGCTCCGGGAATGCATACCGGAGC
>CM042161.1:50088743-50091243 GCA_023376005.1 Doryteuthis pealeii
AGTATTATTATTATTTTACCCCAAGAGAGTTTTTCACACCCACATTCACTAGAGACAGCAAGTCTCTTCAGGACTTCAGGACCATTTGTGTATTTTCGCCGATTTTAACAATGCTGTTGTTTGGATGGCCTTGATTCTTCTGATTTCCAAGTCCCCCAGACTCTTTTCCAACCTCTTAGGGACCACTCCAAGTGCACCAATTACAATTTGTACGACCATTATCTTCATGTTTTTGTCTCTGTTCAGTTCTCTGGCAATACTCAAGTATTTGTTTATTTCATCGTTTTTATTCATTTTCACTCTGTGATCCGCTGGGATGGCAAAACCCACGAGATAACAAGTTCTCTGAGATTTGATGATCCGTTTGTTTCTCAAAGTCTCAGAGGATTTTATGCGTTTTCTCAGGGAAAGATTTCGGGGTGTGCTTAAAGAATATAGTAGCATGGTGAAAATTGAATTTCTTGCACAATTCCAAGTGGATCATCATTGTAATCTTTTTGTAATCTAGTTTACTGCATTCGCAAATTATTGTATGATTTACCGTTTTGTTCTTGATCCACACATATTACACTTGCTATTCTGTTGCGTCTTATCTATTTCTGCTTTGCTTTTTCTCATGGCATTGTCTTGCGTTACAATTATGAGAGATTCACTTCCTTTCTTGCATTTTCCCCTTGTTAGCCATATCCGGGTATTATTATTATTATTATTATTATTATTATTATTATTATTATTATTATTATTATTATTATTATTATTATTATTATTATTATCTCCTTTTGAGTTTTCACATCAGTGTTAGCTGATGGTCTTTCACTGGAGTCTGAGGGACAGCAAGTCTCCTCAGATCTCCAAGACTCTTCTGAGTATTCTGGCAGATTTCAGCAGTGCAATGTTCTGAATGGTTTCAATTCTTCCTCTGATTTCCAAGTGCACCAACTACAATTGTTATAACATTGACTTTTTATTATTATTATTATTATTATTATTATTATTATTATTATTATTATTACTCTTTTGAGTTTTTCACATCAGAGTTATCTGATGGTATTTCACTGGTGTCTGAGTGACCACAGGTCTCCTTCGGTCGCCAGGACTCTTCCGAGTATTCTTGCCGATTGCAGCAGTGCAAGCGTCTGGATGGTCTCAATTCTTCCTCTGTTTTTCAGATCATCCAGTCTTTTTTTCAAGTTTATTGTGACCGTTCCAAGTGCACCAGCTACAATTGGTATCACTTTCACTCTCATATTCCACAACTTTTTCAATTCTCTGACAAGGTCCAAGTATTTATCCATTTTTTCATTTTCCTTCAACTTCACCCTGTGATCTACTGGAACTGCGAAATCCACCAGCTGACACTTCTTTTTTTTGTTTTGTTAATCAACACTAGGTCTGGTCTCCTGGCTGGGATAGGGTGATCCGTCTTTATCTCATTATTATTATTATTATTATTATTATTATTAGTAGTAGTAGTAGTAGCAGTAGCAGTAGTAGTAGTAGTAGTTTTTTCTTCATTTATGAGCATCAGTTTATCTGACAAACCACAGTGTGGTCATTTTTGTTTTCATATTCAACTTTAGTCCGAAATTAAGAAATATAATCTTAAAGGTAAAACAGTCCCGTTTCCAAGGTTAAATGTGACATTTAGAAATTGCACCTTTAAATTGGTTATAACCTCTCGGGTCGAAACCTAATTCTTTGATAAAAAAAAAAAAGTTATTATTTTCGCTCCGTTATTATCAGCCAATCAGGAAGTGAATTTTCTAGATATTGCCTTTAACCTTTCAATGAAACGCAGTATGACGTTGAGCGCAGCCTCGTTCTGGCAACTTCTTCAAATGCCAATTTATGCGGCACCTTCCCCACTTCCCTTAGACAAGATTGGTGTCGTGAAGAAAGGGGGACATGCTGTATGTAGCATAGCTAACAGTCCAGGTAATCTTTGTCAAGATCCAGGCACAGATACATAGTTCCGTAAGACTGATGGAGGATATAAATAACTCCACTATATATATATATATATATATATATATATATATATATATATATATATGATAGTACGCAAAGAGTTTGTTTGATATGGCTATGCCGACAATTTTGGGGAGAATATGTGCTTAATGGAAGTCATACCTAATTTGAAAATTAATTAGTTGATAATTAATGAATTATGCGAATATATCTGTTTAAATGTGAAGCGTAAACAAATCGAGAAAAAGTCATTCTTTCTACATGTTTGCGTACTATCATACTGTCGTGTAGCAAGTCTCCAAAAATGTAGGATATATGAATTTATACACAAAGCGAGAAAACTGGAGGGCCTGCTAGTGTAACAGTTAGAATCCCCGACTGTCAGCCAGGCAGTTAGGGTTTGAATCACACACAAAGCGGCTTCGAGTTTATAACTCTGCTGATAAGGCATAATAGGCCGAAATGTACATTCAGAGAATGACTTTTTCTCGATTTGTTTACGCTTCAAATTAAAACATATATATTTGCCTAA
>CM042161.1:50096243-50113743 GCA_023376005.1 Doryteuthis pealeii
TGTTGCATCATAGAACGTTTGGTTAAGTTTGTTAGGGATGACGGGAAAGACACGTTAGTTTGTAACTTATTCCGTGTAGTGCCTTCTAGTTTATATTACGTGGTTTACCTATCCGATTATACGGTGTACATTTTGGGATTATTCGTCTAATAAACATTTCCTCTTTAATGATTTAATATGTGATGCCAAATCGGAGCAAATGTGTGGATGATTGGGGAGGTTCCATGTTTGTTTGTCGGGGAGTTTGAATTAATCATAATTAATCACTTTCTTGCTACCGTTTCATCACGATAAGTTATAGAAATTGATAATTGTTTAAGTTTTAAAACCTCTTCTACTACTACTACTACTACTACTACTACTACTACTACTACTACTAATAATAATAATAATAATGATAATGATAATAATAATAATAATAATAATAATAATTTCAAGATAAAGACGGATCACCCTATCCCAGCCAGGAGAGCAGACCTAGTGCTGATTAGCAAAAAAAAAAAAAAAAAGAAAAAAAAAAAAAAGAGAACGTGTCAACTATTGGACTTTGGAAAAAGAAGACGTCCCGAAAAAAAAATTGAATGAGAATAGAGAAACAGACAAAAGAATGAAATAGGAACAAAAAAAATTAACGAAGGAAAAGAGAGAGAGAGAGAAAAAAAAGAAGAAAATAAAGAATAGAACGTATTTTATATATATTAAACATTATTTGTACCAATTTTTTTTCTATTATTATTTTATATACATTAAACATTATTTGTACCAATTTTTTTGCTATTATTATTTTATATATATTAAACATTATTTGTACCAATTTTTTTTTGCTTTATTATTTTATATATAATAAACATTATTTTTACCACTTTTTTTGCTATTATTATTTTAAATATATTAAACATTATTTGTACCGATTTTATTTCTATTATTATTTTATAAATATTAAACATTATTTGTACCAATTTTATTGCTATTATTATTTTATAAATATTAAACATTATTTGTACCAATCTTTTTGCTATTATTATTCTATATATATTAAACATTATTTGTACCAATTTTTTTGCTATTATTATTCTATATATATTAATCATTATTTGTACCAATTTTTTTGCTATTATTATTTTATAAATATTAAACATTATTTGTACCAATTTTTTGGCATTATTATTTTATATATATTATTATATATATTAAACATTATTCGTACCAATTTTTTTTGCTATTATTATTTTATATATATTAAACATTATTTGTACCAATTTTTTTGCTATTATTATTATATATATATTAAACATTATTTGTACCAATTTTTTTGCAATTATTATTTTATATATATTAAACATGATAAAGGAAATCTTTTGTGAAAAAAGAAAGAGAAAGTAGAAATATATGGGTAATAAAAAGAAAAAATGGAATTTTGTGTTAGAGTCATTAATAAGGTTTTTTGGTGGAAGAAAAACAATAAAAAATAAGATAGAAATAAACCTCGTCAAGAATTGGATATTTAAAGGAAATGAAAAAGGCAGTAAATGGCAGAAGACAAAAAGGATTTAAAGGAACAATATAAAAAGAAGATCAGTACATTGCAGAAATAAAAGAAAATATAATTCAAGGGAGGTAATCCGGAAATGTTAGATTGGAAAAGAAAGAAAGAACGAAGGAACAAACAAAAGAAAGCGTGAATGAGATAAAGGAACTGTCATTCAATGAAGATAATCTTTAAATTTCTAAAAGTGAAAGAAAGAAAGAAAGAAGAGCGAACGAATGAATGAAAGAAAGAAAGAAAGAAAGAAGAAAGAAAGAAAAAAAGAAAGAAAGAAAGAAAGAAAAATGGAAATATTACAGAACGAAGAAAGGAAAGAAGGAAGGGAAGAGAAAATAGAGAAGAAAAATGTCAAGAAATAAATAAAGAAAAAAGAAAATTATTAAAGAAAAGTAACAAAAAACAAAAACAAAAAAGGAATAGCTAACGTAAATGAAATGCAACTCCAAGGGAAATACCGGAGGAAAAAGAAACAGACCCGAATAGGAAGGGATATATATATATATATATATATATATATATATATATATATATATATATATATAAAGAGAGAGAGAGAGAGAGAGAGAGAGAGAGAGAGAGAGAGAGAGAGAGAGAGAGAGAGAGAGAGAGAGAGTGAGGGGGGGGAGGGACATTATTTTAATGATAGCCACCACTCCAGCATTAGTGATCCTGGCTAACTTTTACATCAGGAGCAAAAAATAAATAAACAAATAAATAACCGAATTAAAAAAAAATCAACGAGCAAATAAGAGAAGAAAACTGCGCAAGAAAGATGAAAGGAAAAGAAGAATTTGAAAAAAAAATATAAGAAATATACTTACTTCGTTTCTTTATTTAAAAATATTTCTGTCATTAGTCAGGAATTTAACAAATGTGAGACTCCGAATGGATTGCATCGCAGGAAATGATCTTTTTTTTTTTGATAATATGAAGCAGTAAAACAAAATATTTACATGTATTTAAAGACACGCGTATCAATTCAAGAACACTCTCTTTACAGCATTCATTATTACACGCACGCACGCACACACACACACACACACACATACACACACACCTATGTATATATATATGCATATTTGTGTGTGTGGGTGTATGTGTGTATGTAAGTATGCATCAGTATATGTACGTATGCGTTGTGATATCTATCAACCATATGTATCTCTCTATCGCCTATAAATAATTATACGCTAATAATTAGAAAAAAAAGGTTTATTTATGTGCATTAGTGTGTGAGTGTGTGTGTGTGTGTGTGTTTGTGTTTGTGTGCGTATGTGGGTATGTATGAGCATCACTGATTGTACATGTGCGTAGCGTGTGTTTGTGTGTGTGTATGTATGTGTGTGTGTGTGTGTGTGTGTAGATATATCTATCTACCGGATGGATCTTTCTATCACCCATGAATAAGTATACACTAACAATTAAAATTATAAAGTAAATCATTTATGTGTATTAGTGTTTGTGTGTGTGTGTGTGTGTGTGTGTGTATGTGTGTTTGTGTGTGCGTGCGTGCGGATAAGTATGTGAATCAGTGTCTGTACCTGTGTATAGTGTGGGTGTGTATGTATGTGTGTGTGTGTAGATATCTTTCTACCGAATGTATCTATCTATCGGTCATAAATTAATACACCCAAGCAATTAAAAAATATATAAAGTTAATTTTTATGTGTATGTGTATGTGTGTGTGTGTGTGTGTGTGTGTAGTGTGTGTGTGTGTGTGTGTATCTTATTGTCTGTGCGTGTGCGTTGTGTATGTGTATCTATCTATCTACCATAAATAAGTAAACCCAAACAATTTAAACAATATAAAGTTAATTTATTTATGTGTGCATGTGCGTGTTTGTATTAGTGTGTGTGCGTGTATGTGTATTAAATGTGTGTATGTGTGCGTGGTGTGTATGAATCTATCTATCTTATCACCCATAAATAAGTACATCCTAATATTTTCAAAATATAAAGTTATAAGAATAGGAAAGGCCTGGTCGGCCATAAACAGATTATCAGTCATATGGAAATCCGATCTCACTGACAAGTTAAAGTGGCAATTCTTCCAATCTGTGGTTATATCAGTACTACTGTATGGCTGGACCATTTGGACCCTAACGAAGCTCATCGAGAATAAGCTAGATGGGAGCTGCACATGGAATGCTGCGTGCGGTCTTGAACAAGTCGTGGAAACAGCACCCTACAAGGAAGCAGCTGTATGGCCACCTGCCCCCCATCTCACAAACCATCCGAGTCAGACGGACAAGGCATGCTGGACACTGTTGAAGGTTCAAGGACGAGCTCATAAGCGACGTTCTCATGTGGAAGCCAACACGTGGACATGGCTAATGTCGGCCGCCCGCCTACATTGACCTGCGAGGATAGTGGATGCTGCGCAGAGGACCTCCCTGGGTGGGGATAATGATAGGGAGGGTTGGCGAGAGATTGTCATGGATATCCGTGCTAATTGACCGACATGATGATGATGATGATGATGATGATGATGATGAAAATTATTTTTATACGTACCTATACTTATTCGTTCATATACGTGACCGTGTGCGGTAGTTCATTACAAGAGGATGGTGTGATACGTGGGCGAGTAGGGATAGAATGGATCATTATGGACTATTAATAAAAGAATTAAAAATTTGCTGTCGTAAATTCAAAGGGATTTGTCTAGACGATAGGTGACTAATACGCTGCCTTAAAACCAATGGTAACAAACGCTTTTTAATTCAATAGTATTTCATAAATAAATAAATAAAGGTATTACACCTGTAATCGAGCATTTTATTTTCCTTTGTATTCTCGTTTATTGTCAGTATCAGCCGGAGAACAAGAGAATCTATCCCCTTTTCACCAGCACTAGACCAGGGAGTGTTTTTGCTGAAGTAGAACGCCACACCTACCACCCACTTTGCTAAACAGATCAGATTACCCAATCTTAGCTACAATGCACTGAGTAGGCGGGGACCAGTATCGAACGAGGAACCTTGCGATCCCTTGACAGGTGCTTCACCGACTGAGATAAACCGGACCTTATATATATATATATATATATATATATATATATATATATATGTGTGTGTGTGTGTGTGTGTGTGTGTGTGTGTGTGTGTGTAGGAGTGTAAAAGTGCAATGTATGTGTGTGTGTTTTAATGTAGCACACAGTTTGGTGTCCATTGAATCATTTTTGTCTCTCTCTCTCTCTCTTCTCTATATATATATATATATATATATATATATATATATACGGAGAGAGAGAGAGAGAGAGAGAGAGAGAGAGAGAGAGAGAGAGAGAGAGAGAGAGGGGGGGGGTGAAAAAAAAAAAAAAACAGAATCAAAATTCTGTTTTTTTGTCACTCTGTGTATATATATATATATATATATAATATTGTTAGTCGAGGAAAATTTAAGGGTATACCATGATTTCAATCCAATTGGATTATATATATATATATATATAATATATATATATATATATACCAAAAGCCAGCGCTCCCGTGAATAAATACTGCAGCGGATAGAATATATACATTAATACATCCCACGATTCAACGCCCAATATTCATTCAGTTTTATATATATATATATATATATATATATATATATATATATATATATATATATATATATATATATATTACGACTCCAGTATGAACACACACCTTACTTCTGTTCATAGGTTCCCAGTCAAATTTCCCTGGCATTCATAGAAAAATAAATAAATAAAAGAAACTTAGATTTAAGTAATATGCAATGGGGAAAAATTGCAGCTTAAAATGATTGATGAAACCACTAAATATCCTTATGATTCGACAAAGTATTACTACCCATTTTCATTCCCCACGGGGTCTCCTGGACTTTTATGGAAATATAGAGGACGTTTCTACTAAGATGCAATTTCTTCTCCACTTACAATAACCACTACATAATCTGTTTGCCTACAGCAATCATTACATTTGTATGCTTATAGAATCCGCGGTATCTCTAAATATAAAACAAATAATAAACTAAGAAATTAATAATAAATTATGTTATAAAAATACTGAATTTGAAAATATCCCCTTTTACAAAAAATTGGAACATATTTTGTCTTTTACTTAGCAAGTTTTTATTGGTAGTTTAAACCCAATATATCTTTAAATAGAACTCGTTTAAATCTTTCTACGAAACTAAAAAAATAATAATAACAAATTATGTTATAAAAAATACTGAATTCGAAAATATGCTTTTTATAATAAGCTATAAGATGTCTTGAAAAAAGTATATCTATTTACAATCTGCAACACCGTTGAGACCTATATTGCGTTTTACTCATCATGTTTTATTGGTAGTTTAAACCCATTATATTGTTAAATAGAGCTCGTTTAAATTTTTCTTTCGCTCATTTTTTATCTCCCTCCACTAGGAAACGTATTTATCTTGCAATAACATGAACGCATTGCTTTAAAAAAGAGCCATAATAGTACTATGTACTGCAGGAATAATAATTTCAAGTTGTATTTATATATATATATATATATATATATATATATATATATATATATATAAGATTATTATTTTTTGTTACTTGAAACTTGGGAAAGGCATGAATCCAACTATTCTCCTTCCAGCTATGGGAAAAGGATAGGGGTACTTTTGTATTCCAGCCAGAAGGAGAATCAAAAACTCCGAATTTAAGCCCCACATAAAAATCCACCTAGTCGCGTATCCTGCTTGTGCAAAGGGGTATATATATATATATATATATATATATATATATATATATATATATATATATATATATATATATATATATATATAGGTGTCTCAAATAAGTATCCAGATTGAAGTTATATTTACAAAGATATGAATGAACAATTCAACCTCAATTTTTCTCCAAATACATGGTGTCAAAAAGTACAGATTTTAAAGCTGTATTTAGCATGGTAAAAATGAAGAATGAATGTAACGTTAATTTTTTCAGAATTCTAGCTGTGTTAAAATGTTCCCAAAATCTCGATATATTTTTGACACGCCCTGGTGTAATGGTTTGACAGTCAGGGTTCAAATCACACACAAAGCAGTCTTCCTGTCTATGGCTCTGCTGATGAGACCTAATTGGCCGAAATGTACATACAGAGATTGATTTTTCTCGTTTCTTTTAGCCTTACATTTGAATAGGTATGCCCGCCTAATTCATTATTATTTAATTAATTTTCAAAAATTAGATACGACTTCAATTAAGCACATATTCTCCCAAAAATTGTTGGCTAAAAAAGCCATATCAAAAATACATTGTTTGTTTGTTTACTTCTCATATATATATATATATATATATATATATATTTAAAAAAATTAAATCTAATTACTATTAAAAGCCTTTTTGTAAGATATCTTACCCCTCTGCGTAATCTAAGCCCCACCGACTGAGCGTTCTTTGGATTTGAGAAAATGCGCGGAATTCCTTACTTGTCAATTACAATAAGTGAACCAAAAGAATTGCTCTTGTTATTGATCTTGTCTCTTGAAACTATGACATCTGATAAACCGACATAACAGTTAATGTGACTCTTCTCTACTTCACTATAGAACGGACTCCAGGGCATGGGCCTCTCTATCTCAGTCCATTCCTATCTATAGATTTTAGTCTGTTCAAATCTATGGGTTCAGTGATATTTGTGCCCATCTGCCTATCCAGCTGAGCAGAATTTGATGGATCAATAAATCGATCGGTTTCTGTATCTCCTTTCAATCGTTCACCACTTTCCAATGCATGTCTATTTAGAGATAGCACGCTCGGTTCTTTCTTTCAACCATTGTATTTCAAGGAACACAGGAAGTTCCATTACTTGTTACAATGGAACGACTGGGAAATTAAGGCATTATAACGACCTTAACAGTATCTATTTAAGTCTGTTCCTATCAATCTATCTATCCATCTATCTACGAGGGCATGTTAAAAAGTTCGCGACCTAACTAAGAAAGGAATGAATTTGAATTTGTAATATAAGATTAAAGTATATTGAATTTACAATGGAAAGTTTGGGGAATTAAGGCCTTATAAAGACCTTAACAATAACTGTTTAAGTCTGTTCCTATCTATCTATCTATCTATCTATCTATCTACGAGGGCCGGTTAAAAAGTTCGCGACCTAACTAAGAAAGGAATGAATTTGAATTTGTAATGTAAGATTAAAGTATATTGAATTTACAATGGAAAGTTTGGGGAATTAAGGCCTTATAAAGACCTTAAAAATATCTGTTTAAGTCTGTTCCTATCTATCTATCTATCTATCCATCTATCTAGGAGAGCCGGTTAAAAAGTTCGTGACCCAAGTAAGAAAGAATGAATTTGAATTTGCATTATAAAGACCTTAACAGTATCTGTATGAGTCTATTCTTATCTATCTATCTATCTATCTATCTATCTACGAGGGTCGGTTAACAAGTTCGTGACCCAAGTAAGAAAGGAATGAATTTAACAGGCCCAGAACTTTTTAACAGACAGACAGACAGACAGATAGATAGATAGATAGATAGATACTTACTTAGATACTGTTAAGGTCGATATAATTCCTGGACGAAGCTGTTTGCATTTCCCATGAAGCTAATACCTTTGCAAAAGGTATGGATCCACTTCTCCCTCCAGCTATGGATAAATAGCAGAGAAGACTGAGCTCTTTAACCATGGCTCTAGAAGAAGGAAAACTCTGAATTCAAACCTGTTAAACTCTGCTTAAATAAATTGACCTTGTGTCGCATCCTGCTCGTGCGGAGGGTTTGGTAAATTATATATATGATACTATTTCTGGGGAAATTTATGGGTCTATCACTGTTTCCATCGTTGGGATCTCTTTTGGACCCCAGGTTTTACTGGACTAAGTTAAAACTACTACTATTTATTCTTATTTGCCATTAGGTAAACGGGAATGTTTGAGCTAATATAGATTTACGGACACGACACTGCTCTTGGTATTTCCACTAAACTTTTGGTGTCCAAGACACGCTACATGAGTGGCAACACCTCGACCAATACAAGTTATAGGTTTGGTTTGGTTTGTTTTGTTTTACGGCATATCAACCTCAGTGGGTCATTTAATGCCGATAAAGTTTTGAAATAAATCAATTCTTAATGGATAATACAATTTTTTTATCAATACATTTTTCTATTTAACCCATAGATGGGACCCTAACAGGTACTACCACTCCGGGTCAGAGTGGACCAGGAAACAATGGTGATGAAGGGGTGCTCCACGTTCCCCAAACCTCCAAAATTGGAACCTCACCATCAGATAGAGTTTAACGTCATTCCCAGGACATGTACACCCGCAGCCACCGCCTTCTAGCACCCATATGATAAAAAGGGGTTTGGGGCTTGCCATAAGGGCAATAGGGTTGGGAAAATCATATAGGTGCTATGGCTTGACGTGACCAGCCGATTGATCAGAGGGGGCCTCTCCGACCGCCTGTCTAGCCCAAGATAGGGCCAAAGTGGAGTATTGCATGTCATGAACTGCTCATCCACCTGGGCTCTATCCTTAAGCATCACGGGTCGCCATCCACGGCCAACAGGTGGCCCCATTGGGGAGTCTTACCCCTCTGCAGAGGTGCAGTCGGTGCATTCTAACGCCCCAGCCGACAGGGCGGACAAGTTATAGGATATGTCTTTTTTTTGTGTGTTTTCTGTTTAATGTTTACGTCTTGAACTCTTAAGCGGTATCGACGGGGTACTTTAAGGAATTAATTGATAAAAAGTCAACTTTGAAGCAATGCCATAGAATAGAAATACCGGTATCGACTGAAGATTAATTATAGTTATATCAACTACTAATTCTGACCGACTACGCCCTCCCCACCAAAAAAAAGAAAGAAGAATCAAATACAAAAACAGATAATGGTAAACATGATTTTCTTTTAGGATGTTATGAGTCAGCATTCGCATTTATACAAAGAGAACAAAGGCAAATAAACAAAAAAAAAGGCAATAAATATTATAACACCGATGGTAATAAAGTTGATGAAGGTTTTCATTATTATAAAAGGAAAACAATACATTCATTCCAAAAATGATATTATGCTAATTAGTCTAAGAAATCAATTTCAATTATGATCTAGAATAAATAATAAGGATGATCAAATAGCAAAATAATCACGATTCTAAATTACATTAATAATAATAATAATAATAATAATAATAATAATAATAATAGAATTGCGAAAGAATGTGAAATATGAAGATTAGGGTCGTGCCCATAATAGTAAGCGCACTTGGAACCGTGCCAAAAATCACTGGAATGCAGGTTTGATCAATTCGAGTTAAAATTGAACGTGTCCGGTTCTAGGTATCATGGATGACTGGGAGGATACTGAAAAATGGTGGTGGAGATCTGACGAAACTTGCTGTCACTTAGCCTTCAGCAATAGCCCTATGAGGTATTCAGTGTTGTCCATGCATCTTCTTAAAATATAACGACAAAAGAACAAAGTAATTGTTATGGGATTTTTTAAGTTAAAAAAAAAACAAAAAAGAAAAAAATTTGGAAAATTATAAAAATAGTGACGATAAAAGTACAATATCATTAAAGCTATTGTTACTAAGAATGCTTATTCTGAAAGTACTTCTCCGCCCCCTCCTCCTCCTACTTCTACTCCTCCTCCTACTCCTCCTACTTCTCCTACTTCTCCTCTCCTACTTCTCCTCCTCCTACTTCTCCTCCTCCTACTTCCTCCTACTACTACTACTACTAGTAACAGTAGTATTAGAAGTAGCACACTACTTGTAATAATAATACTAATTGTAATACTAATAGAAGTGTGGCACTAGCAGTTATCATCAAAAGAAATAGAATCGGTAACTCGAGTTCAAATCCTGAACGAAGCTGTTTGCGTTTCACAATCAATCATCAGCTCCTTACCTCACCGCACAGATCGCTGTGCAACTCATACGCTGAGTTGGCGAGGGCCGGTATCGAACTAGAAACCTTATGGTTCCCAGTCGAACGCACTACCGATTGAGCTAACCTGGCCGTTTGTTGATACACATGAAATAAATGAAAATTCTTTTTCTACCAATATATTGATTCACATGAAAATGAAATATTCTATCAGTTTATAAAACCAAACTAAATAAAAATATCGATTAATAAACTATTCGTTTAGAAATCATATCTTATTATAATGGAGATTATGTAACTGTCTGTAACCGAAACTTCGTCACCACTGACGTCACGATTTCCTTAGTTATTTAAGTTATATTCTCAACAATTATGAAGTAGTCATTATTCGATTAGCATCTTATTTATTAATTATAATATCTATTAAAGTCTAGCTGGGTTAGATTTTTCGCAAAACTGCACATGTTATTAATGCATTTAATATCCTGAAATATGTGTATATATCTATAAGAAATAAAGATTTATATAGCATATGGTAGGAATAATGTTTTTAACAAAACTGGATTTAGTAGACTTGCTGTTGCTGGTTTCTAATACTTTCATGTTATTCTGAATTATTAAACGTGTAAGATTCAAAGTGATATATACTTGAGGATACAAACTCTGACAAGGGTTGATAGACAAAACATTTAATAGGTATACAGCACATGGATAAAAGGGTACATAATACATAGGTGTACATAAACATACATACAAAAGTAATACAAAGTTACATGTGAAAGGATAAACATAAAAACGACAGACATGAGACTAGGAATAGTCCATGCTGTACGAATAACTTACAGTAATGTAAGGGGGCGAGCCCCAACGAGAAGGGGTAGACCGTGTCTAACCCATGTGTCTCGTAGGTCGAGCAGCCGGAAAAGAGAGAAAGACGTTCAAACCAGCCGCTTAAATATAACAGGCCCCTAGCGGGAACCAGCAAACTAAACGGGTAGACAACTCTCCAGGCAAGTACGAAAGTAACGCCACAAAAGCAATCCTATATACAGTTTTATATTGAAATCAGGAAAAAATATTTATTTTATTAATTTTCCTTTTCATTTCGCTTACTGTTCATTTTATTTCATTTTCATGTCCCACACTAATAGACTTTACCCCCCCCCCTGACTTCACGGCACCAAATCGTATATGTTGTATACAGGCATCAAATTCTATATGTTATATAGCGCCTTCTTCGCTACTCTCAATCGTGTGCGTTAGTACTGGGGTTTTCACTGTACCCAAAGCGATGTATGTTAGTAGTCAGCTACGACCGACTACTGGACTTCAATAACAACAGATACGTATGTGCAAAAGAGGACCCTTCTTTATTTTCTTCGGTGTGTGGGTGGTGAAGGCACAGTGCTTACAATGAGTGCACGAGGGGTGGTTGCTGACGGGAGGCTTGAAGCGTCCTTTCCGCTGGCGGCTGGCGTCTGACTGCTGTCGGCTCGATCCTCTGGCTTTTGTATTGACGACACGCCTACGCATTTTTATCTTTTGATCTGATAACGGACATTTGTTATATATTTCTTTATATTCACCCTGCTTCCTTGACCGGAAGCTCTCTCTTCCGCTTTCTCTTTCTTTTTAAATATATATTTTTTATCTTTCTCTTGTTCCCTCAGCCGGAAGTTCCATCTTCCGGGCGAGGACAATACAACAAAACTAGTAGATAAATAAAGAGGCTTGTGGCGTTAAGACGTTTTCAAGCGAAATTTTAGATATTAAATTGCAAGTGGACTTATACTAAGTCGTAACTTAGATAATTCAACAACTCTGGTATAACCAAACGTGTACATGAATGTGCGTGTTTCATGTATACATGTGCATATGTGTGTATAAACATAACGAATATTAGAACCTTCTTGACGTCCTAGAAGACTTACCCCTCCACCTACCCCCTCAGAAAAAACTGATCTGAAAGTACTGTTGCTTATCTGATACACAAAGGCAAAATATACCGTATCCATAATCTCATTTCATTTTTCAGGAACACCAACAGTAGCAGGTTCGCGGTACTTGCTACTCGCATGGATCCCCAAATGGGTCAAAATGAGCTCTTTAGCCTTGGACGGCAACCAAAAAGTCAAGGAAAGTCCGACACAAAACCTCTGCTGCATTTCAAGGAAAAGCTAAGGGGGTAAACCCCGAAAACAAATCAGGAGCCGGGCCCCTAACCTGGTGTGATACTAAAATCCAGTGCTAAGATCAACTCCTGCGACACTATCGTTGCCAAACCGCATTGGCTCCTTACCTTTCCTTTGGATCATAGAGGCAGTGTGGAGAGGAGGATTTGCTACATGGGCAACAGATTATCCTCCATATGAACCCGCCCACGCTATGTAGTTCAAAGAAAAAAAACAAAAAAAAATTTGGCACTACTCCATCGTCTCTCGTAGACGAAGGCGGCCAACCATATTGAAATCAATTGAAATAGGATTAAAATCTATTAATAATGGAGATTTGCTTCCGGTTTTTGTCTGTAACAAAAACGACGTCACTGATTACGTCACACTACCTAAAACGTCATAACGTAGAATAAATACATTCAAAATTTGAGCATGCAAGGTTAGTCCTCATTGTTTTTTTAAATAAGTTTTAATAAATACATTCCTGGTATTATCTATCTATATATATAGTTTGTTTTATTTTAATATATATTTAAAGTTATCAGAACTAAGTTTCCATTTCAATTTTTTAATTTTTTTACTCCTTTAATAAATTTATTTTATTTTTTACTCCTTTAATATATTTGATGATTTTAATTTTACTTATGATACAAACTCTCTGATATTAAATTTTCAACTCCCATCCCTCAGGCAATATTTATTTTACGTCGACCAGAGGGCGTTTTTTATTTTGCTAGTAAGTGTGATATTTTTATATCAGTTCTTATTAAGTGTTATTGGTGTTTCTGATTTAATATATTTATTAGTTTAAAACTTACATACTTACTAGTATACCAAATAAACCAAGATTTGGCATTATATAAATCCATAACGGTTGATATATCATTTAACGAAATAGCCAACCAACCATAACATTTCTCAAAAAGAAGAGATATCTTAAAGAAATTAGGGTCATTTTTATATAGTGCAGATAGAACTACTTTGGAAAAAATCATTCAAACAAAAATAGACCTCTTCGTAGCTCTATGGATATGGAAGGGTATTTTTTTTTTCAATATTATTTTAAAAAATGAAACAAGAACGAAAACGTCATATGAAATGTTGGCTAACCAGAGGTTCTTTCATAAAGAAACTATTTATAATATTAGATTTTTAAAATGAGACACATGTTAGGCATGAATAAATAAAAAGATACGAACATAAAGAACTTTATGAACATCAGTGACCGTCTTCAAACTCGTATGATATATACAGGTAAGTATTATTATTGTTATCATTAATAATAATAATAATAATAATAATAAATAATAATAATAATAATACCACCAATCGAAAAGAAAAAAATAGAAGAAAATGTAAAAAGAAAGGAAAAATATCGTTGTAAAGTTTGGATTTTCTTTTGTGCCGTTGGTACGATGGTGACGTCATCTTGTAAAATCAAAAACATGATGAAAAACCGAACTGCGCATGCGTGCAAGCATATCTGCGTCTATTTTTTTAAATGCCTCTCTGAATCTTTATGAAATGAAAGCATGATTCTGATTTTTTATTTATTTATTTGTGTACGGGCCAATGTATTTGATTGCATGAATAATTTTTTTCATGCACATGAACATCTGTATTCGTGTCTATGTGTATTCCGTGGTGTGTTTTGAGGTAAATTCCTGCGCTTACTACTACTACTACTACTACTACTACTACTACTACTAATAATAATAATAATAAGAAGAAGAAGAAGAAGAAGAAGAAGAGGAAGAAGAAGAAGACGAAAGAAGAATGTCGTGAAATTCTTTAAGCAAAGAAAATTATGGTGTTTCCAATCGTAAATACTACTACTACTACTACTACTACTACTACTACTACTACTAATACTAATAATAATAATAATAGTAGTGATGAGGATGATGATGAGGATGATGATGACTAATAATAATAATAATAATAATAATAATAATAATAAGAAGAAGAAGAAGAAGAAGAAGAAGAAGAAAGCCGTGAAATTCTTTAAGCAAAGAAAATTATGGAGTTTCGAATCGTAAATATTTCCGTCTTGAATATCTTTTTTGCCAAAGAATTAACTGAGTTTGATCTTTTATGCGAAAATACTCACAGTAAATTTCAATTTGAGAAATAACTATTTCTTTTTAATCGGTAAACAAGTATTTAAATTACTGATATGTTTTTATAACTATTAAAACTAGTTGAAATACTGTTAACAATAATCTGTTCCAGCGGTAAAACAAATTTGAAATGAAAGAAAACGAAAAGATAGACAAATACGCGGATGTGTCAAATAGAACAGAAAATGTTGTGGAATATGAATCACTTAGAATACTTAGAAGAGTCCTGAAGATCTGAGAAGACTTCAGTGAAAAAAAGAAAATAGAAAACAAAAAGAATAACACTTAATGCTGGTGTGAAAAGCTCACAATTTTATTATTTACTCCTTTTGAGTTTTCACATCAGCATTAGCTGATGGTCTTTCACTGGAATCTGAGTGACAGCAAGTCTCCTCAGGTCTCCAGGACTCTTCTGAGTATTCTGGCAGATTGCAGCAGTGCACTGTTCTGAATGGTTTCAATCCTTCCTCTGATTTCCAAACTTTCCAAACCTTTTTCCACTCCTTTTGGGACCGTTCCAAGTGCACCAACTACAATTGGTATCACTTTCACTTATTCCATAACTTTTTCAGTTCTCTGGCAAGGTCTAGATATTTGTCCATTTTTTTATTTTCCTTTAGCTTCACCCTGTGATCTGCTGGAACTGCAAAATCCACCAGTTGACAAGTTCTTTCTTTTTTGTTTATCAACACTAGGTCTGGTCTTCTTGCTGGGATAAGGTGATCCGTTTTTATTTCAAAGTCCCAGACAATTTTATTATTTGCTCCTTTTGGTATCACCTTCACTTTCATATTCCATAACTTTTTTAGTTCTCTGGCAAGGTCCAGATATGGAACGGTGCATTATTTAGCTATTTTTTTTTCAATCGAACATAATGAAAAGAAAGAAAGAAAAGAAAAGAAAAGAAAAGAAAAGAGAGAGAGAGAGAGAGAGAGAGAGAGAGAGAGAGAGAGAGAGAGAGAGAGAGGGAGAGAGAGAGAGAGTTAAATCATGATTATTATATTTTTTACATATCGAACTATTTGCAGTAGCTCTTAGGTAAACATATCAAACATTTTAATAATAATAATCAAGGAAATAAGCACCTGGACTGCCCCTCCCCCCTTTTAAGATACTCTGGACCCTTCTTAAAATAGACAAGTGAAGAACTCCGACAGGTAGACCAAAGGACAAGGAGACTTATAACAATGCACAAGGCCTTACACCCGAGAGACGATATAGATAGACTACATGTGTCGAGAAAAGAGAGAGAAAGAGTTTTCATCAACATTAGAGTTTGTGTAGATGCGGCAATTCAAGCACTTGAAAAATACACACAAAAGAGCAAAGAACGACTAATTGCAGTATCCAGAAAAAAATCAATTGCAACACATGGACAAGCAGAAATACATCAGAATCTAGAAAAGGAAATGGGAAGATAAACAACTACACGGATAATTCAAGGAACAAACAGGAGATATCGCACGCGATACATCGCTAAGATGGAGAAAGAAGGTCGAAAATAGATCTCCTCTTGAAACTACAGTTTTGAGGACTGTGCTCTTTAGTATTGGTACGACTATATATATATATATATATATATATATATATATATATATATATATATATGGTACGTGAGCTAGTGGTTAGAGTCGTGGAAAATGGACTCGTCGATTCGAATTCAATTCCTAGACGAAGCTGTTGGCATTTCACATAGCACTAATACCCTTGGGAAAGGTATGAATCCATATATTCTCCCTCCAGCTATGGGTTAAATAGTAGGGCAGACTGGGCCCTTCAGCCTTGGGTAGGTTACCAGTCTAGGAGAGGGATAACTCTGAATTCAAAATTTCTGAGGTCGGTCGTTGATTGGGTTTGTGGCAATCCTTGATGCACCAATTCTTTCCTATCGACTGTGCCAAAAAGTGTGGATGGTCCAACGCAAGCCTTCACCACTATAAACAAATCACTGTGTGGGAGTTCATTGTATGAACCCTCATGCGTCGAAAATCGACGAGAGAGTCCATAATACATATATAAGCCAGTATTGTGAAATATAGTTTTGAAAGCATGTATCCGCATCTCATATTAAAACCTTGGTATTTCGTTCGTCTTCGTAAAGTCTACAATACCTATGTAATTTAAGTATCTGCATAAAGAAATGAGTGGAAGGTATCTAAGATTTATATTAAAACGTAGATTAATCTAAAAATCTTATAATAAGATATTAAAAACAAACACATTATGTATTAGGGATTAAGAATACGAAGAAAAAACCATCATAGAACATGCAAAAAAGTATATGTTACAAAAAGAGTATAACTGAATCATTATGCAACAACTTTAAATCTATACAACATCAATTACTACCTTTTAATAAAAAGAAAACAACTTATAAATGAATTAAAGTAACAAGTTATGTTTTTCTTAGTAGAGTTTGATTTTTATTAAAAGTATTAATCCCAGTTGAGAAACTAAAAATATATACATTGGACTTCATTTAATATTACACTAACACCTGTCCGGTAGACTATGGTAAAAATTTACTGAATTCACAGTTTACAATTCTTTTTAATTTGATATCTAAATTTTTTTTAAGATTAATGGTTAGGAAGTTGGTCTTGTTTTAGAAAAAACGTTATCAAGCTGATCGAATCCAAGTCTTTAAGGGCTCAAATTATTCCTTTCGGGATCAGCTCTGTTACTCGAGCGAGTTCAAGTCTTACTGATAATTAACTGACGTTTCTACCTAATGAGCAACTTCTAGTCAGGTAAGTCGAAGTTAAAGCAGTTTTGAGTGGACACCATAGATTG
>CM042161.1:50116243-50151243 GCA_023376005.1 Doryteuthis pealeii
TCTCCCCCTCTCTCTCTCTCTCCCCCCCCTCTCTCTCTCTCTCTCTCTCTCTCTCTCTCTATATATATAATATATATATATATATATGTATCTGTGTATGTGTATCCACAGGAAAGTTCTTCAATAAATCCGTAACCTGAAATTCAATCGCCTTTTGTATTCGGATCTGAAAATTTCATAGTAACTTGTTCAATCTTTGGAATTCATATTAATCCCTGAATCAAGCAAGTTGAGAAATAATTGAATGCATTGACAAGAAAGCAGATTTTTAAAAAGTCATTGTGTAAAATAGAAATGTTTATTAATATGAAGCGGTAGACTCATTGCTGAAAATGCCATAGAAGTTCATGAGTGTCTAGGACAGATTCTGATTTATGCAATTCCCAGTAGATCACCTTTCCCACCCAGTCGGGCCTAGTCTTGTATTCTTTTTGTGCTTGTTTGGGGAATTCGCTTATTATGTGATTAACAAGCATCCTACACTTGCTATTCAGTTGCGTCTTATTTATTCATTTATTATTATTATTATATATATATATATATATATATATATATATATATATATATATAATATATATATATATATACAATGTTCTCTGGCATTATTTGTGCAGAAATATTAGTGATTCAGTTTCTCTCTAGAGGCTTCTTAACCATGTCCAAGTCTTTTCATGTGCAACCTCTCCGATTTGTCGTTTGAAGTGGCCATATAATTGTTTTTCTTCCCATCTTTGTTTTCTAGTTTTCGTTATTATTATTATTATTATTATTATTATTATTATTATTATTATTCCTTTTGAGTTTTCACATCAGTGTTAGCTGATGGCCTTTCACTGGAGTCTGAGTGACAGCAAGTCTCCTCAGGTCTCCAGGACTCTTCTGAGTATTCTGGCAGATTGCAGCAGTGCAGTGTTCTGAATGGTTTCAATCCTTCGTCTGATTTCCAAACTTTCTAAACCCTTTTCCAAACCCATGGTGAAAGGGTAGAAACAGAAAACATTTTAATCTTAACTGTTCTGCTATCGATACAAATGAACCTCAATATATCACGTATACAAGGGCTTTCATCACCGCTATGAATAAAACGTCTATACTTGTTTACAAATGTAACTAGAAAAAAGTAAATTTCATAGATATTCACCGCTTCTAACTCAATATATATATATATATATTATGTGAGTGTGTGTTTGTGAATGGAAATATCACTAGAAAGTGTAGACTTCGACAAGTAATAATAAAATAAATGATGACAATCATAAGTAATTAATTATACTTTAAGGCAATAAAAGTAATTAGTTGAGTACTTACTTAATAACAAAATTGGTTTCTTCTTTCATGTTTGTAAAATGCGTAAACACATAAAAATAATTTAATTACGACAAATACCCAGACCAATACTTGTTAATCTTTATATCATTTCCGTTTACAGACAGAGAGACGTATTATCTATCTATCTATCTATCTATCTATCTAAATTCTAAGTCTATTTCAAATTTGTCTGTCCGTCTCTATCTAAGTCTATTCCAAATCTAATTGTCTGTCTAAGTATTTCAGGTCTATCTTCTTCTATCTATGTATCTTGGAATTTTTCAAATGTGCCTGTCTGTTAGTATCTGAGTCTATTTCAAATATATCCACGAATCTATCTATCTGTCTATATATCTATCTCTGTTTAAAATCTATTCATGCGTCTCTCTCTTTATCTTTCTATCGCTCTGCATTTATCTATTATATATATATATATATATATATATATATATATATATATACATACTATATATATAATAAAATCATTATTCATCTCAATATATTTGTATCTATCTAAATCCAGTTTAAGTAAGTCTATCTATATATGTTTCAAATCTATGTGTATGTCTATCTCTCTTTCCCTATATATCACACACACACACACGCACACGCACACGCACGCACACACACCACACACAACACACACACACACACACACACACATATATATATATATATATATATATAATGTATATACATATATATATGTACATATATTTATATTATATATAACTAGCAAATATATGCACCCTCCGGGTGCAAGTATTTTAGTTAAATTTTATAATAGAATATGATATTAGATTAGAAAGGCTAATGAAACTGAATAAGAATGTAGATAAAAAGATTTTGAACAGAGGGGGTATGATTGAAAAATAGAACAACTTTGAAACTAACTCTTCCATCATTTTCCGTTACTCCCGTCTTTCATTGGTAAATTTTCCTAATTAAACTGTTTAGTTAAAATAGGAAGTAAAGAATAATATTACAGTTATTTCTTCTTGTTAAGGGATTTTTTAAAAGATTTATTGAAGAGATTTTTGCTCATATTCAATAAGATAAAACCAAACAATTAGAAATCAATAATACTAAGCATATATTTATTAAAATCATTTTTTTAAGATCAATATGCAAATTAGCCTTCCCATTCATACTGTAAACCTCTATTTTGTTGTATATATAAATACACTTGCATATTATTAGTATGTAGATATGGTCAACAGTGTAAGTAATGTAAAACAATTTTATTAATAATTGAGGTTTAAATAAAAATAAAATCATGGAGAATATGATGTAAATAACTAAAGGAATTGTGACTTGTATAGTAATATAGTTTCGGTTACAGACTGACAAACCCACAATCTCCATTATAATAAGATATACATGTATATAAATTTATATGAGCACAAACACACACACATTTATATATATATTTATATATATATATATGGTGTATGTAAAATGATGTAAAATGAGTCTTGATATATGAATTCCGTATCATTAATTTATATAAATACTTTATGAAGCCAACGTTTTCTCGTAATCGCTGTCTAATTTTAATTTCAATCCACAGTTATTTCTCATGAACAAATTGACACGAAATATTAACTAAAATCGAAATCTTCAAAATTCGACCTATACACGATTATGTACGGTATTTGTCATCATTCAACCGTCATCATTAGGTTCTCTATTTGTGCTTGAACCATTCAGCCATCCTCTTTCCCTCGTATGATGGCCAACTGCGTGAACCTGCTCCTGTGTCGCATTAATGGCCGTCCATTGGCAAATAGTTTGCCCCCCGCGCCAGACCGCATTACCGTGACCAACGAAGCTATTGTAGTTTTTCAAGTACTAAGGGCCCCCACAGGAGTGGTTTAATACCATGACCATCTCCAGGCTTTTTAGTATCTCCTCGAGTGACAATGTCCACTCGTGTTGGTCACTTCGTATCCGCTGTGTGCGGTTAATCATCCTTAGTATCGCAAAAGGCAGACACAATATAAATTAATTAACAAGGTCCGCGGGGGAATTGACGTTGTTTGTTCGTATAGTCAGATCTGTTATGTTTATGGACAAAGCTGTCTGAACAGTATGGCGGTACAGTCAGTATTAGTAGTAAATGAACCAAGCACCTGGAGAAGAACCTCCGGTTAAACGGGATGTTGGGTTGGGGGGTAACATGGTGAGCATGACAAATGGGCTGAGATGGTGCACAGACCTAAATAGTTTTATTTGACGTGATTAGTGACGTGGGGGGAATATTTTTTGTTATACGATGCGTAACAAGACGCATATGTTCCTTATATAACTCAAACCGTTATCTATCTATCTATCTATCTATCTATCTATCTAATCATTATTCCCCTCAGTCTGTTCATATGTATCAATCAATCAATCTCTCTCTCCCTCTCCCACTCCCCCCCCTCTCTCTCTCTCTCTCTCTCTCTCTATATATATATATATATATATATTCAATATATATATTGCCTGCAAGTTATTCTGTGACCAGAATTACTTCCATATATTATTATATATATATATATGTATATATATATATATATATATATATATATATATATATATATATATATATGTAAACAAGGTTTGTTTAGAATGGCTTTTTGCCGATAATTTTTGGGAGAATAAGTGCTTAATTGGAGTCGTACCTAATTTTGAAAATTAATCAATTAATAATGAATTAGGCGGGAATACCTATTAAATGTATGGCTAAACAAATCGAGAAAAATCAATCTCTGTATGTACATTTCGGCCTATTAGGCCTCATCAGCAGAGCTATAGATCGGAAGACCGCCCTGTGCGTGATTTGAAACCGGACCGTCAAGCTGACAGGCCGATCCCATAAAATCAATCTCTGTATTAGGCCTCATCAGCAGAGCTATAGATCGGAAGACCGCCCTGTGCGTGATTGATGAGGCCTAATAGGCCGAAATGTACATACAGAGATTGATTTTTCTCGATTTGTTTAGCCATACATTTAATAGGTATTCCCGCCTAATTCATTATTAATTGATTAATTTTCAAAATTAGGTACGACTCCAATTAAGCACTTATTCTCCAAAAAATTATCGGCAAAAAGCCATTCTAAACAAACCTTGTTTACAACTTATCACACCGTCGTGTAATAAAAGTCACTAGAAGAGGAATGTTAACCTACTCTAAACAAATCATAAAATCTAAGAAGTTCGTTTGGTGTTGGGGTTATGGGATCGGCCTGTCAGCTTGACGGTCCGGTTTCAAATCACGCACAGGGCGGTCTTCCGATCTATAGCTCTGCTGATGAGGCCTAATAGGCCGAAATGTACATACAGAGATTGATTTTTCTCGATTTGTTTAGCCATACATTTAATAGGTATTCCCGCCTAATTCATTATTAATTGATTAATTTTCAAAATTAGGTACGACTCCAATTAAGCACTTATATATATATATATATATATATATATATATATACGTATATCAGTACACACACACGCACACACACACATTAATATATATATATATATATATATATAAAGAGAAGGTTTGCAAAAAGGATTATGTTTAAAAAAAAAATTGACTTAAATATGCTACACGTGTTTCAGATCTGTTATCTTCTTCAGGCATTGAATTATTATTTTGGCAGAATATGTCCGATATTTGATAGGTTGTGTGTGTTTTTGTAACTTACTTTTTTATTATAATGGTTGTGTAATAACGGTTGAACGCTACGTTATTTTTCTCAATCCTTGCGTGTGACTTGCGTGCGACTTGTGCGTAAAAATTGAGAAAAAAAATAATACAAAAGCAATATTAAACTAACAAACACCTCTCCTTTTACCTTACCTAATACTATCTTCATATATATATCTTATTATAATGGAGATTGTGTGTTTTTCTGTCTGTAACCGAAACTATATTACTACTCAAGTCACAATTCCCTTCGTTATTTACATCACATTCTCCATGATTTTATTTATATTTAAACCTCAATCATTAATAAAATTGCTTCACCTTTTTATTAGTGTTGTCAATATCTACATACAAATAACATGCAATTGTATTTATATATACAAAAAATAGCGGTTTACAGTGTGAATGGGAAGGCTAATTTGCATATTGATATAAAAAATGTGATTTTGATAAATATGTGCTTAGTATTATTGATTTCTAATTGTTTGGTTTTATTTTAATGAATATAAGCAACAATCTCTTCAATGAATCTTAAATGAAATCCATTAACAAGAAAAAATAACTGTCATGTTATTCTTTATTTCCTAATTTAACTAAATAGTTAAATAAGTAAAATTCAGCAATGAAAGACGGCAGTGATGGAAGAGTAAGTTTCATTTCTATTTTTCTATTATACCCCCACTCTGTTACATATCTTTTTATCTGCATTTTTATTAGACTTTCTAATTTAATACGATATTTCATTACATTAAAACTTAAATACTTGCACCCGGAGGGTGCATATATTTGCTAGTATATATATATATATATATATATATATATATATATATGAATGACAATAAATAATAAAAGAAACTACTTACTGTTATTCCGTAAATGATGAAGCATGATTTCAATATTTAATAATCACGGGAAATTGATTATTAGAATTAAGATATATATCTTAATGTTCGTGTCCCTTAATTTTACCCTCTGGTTAAAAATGAGATCGTCCAAATCGTCCAAGATTAAATGCAAATATGTAAATTGCTCATCCACCGAATTCTTACTTCTTATGAGTGTCGTCATCTCAGCTAATTAATGGACCATTCCGTTTTTATTATAAAGAAAGAAAGGAAAGGAAAAGGGCATGTACTACAGAAAAATATAATAAGACAGAAAGAAAGATGGAAAGATAGAGAGTGGGGATGACTCCGCGGAAGCAATAACGCTAATCTGTTTCAATCGAATATGATGAAAACATGAAAAGAAGGAGAGAAAAAATAATGAAAGAGAGAGTGAGTTAAATCAAGATTATTATACTTTTTACATATTGAACTATTTTGAATAGCTCTTAAGTAAATATACCAAACATTGTAATAATTAGATTATCATACTTAGGTATATCCACAGGTCCTGCTACTTAAGATTAAAGGCATTAATCATCAGAGGTCAAAAGGTCGTAAGTTGAGATTAATTTCTTTCGATACGGTCATCTAATATTTTTAATCATTTTATTTGGAGATTTTATGTGCGAATTTCAATGTTTTATCGGGTGAAGAAAATCTTCAAAAATCCTATAATATCTATTCTTATACTAAAGCTGAACGAATCAATGATTGTTTGTTAAAGGCGTTTTTCATATTTAGTTTAAAGAGGCACAATTCACATCAAAATAATCCTAGTTATATTCCAAGTTATTTTGATATGAGGTTCCTGGCAGTACTTGCTGTTGCTTAAATAGGCACCCATCTAAATATTGAATAGGATAGTCACTGCTTAAATTCAATGATCTAGCCGAAACCTGTACTTAGCAGGTTGGCTAATTTGATCCGTGTGGCAATATGTTCACGTAATATACACCTACATGATCAAAGGGAAGAAAAAACAAATGCAAATTCAGTTTGAAACTAGCTTAATACTGACTAATAACATGTAACTCTACGAATTACTTATTTATTTGCCTAGATAATGTGTACAACAGACAGATTAGGGTTTAATACACTGTTAACCTGTAAACAATTTCAGTCGTAGCAGGAGGAAGTCACTACGTGAAAAGATAAATTCCCAAATAGCTCCACTATTATGAAACCACTCTAGGCAATTCTTTGTTGTCAATATTTTGGATAAATTCACTGTCAGTATATAGATAAGTTTTAATTCTTCATTGGGAATAGCACTAACGTAAATACCCATCTAGGTTGGATAAGAAGTGGAGACTTGGATTATAACAACTCATAAAGACAGTAAAAGGAATTTTTAATTAAATGTATATATATATATATATATATATATATATATATATATATATATGGAAATAAAAGGAAGTGAATCCGGCGGTATGTAGTATAATAAGAAATTGAAAAAACAGGTTTAAATGAGTTAAGTGGTGAGTTTATTGGCCGACGCTGCAGTGCTTCGATCTATTAATTAGATCATCTTCAGGGCTTTTGTTGGTATGTGGAATGTGATAACAAATTTTTATCTCAGAATAAGGAGAAAGGCGAGTAATAGTCCTTGTTTATCGGTCTGTTTAAAATTTGAAGTCTGAGAAAAAAGAACGTTGAAAAAAAATATATATATATATATATATATATATATATATATAGTGTGTGTGTGTGTGTGTGTGTAGTATATTTATAAGTAAATAGTACCCAATATCGTGGATAGAGCATATATAAGTTGAGGTATCGTGGGCATGAAATCAACGGCGCTTCGTTACTGACAGATTCTCGCTTATCATTTGGTTTAAGAATCGCATAAGCCAGAAACTGTCAGTAACCAAGCACTGTTGATTTCTTGTCCCCTCTACCCTAACTTATATATATATATATATATATATATATATATATATATATATATATATTGGGAATAAAAGGCCTTAAATACCATGAGTATCGTGGTTATGGACCATTTCCTTTTATTTATTTTATTTAACCTAAATAAAAGATATCAGTGGTCTGAAGAAGCTCTTAGGCATACTCGCGAGTGGAAATGGTCCATAACCACGATACCGATGGTATTTAAGGCCTTTTATTCACAAATAACTTTACTCTGTTTACAATAATTAAACATTGAGCTCTCATACGGAACCTGAACTCTACAACAAACTACTGGTAGAGAATTAGGACCCGCCTAGAATCACCTTGTACCAAGAAACTTGGTACCGCACCAAAATATATATATATATATATATATATATATATATATATATATATATATAGTCATCCAAAGACACCGTATTTTGACATTTCACGTCTACGTCTCATCAGTGTGGCTATATTAGCTACTTCTAGCCGGGAGCAAAACCCCACTACACACACACACACACACACACACACACACACACATATATTATATATATATTATATATACATATTTGTGTGTATGTATGTGTGTGTGTGTGTATGTGTGTGTGTAGGGATACAATAAATAATTATCTTACTCGAAGATAATTTGATGTTCATTTGGTGCCCCGTAGGGTATCACATGATTGTCCAGGAACTCATTCTCTTTTGTAAGTCCTGACTGAAAGTAATACAAGGTCCTTCATAAAATTAGATATTGGACTAATAGCAAGAATTCATGTTTTCGAATGTGTTCAGGGCGTTTTATAAAATTTACTCCTTATCAAATTTTATGAAGCACCCTGTATTTTTGCTCTATTGTGTCAATGTTACGACCTGAACCCTTTTCAGCCGAGTCAGTTGGAGAAAAGTGCTACAACCTGACTGGCTGTAACAAAGTTGTAATTATGGAGCCCTTGTATCGCAAGAGGAATAATCTTCAAGGCATGTTTGAAAGAAAGATTATAGCTTTCTGAATATCTTACCCTTCGAAATATCCCGATCTAACCCGAAAAAAAAAATTACCACTTTATGGTCTTTATGATAACGTAATTCCAGGGGCGCTTTTGGAAGACAGACTTTACATTACGAATAATACTTGTATCCAATGACGTTTCAATTGTTCTGCGTTACCTTCGGGTTGTCCCAGGAAACCCTGCCAGCGAACAATGAGGCGGCAACATCAAATTTCAAAAGTGGCATTAGAGCGCCCATTGAATGTGAGGTCATTACCTGCAGCTGCATTTCAAAACCGCTTTTGTCCTTTTACAAGTTGACCAGTGGTCATTTTTGGCTCGTTCTCAGACAGACGGTCAAATGAAGATCTCGTCCGCACAGACCGCCCTACCCACCGGCCAATCCAGGGCGACAGTAGAGTGGCTGGCATGGGACTAAAAGCTGCGCCGTTGAACAGGCATTATGCGAGACGATCCGCGTGCAATCAGAAATGTGCGAGCACTTTCAAAGCGCACACGATTGGTCACGCAGTCTTGACCTTGAACTTTTTGGACCTGTGCCAAATGAGACCTCATCAGCTTTTCTTGTCAGTCTTCACTTTAGAAGATGAACTCATTAAACCGACCCTCGTCTCTTCATCGTTAACATTGCCTTAATTAGGGTTTTTGTGACCGACACTATTTGCAGTTGGACGATTCAACAGCCATTTGTGATTTTAATGATTGTCAAAGAAAGGGGCGATATCAACTGAATTAATTCAGGATATCTTCGATATTAATCATCTTAACAGAGAATTTAAGTGGCCAGTTACCTCAGCCGGTAGAGCATTTGCCCAGGAATCGAAAGGTTCCGAGTTCGATACCGGTCCTCAGCAACTCAGTACATGAGTAGCACAGGAAATACCTGAAAACTTTGAGACATTTGAGTAAGTGGGTTAGAATTAGACTATATTTAGTATGGTATATTATTTTTATCAAATTATCATAGTATAATTTGATATTCGATCGACTACGCTTTGAATTAATAATGTTATTTTTTTAAAGATTATTTATCTTGGCTCTTCTTTTTTTACGGCATATCAATCTTTTTCAGGTCATTTGTTGTCGAATCAAGTTATTTTGATATGAGGTTCCTGGTAGTATTTGCTATTGCTTAAATAGGCACCCATCTAAGTATTGAATACGCTAGTCACTGCTTAACTTCGGTGATCTAGCGGGAACCTGTACTTAGCAGGTTGGCTAATTTGATCTGTGCGGCAAAGCCTCTGGGAAACCGACAATAGGCCCCTCCATAAATTTTCTTACTGCCAGAGATTTTTTACGAGGAGTAAGTAAAACAAGGAATATGTTCATTTATATACAGGAGCTTCAGGGCGACGCTTAGAATACGCTGACTATATCAGTAAGAAATAAAGGTTTACATAATATATGATGTGTTTAATTTACATACTAGTTTTAACAATACCGGGTTTGATAACTAATTACTTAGTGTTATTGATCTGTAATATTATTGTTTTATTCTCCAACATATTGAAACCAATCCTATGCATGATTTTATATAGAAACTAATATGATATAATTAAAATTAGTGAAATCATTTTATATACGTTCTGATATAATTTCGTTAGTTTTTCTAAATCCATATATTTCATTACATTAAAACTTATTAGAAATCATCATCATCATCATCATCATCATCATCATCATCATCATCATGTCATGCTGTTGGCACACAATTCCCCTGACCCTCTCTATCTAGCCATCCATCCCTATCAACCATCAATATTAGCAAGTCCTCTAGACAGCATCCAGTGTCTGCACAGAGCTGATGAATATAAATATTTGCTAGTTGGCCAACGTTGCTGTGTCCATGTGTGGGAGCTTACACCAGAACTTCACTTATAAGTTTGTCTCTGCTTATCCAGCAGAAGGAATAAAACTTGGCTAGTTAATTTGGACCCATGAAAATAGGACCGAAAAAGAAGAAATGAAACCAATAATGAATAATGCCAAATGGAACCCAATTTCCGGATTCATTTCCATTTCCTCCTAATGTATATATATATATATATATCCGTATATACATATATATATATATATATATACACGGATATATATATATATATATATATATATATATATATATATATATCCGTAGATGAGTTACCAGGTAAGTTGGTATAAAATGATTCTAAGTTCGCTCTTTCTTCCAGTGGCGGAATGTTAGAGTTGTTCTGGTCCAGGTTGTGAGCTCGATGTTCAATATAAATAAGTAAGGCTGAATGTAACAATTCCATCATTTTAAACGGCGACGAGTCTGCTCAGTAATTCTACGGCTGACTACGTAAACAGGCCGGTAAATATACACGTTGACTTTGATTGTTTTTAAATGTGTATCATTTCTTTCTCCTGTGGTAATCATCTGATGAGGCTCAGGTTAAAACAAAAAAAAAATTGTTAAGGAATGAATCCGTTCATGATTGCAGTTCTAAAGTTTTGTACCCACAAAAAAAAAATCTGTTCAAAAGATTATGTGTCAAAATGCTGTCAAAATGCAAAATAATTAATATCAAATGTGTATTATTTCTTTCTTTTCAGAAGCATAGTCCAGAGCACCCGTCATCTGTTCCTCCTATATCTTCCGAAATTGCCCCATAAGTAAATCCAGTTCGAAACAGAGTCACATCAACTGAAGTCATTCCTTTAGTGCAAATTAGCTGTTAGATTTTGGCACTGTGTTTACTGGAAATGCATAACGAATACATAGTTTCTGTTCTTAGTAAGTTTTATTTTTCTACACAATTTGCTTACAACCATTCATCATTTATACGGTTACAAAGAACAAAGACTTTTTTCACACTATTCAGTGTCTTTACATTTGCTACATCGTTAAAGGCTTTCTTTTTTAAAAACATTTGTTGACTATCAAGGCTATACCTAGTAAAGGCCTAGAAGATATGCAACAAGAGGTTGGGAAATCTAAATATCTGCTTTGAAGTTTTTATTTCTGGTTTTAATTGACTGTCGTAAAAATAGGAAAATATTCTTTTTGAGAATGTGAAAATTATTGAGACTGATTGCAAATATTGTTTACATTTTGTCAATATAAAAATACTTCAATTGAGCTATGATCGATGGTTCTGTCAAAAAAAAAAAAATGAAAAGAAAAGCAAACAAAAAAAACGTATGTCTGGTTTTCAAATTCTTCCTAAAATTAACTCAGCACCTGCGAAATTTGATTCGAAGAAAATTAGTGAAGTTAAATTTTAATTAACTGGGCTGAAAAATTGAAAAAAATAAAAACAAAAAATAAAAAAAGAACAACAAAAAAATTAAAATAGTTAAAATATTTAAAAAAAACTAATAAAAGAAGCAAAATAAAGTAAGGAACCAAAAATAAAGGAAAACCAACGACACTTTTTGCTTAAAATAAAGTAAAAAATATATTTTTAACAAGAGTAGCCGGTGTCTGTTTTCTTGTCAACATTAAGGTTAATTACATTAACATATTTACTAAGCTCAGCTTAGTTTTGACCTAAGACCGGAAGTATGGAGCAACCAATGAGAATCGAACTCACCAACCATGATCTGTTAATATCAGCTTGCTAACTATTACATCACTTTAAGTGTTAAATGTTATATTCTATTCCCCTTTGCTGAACATCATTGTAAAGTTTTTAAATGCCATCCTTGGCCAGTTGAAAAGGGCCTAAAGAAAGTCCTGTGTTATGGAATCATTTGGTGAGCTTAGCAGTCCTATCCTGCTTATTGGTAAAGGTCCAGTGATTTAATCCTATGTCCTTCGTCCAAGAATGTCGCAATTATTTGAAGTGAGCACACTCGTGCACTCACAGATCTATCTAGCTAGGTTGACTCGCCGACCGATTCATTCAAAAAATAAAATAAAATCTTGCATTTTCTCCTTGCGCAGCCTACTTTCACCAAAATACCTCGTTCGCTCTATGCCTCTACCCTGCTTAAAATTTCCCTATATTCATTTGATGATTGGAGAGGGAGGGGGTGGCGAAAATTGAAAACAAAAAGCCCCAAGAAACTGAAAACATATGTAAACAAAACAAAATTGTGGGTCATTTTGGTTACCTCCTTTCCCTCAGCTAGTATGAAGGCCCACCGACTGTCTTCCGCACTGTATAGTTCGAAAGAAAGCCGGTCAGTGCCTCTAATATGGGAGTGGGTGTCCTTAGTGGGTTGTCGGTAATAAATTGGGATTCTGTAGGCCGGGCGTATTGGGTTACTAGAAAAGCTGACTTTCCAGGAAAAAAATAGTGTGAAGCGGGTGGTTTTATAAAAACTTGGGATTGGGGTCCTGGATATGTCCTACGAGAAAAAACTAGTGTTGATGATCATTCATCCTCCTAACTAAAAGGATCTATGGTGTATGCAGTTTGGGCTTTTTCTTTTGCTTTTCTTTTGTTTTATTTTAAAGACTTTGTTTGTCTATCTAAGGAATGGGGTCCCGAGACAGGATCCCCGTCAGTGCTGGCCATGATGGGCAGTAACAATGTTTCTACTCCTGCCCCCGTTCTCATACAGAAGCTTGCGGCATTTATCTACCTTTTCGAGCATCCTCCCATCGCACTTAATCTTTACCATAAGCTGATGCTTAAAATAACAGATCCTGACAGGAGAATTCCCCGTCCTCATGCAATCCCTTGTTTCCCGTCGACCATATCACCATTCTAGCTACGGCTAGTATAGCGAAAAACACCTTTCGTTTTTCTCCGGCGAACGGCGGACTGACATTATCCACGACGTAACCAACGTCGAGCGGCACCCACTGATTGGGTGCGATACGGGCCGTAACCTCGTTCACGTACTCCCAAAACGGACGAACCCTGTCACAATGGAAGAAGGCGTGCTCAGTCGTTTCTTCTGGGCCACTGTTGCAACGGGTGCAAGATGGAAAATTGGCATGACTGAATGATTGATCGCATTGGGCACTTCCAACTGTCCCTCTAGCCCAGTCAGGGCCAAAATGGAGTGTTACATGTAACAGGACCAGATAGTACCTGGGTCACTGACCAATCAGTCAGCACAATCTTATCCCCAGGAATACCCACTAAAAAATCTAGGACTAGTTTTACTTTTTAGTTTTTGCTTCAGCGTTAATCGACAGGTAAATCGTGTTGATTTTTTAAATTCTTTAAAGGTTTGATAAGTCACGGGAACAATATCAACAGAAAAGACTGCTTACTCATTTTGACATATTTAATAGTTCTTGCAAGTGAAGTGCTGTTATACACACTCCACCGCTGCTCTTAGTGAATCAAGATGACCTTCTGCAAAGTACCAGGTCAGTCAGTCTGTATGTATATATACAGAGATCTTGGTATTGATGGTGAGATCTCTGTTCCGCCGTGTACTTCACTTGTAAGATCGTTTCTGTTCTTTAAGACAATCCTAGGTAAGTGATCTCCTCTACATTTTTCACTGGCTGGTGGGTAATGAGGAGTTCAGGAGTCGGAGATTGACACATGTTGAGAACTTCTGTTTTCTGAACATTGATGGCTAGCCCTGATCGAGAGTAGGCTTAATTTTAGCGGTTTAAAGACCATATTAAGACAACGCTGAAGAAATATAACATCATACCTCCAAGCGGAAGATCTGGCCTCCAACAGACAGGCTTGACGAAACGCCTGCCATACAGGATTAATAATGAGATAAACAGGACTGCAGAGTGGCGACGTCTTCGTTGTCATTTTCTATTTTAAAAAAAGTATCGAATTTTATGTGATACATGCATTGTAATTGCCTTCAAGCAAAGATATAATATATACTTTATTTATATACCTCTTTATCAAAAGAATTGAACTGAAGCAGTACATTTAGGAAGAAATGCCATAGCTGTACTGCTTCAGTTCAATTCTTTTGATAAAGAGGTATTACCTCGAAAATTCAAGAAATAAAAAAAAATACAGGTCAACACACAACACCATTGTTACCGTATTATTATTTTTTATTTATTCCAAACTGCATTGTGATAGCCTTCTAAATCAACCTCCTAACCAATACATACACAATGCTTCAAGCAAATTATGAAACTCTCTTATATATATATATATATATATATATATATATATATATATATATATTAGCAGGTGGCAATTTCATGAAGAAATATTTCTAAGATATGTTTAATAAAAAGTATTCATTGATACTGTATAGCAACCTAAGAAATCAAGGAAGGATCCACAAGTTAGAAGGTACAGAATGTTAAATGATGGCTGAGTACACAGTATCACATGAGGTTTTTACAGCATGTCAACTGATAGGTTATTTTAAGCCGAAAATGGTTTGTTTTATTCATTCTTACTCATTTTTATCTTTAACACATTCTTAAACTATTTAACCCATAGATGGGACCCTAACAGATAGTACCACTCCGGTTCAAAGTAGACCAGGGAGTAATAGCAAAGAAGGAGCACATCACATTCTACAGAGCTCCAGTCAGCTAGAAACCACAAGGTTGCTAGTTCGATACCGGCCCTCGCCAACTCAGCGTATGAGTAGCACAGGGATCTGTGCGGTACAGTAAGGAGCTGACGGTAGGTGTGGCGTCCACCTCGGACGCCAAAACTATCTCCTTGGTCTAGCGCAAGTGAAAAGGGGATAGACTCCCTCGCTGTCTGGCTGATATTGACATTAGGCCGCCCCGACGACTTTACTTTTACTTACTAGATGCAGTTTAACGTTATACCCATGACATTAAACCCTCAGACTCTGCCATCTAGCACATATAGGATAAAAACTGTTGGGGGTCGAAAAAACCATATAGGCACTAGATCAACTGTCCATCTAGCCTAAAGGGCTAAAGTGAAGAATTGCATGTCACGGACTGCTCTGCCACCAGAATTCCATCCTAAATCATCTCGGCTTGTCATCTTGGGTCAATAGGTGAACCCATAAGGGCTGATGTTACTTATTCTCCGACCCCAGTCAAAAGGCCCGTTGTATGTTGGTCAGATGCACAATATTTTGTGATGGTAAGGTGTACAATGTTGGTAATGTGCACAATATTAGACGGTGGTAACGTGCAAATTATCAGATGGTGGTAACGTGCACTGTATTAGATGGTTGCATGTGCATAGTGTTAGACGGTGGTAAGGGGCAGATAACACTGGTTAAAAAAAATTTTTTGTCTGAGGCAAGAATGTGAATAGGTGTTTTTTACTAATTTGGGTGTGCTGAATTCAAATATAAACAGGTGCTCTATCACCTCTAGTTTTTTGTCTTTTAAATGTCTCATTTCAGTATATACAGAGTATATACGTGCTTATTTCAACAGTTGCAGCAGCTTATTACAGATAAAACGGGATAGATAAAGAATATTGACGGAATAAACATATGAAAAGACGCCAGTCTGAAGGATTATGTGGCATACCAAGGGAATTTAACAAGTCAAGTACATTTGTGCAGTAGCACAACTTGTTTTCCATGTCGAAAAAGGAAGCAAGGGAGGACAACCTCCTGCGCTGACTGCCAGTGCACTACTGGCTGTTGATTGAGACGTGTTGGCTACGCTTAACTGTCAAAATCCGTTTTGATATATAGCTATATATATATAATGTAATACTATCACTTACATTTAGTGCATAATAACTAAAAAAGAAGACATAAGTCACACAATATTAGAAATTAACCCTGAATGCATATACGCATTGAGGCAAGCACGAAAATAGCTGTTTTAACCTAATTTGGGTGTGCTGAATTCAAATTTGAACTCCGTTTTACTTATCACCTCTAGTTTTTTTAGATATGCATACCGTGCATTTTGTACACATACTGTACATAAGTACACTAGGTGTACAAAATGTACAGTATGCATATCTAAAAAACTAGAGGTGATGAGTAAAAACGGATTTCAAATCTGAATTCAGCACCCCCAAATTAGGTTAGGACAGTTATTTTTGTGCTTGCCCCAATTTCATTGTAAACCGGTGTAATTAGATAGTACAAAGGTGCATATTAGATGGCAAAGTGCACGGTTTTAGACAGTGGTAAAATGCACGTAATGGGATAGCGGTAAGATACACAGTGTTGGGTGTTCGTAAGGTGCACATTATTAAATGGAGAAAGGATGCATAATGTCAGATTGTGGTAAAGTACATATGGCAGTAAGATGCACATTTTTAGACGATGGTATAATGCACAGTATCAGATGGTGGTAAGTGCACAGTGTGGATGGTGGTAATACATCCATATCACATTTTATAATTTTGTTGATAGTGAAATGTACGCACGGGTTGTTGAAGAATTGTGACCTTGCTAAATATTGATTTTGGGGGCTTACCTCAGGATGACATTAATGTACAAGAGACCTGTATTGTACTGTTCTACAAAAATAAATAAATACATAAAATAAAAATAAATAACCTAGCAAATGAAAGGCATATCGTCCGGTGATTTTATCAAATCCCCAGAGACTATTATGGCGTCTTTACTGCTTTTTTCCTTCATATTGTAAATCGACATTCAGTTAACGTATGAGAAAAAAGCGTGCAGGAAAAAGGGGAGATTCACAGCACGATAGAGCCCAATTGATATTAGTGTGTAAGCGCCAGATTTGAAAAGATTAGATCGAACTTAATGGAGTGCTCCTGGGAGACTAAAAGAAGAAAACATTGATTAAGAAAAAAAAAAATAAGAAGAAGGAAAGATGAAAAAATATGTTTTACAAAATGAAAAAGAAAATATAGACAGAAAGATGAATGAATTTGAATAGGCAAGAAAGAAAGAAAGAAAGAAAGAAAGAAAGAAAGAAAGAAAGAAAAGAAAAAGTATAGTGAGAAAGTAAGAATGAAAGAAAGGAACGAATCAGAAAGAGGAAATTGTGTATAAAAAGGAAAGAATGAAGGTTGATGAAGAAGAAAGGAAACGATAAAGATTAAGAAAAACTGTTATGACTAAAAAAATACGAAGAAAATTAGCAATGAACAAGTAAGTGAAGAAAAACAGGAAGAAGAAAAAGAAGAAGTAAATGTGACGCTTCAGTACGAAAAAGAATTGAATTATTATTATTTACTCCTTTTGAGTTTTCACATCAGTGTTAGCTGATGGTCTTTCACTGGAGTCTGAGGGACAGCAAATATCCTCAGGTCTCCAGGACTCTTCTGAGTATTCTGGCAGATTGCAGTAGTGCAGTGTTCTGAATGGTTTCAATTCTTCCTCTGATTTCCAAACTTTCCAAACCCTTTTCCAATCCTTTTGGGACCGTTCCCAGTGCACCAACTACAATTGGTATAACTTTCACTTTCATATTCCATAACTTTTTCAGTTCTCTGGCAAGGTCCAAATTATTATTATTATTATTATTATTATTATTATTATTATTATTATTATTATTATTATTATTATTATTATTATTCCTTTTAAAAGTTTTTCATATCAGCATTAGCTAATGGTATTTCCCTGGAGCCTGACAACAAGACTCCTCGTGTCTCCAGGACTCTTCTGAGTATTCTAGCCGATTGCAGCAGTGCAGTTGTTTGGATGGTCTCAACTCTTCCTCTGATTTCCAGATCCTTCAGTCTTTTTTCCAAGTTTATTGGGACCGTTCCAAGTGCACCAACTACAATTGGTATCACTTTCACTCTCATATTCCACAGCCTTTTCAATTCTCTGGCAAGGTCCAGGTATTTATCCATTTTTTAATTTTCCTTCAGCTTCACACTGTGATCTGCTGGAACCGCGAAGTCCACCAGTTGACACATTATTATTATTATTATTATTATTATTATTATTATTATTATTATTATTAAGAAGAAGAAGAAGAAGAAGAAGAAGAAGAAGAAGAAGAAGAAGAAGAAGAAGAAGAAGAAGAAGAAGATTGGTCAAATAAAATATGAAATATGAAAAAAAGAACAAAAAATTCCTTCAAATTCATTTTTATGCCTTTGCATTCAACATGTAAAAAAATGAAATGCATCGGGACAATTAACATACTTACATATTTCTGGCTCCGTTCGGAACAGTTTTTACGGGTCAGTAGCTCTCATTCTTGATACCTGTTGATTGGTTTATAAGTACGTATGTATGTATATATATATTGTGTGCGTGCGTACGTGTATGTGTGTTAAAATATATATATATATATATATATATATATATATATATAGAGAGAGAAGAGAGAGAGAGAGAGAGAGAGAGTTATGAGCGACAGCTTGTACTTGAAAAGTCCTGCACATCGTTAAGAAAAAGAAATCTCAAGAGTTGCTCATAACTGCAGCACAAAACAATGCCATGAGGACATGTATCACGCGAATATAGCAGATCGAGAATACAAAGCTAGGCACTAATGGGTTGGAAATATGATTCACTGAGAATTCTTGCAAGAAACTCAATTTTGATCATACAACAAGATGGTACATGCAGAAAACTAGAATATGTTTTTGAGAATGAAACGCAAAAAAATTTTTTCTGAGACTTTGAGATTAAGGTGGATCCCCTTAACCCACACAGAAGACCAAACTTGTATTGATTAATTAGAAAACTAAAACTGGTCAACTGGTAGATATTGCAGTCCTTGTAGATCACAGGGTGAAGATGAAAGAAAACGAAAAGATAAACAAATACCAGGACCTTGCCAGAGATTTGAGACCCCCCCCAAAAAAAACCAAAAAAACTGTGGAATATAAGGATGAAAGTGATAACAATTGTAACTGGTGCACTTGCAACGGCACCAAAAACTTTAGAAAACAGTCTAGAAGGATTGGGAATTAGAGAAAGAATTGAGAGCATCCAGACAACAGCATTGTTAAGATCAGCTTGAATAGTCAGAAGAGTCATGGAGGCCTAAGCTGGTGTAAAAAAATCGCAAAGAGTGAAATAATAATAATAATAATAATAATAATATAATAATAATAACTAGTGGTCAAACAACAAATACAAGAGGTTGCACATGGAAAGACTTGGACATGGTTAAGAAAGGGAAACCTCAAAAGAGAAACAGAATCATTAATAATTGCTGCACAAAATAATGCCATGAGAACAAACTATATAAAAGCGAAAATTGATAAGACCCAACAAAATGGTAAATGTAGACTTTGTGGTAATAGAGATGAGACTGTAAACCATATACTCTGCGAATGTAGCAAACTAGCACAAAGAGAATACAAAAATAGACACGACTGGGTTGGGAAGGAAATCCACTGGGAATTATGCAAAAAATTAAATTTTGGCCACACAACAAAATTGTATATGCATAAACCAGAATCTGTTCTTGAGAATGAAACACATAAAATTCTCTGGGATTTTGAAATAAAAACGGATCACCTTATCCCAGCAAGAAGACTAGGCCTAGTGTTGATAAACAAAAAAGAAAGAACTTGTCAACTGGTGGATTTTGCAGTACCAGCAGATCACAGGGTGAAGCAAAAGGAAAATGAAAAAAATGGACAAATATCTGGACCTTGCCAGAGAACTGAAAAAATTATGGAATATGAAAGTGAAAGGGATACCAATTGTGTTTGGTGCACTTGGAACAGTCCCAAAAGGATTAGAAAAGGGCTTGGAAAGTTTGGATATCAGAGGAAGGATTGAAACCATTTAGAACACTGCACTGCTGCAATCTGCCAGAATACTCAGAAGAGTCCTGGAGACCTGAGGAGACTTGCTGTCACTCAGACACCAGTGAAAGACCATCAGCTCATGCTGATGTGAAAACTCAAAAGGAGTAAATAATAACTAGTGGTATTTGTGAATATATCACAGTATGATACTTTAATTGTTACAACGTTTGAGACGTTTACTTAAGAGCTATTGTGAAATAGTTCAATATTTACAAAGTATAATAACCTTGATTTAACTCTCTCTCACTCTTTTTTCTTTCTTTCCTTATTTTTTTCTTTTCATTATGTTCGATTGAAACAGATTAGCGTCATCGCACACCCCCTCTCTATATCTTTCTCCTATTTTCTTTCTTATTATATTTATTCTGTTTGTCCTTTTTCTTCCCTTTCTTTCTTTATAATAAAAACGGAATTGTCCATTATTTAGCTGAGGTGACGACACACATATGAAATAAGAATTTGGTAGATAATCAACACCAGATAATTACGATTTGGACGATCTCATTTTTAACCAGAGGATGTTGCAAGATGATTACTGTCGGAAGATTAGGGACAACGAGTAATAATAATAATAATAATAATTAATAATAATAATATAATAATAATGAGAAAACTGTGTAACACGAAGGTAAAGGTCGTGCCTTATAATTGTAATTGTAATTAATTTAATGATATTAATTTTAATTAATATAATTTGTAATTGGGGTCCTTTGAACGGTCCCCAAAGGTCTGGAAAAGAATTTGGATGAATTGGAAATCAGAGGAAGAAAAGAGACCATCCAAACTACAACATTGTTAAGATCGGCTAGAATACTCAGAAGAGTTCTGGAGACATGAGGAGACTTGCTGTCACTCATCCTCCAGGGAACAACCGGCTACGGCTGGTGTGAAAAAAACTCAATAATAATAATAATGATAAAATAATTTTTTTAAATAAAAAATAATAACAATAATAACAATACAGGTTCTGGGGAATAGTGATGGCACCATCAATCATACAATAAGTAAATAGAATAAGGTAACAAAGAAAGAATACAAACAGTGTTATAACTGATTGAGAATGGTAATCCAATGGGAACTGTGCAAATAACAAAAATATGAGCACGTCATCTTGCACTTTGAGATTCTAAGGATCACTAAATTATATTAGAAAGTTAGAAATCCAATTATCAAAATATTGGAAATTTTTAGATTGTAGTTTCCACAGAGTTTGTATAGAGTAGTCCACCCAAGAAGATCTAAAAAAATTGAGTGCTAATGATGTCCTGTTTAAAGATTCAATGTCTCTGGGTTTTGAAAATTGAAGACAAAGAGAAAGGGAGAGAGGAGAGAGGAGAGAGAGAGAGAGAGAGAGAGAGAGAGAGAGAGAGAGAGAGAGAGAGAGGAGAGAGAGGGAAGTAAGGAAAAGAAAGGGAAAAAGAAAGTTTGAAAGAAGTATAGGAAAAAGGTCTTGGAGAAGAAAGAAAGAAAGAAAGAAGGACCTGACAAAGAAAGAAAGAAAGAAAGAAAGAAAGAAAGAAAGAAAGAAGAAAGAAAGCGTTGACATATAGAAAAAAAAAGAAAGAAAGAAAGCAAGAAAGAATAAAAAGAAGAACATGACAAAGAAAGAAAGAAAGAAAGAAAGAAAGAAAGAAAGAGTTGATATATAAGAAAGAAAGAAAGAATGACCTGATATAGAAAGAAAGAAAGAAAGAAAGAAAGAAAGAATATAAATATATTTAAAATATTTTAATATAGATATATTTAAAAGCTTTATCAGAAATATAAGTTATATATAAAATTACGTGTTTCCATGGGTACGTTTAGTCTGAAAATGAGTGGGCTATTTGAGAGAAGAATTAATTTGATATGAAAAAAATTAAAATTTAAAGATGTAGAAAAATTATGTATTCCATAAGAAAAAGAAAGAAAAATTGATATGAATAAATGTAATTATTCCGTTGCAAGGTTAGATGTAATTGGGGATAACCTTAAAAGTAACGGGATTTACCCAAGAAGGAAATGTTTCCTTAATGGATTTCTCTATTTTCCATTATTGTCCCTCTTTAATTATCTATCTATCTATCTATCTATCTATCTATGAACATTTCCCGCCAGCACGCTATTGAAATACATATGCCCTTCCTTCTCTCTCTCTCTCTCTCTCTCTCCTCTCCCCCTCTCTATTTCTCTCGTTTTTATCCTGTTTATTTCTTTCTTTCTCTCTATCTCTCTGTCTCCACCCCCCCCCTCTCTCTCTCTGTCTCCACCTCTCTCTTTCTCTCTTTTTTATCCTCTTCTTTCTTTCTTTCTTTCTTTTCTCTCTCTCTCTCTCTGTCCCCCCTCTCTCTCTCTCTTTTTTATCCTCTCTCTTTCTCTCTTTTTTATCCTCTCTCTTTCTCTCTTTTTTCCTCTTCTTTCTCTCTGTCTCTCTCTCTTTCTCTCTTTTTATCCTTCTTTCTTCTCTTCTTTCTTTCTTTTCTCTCTCTCTCTCTCTCTCTCTCTGCTCCGCCTCTCTCTTCTCTCTTTTTTATCCTCTTTCTTTCTTTCTTTCTTCTTTCTCTCTCTCTCTCTCTCTCTCTCTGTCTCCGCCTCTCTCTTTCTCTCTTTTTTATCCTCTTTCTTCTTTCTTTCTTTCTCTTTCTCTCTCTCTCTCTCTCTCTCTCTGTCTCCGCCTCTCTCTTTCTCTTTTTTTATCCTCTTCTTTCTTTCTCTTTCTTTCTTTCTTTCTCTCTCTCTCTCTCTCTCTCTCTCTCTCTCTCTCTCTTGTCTCCGCCTCTCTCTTTCTCTCTTTTTTATCCTCTTTCTTTCTTTCTTTCTCTTTCTCTCCCCTCTCTGTCTCCGCCTCTCTCATTTCTCTTTTTATCCTCTCTCTTCTCTCTTTTTTCCTCTCTTCCTCCTCTCTCTCTGTCTCCGCCTCTCTCTTCTCTCTCTTTTTTCTTCTTTCTTCTCTTTCTTTTTCTCTCCCTCTCTGTCTCCGCCTCTCTCATTTTCTCTTTTTATCCTCTCTCTTTCTCTCTTTTTATCCTCTCTCTTTTTTATCCTCTCTCTCTCTCTGTCTCCGCCTCTCTCTTTCTCTCTTTTTTATCCTCTTTCTTTCTTTCTTTCTTTCTTTCTCTCTCTCCTCTTCTCTCTCTTTCTCTTCTCTCTCTCCCCCCTCTCTCTCTCTTATGTCTATGTCTATTAGAAGTTATCACAAAGTTGATATATTTATAAAAACATCTTAAAGAAAGGCCGGCTTATCTCAGTCTGTAGAGTGTCCGGCTGGGAACCGTAAGATTCCTGGTTCAATACCGGCCCACGCAAACTCAGCGTATGAGTAGCACATATATATGTGCGGTAAAGTGAGGACCTGATGGTAGGAGTGGCGCTCCGACTCAGACGCCCAATCAATCTCCTTGGTCTAGCGCTAGTGAAAAGGGGATAGACTCCCTAGCTATCTGGGTGATATCGACTTTAGGCCACTCCGGCGACTTATATCTCATCTGATTAGAAGCATCTTAATCTGTTAACTCTTTGACTACCAAATTTCCCCTCGGTTTTACGAAATATTCTTGGTAGTTTTTACCTTTATGATAAGATATTTCAAAGGTCACTCTCTATTCACCTCAGAACTCATTCTATTCAACAAAAGATGGCAGAGGTTTTCGCGTAGTGATTTGTCAGTGTAAACAAGCGACACGTGCAATAGCCGCGCCAGTGGCTTACGAAAGGATGGAAGTGTTTGGAGAGCCGCTGGGAGCGCTTTAAAGTTGGCAAAGATTTAATTAACTTGTTTTTTTTTAAAGAGGTGATTTATGAAAATATAATATTTAGGGTTAGGTAAAAGCTGGGATTAAAATTACGACACGTCTAAAATGATTACTAAGAAAATTAGTGGCATATAAGGTGGCCCATAAAAGACAGATACGTGAGAAAATAATTATTTAGTCGGGTAAAATGAGAAAATAACTAAATATAAATAAATATATATATATATATAATATATATATATATATATATTATATATATGTATGCATGTTTGGTTCAATTGACAGATATTTTCTGTTTGAGGAGTTTGTTTTCTTTCTTTCTAATTGTCTGACTACTTTCTTATGTCGAGGGGATTTGTTGAATGAATCCACCAAAGGTTCTTACACTAGTACTTCCGGCACTACTTAGCGCCATCATCAAGTGTGAAGTGGTGATGTTTCAGAGGTTCTTTTTTATATATATATATATATATATATATATATATATATATATATGCCAAACTTATTGCTAAACCCTTGCGGTAAGAAAGAACCCGGCAAATAGTTTGATTGTAAAAATATACTGCCAAACTTCACCTGGGGAAAAATAAAAAAAAGAAAAAACAAGATGGTCGTATCACCCGAAAATAATCGGTTAATACTATAATGCTTGGCCAAAATAATTATATATATATATATATATATATATATATATATATATATATATATATATATAAATATATAAATTATATATATATATAATTATTAATTATTAGGATTATCTAAAGCTAAAAAGTAAAAAGAGCTCAATATCTAAGTAGTGCAAATAAAAAAGTTAAACCTAATGACTCAGATATACCTACTAACGGTTTCACTTAGTAGCTAATCTGATTTTATATATATATATATATATATATATATATATATAATATATAGCTTTAGTATATCCTAGCGGTTTTTGCATGAATATATATTTTTCAGATATATATATATATATACATATAAATTTTTTTTTTCTTTTGGCCAAGTATCAACCGATTATTTTCGGTTGGTACGACTATCTTGGTCTTTTCTTTTTTTCAATTTTGTTTTTCTCCCCAGGTGATGTTTGGCAGTATATTTTTACAATCCATCTTTTTGTCGGGTTTTTTCTTACCGCAAGGGTTTACCAACAAGTTTGGCATATATATATATATATATATATATATATATATATATATATATACTGTAAAAGACATGCAAATTCATGGAACATCAAGGTGAGAGTGTTACAAACCGTTTTTTTTTTTAAATTTGGTGCAATTCTAAAAGACTATATAAAAGGAGTATAGACGAGACTTGGTGTCACATGATTTTCAGTGTGATCCAACACTTAGGATTTAAGTGAAAATTCAATATATATGGTGACATTTTTTGTAAAAAAAAAAACAAACCCTTAAATGATGATATAAATACGTCCAAATTGGGTGCATTTAAGATGTACTAAGGAATTTCAACGCACTGGAATATAAAATAGACAATATTGCAATGGGGTTTTTCAGTTCTTTTAAAGAAAAAAAAAAGAAATAAGACAAAGAAAGAACAAAAGCAAAAGCAAAACAATACAAATAAAATAAATAAAAGCAATGGAAAATAAGATTTTAAAAAAATTAAGTTGGAAAAAGGAAAGTGAAAAAAAAACACAAGTTTTAATATGATGTAATCGTGGGTTTTCCTTAAGAGAAAATCCACCGATGGAAAGAAAATAAGTGAGGAAGAAGAGATTGAAAGTAAGATAGATAGATAGATAGATAGATATAGATAGATAGATAGATAGAGAGAGAGAGAGAGAGAGAGAGAGAGGGGGGGAGAGAGAGAGAGGGGGAGGGAGGAACGAAAGACAAAGATGCGACGAAGAGGATGGAATGAAAGAAACAGGGATAGAGAAAGACAGAAAGAGAAATATATAAAAAGAAAAGAAAAAATGAAGAGAGAGAGAGAGAGAGAGAGAGAGAGAGAGAGAGAGAGAGAGAGAGAGAGAGAGAGTGAGAAGAAGTTATATATATATATATTATATATATATATATATATATATATATATATTGAGAGATAGAGTGTGTAGCGCGAAAAAAACATGCAGTGATTTTGGGGAGCCAATGATAGAAACAGATTGATCGGTAGAAAGCGCGAGAAATAAAAGCTGTTTTGAAATGTGTCCTTCATCTCAGATGGATGGGTGGTAGGGAGATATAGAAAGAAAAAGATAGAAAGAGAGAGAGAGAAAGAAGAGAAAGAGAGAGAGAAATAGACAGACACTATTAAGGCTTTTATTAAAACTTTTAGGAGTGAGAGCGACAAAAAAGTGAGATAATAAAATTAAGAGAAAAATGCAGTAATTATGTCAAGTAAAATTGGGAGGTTGTTAAGGATTTAACGTACACACACATCTCTCTCTCCCTTTCCTCCTCTCTCTCTCTCTCTCTCTATGTATATATATATATATATATATATATATAGAGAGAGAGAGAGAGAGAGAGAGATTGATTGATAGATACAGAGATAGGAAATAGTTAAAACTGAAAGAATGTAAGAAAGGAAAACGAACAGAAAGAATTGACTAAGTTATGAAAGAAAAAAAAATAAAGAAAAATAAAAAGGAAACAGAAGAAAAATAAATAGATAAAATAGGAGAAAAAATACATTTTATATATTGATACAAATGTTATAGAAACGAGAATATATATATATATATATATATATATATATATATATATATATATATATATATATATATATATATATAGAGAGAGAGAGAGAGAGAGAGAGAGAGAGAGAGAGAGAAGAAAGAAAATTAAATACTAGAAAAGAAGAAAGTTGGAAATGAATTTGAAAGACGATGAAGGAAAATGCATTAAAAAAAAAACAACGAATAAATTTTAAATTTTAAGGAGAAGTAGAAAAAGAAAAAAGTTAAGAAGTAATGAATGAAGGAATGAATGAAAAGAAGAAGTAAAGAAAAAAAGAAAAAAAGAAGAAGAAAAAAAGGCGAGAAATGTTGAAAATGCTACAACAAAGCGTAAATGGCTGCATCAGAGAAAATCGAATTCAATCGGGACGATGGTGGGTGGGTGGTGGGGGACTTGGCAATCATCAATTTTTCCGATTGCTTTGCAAGGATTTAAAAGCTGAGAATAATTTCAAAAAATCGAATACAAAAATAAATAAATAAATAAATAAAGACTTAAAAGAAAAAAGAAAGATAGAAAAAAGAGAAAATAAAGAAAAAAAAAAGAACAAAAAAAAAATAAAATAAAAAATATCATAAAACCTTAGTTCGCTCACGAATGCAAAGAATCCATACTTAAAAATGAACTACCGTATATACTCACGTATCAATAAACCTAAATTTTAAATATCTGGAGGTCACATCATACTCAAGATACAAATTTTGTGTGTGTAAATAGTTGGCCGAGGATAGGCCTAGACTCAGGCCAATTGGTACGCCTACAATGTCAGTAATAGTTCCGAATAGTATCGGATGATACTCGTGTATATACGGTAAACTGATATTTTAACCCATGCCCTACGTCCAATAATGAGATATAACCCTAATGACACATTTAATTTAGATCTAAATACTTAATCCTCGGTATTGAACACTGTTTAATCTATCTATACATATATAAAGGGCGGTTGTATGTATGTATGTATGTCTGGAGGAAACTCTGAAAATAAAACAATTAACGACAAAGTAAATAATAAAAAACATTAAATATCACCAGGGCTTGTTTTTTGAGCAAAAATGATAGATATTTGATTTCGTGAAGATAATTAAAAAATAAATTTAAATGATAACAGCATGGAGTTTTTTTCATTTAATATTTTAGATAATAGAGATTAACATTTATTTTCAGAGTAGCTGGATCAATGCAAAGTCTATTTTTTTAACATAGGGATTTAAATCAGGCATCCCACGAGGATTCTACTCACGATTCAGTATTAAGGCCGCTATTAGCACATATATAAAGGGCGATTGTGTGTATGTGTATGTCCGGAGGAAACTTCAAAAATAAAACAATGATAAAGTAAATATATATATACATTAAATATCACCAGGCTTGGTTTTAGAGTAAAAATAATGAAGGAGCACCAGTGTATTATATTAGATAAAGCTGCCATCACACCTGAGCGAGCTAAAGTGTAGATATTATCGCACTTTTGGGTCATTATTGGTGACAATGGTTAATGCTTATACGATGAATACGGTTACCCAATTCATTGGCACAAATTGGAATAATAATTTTCTTTCACGTAATAAATTTGAAAACTTAAATGTTTTTAGTGAACTTGATAATATAAATGTTCTGAAGCTCGCTCATACATTAACTTAGCTCAAAACACAAAGTAATCCGTTATTCGGAAACTCGTAAGTAGGGTCACTCATAAGTCAAAGTACTACTGTATACACACACAAACACACCCACACACATTATATATATATATATATATATATATATATATATATATATATATATATATATATAATATAAATTTAAAGGCAATTTACAATGCAATGTAATAGGTGTTAAATGATGTTTATCTACCAAAATATTTTCGAGAAAATCTCATCATCGGAGGCAGAAGCATCCATGTTTTTTTTTTTATTAAGCACCGCGCTTTAAAAAAAAAAACACGGATGCTTCTGCCTCTGATGATGAGATTTTCTCGAAAATATTTTGGTAGATAAACATCATTTAACACATATTACATTGCATTGTAAATTGCCTTTAATTTATATTTTACACATACATACAATGCTTCTAAAAATCTATAAAAAAAACACTTATATATATATATATATATATATATATATATATATATATATATATATGTGTGTGTGTGTGTGTGTATGTGTGTGTGTTGTGTGTGTGTGAAAAAAAAAATGGAAGCGAATCCGACAGTATGTAATATTGTAAAAATTGAAAATCACAAGTTTCATGAACGAATAATGTTCATTACGCCTACGCTGCAGTGTTTCGGTCTGTTTAGATAGACCTTCATCAAGGCTTTCGTTGGTTTAAGGAAAAAATAAATTATAGGCTCGCAGACTTTTTGTTTTCAGTAATAATACATTTTTTGCTTACACCAACGAAAGACCTGACGAAGGTCTATCTAAACAGACCGAAACACTGCATCGTGGGCGTAATAAACATTATTCGTTTATGAAACTTGTGTTTTTTTAATTTTTACAATATCACACACACACACACACACACACGCACCACACACATATATATATATATATATATATATATATATATATATATATATATATGTGTGTATGAAAAGATGGAAGTGTATCCGACGGTATGTAGTATAGTAAGAAATTTGAAAAAACACAGATTTAAACTTACCACTCATTTTATTTAAACCTGTGTCTTTTTCAAATTTCTTACTATACTACATATATATATATATATATATATATATATATATATATATATATATATATTATATAATTTGGGCGATGTAAACATTACAGAACTTGGTATTTTTGTGTTACTTTACTTGTCCTCTATTTTCCATTCATCTAAGTGGTCTGTATTTAAACTTCTAGATAATTTGGGTAAAATTACGTCGTTGCTCAATCTCTATCCCATTTGTGTGATAAGTGGCTAAATCATGGGATCCAGTTCTTTTACTACAATACTTTGTTTCTGAAGTAGATTATTTATTTGAAATTTAATGTTAACACATTCTTTATGTCATGCAATAAGCGTCACCGGAGGAAGAAATAAGACAATAAAAACTGCATTAATGCCAGAGGCAGCCATGGTCATAAATTTTAACCCCTTAGTCATGAGAATCACAGCACCATTACCTTCAGAGTTGATCCATGTTGTACTACTATGGCAATCCCAAAGGTATGTCACCCAAAATATTTCGAAATCACAGAAACGTTCATTGTTTATTATCAATAATGTTTACATCATGTTAAAGTTTAAACATGTATCTATTTCTCTACATAATTCAACAAATAGTCGATGCAGTGTTGTTGGCCTTGTGGCAGTTTATATCAGATCGCTGCTATTTCGTTGAAGAAGCGTTAAACTTCGTCGTTGTTGCAAACTATCTACACTACTTGCGAACGTTTTCAACATGCTTACACGTCTCGCTTTATACTTTCGTTAATTTGCGATGAATTTCAATCAGTTTGATGCCTTTTACATTCTAAACTCGAATAACTTCACTTCTTTGCGGTAGCGTCAATCGGGAGCTCCATCAGAAACAAATGCCAATCCAAGGTTGAGCGTCGAGCTCGTAGGGATAAGCGCAGGCGTATGTAGAGCAAAAACAACAGTGTTGCTGATATATATTTACCAACCCCTCCGCACGAGCAGGATGTGACATAAGTCAATTTCTTACGCGGAGTTTAACAGGTTTGAATTCAGAGTTTTCATTCTTCTAGACTGGTTACCCTGCCAATGTTAAGAACCCAGTCTGTCCTGCTATTTACTCATAGCTGGAGGGAGAATTGGATTCATACCTTTTCCCAAGGGTATTAGCACTATTTTTCATTTTTTCATTATTCGTCCAGGAATTGAACTCGGGTCGACGAGTTCATTTCCTACAATTCTATAGGAGGCGTAATATCAACCGTATTATCATCAATGTAAGTGGTCCGAATGAACGGAATGCTCGATATGGAAATTCATTAAATTTGCAGATTTATCGGAGTTATCCGTCTTTGTGTTTTTATTTTTTTTTGCTATTTTTTCATTCCACGGCCAGTAAGTTCGTTCCTAGTGACCTCATGTCAGTTCATAAATAGATATAAATACCACCACTGAAATAACGTGGTAAAGTTCTAAAATACTAAATATTTTTTATTATTTGGATTATTCGGACTATTTTCCTCATCTTTATTGTTATCAACACAGCATTTCGGTCGATGTGCCCACCGGCCTTCTTCTTCCGGTCTTTCTTGTTGGATTCGGGAACCTTCTTGTCGAACTTTGACATGAAGCTCTCGAGTTCGAAAAAAATCCGGAACCTAACAAGAGACACTTAAAGAATGCCGGAGAGCACATCGGCCGATACGTTGTGTAGATAACCATAAATATGAGGACAATAGTCCGAATAATCTAAATGATACAAATTATCAAGCCTTATCTAAAAAAAATAAGAGAAATAGAAAAGTTATGTTTGACCATGGTACAGGGCTTTGTTTCAATTATACTCCCGGACAGACGGAAACAAAAAAATAGTATAAGATAGGTGATATTTTCCAGTGTGCATGCAATTTTTATGTTTGTACAGGGTACATGAATATCCTTCGTATTTTTTTATTGCTTACTCGTGTTACACAATGAGTGGAACCCTGAAGGTTGTTTGTAGGACCTGATTAGTAACGGAAAAGTTTGAGTGGTGGTGTGTGTGTTGGAACGGAAAAATTTGAATGATGATATCAGCATAGACGCGTGGCATGGTTTTGATTGGACGAGAAATGGTACGTGGCGAAGTGAGAGTTTTGAGATTCAGCTTGGCCGTCCAAATTTAGATGTGCTGAGGCTCGTCTCCCAACAAATGATTAAGTATGGCCAACTCCTCTCCAAGTAAGTCTCTAATTTGTCTCTCTAATGTCTCTCTCTATCGCTGAAGAACTCTCTTATCTGAGAATTTGTATGCCCGATGTGGGTATGTAATATTACCACACTTTTGTGTCAGTCTTGAATTCCTTGCGTTACCGTTGTAAATTCGGAATTGAGGTAAAGTGAGGAGATTATGGTAGGTGTGGCGTTTCACCTCAGATGCAATAAAAATCTCCTTTGTCTGGCGCAAGTGAAACGGGAATAGACTCCCCCGTTGTCTGACTGATATTGACATTAGGCCAGCCCATCGACTTTACTATTATAACTATAAGCTCATTTATATCCATTTAATCATTTAAATTTCCAATTTTAAAATTTAAAAAAATTGAAGGTTCAGCTTTGATACTTTTCTTGTAAATGTTCTTTAAATAGCAAGACTCTGAAATTCGCATACATGGGTAGCAATATGTCATCTACAAAAGGTAATGTCCATATAACTTCTAATCAAACAAACATTTGATGACTGACCATATTTGGAGCTCTGTTTCATTACAAAATAAAGATATAAATCGCTAATTTTTTCACATGAATTTTTATTTATTCACTGCTTGGAATGCATAGAGGTATCCAATGATATTTTGACAGTTTGCGTCAAATCTCAAGTGTGAACCAGATTACGACAGGTTCTCAAAAAACTAGCGTTCTTCTTTGGGCAAAGATAGAAAAGCGCTATTCGATATCACTGATGTAATATTGTAGTCCAAGTTACATTTAATTGCAATCTCATTATAATATCAGAGAAGGCAAAACTTGTAATGACAGAAAAATCGAATTGATTCAGCGTTTGGAATATTAGGAAGATATCTTAGGTCTATTCTCTTCGGATTCAGATTTTCTATTCTTTAGACAGGGGATAGATGGTCCGAGAGCCACTAGTTTTGCTGTAAAATGGGGGAAAGTAACTTCTGGAAATGATGACCCACCTGAGTCTTTTTCTAAGACAGTGTAATCTTTGGATATAATAACTTTGTTTTTCGTCTTTTTTCGATTAATTCCGATATTTCGAGTGAACGTTCACCCTTGTTCAAGGTATAGAGAAAGATGTAATAACTTTGTTTTTCGTCTTTTTTTCGATTAATTCCGATATTTCGAGTGAACGTTCACCCTTTTTCAAGGTATAGAGAAAGATGTAATAACTTTGTTTTTCGTCTTTTTTTCGATTAATTCCGATATTTCGAGTGAACGTTCACCCTTTTTCAAGGTATAGAGAAAGATATAATAACTTTGTTTTTCGACTTTTTCTCTTTCTTGTTTATTTTTTTCTCCCATTTCATCTTGTTACATTCTTTTACGTCTTACTTTCTTTTCTTGTTTCAATTCCTTTCTTTCTTTTGTGTCTTTCTTTCTCTTTGTTTCGTTTCGTTTCGTCTCTTTCACGCTCTCTCTTTTTTCTTTCTTTCTTCTGAGTCGTTTCGTTTCGAAACTTTTTTTGTTTCTGTCTTTCTCTTGATACGATTCCTTTCTTTCTTATGGTTATAAATTTCTTTCTTTTGTTTGTCACTTTCTTTTTAATGTATATATATATATATATATATATATATATATATATATGCACGTGCGTATCTCTCTCTCTCTCTCTCTCTCTCTCTCTATATATATTATATATATATATATATATATATATATATACATATATATATAAGCATTAACCCAAATAGAATGTGGATTACTGACATATACAAGCGTATATCGGTATATCGATGCGTAATTACGTTTATTTAAATATTTTTTCAACGATCAAATGTTTGGTCGAAGATCAAATTCGTACAATCCACCCCAAGGCAACTGAACGCCATCCATCAGTCGATGATTGGGCATCATATATATATATATATATATATATATATATATATATATATATATATATATATATATATATATATTTATATTATGTTTATATTTATATTTATATATACAGACACTTGCAAATATAAACTTTTCACCTTTTTTTGCATCGTTTTATTGATTTGGGAGGTCATTTATCATTCTTTCAGATTCATGTTTAAAAAGAAACAACAGCAATAAGAAGAACAGGAAAAACATCAACCAAAATACCTATGTGTATAAAAGTAGGACTGACACGAAGTAAATCTTTTACTTCCTATCTGGCATTTAAATAACAATCCAGAATGCCAATAACCAAACGTAGAAAAATAAATGTATAAACAAACAAAGAAATAAGGAAAGAAATGAAAAAAAAACCCATCGAAAATTGAAAAAGAAAGCTCTTAGTAGTTGTTCACAAATATGAACCAACCGTAGAATTAGGTTGTTCGTAAAAAATTCACATTTATGGAGACGATATATATATATATATATATATATATATATATAATATATATATATATATATATCGTTCAAATGAGACAAAAAGTTAGATTTATGTGCCAAAAAATATCATATATACTATTACATGGGTTGACTGATAAATAATGTCTCCAATTCTGATAAGAAAAAAGGAAAAAAAGAACAAAATACAGAATAAAAATACAGTGGTACCACCTACTAATATATATATATATATATATATATATATATATATATATAATATATATATATATAAATTCAAATACATTCAATTTAACAACGTGTGTTTTTCATACCATTTCATCTATACATATACCGTCGTGTTCATTTCCTTACTCTTAACTCATATATATATATATATATATATATATATATATATATATATATATATATATATATATATATTTGTGAATAAAAAGGCCTTAAATACCATGGGTATCGTGGTTATGGAACATTTCCACTCGTGGATATCTAGGGCCCACCCTAGCTACCCACGAGTGGAAAATATGATGGAACAGATTATTGGCAGTTAAGTTATTTTCAATGGGTAAAATTGATTTGATATACGAGGAAACTGAGTTATAAGCGGTACGAATTAATCTCGGAAGTAAATTACCGCTGTAGTTTCTGACCTGATCGAAACTGATACTAAAATCATTATACTAATGTAGAATAGTGCGCAAGAAATAATACCATTAGATTACCCATTACATTTCACGGAAATACATGAAAACTTTGAGACACTCGATTAAGTAGGTTAGAATTAGGCGTCTTCGGTAGTTTCCGTAATCTAATGTTATTTATTCATAAAATACGATTCTAATGATATAATCTATTGCGGGCAATTCTGTATTTGTACGAAAATTTGTACTGTAATTTGTTATTTAACTTTTACTTCAAACTCGCGTGGGGTGATTTGTAAATAAGTTTCCCACTTCTATAAAGAAAGATCAGCGTATGAAGATTTTAAACATTTTTTAGGGCC
>CM042161.1:50156243-50168743 GCA_023376005.1 Doryteuthis pealeii
TATGGAAAGTCGACAGTGGCCTATTGTCGGTATCAGCAAGACACCGATGAAGTCTATTCTTTTCACTAGCGATAGACCATGGAGATTTTTATTGCATAATCATTGCGCAATATATATATATATATATATATATATATATATATATATATATAAAACATTACAAAAATAGAAAAATTACAAAATTAATTACATAAATAAAAATTATTTTTAAAAAATCCGTTGCAGACCTACCGTCAACGGGTTAATACTCATCCTGTTTGAATAAGAGAATTCGTCTAGTGTCGAACTTGGAATATGTCTTCTTTTTTCAAAAACTGTTACAATAAGAGATACATGATTCGGTGACCGAGATAAGTGTGGCGGAAGTGCTCATAATTGAAACTACCACATAACTTTTTTGCAACATCAAGGTTTTCGTTTTGAATTCATATCACTTTTTTGCAACATCAAGGTTTTCGTTTTGAATTCATATGACTTTCGTCTCCGCTCTTGATAGTACGGAGTATAAATAAGCTCTGAAGATGATTTTTATAAAATCGAAATATTGTTCAATATTAGCAATGAATATGTTATAAAATGTTTTCACTTTAACAGCATATTGTGTTGTTTTCATATCCTTTTATCTATACTCAAAAAAAGGATAAGTAAATTCTACAGGGTAGAACTATTGTCGGTATCAATCGAAAAGCGAGGAAGTCTATCCTCTTTTCCCTTGTGCTAGACCATGGAGATTGTTTTGATGAGGCGAAGCATCACACCTATTGCTTTACAGCACGTATCAGATTACCTTACCTCTTCTGTTGAGTTAGCGTGCATGGGTATCGAACCCGGAAATTAGAGATTCTTCTTCCGTCGGCTTTATTTTACTTACTCTACTTCTAAACGGATGCCTTGTCATTAAATAACCCACTATGCTTGATATGCCATTAAACAAAGAAGTTAAAACATGGTCGCCGCGTCTATTCAGTACGACGATAACCATTTCCCCACTACAAAGTGCCCGTATGTTGGATTGTTTTCATCAGAGATTGAATGACAGCAAGTCTCATCGAATCTCCATCTGTGGAATATTGTTGTCTGGTCAGCATCTCTTCCGGTGCTCTTCTCTATTTCATGCAATTCTTGTGCTCTTTTGGCATGGTTCCAAGTGGGTCATTTATTATAGTCACGATCATCATTCTCAAATTCTACCATTTTCCTTCCTGGACGAATTCTTTCATTCGTCTTCTGTCTGCTTCCTGTATTCTACTGACTTTGGATTGGAGGCGCGTCGTGCAATGGTTATCGTCGTAGGAAATAAATACGGCGAACTAGTTTCAATCATGGACACAGCTGTTAGCATTTCACTTAGCGCTAATATCATCGGGAAAGGTAGGAATCCATCTATTCTTCCTCCAGTTCTGGGTAAATGGTAGGGCAGACTGTTACATAATTATTAGATTCCTAATACTTATGTACAGTAGTGTAGAAACCAAAATGGCTGTTATAAGTTGCAGCCCACGGCCTTGAAGGATTGAATGACAAGGCTTGACCTCATTCTGATCCTTCAGGTGGATACCGTGAGAATCGGTGGAGAAGACCCTCTTCCGGTTTAGATTAGAGAGAGATTTTAGACAGATCGACCAAGACCACTACGGTGGTAAGTAGTGTTATGCACGCGCCCGACTCAACCTGTGCAGGTAGTCTGGTGGGGATTTCAGAATAAAATATGATCTAAGTAAACCGAAGTCTTGTGTTATTATCTAAAAAATACCAATTACACAGGGTTTCTGATAAAGAGAAATCCCCAATGGAAGACCAGACACGAAGTTCCCAAGACGAAGTCCAGACGCTAGAACAGACGTTAGAAGAACTTAAGATACGAAAGATGACCAGAATAATAGAAGTAAGAAAGTAAGGAAAGAGAGTATACAACAAGACTAGGCGCTTTTAACTTGGTATGACAACAGGTTTTGAAAAAGGAAAACTCTGAATTTAAACCAAAGAAGCTCTCTTCTCGCAGGTAAAAATACTTCGAGATCTGCTGCTGCTGCTACGTGCTAAATAGTTCTACTATTTCTCTGAATGAGATGAGGCTTGATAATTTGGGGGGTAATGATCCTAACTGCGCAGTTAGAATTAATGTTACCATTGACTAGATGATTTGGCATTCTCTGTTTGTGGCATGGGCTGGTGTCCCCGCTCTTCACGCTGTGGTCCGCTGGTTCAATCTCTAGTGGTGGAGATTGTGGTATGCACTGCTGGTGAGACCAAAGGAGGTCGAAACAGCTGTCCAGTGCTCTAGATGTCGCAAATGGTGTATGCCGAGTTGTCTGGTCGTGGTAATATGATTCAATTATCAATTATATATATATATATATATATATATATATATGTGTGTGTGTGTGTGTGTGTGGAGGTGCGTGGGCTAGTGGTTAGATTCGTAATTGGTAATTTGCTTGAAGCATAGTTAAGTAGGTTATAATATATTAATGATTTTAAGGAAATTACAATGCTTATAAAAGATAAAAACAAAAAGATGTTATTTTCGTCTTATCGATTTCAAAGAAACTTTATCTTCAGAGATGAATATCAGAAATGTACGTGCTTAATTTTTTTTGTGTGGTTATATTTTTTTCTTCTCTTTTTTCCTCTTCTATCTTTTTTCTTTCTCCTCCTTTCTTTTTTCTTTATGTTATGAATGAAATCGGCGAATAACCGTAATAACACGTACATTTCTGATATTCTTAAATTGTAATAACACTACATTTCTGATATTCATCTCTGAAGATAAAGTTTCTTTAAATCGATAAGACAAAAATAACATCTTTTTGTTTTTTATTTTCTATACCATTGTAATTGCCTTCAAATCATTAAATATATATAATAATATAATATATATATATATATATATATATGAGAAGTAAATACACAAGCCATGTCTTTTAATTTGGCTTTTATACGCATTGTAATGCCTTCAAATCATAATACATTATATATATATATATATATATATATATATATATATATGAGATTTTTTTTGTCATTATTTCAAGTGAGTTCGAAGCATTAATTAAAATGTAATAATAAATTTTTGAAGGCGTAATAATGCACATTATGTTTAAAAAACATATTTATTTCTTTTTTTTCTTTTTTTTTTTCATATAAGGGTCCAAATATTTTCAAGCAAAGCTCATCATCAGGGAATGAATTATTTTCTCATAATTTTCATCGTATTTGGTAATTCAATCGTGTTGTTGTTCATTGAATGTTTGGTGTAACTTGAAAATTTTTTTTTTTTTTTTTTCCGCGAAGATATAGTTACGCTCGCGTAAATTCCGTAATAAAATCGGTGGCGTGATCGTGTTCCGCTGGGATTTTTTTGAAATTATTTCATATATAATTCTTTTTCTTTTTTTTATAATACTATAAAATAATGAAGTCCTGCTCAGGGACACTGAAATGAAGATTTTTTTTGTCATTATTTCATAGTGAGTTCGAAGCATTAATTAAAATAATTCATTCCCTGATGATGAGCTTTGCTTGAAAAATATTTGGACCCTTAATATGAAAAAAAAAAAAAAGAAAAAAAAGAAATAAAATAGTTTTAAACTTAATGTGCATTATTACGCCTTCAAAAAATTTATTATTACATTTTAATTAATCTTCGAACTCACTATGAAAATAATGACAAAAAAAAAATCTTTCATTTCAGTGTCCCTGAGCAGACTTCATTATTTTATAGTATTATAAAAAAAAAAGAAAAAAATTATATATGAAATAATTTTCAAAAATCCCGCGAACACGATCACCGCACCGATTTATTACGAATTACCGAGCGTAACTATATCTTCGCCGGAAAAAAAAAAAAAAAAAAAAAATTTCACATTACCACCCAAACATTCAATGAACAACAACACGATTGAATTTACCAATACAGATGAAAATTATGGAAAATAATTCATTCCCTGATGATGAGCTTTGCTTGAAAATATTTGGACCCTTAATATGAAAAAAAAAAAAGAAAAAAAAGAAATAAATATGTTTTTTAAACATAAATGTGCATTATTACGCCTTCAAATTTATTATATATATATAATATATATATATAAATATAATAGAAGTAAATACATAAGCGATGTCTTTTTATTGGCTTTTTTAGCCGACAATTTTATTTTCTCAATTTGTTTAGCCTTACATTTGAATAGGTATGTCCGCCTAATTAATTAATTACTAATTAATTAACTTTCAAAATTCGGTACGACTTCAATTAAGCACATATTCTCCCAATATATATATGTGTGTGTGTGTGTGTGTGTATATATATTTATGTATGTATATATATATGTAAAAAAGGAAAAGGAATTGAATCCGACAATATGAGGAAAAATGAGTAAAGAAAAGAAAAGTAAATGGATAAAATGAATTTAATCGATATCACATTAACCGATATCACTTACACATGTGTTTCGGTCAGTTTACCAAAATAAATGTTCACTCTGATGAAGGTCGATTCTTGTATGTGTGCGAAATATTTTCACACACATAAACTGACCGAAACACATGTGTAAGTGATATCGATTAATGTGATATCGATTAAATTCATTTTATCCATTTACTTTTCTTTTCTTTACTCATTTTTCCTCATATATATATATATATATATATTGATAGTTGTTTTCTTTAATACTCAGCTTTGCTTGTCAGGAAAATAAGTGCAGAAACCCAAGTAAATGGAAAATAGGGAAAATGGAAATGTATTTATCTTAATATCTCATATAGGAAAGGTCAGCAAAGATGTTAATATAAACATTCCACTAACTCTTCTATCAGGATGTTAATCCTGAAAACACTTTGCTTTGCAGTGAAGGTACGTACCATTTACCTTACTTATTTTGTATATTTATGTAAGTTAGAAGGGCTACGTGTCAGCCTTATCGCGGGTAGGTTATCTTTCCTTGTATCTTAATGTTAATCTGTGTTTAGTACACCGCACCGCTACAGGTATGAGGCACCCAATGACGATTGAACTCATAGTATTAACAATGCCAGTTAGATACAGCGAGAAAAGGTCATCTATGAAAGCGAATTCAAAATCAGTAAACAATAATCAAAATTCACTTAATCTTATATATTTATACTAGAAGTGGCTACCCGGCGTCGCCTGGGTAGAGGGGGGAATTTTAAAAGAGTTAGTCTCGCAGATCCATTATTACTTATCACAAGTTAGATCCTCACTGGATGCCCCGTAAAATCCCCCATGTAAATATATAGCAATATAGTAAGAAATTTTAATTCAATAATTTACAAAAAAACCCCAAACAATATAAATGAGGCGATTAATTCAATCAATCAACATCATATATCAATTACTTTCTGTTATTATACAAATTTTGATTTTTAAATATTTCCCCAAACATAAATAAATTTGTTTAAATTAATACTTTTTTTTTAAATTAATAAATTTTTTTTTTAAATTAAAAATAGATAAAATTTTGATTTTTAGATATTTCCCCAAACATAAATAATTTTTTTAAAATTAGAAATAAATAACATTTTTGCTCAAAAACCCAAGCTCTGGTGATAGTGAATGCATATAATATATATATATAATATATATATATATATAATATATACTTGTTTATTTACTTTGTTTTATATATTATTTTGTTTTATTTTCGAAGTTTCCTCCGGACATACACATATGCGCAACTGCTCTTTATATATGTATAGATTTATCAACCCCTTCGCACGAGTAAGATGCGACACAAGGTCAATTTCTTAAACGGAGTTTAAAAGGTTTGAATTCAGGGTTTTCTTATTGTTATGCTGATTACCTAACGCCTAACGTAGAAAATAGACATGGTGAAACGAGTTCCAATCCTGGATGAGGCTGTTTGTATTTCACATAGCCCTAATACTATTGGAAAAGGTTTTAATCCAACTATTCTCCCTCCAGCTATGGATAAATTGTATGGTATATTGAGTTATTTAAGCTTGACCACCAATCTAAGAGAAGGAAAACGCTGAATTCAAAACCTGTTAAACCCCGATTAAAATTGACACTGTGTCACATACTGTTCTTGTAATAGGAGTGGTAAATCCATACTATTTAGCCATAGCTGAGGGAGAATAGTTGGATGCATAACTTTACCAAGGGTATTACCTCTATGGGAAATGTAAACAGCCTCGTATTGGATTTGAACTCGGGTCGCCGAGTCCATTTCCTACGACGACAACAATTACAACCCATGTCCCTCCGTCTTATACGTCACTAAATGCCATTCCGTCCGCCCCAACATTGTTTAGCATGATTTCAACAAAACTTTTAGGAAGTCTTTTAATTCTACCTTGAATGATTTTAAATTCTACTAAAAGGGGTGTCCTGGGTATGTCACTAAAATGCATTCGATTGTGAGGCTCTGATTATGGAGATACAAGAAATGCGGAGTACCCCTTCATTGCCATTAGTGCCAGATCTACTATGACCCCGAATGGTTATACCTGTTAGAGTCCCATCTATAGGTCAAATAGATATATTTGAAAAGTATTCGTATTTGAGAAAGATGCAATTCTCTGGACATAAAATCACTCTAGACGAGTTGACGTGCCGTTAAGTTCAATTAATCCAATAACAGTATATGAAAACAAATTAAACTCGAGATAATAGACTATTAAAATGTAGTCTATTTGTTTGCTTTGCTTTTTGGAAAAAAATGGATTTTGGGTATAACGTTGTGGCATTATTTTCGTATTTGCCTGGAGAGTTGTCTGCTCGTTTAGTTTCGTTGGTTCCCGCTAGGGGCCTCGGGTGTATTTAAGCGGCTGATTTGAACTTCTCACTCTTTTTTCTTGTTGCTCGACCTACGAGACACTATGGGTTAGACTCTGGTCTACCCCCTTCTTTTTGGGGCTTTGCCCCCCCTTACATTACTGTAAGTGATTCATACAGCATGGACTATTCCTAGTCTCATGTCTGTTGCTTTTATGTTTATCCTTTTACATGTAACTTTGTATTACTTATGTGTGTATGTTCATGTACACCTCTATGTATTATGTACCCTGTTTATTCTGTGCTGTATATAAAATGTTTTGTCTATCAACCTTTGTCGGAGTTTTATCTTCAAGTATTGTCACTTTGAATCTTACAACGTTAAACTGCATCTAACGTTGAAGTTCCAACTCTGTTGCTGTGGGTTTTTTGTTGTTGTTATTTTTTAGATGGGATTTGTTTCTGTCCTTCTATGTCTTTCTGTCCTTTTCATCGGTAATCATTACGAGAGACAGAGGTATTTCCCTTTTCCCATTTCCACATAAACATTCTCTCTTGTTCCTGAGTATAAGAGTGAATCTATTAAATCTCAGCAGTTTCCGACTTAAAAATGTCTTAGAAGCCCAACCTTAAAAGAAATGAGTCAATAACGACCAGTAAATCTGGAAATAATCAAATTAAATATTTATTCCAAATATCAACTAATTTTCAAGGGTTTTTGAGTGCCTTTAGAATCTCCCAATGAACCCAAAGTTATTTTCTTTACACCAAATTTGGTGTAAACAGTAAGTAAATAAAAGTTAAAAGCAATGTTTCTTTAAATACGAATAATTATCTTAATTTTTGTTAAAAGAGAGTCTACGTCATTGAAAAATAAATAGTACCCATCCAACAATCTCGTAGCGTAATGGCTATCATTGCAGGAAATGCATACGGTCAGCCGAGTTTTTAGAAAAAGAATAGAACATAAATATTTATTTACAGATAGATAGAATTACAACCAAATTCATATTAGTATATTACATCCATAAAAATTAGTATCACATTCATGAAAAATTTGTCCGCCCTGTCGGCTGGGCGTTAGAATGCACCGACTGCACCTCTGCAGAGGGTAAGACTCCCCCAATGGGGCCACCTGTTGGCTGTGGGTGGCGACCCGTGATGCTTAATAATAGAGCCCAGGTGGATGAGCAGTTCATGACATGCAATACTCCACTTTGGCCCTATCTTAGGCTAAACGGGCGGTCGGAGAGGCCCTCTCCGATGAATCGGCTGGTCACGTCAAGCCCTAGCACCTATATGATTTTCCCAACCCTATTGCCCTTATGACAAGCCCCAACCCCTTTTTATCATATGGGTGCTATAAGGCGATGGCTGCGGGTCTACATCTCCTGGGAATGATATTAAACTCTATCTGATGGTGATGTTCCAGTTCTGGAGGTTTGGGGAATGTGGAGCACCCCTTCATCACCATTGCTCCCTGGTCCACTCTGACCCGGAGTGGTAGTACCTGTTAGGGTCCAATCTATGGGTTAAATAGAAAAATGTATTTATAAAAAATTGTATTATCCATTAAGAATTGATTTATTTCAAAACTTTATCGGCATTAAATGACCCACTGAGGTTGATATGCCGTAAAACAAAACAAACCAAACCAAAAATTTGTATATTACATTCACGAAAAGGTAGTGTAATTACATTCATGAAAATTAGTATATTACATTTGTTAGGTGGAGCTCTCTAAATAGTTTAACTAACGAGAAGAAAGCCCTTAAAGTTTTTTTAAAAAGTTTAAATCCGGGAGGACGATGTTAGATTTTACATAGCGCTAATACACTTGGGTAATGTATGAATCCAACTATTGTGCGTCGACCCAGCTTGGACTGGGGTCTTTAATCTTGTTATGGCACCCAATCTAAGAGAAGAAAAATGGGAATAAAACAGTTGTATTCCGCCTAAAATTGGTCCTGTGTTGCACCCTGCTCGTCGAGGAAAAGGTTTATCAGAAACAGGATTCTCTACTTTACCTCTTACTTTCTCTATATCTCTGTCTACATATCAATGATGATGATAGCTTTTTGATTTATTGCATCCTGGGACGCACATACTTGCTTTGAATGAGCCCCCGGGAAAATTTATGGATTCTAACTAAAGCCGTCCAACTCCTACCTTTTAACTATCCTGTGTAATTCGTTTCTAGAAACTCTTGAAATGTATTCACGTTAGCTTGAATTGGTGAGAGAAGAAAAAAGAAAAAGATTGGGATGCAGGAAAACGATTTTACTGCGCACCTTTAGATTTTCGTGCATCGGGAACGCAGGACACGTACCTATCAGCATCTGTGTGTGTGTCTCTTTGTGTGCGCGCACGCGCGCGTGTGTGTGTGTGTAAAAGGAATGACTTACCGGTAAAAATATTGGGTTAGTCTCAATATTTGGTTGGTATAAGTGTTACTCGGATAAGTCAGCGTTATAACAAATATAAAGCGTTGAAACTGTTTTCAATCATAATTACAACATGAACTCCCGGGGTTAGCTGTAATTAATCAATATATTGATTAATTCAGTGGATTTAACCCTGAAGATCCTTATGGTGAAACTCGAGTAGGTTATTTCTGTACACACCATAATATTATATATATATATATATATATATATATATATATATATGGAATACGATGAGGAAATTAATCCGACAATATGAAAAGAAAATATTTTAAAAATATAACAAACACAGGATATTACGATCAGGAAACAATTTTTAGTGTCAATACTTAAGTATTTCGGTATTTTATACCATCTTCAGGAAACTGTTAGGTGAGGAACAGAATGACAGATGTTAAGTGTATAGTGGTTGTGTGAATCTGATGCTATTAACCGTTAATTTTCATATGCGCGTTTGTTTACGAAAAGCAAATTACGTGATCAATGCATGTGCAAAAAATATATATATATATATATATATATATATATATATATATATATCTTAGTCCTATATTCATGTCTGTCTATCTATCCATCGATCGATCGATATTCCTTTATAGTCTGTTCCGACCTGTCCCAATTTGTTCACTTCTATCTATCTATCTATCTATCTATCTATTACCTTCTTTTCTGCTATCTACCATCCACCAAAACGCTAGGAAAATGTAGATTCTGCGTTAATATGAAATCTGATCTCGAAGACCCTTCGCACAAAAATAAATCATATTATTTCTTAATTTTCATATCCCTACATATAAGTTTTTTTTTTTTGCTTGCCAATATTCACCATTTTTCGGTATCCGAATTTTTCGGGTTCCGGCAGCAGCGACCTTCTGGAAAACCTCTATTAAACGATTCCATTAATCACCTAAGAAGACATGGGCGCTTCTTCGACAAGAAGGAACTCATATTTCCAAACTGAAGTCAATTTGAGAGGGGAAAATACCCCCCCCACACTCTGCCAACGCCGCATATATTGATTTTAATGTAACGTTGGTCATCTTGGATCTTCTGTATTATGTTTGTCGCATCAGCTGATGGGGTGGGGGTGTGGGGTGGGTTTGGTTCAATTCGTTACGGCTTCATCTGCAGAAGCAGTCATATATTTGCTGGTAACTACCGCTGCCGTATTATTTATGATAAAAACACCAACACAGACAAAAAACAAACACTTACGCACACATATATATTAAGTTGAAAAATGGAAATGAATCCGGCAATATGTTGAAAGGATAAATAAATTACACACACACACACACACACACACACACACACATATATATATATATATATATATATATATATATATATAATTATTTAATAAGCTTAGCTTAGATCTGGCACAAGCCAGAAGTGTAGGATGCCCAATGAGAATTGATAGTGAGTTCAATTCTCATTGGGCATTCTACACTTCTGGCCTTCTGAAAAATGGAAATGAATCCGACAATATGTTGAAAGGATAAATAAATGACACAATTTTATATACCTTCTCTAGTTTATATTTATTTTCATTTAATTTACTGAGATTTCTTTCCATCATGACACTTCCGGATTAAGTATGGAGGAACTTTGGTTGATTGGTTGGTTGGTTGGATTTTATGGCATGTCAATCCTTGTTGGGTTATTTTATGCCGAAGACATTTTGTTTGTGTTTTAACCAAACAAAGTTTACTGAATGAGAAATAACCAAAACGGAGGTTGAAAATAAAATGGAAACTTTATAATTTAATTTAAAACACAAACAAAATGACTTCGGTATAAAATAACCCAACAAGGGTTGACATGCCATAAAATCCAACCAACCAATTTTAGGCGAAGGATTTGTCTTAAAATTCATTCATTACACGAGCATATACAACAGTTTTGTTTAATATAAATATTCTGAACCTTGTAAGGTTTATAATGCGCTGCTTCTAGACCGCATCAAACCAGAAGTTGAGAAGATTCGGAAGAAAAATCAAGGCGAATTTCGGAGAATTCAGCTTCTGTCTGGAGCAGTCCACAAGTGGCATTGGCCTCGATGTAAACTCCCATAAAATAGATTGCATGTATTTTATATATTTCAAAGAAGATGGAGACATCTCCTCACTAGATGACAAGTAATTATCTTAATTTAACTATTTATCTAAATGACACAGAACAGAATAAATTATAGTTATTTCATATTGTTAATAGTTTTCTGTTAAGATTTATCCACGGGCTTTTCACATATTCATTAGGATAAGACAAAACAATTAGAAAAGAATTATAACAAACAAAGATACATTAAAAATCTTAATATCAACATGCAAATAATCTTTTAATTCACAGTGTAAACCAAGGCTAAAGAGCATAGTGTGTCCTACTAATTACCCATATCTGGGATTCATACCTTTCCCAAGGGAATTCTGCCCTGTCGACTGGAGCGTTAGAATGCACCGACTGCATCTCTGCAGAGGGGTAATATTCCCCCAAATGGGGCCACCTGTTGGCCGTTGGTGGCGACCCGTGATGCTTAAGGACGGTGTCTTGGTGGATGAGCAGTCTATAACCTGCAACACTCTACTTAGACCCTTACTTAGGCTAGACGGGCGGTCGGAGAGGCCCCCTCCGATCAATCGAATGGCCACGTCAAGCCCTAGAACCTATATGATTGCCCCAACCCTATTGCCATTATGGCAACCGCCATCCTTCTTATCATATGGGTGCTAGAAGGCGGTGACTGAGGGTCTACATGTCCTGAGAATGACGTTAAACTCTATCTCATGGTGAGGTTCCAGTTTTAGAGGTTTGGGGAATGTGGAGCACCCCTTCCTCACCATTGCTCCCCGTTCCACTCTGACCCGGAGTTGTAGTACCTGTTAGGGTCCCATCTATGGGTTGAAAAGAAAAACACGAGTTTATAAACAAAATTGTATTATGCATTAAGAATGAATTCATTTCACAACTTAGTCGGCATTAAATGACCCACCGAGGTTGATATGCCGTAAAACAAACCAAACCAAACCCAAGGGTATTATAAGTGAAACGCCAACAGCCTCGTCCATGATTTGAAATCGGGTCACCGATTCTATTTTGCTATGTATATTATACATATATTTACCAATCCATATGCGGATCTGACCCGGAACCCTAACAGGTACTACACTGTTAGGGTCCCATCTATGGGTTAAATAGAAAACCATAGTTTATAAAGAAAATTGATTATCCATTAAGAATGAATTTATTTAATACTTTATCGGCATTAAATGACCCACTGAAGTTGATATGCCGTAAAACAAACCGAA
>CM042161.1:50173743-50186243 GCA_023376005.1 Doryteuthis pealeii
ATTTTCATTTCCACATTGCCACACAGAACCGATTTCTTTTTCGATATTATCCCTTTCCTTTATTTTATCTGTTCTTTAAACATTTATGTATATTATATTCTTCCTCCCCTTACTTTCTTTCTTTCTTTTCTTTCTTCTTCCTTTCTTCTTTTCTTTCTTTCTTCCTTCCTTCCTTCCTTCCTTCTTCCTTTCTTCTTTCTTTCTTTCTTTCTTTTCTTTCTTTCTTTCTTTCTTTCTTTTCTTTCCTTCCTTCCCTTTCTTTCTTTCTTTCTTTCTTCTTCTCTTTCCTTTCTTCTTTCTTTTCTTTCTTTCTTTCTTTCTTTCTTTTCCTTCCTTCCTTTCTTTCTTTCTTTCTTTCTTTCTTTCTTCCTCCTTCCTTTCCTTTCTTTCTTCCTTCCTTCCTTCCTTTCTTTCTTTCTTTCTTCCTTTCCTTCTCCTCCTTTCTTCTTTCTTTCTTTCTTTCTTTCTTTCTTCTTCCTTCTTCCTTCTGTCCCTGTTTCGTTCTCTGTTTCATTTCTGCTATAAAGAACGCCCGTACAGATCTTTTTCGATATTATCTCTTTCCTTCAATTTTCCTGTTCCTGAAACTTTAATTTTTCTCCCTTTTCTTTTTCTTTCTCTCATTTACTCTTCTTTTTTTCTTTCTTCTTCTTTCTTTCTTTCTTTCTTTCTTCCTTCCTTCCTTTCTTTCTTTCTTCTTTCTTTCTTTCTTTCCTTCCTTCCTTCCTTTCTTTCTTTCTTTTTTTTCTTTCTTTCTTTCTTTCTTTCTTCTTCCTCCTTCCTTTCTTTCTTTCTTTCTTTCTTTCTTTCTTTCTTCCCTCCTTCCTTTCTTTCTTTCTTTTTTTTCTTCCTTCCTTCCTTTCTTTCTTTCTTTCTTTCTTTCTTCCTTCCCTTTCTTTTTTCTTTCTTTCTTTATTTCTTTCTTTCTTCCTTCCTTCCTTTTCTTTCTTTCTTTCTTTCTTTTCTTCCTTCTTTCTTTCTTTCTTCCTTCCTTTCTTTTTTCTTTCTTTCTTTATTTTCTTTCTTCTTTCCTTCCTTCCTTCTTTCTTTCTTTCTTTTCTTTCTTTCTTTATTTCTACCGAACTCTCTATGTTTCTCTCTTATTCATTTCCGCTATAGACACACCGTCCTGATTAGTTTGTCTTTTGTTGCCTTCTCACTCACCTCTCTCTCTCTCTCTCTCTCTCTCTCTCTCTCTCTCTCTCTCTCTTCTCTTGCCATTTTGTTAATGAAACCAAAAAGGCGACTGGCTTGTCGATCTGGTCAATTTCATTTTGATTTCCGGTGTTGAGATCCGCATTGGCGCGAAATCTGGGCGGCAAACCTGGGCGGAAGATTTGCCAAGCCAAACTTACATCTAATAGCAGTCTCTATTTCAGGGTCAGTGATCGCGTGGATAGTCGCTGATCACGTGATCTGGTGCAAACAAGTCATCTTTCTAGTGTCCATCGTACCATCACTTTCACTCGGATTATTATTTGTCATAATTAATCTTACAACGGATAAAGTAGGCCAATTTTTCTCCCTTATTGTCCAATTTATATATATATATATTATATAATATATATATATATATATTTATAAAGTCTACAGCGCTTTGTAACTGACAGTTCCTCGACAATGTGATTTTCAAGCCAAGTAAAGTATTTGTCTTCGTGCTTTTCCTTATATTCTATTGTAAATTTTCAAACACATGAGTCATGGTGGGATGACTAACCTATTTTTGGGGGCATGGTGGGAAAGCAGCTTGGTTGTCTGGGATTTTAGGAAGGACGTTCTAGAATACTACTTTATTGATTTCAATATCTTTTATTCATTAATGTATCAACACTGAAAATTTCATTAAATTCGGTTAATCCCTTGATTTTTAGTATTTTCTTTCTTTCGGCGGGGTGACATGCGATGGTAGAATGTATGTCCATTAAGTAGGATTTAACCAAATTTTCTATAAGAAAGCTAAAAAAGCGAAATCTTTATTTTAAGTTTTTTTTTTGTTTTTTTTCCGGGTGGTGGGACCCATAGATCCTCATCAGATCATCCACCTGCGTTCCCCAAAGTCTCCCAGTCATCTTGCCTCGGCTTGTCACTGATACTTGACTTTGGGGAAGGAGAGCATGCGGTGTGTGTCGCACAAGTGCGCAACATGTAAAACAAAAAACATATGCAGATATTTCTACAAGTCCCCCGAGTGATGTAGGAATGGTGTGGTATGCAGGCCTGACGGGATGGAAGCATTGCAGATGTGAATCTACATACATACGGCGTGATTCGTGGCGCACTTAACGTCACAGCTTTGCTGATTGAACAGCAACGTGCCTCGGCGAGGTTGTGGGTGAATGAGCAGCCCCTTGGTAACAACTGTTCACCCAGCCATTTGGGAAGTGTCTAGAAAAAGTGACCTAAACAAATGCCGGTTCACCTATCAAGCTGGCCAGAAACCAACATTTCGACATTAGCTGGGCGAAAAACTAGAAAAATACTACAACCACAAGACTAAAGGCTAAGAATAGCCACCTGGAATGTCTGAAACACCTCCCGATCTTGAGACTGGGAAAACCCAAACTACATACTTGCATCGTGACAGGAAGTATCTCGATAAGGGACAGACACCGATGCTCTTGCGGAAATCAGCTCCAGCTATAAGGTCCAATTGACAGGAGGTCTGGATACACATCCCAAGGGAAAGACAGGCTGTAAGAAGTTTGAGGTAAGGTGACTAGAGCCCTCCATTCTGAAGTGACACATGACGGACACCATGGAAACATTTCCTACATTGAAGTCTGACCTGTGTGGCAGCGCCTGTATGTCGAGAATTTCATATGTGTGATGGGGTACATAAAAAATAAATAAATAAAAACTAGCTGGATCCGTGGGCCATCTGCGTGCTCACAACTGCTCACATCTGACTACTTGTAGAAATGGCCTTATTCTGTCAAGAAGCGGCAATCACCATATATATATATATATATATATATATATATATATATATATAATATATTATATATATATATATTTAAGTTTTTTATTTTATTTATTTTTAAGTTTTATTAAGTATAATATATATATATATATATAATATATATATATATATATATATATATTATATTAATGAAGGTGGAGATTTGCAATGTACGTTAAGTTTTAGGTTTTTTCATTGTTTTTGAAAAATTCGTCACCTACACAGTCGCTCTTCCTATTAAACATACACGAAAGGAATAATCAAGTGACTGTTTGGTTAGTTTTTTTTTTATACCATATCAATTCTCATCCAATACCAAATCCCGTCTTTCTTCACTGATATGATTTATTTAACTCCACGTATTCATAAGTTGGTAAAAAATCATTTTCATTAACTTCACTTAGAAAAAAAACAAACATCCGGGCGGTGTCAAAATTAATTTTTGAAATATATTGTCTGAAGGGGGAGTTAGACATTTAGTTTCAGAGCGTGTGTATCATAAGTAAGTAAAATCATCGAATTTATTAAAGGAGTAAAAAAATAAAACAATTTGAAATAGAAACTTAGTTCTGTCCTCCTCAAATAAAATGTTGCGGGCATCTATAAATTATTGATTAAATAATTGTTTTTAATATTTTACACATAACTTTTACACAAAATCGTTGGTATTTATTTAGTTGTAAACATTTTAGTTAACTTATTACTGAAAAATAGCAAGAGTACAAATTGTTTTTAAAAATTAATGACACATTTCGCAAATAATCTTTCCCCTTTCGGTTTTGTGACGTAATCAGTGATATAGTCTTGCTTATAGACAGATTAATATCAAATCTCTAATACTATTAGATGCGTGATAATAAATTGATGGAAATAATCTTTACGTTAGATCTTTCATTAACGCCATAGCAGAAATGTTCACCAACTGGGTATTAATCAGTAGAAATATCCAGCTTAGTGTCATAGCAGAACATTAAATTGGTAACAATATTTTTATGTTAGATTTTTCATTAACTTTATGTGTGTCAACGGATTCGTTATAAGAACTAGCAAATATATGCACCCTCCGGGTGCAAGTATTTAAGTTTTAATGTAATAGAATATATTAAATTAGAAAGGCTAATGAAATTAAATAAGAATGCAGATAAAATGATTTGAAACAGAGGGGGATATAATCGAAAAATAGAACAACTGAAACTTTCACTTCTATCACTCTCGTCTTTCATTACTAAATTTTCCTAATTTAATAACTTAGTTAAAATAGGAAGTAAAGAATAAAATCAGAATTATTTCTTCTCGTTAATCGATTTCTTTTAAAATTTATTGAAGAGATTTTTGATCATATTCATTAAGATAAAACCATACGATTAAAAATCAATAATACTAAGCACATATTTATTAAAATCAAATTTTTAATTTCAATATGCAAATAAGCCTTCCTGTTCACACTGTAAACTGTTATTTTAGTGTATATATAAATACAATTGCAGATTATTCATTTGTAGATATGATTAACAGTATTAATAATGTAAAACAATTTTATTAGAAATTGAGGTTTAAATAAAAATAAAATCATGGAAAATGTGACATAGATAACTAAGGGAATTGTGACTTGAGTAGTAATATAGTTTCGGTTACAGACAGAAAAACACACAATCTCCATTATAATAAGATGACATTTATTTTGTTGCTAATTATAAAAAAAAATAAAAAATAACAAACAAAAAAAACAAACAAACAAAAAACAAAAGTATCAATGGTATTTCAATGCCAATGATATTTTTTTATTGTTATTTTTTTTTTACAATTAGCAACACAATAAAAGTATAATAATCCATTAATACACACAGAAAAATATAGTAGCGGTTTTCATTTTCATATAGCATTACTTGGGTTTTATTGTTGTAATCAGAGGGGCTTCGAATATGCTGATTGTATCTCCTGCAGTTGGGTAACACTCCACCCCTAAAATGGATGTTCTAGGTATGACACTGCATCTGATGGATCGGTTTCAGTAATGGAGAGTATGGGATAGTTCTTTATTGCCATTGCTCTCAGGTTCCTTCTGACGCGCAGTGGGAGTACCAGTTAGGGTCCCATTTAAAATTCTCTTCGGAAACAAATAGACAAATCTATAAATAGGAATGTCCAATGAACACGATTGCCAAACGTCTAAGAGTAAAATAACCAGAGACGGGTTGTTGGATAATTTTCTTATATATGATGTGCTACAATGCACCACTTAAGTTTATAGACTAAGCGTGCTTTGAACCTCAGCCAATCAACCGCCCAAATGCGTGGCTGGTTGACTATTTAATCACTTTCTACAGAGAGACGTCAATTTGCTATCATTGCTGGAGACACTTGCAATACTGAGGAGCACCAAGGTACAACCAAAGGATTCTTTACCAAGGATTTCCGCTGGACTAGCGCTCTTGCTTGAAGCCTAACTGATGGCCACTAAAATCGTAACAATTGCGTGAAAGCAATCCATCAACCAATCAATTGTTAGATTTTATTGGTGGGTGGATATTTGTATAAAGATGTTTAAAATTGAAATCAATTAAGGTTGTTTTTTTCTGGCATGACTGCATATTGAAATATTCTTTTGAAAAATAGCGCGAGTATTCCGGCTCGTTTTCTTTTCTTTTTCTTAAAAAAAAAAAGAATGGCATTTATTGTATTGCTACACATGTTACCGAATCGGTTCAATATTTGTGATAAAACCGATAGTTTTGGACAGGAATGTGTTGTATACAAGACATGGTGTTGAAATTTAGTCGAAGACAGGTTATTGCAAGAAAAAATAAAAACAAAACTACTTTTCCGAGTTATCAATACTCATCGATTAAATAAACTCAATCGATCCCCCAACAATTTTTTCTATTCACGCACTGAACGAAACTCCTTGAACAGAAGAGGTACAAATTGGATATTGGTTATAGTGTCTACTACACATGTTACTGAACCTGTCCAATATTGGTGATGAAACCAATAGTTTTGGACAGCAATGTATTGTATAAAACCCATGGCTTTGAAATTTAGTTGGTGCGTTGATTGGATTTTATGGCATGTAAAACCTAGGGTTATTTTATGCCAAAGACGTTTTTTGCTTTATTCATTATTATTCGGTATTCAATGTTTTTAAAAACTCACTTTTCTTTCTTAAATACATCAGAAACTTATTGTTATATTATGTAACCTATAGATGGGACCATATCAGGTATTAACACTACGGGTCATGGTGGACCTGGGAGAAACGGCAATGAAGGAGTACTCCACCTACCCTAGAGATCCAATATTGATGCAGTTTAACGTCACACCCGGGTTCCCGAATTTGACAAGAAATATCTATCGAAGAGGGCACATCGACCGAAACGTAGTACATATAACAATAAATATGAGGACAATATTTAGAATGATTCAAATGATGCAAGTTATCGAGCCTCATCTCAAAATTTCAGAGAAATACAGAGAATCTAACCCAGATAACGAAATAGCAGATAGATAACTTGTAATAAACCATCTTATAAGAGGTTGCGTATTATAAGATGGGAATGAGAAGAAAGGGAATAGGCCATTTCTTCATGCGTGTTGTTCTTACTTGGGTGAAAGAAAGACGTCTAAAAAACAACATCAAATCTTGTGTTCGTCACTAAAAACAGCAACGGACACAAAGATGAGATATAATACTACGCATTGTGCATGCATATGTGGCTGCACAGTTAGTTATATAGATATGTAGAGTTAGTTTCTGGACCCCTGGGAGATCAGTTAGCACTTGGTCAGCGAAAGGAATAGATCTCTTTGAGACTAGTGAAGTTGAGGCCAGCGTTAGCAGAGGTCCCCAAAGGAACAGGGGGTGCCCCCTCTCGACAAACATGGTAGAAGTTGGGACAGCGATAGAGAATGAATGCAAGAACTATATACCTCTCTGCCATTTTAATGTTCACCTGAAATTGTCTTGTCTTGTCTTCTCTCTCTTGTAATAATTGTTGTTCACCTTTCGGTGGGAGACCGCGGGAGCATTTGACGGGCACAACAGGTCCTAGCTAGACGACACGAGATTAACGGCCAGAGAGAAGCAGTGCAGCAATATGCAGAGAGATGCAGAGTAGAAGTGCAATAGCGCCCTGTTCGCCGGAGGTGTTACAGAGAAGTCCCAAGAAATCCCATGAAGGAAGATGAGAAGAAATGAGAAAAGCCACCCGCAATACAACAGCTTAGAAAACTATACGTATTATAAGATGGTATGAAGAGAGGAACTATACACCTCTCTGCCATAAGCAGAAAAGAAAAAGGGCAATAAAACATTATTAGAAGAAGTTGCGTATTATACGATGGTAAAAGAGAAGAAAAATGGCAATAAAACAGCTTAGAAGAAAATGCGTATTATACGATGGTAAAAGAGAAGAAAAATGGCAATAAAATAGCTTAGAAGAAGATGCGTATTATACGATGGTAAGAAGAGAAGATAAAGGGTAATAAAACAGCTTAGAACAAGATGCGTATTATACGATGCAATAGGCCATTTTTCACGCGTGTTGTTCTTACTTAGAATAAGGACGTCTACCATACAACATTAAGTATTGTGTTCACTAAAAACCGCAACGGACACACATATGAAAAGTCTGAATAAATCCCAAGAGGGAAGATCAGAAAAGATAAAAGCCAGCCCAAGTACCCATAGACGACCAGCAATAAAACAGCTTAGAAGAAGAGAAAAAAGGGCAATAATCAGCTTGGTAGAAGATGCGTATTATACGATGGCAAGAAGAGAAAAAAGGGCAATAATCAGCTTGGTAGAAGATGCGTATTATACGATGGTAAGAAGAGAAGATAAAGGGCTATAAAAACGGTTAGAAGAAAATGCCTATTATACGATGGTAAGAAGAGAAGAAAAATGGCAATAAAACAGCTTAGAAGAAGATGCGTATTATACGATGGTAAGCATAGTAGAAAAAGAGCAATAAAACAGCTTAGAAGAAAATGCCCATTATACGATGGTAAGAAGAGAAGATAAAGGGCAATAAAACAGCTTAGAAGAAAATGCGTATTATACGATAGTAAGCAGAAAAGAAAAAGGCAATAAAACAGCTTAGAAGAAAATGCGTATTATACGATGGTAAGAAGAGAAGATAAAGGGCAATAAAACAGCTTAGAACAAGATGAGTATTATACAATAGTAAGCAGAAAAAGAAAAAGGGGAATAAAACAGCTTAGAAGAAAATGCGTATTATACGATGGTAAGAAGAGAAGATAAAGGGCAATAAAACAGCTTAGAAGAAAATGCGTATTATACGATAGTAAGCAGAGAAGAAAAAGGCAATAAAACAGCTTAGAAGAAAATGCGTACTATACGATGGTAAAAAGAGAAGAAAAATGGCAATAAAACAGCTTAAAAGAAAATGCGTATTATACGATGGTACGAAGAGAAGATAAAGGGCAATACAACAGCTTAGAACAAGATGCGTATTATACGATAGTAAGCAGAAAAGAAAAAGGGCAATAAAACAGCTTAGAAGAAAATGCGTATTATACGATGATAAAAGAGAAGAAAAAGGGCATTAAAACAGTTTCAGAAGATGCGTATTATACGATGGTAAGAAGAGAAGAAAAAGCTCAATAACATTTCGATTTTTGCCTACTTTTTCTGTCTGTCCTGATTGCATATATGACGAGTATCGATTCACAGCAAGTTCTTGACTGGTATGTTCGCAGCCTGATTTACTATGTTCGATCTCCGGAATTGATTGGACAAAATGACCGATCGATAGAATTCTATTTGAATAACAAACAAGCGGAAATGAATTATGGGTGTTTGTTGCCGAATACCAATTGGCCGTCGAATATCTCCCGGCATGCTCAGCAAATACAATTTCCGCTTCACCGACTTCCGCTGACGTAACCCAGTGATCTCGAAGGAAGGCAAACTGGACCAAGCATACAAAATATCACGTCACAATCCCACTTGTTTGTGGCATCTGTGTAAACGAGCCGTGTCCAAAAAGAAACCGAACGTTAAAAAATTGCTTTCTATTGTTAAGTATCTGGCCGCCATCCTTGGCCAGTTGTAAAGAACTTAAAGTAAATAAGTAAGTCCCGAGTTATAGAATCCTTTGGTAAGTGAATAAGTCCTGTGGTATAGAATCCTTTGGTAAGTGAATAAGTCCCGCGATATAATACTACGTTCCATCGTCCAAGAAGATCAAAGTAGTAATGATTAGTATGACCAGAAAATGCCAGTATAAATAATAATATCAGCAGCAGAGCATTGCCAGTGATTGGACAATAGGTTGCCTTCCCAGGTCACGTGCTTATCGCCGAGTCCATAAGTAGAAGCGGCCATCTGGTACACACCTTATATCTGAAAATCCCAACATCTATCATCATCATTATCATCATCATCTTTATGTAATGCTGTCATCCCGCATATCCATGACTTTCTCACCAACCGTCGCTAGCAGTTATTGCCCCTGGTATGTCATCTGCACAACATCCAGAATCCGCACAGAACTGGTTTATTTATGTATTCACCAAAACTCCGCACGGACAGGATCTGACACAAGGTCTACTTCTTAAAGCGGAGTTAACAGGTTTCAGTTCAGAATTTTCTTTCTCCTAGACTAGTTACGTAGCCAAGGTTAAAGAGCCCAGTTTAGTCAACTATTTACCCATAGATGGAGAAGAATAGTTGGATACATACCTTTGTTACAGCTTGCTTATCGAATAAATAACACATGTAATCCGGTTGTACATCAGTCGTTTAAATAACCACTTCTGCATTTTTATTACCCTAAATGAAAAATGGCAGAAACGATACTTCCGTTTCTTAGAACAATGGCTGAAACGGTGCTTCCGTTTCTTATTAGCCAAGATACCACAACCTTCCCAAAGGTATTAGCGCTATTTAAAAGGCAAACAGCCTCATCCAGGATTTGAACTCAGATCAACGAATCTATTTTCTGCTACTCTAGCCATTACAGCACGCGCCTACAATTTGTTGAATGTAATCTTACACTGGTATGTCCGTGTTTAAGTATCCACAGGAGGACATTGCTTATGGGTTAGTCCTTGTTTGAAAATTTGACAGTTTCATAAGGAAAAAGAAAAAGTGCTTGGTAACTACAAAATATAATGGATTGTAAAGAAATTCAACAGGCACGGAGATTACACTACTGTCAACAAGTTTCACTCAAAATAACCGCCATTAGCGTCGATCACACCCTCAATTCTGCTCTGGAACCTGGAGCAAGCTGATGTTACAGTTTCCTTGGGAAGGATATCAAAAACTATCTTAATTAATGTCGATTAATTGGGCTTTTGTAGTACTGGCACGGCGATTGGTGTCTTTCTTAACTGTGCCACATACATAATAATCCATGGGGTTAACATCTGGGGAGTTCGGAGGCCAAACATTGGGACTGGTGTAGTTGTAAAAATTCACCGAAACCATTTTTGATTTTTCCCAGAGGTATGGCAGGGGGCCAAATCCTGCTGCCATACATATGACCTACCATTGGCTATCCTTGTTATCCAGGCTTGACTACAGTGTTTAGCAGTTCCACGTAGGCATCTGAATTCAACATGTCTTACTCGGATGGTTTCTGTGATAATGGACTAGTGGCCGTACATCTGCTTACTTATGTGCTTCCAGGATTTGTTCAAGTGTTGTATACCTCTTTACAGGCACTACATATCTATATATGTTATATGCCTCTCTTTTACTTCTTATTCTGGTCGTCTATTCTTCTGGCCGGATCTGGTATATCTTCTACAGGTCTGGTCTTTCTTATATGGGGATTCCGGGTCTGGTCTATGTTGGGGATCGTTCCTTAGAAGCCTTGGGTCATTGATAGCTTTTAGTAATAACAACAAGACTTCGATTTACGATGATGTTACTTTATTCGTAGAACCCCAGACCAGACAATCACGCAGTGAGGCTCACATTTTGCTAGCTTCGCTTCTAACTTCTAACTCTCAACTGACTAACTCAGTTGCTTACACCTTAAACCGGAAGGGTCTTCTATTGCCTTCCGATTCTCACGATCATCCCGCAAGGCAAGGTCAGAGTGAGATCAAGCATTGTCACTCACTCTCAAGGCCATCAGCTGTACTGATCGCCATAAGGATTTCTATACTACCTTAAAAAGATATTAGGGATCCATAATTATGTAACACAAGTCCCTATGCAGCATCCGTGTGCAACTCCTGTTTGTTTTTTTTTCTCTAGGTGCTTCGTTAGCGTGCATGTAATGCAGCCATACAGTTCCACTGGTACACCTTGGACGAGTTCTTGTTTTATCTTATCATTGAAATCAGATTTCCATATAATCGATAATCTGTATATAGCAATCTATGCTTTTCTTATGCTTACATTGACATCGCTTTCTGTAGATGAGATATTACTACCTAGATATGTGAATTGGTCTACTAATTTCAGAGGCTTGCAATCCAGTGTGGAGATGTCTCCATCTTGTTTAAACCTGTTGGATTATTTTGTCTATAAGGTGTGCTACAATACACCACTTAAATTTATAGACTAAGCGAGGCCACGTGGTATAACCCTCAGCTAATCAACAGCACGAATGCGTGGCTGATTGACTACGTAAGCACTGATACTGAGAGACGTCCATTTGCAATCATTGACGAAGGAATTGCAATACTGAGGAGCACCAAGGTACAACCAAAGGATTCTTTACCAAGGATTTCCGCTGGACAAGCGCTCTTTCTTGGAGCCTAAAGGATGGCCCATAAAATCGTTACAAAACCACATGAACTTTCTTAACAACTAAATGGATATTTTAGCTAAATCCTACTTAACGGATATAAATTCCACCATTGTATATCACCCGCCGAAAGAAAAAAAAATATACTAAAAATCATGGAATTAACAGAATTTAATGAAATTTTTAGTGTTGATATATTAATAGATAAACAATATAATGAACGAGTTATTTTATTTGAAAACTTACATTTTCTCAGGTCAGTTCACTATGAACCACGTATCTTTGAGGCATAACACGGATTCAAGCAGTTTTTTTAAATAAAATAACTAATGCATTATATCTTTTCTTCATTAATGTATCAACACTGAAAATTTTATTACATTCGGTTACTTCCTTGATTTTTAGTAGTTTTGTCTTTCGACAGGTTGACATACGAATTTATGTCCGTTAAGTAGGATTTGACCGGTATTTTCTTCTTAAAAAAAGGATCCTTTGCTGGCGATTTTTTTTTTCAGATTTAAAAATGATTTCTTGATATCATTTGTGTAATAATTCGCAAGACTTGTGGAGAACCGTGTTGTAATGATTATAGTCCTAGGAAATGGACCCTGTGACCTGACTTCAAATCCTGGACGAGACTGTATTTCACATAGCGCTAATACTCTTGGAAACGTTTATAAAGAAATAAGATACAAGCGGCAATACTCCGAGGTTTGTAATGGAGTTAACCACGAGTGTGGCAGACAGGTTGAGAGTCAAAGAAATAAAACGAACAACTAGAATATGAATAAAAGACTTGTATTACATATAAAGAA
>CM042161.1:50196243-50271243 GCA_023376005.1 Doryteuthis pealeii
TATAATTACGCTCTATACTTTCTATAAGGAATATGAATACAATCTATAGACTCTATAAATAAAATGTGAATGGTGGCGCGTGGTGTAATGGTTAGAATCGTAGGAAATGGACTCGTCAAGCCGAGTTCAAATGCTGGACGAGGCGGTTTGTATTTCACATACGCTAATACCCTTGGAAAAGTATGCATCCAACTACTCTCCCACCAGCAATGGGCAAATAATAGGGTAGACTGGGCTTTTTTTTAACATGGCTGGGTAACCAGTCTAGGAAAAGGAAAACTCTAAATTCAAACCTGTTAAACTCCACTTAAGAAAATGATCTTGTGTCACATCCTGCTCGTGCGGAAGGTGGTAAATATATGTATATAAATAAAATGTTAGAAGATATAGTAAGTAATAAGGATTATAATAAATAAAGTGTTGTACATTGTACGAGCGGAAGTAGGATTTTCCGGTTGGATCGAAACAAAGAAAAGACGATAAAAATGACAAAGAACTTTTTTCCCGGTAAAAGCGAACAAAGAAGTTAAAAAACGGAAGCGATGCTTTCTGGTAAAAGAAGCAGGGAGAAGATAAAGAAATATATAACAAAGGTCCGGTATCAGATCAAAAGATAAAGATGCGTAGGAGTATCTATCGCTATAAAGGTCAGACGGTTCGAGCCGACAGTCACTCAGACAGCGGACGGCGGACAGAGAACAGTGAGTGACCGACGCTCACGGTCCGTCGCGGCCAAGGGCGGTGAGACGCCACCAGCTACCCCTTTACCTCAACATCGTCAGTCATCCCAACAATAGTAGTAGTCATTGTCAACGCTCGCCACCCACCACGCGAGGAAGAAAGTTTTTACAATACCCATGTGTTGGGATTTTATTAATCGACTACTACATACTTCGCTACGTGACCATATATACCCGCAACGTATACAGATACACGAAGTAGGGCCTGTAAAGAAGGCGCTATATAACATATAGATTATCATAAAATAATATAATAATTTACTGCAGCAAAAATTCTCTTCGGTAAAACAACCCAATACTTATTGATATACCGTTAAAATCAATCAATTAACTCAGGACTGGAATACCTTTCATAAAATAAGGATTATCATAAGTAATTAGGATTATCATAAGTAATAAGGATTATCATAAGTAATTATTATCATAAGGGATTATCATAAGGATTATGATTAATTAGGATTATCATAAAATAATGAATAAATATCCTGCAATATTTCTACGTATGATATTGTATATGATATAATTGTCATTGGGGCCTAGATAATGCCAAAGACATCATCTGAAAAAATGTGCTTTATATAGTCTAAGGTTCATCAAGTGGTTAGGCCCAGTTCAGGGCTCTGTCGGGTGTGGAGTTGCTTCTTTGTAGTCATTGTTTTCTTGTACACTCTGAGCCGGAGTAGTAGTTTCTGTTAGTGTCTGATTTATAGGTGAAATAGATGTTTGGTATTAGAACTAACCACAAAGTGTTCAATTATTTAAAAGGATTGTGAATATACATTTTGTACTATCAGTTAAAGGACACACGATGTCTTCGAAGGGAATAAATCTTGCAAAACAGATGAAGGTATAAAATGCCATATGGTACAGCGAATAAAGACACACTGCATTCTGCTTCCCAATCATTTGCGTACTCAATTTGCGAATATATTTTCGGCGGTGTAAATAGACTTAAAATATCCTAAGCGTGCCCAATCAATTCTTAATGTGTACAATGCGAAGTGTATTTGGTTTAAGAAACAACAACTGACAAAATGTAAATATTAACGTACACTGAATGTGATTTCGTAACTTCCGAGTATAGAATAACCCTAGACTAGTTGATCATTAAAATGAATAAATCAATGAATTTGTAAAAAGAATATAAGTAACTCTATTGAGAGTGTACGTGTTTGTATATATATATATATATATATATATATATATATATATATGTTAGCCACACCGAAGAGACTTGATAAGTCGAAACACGTGTCTGGATGACCCTATATATGCTCCCTATCCCCTAGGGTTGAGCACTCTGGGGGGATCTCGCTGACGGCCCCCAACTCAAGCGTAAACGCAACGCTCTTCTCTATAAGGAATGGAGCACTCTGTGCCGGCCTTTACACACAAAGCGATGTGTGTATTAAAAGAGTTAAAATCCCCTTCCCATTCTGTAAGTGAAGACAGCCTAATGGTCAAGGTGCCGGACTGACACCCAACCGACTGGAGTTCAATTCCGGCTGTAGGTAGCTTATAAAATGTCTAGCCACACTGAAGAGACTTGATATGTCGAAACACGTGTCTGTGGATGCCCTTATATATATATATATATATATATATATATATATATATATATGAGTGTGTGTGTGTGTGTGTAAACTTCTACAACCAATAACAAATAGGCGAGAAACCATCAGTAACCAAGCGCCATTGGCATCATATCCACTGAACTCTAACTCAGATACACAAGTTCTATCCACGATTTTGAGCACTATTCAATATTTACTATATAGCTTCTTTTCTATTGTTTCAGTCATAACATAAAACATCATCAGTTTTTGCAATCTATAAAAAAATTATTATTATTACACCTTAATTACCGAGTTAAAAGGCAGCATGTCGGAGGTGATGGGTGCGTAGATTTTCAATTTAAATTCTATACATAGTATTTCATTCGTTTTATTCTAATAAGATAAAACGTATTTTCTGACTTAAATATGGAATTTGCGAAATTTTCTAACCAAGTTTTGGCCAAATGTAAAAATGAGTATTTTTGTGAATTTTACCAGAAAATATTTGATGATATTTCCTCAAATAGTGGTGCAAGTAAGAAATCTAAGTTTTCATATAAGTATTGACTATACAAACACAAAACTTACGCTGCCTGGGAGAATTTGATATGTAAAAAACGTGTAAAAAACTACCCAAATGCACATGCACATACGTATGAGCATGTGGGTAGGAACAGTTGCAAAAGCACACATATATATATATATATATATATATATATATATATATATATATATATCACATCCGTACCTAATTCGGGAATATATTAAATGTATGGCTATCGACAATCTCTGTATGTATAATTAGGCGTATAGATTGTGCGTGATTTGTGTGACAGGCCGATCCCATGTCCATTCCACTTCTAGTGACTTTTATGATCAAGGTTTCTTTTTGCCGATCTTGTATCTATGGATCATTATTAATATCTATCTAGTTATCTTATAGGCCCCCAGAAATATATATACTTCAACATAGAATATTTGACCAGATGTGACTGTCATATTCTTCATATACAGTAATATATATATATATATACATAAATTTGAATTTTTAGCCGAAAATGCAATCAGTAAAAAAGTCTCAAGAATGAAATGGAAACAAAATGATTTCGAGTACATTTTAATGAAACGAAAATGTCTGTTGAAGATTTCAATTTTCTCCTGCTGTTAATTTGAATTGAGTTTATAATAAAATAAATTTGCTGGTCTATAATTTTGGAAGGCATTTTTTTTTACCATCTTTTATTGATTGCTATGATTGCACTGAGTCAAAAAAAGCTTCCTCTATTTGTTTATAGGTGTCTACGTTCTTGTTTGCTTAGATAAATTAACATATTCATAAACCCAATGATGATATATGGCGTTTATTTTACATAATAAATATTTTGGAACATAATCTTTTTTCTATTTTTCAACATTCCATGTAAATGCACATAATCTAATGCTTCTTAATCGGTCATATACGGCCCTGCCGGCTGGGGCATTAGAATGCACCGACTGCACCTCTGCAGAGCGGTAAGACCCCCCCCCCCACAATGGGACCGCCTGTTGGCCGTGGGTGACGACCCGTGATGCTTAGGGATAGAACCCAGGTGGCTGAGCAGTCCATGACTTGCAATATTCCACTTTAGGCTTTTCTTTGGCTAGACAGGCGTGGAGAGGCCCCGCCGATCAATCGGCTGGCAACGTCAAGCAGCTATATGATTGCCCCAACCCTTTCGCTCTTATGGCAACCCCCAATCCTTTTTATCATATGGGTGCTAGAAGGCGGCGGCTGAGGGTCTACATGTCCTGGGAATGACGTTAAACTATCTCTGATGGTAAGGTTCCAGTTCTGGAGGTTTGGGAATTGTTAACACCCATTTATCACTATTGCTTCCTAGTCCACTCTGACCCGGAGTGGTAGTACCTGTTAGGGTTGCTATGGGTTGAATAGAAAAACATGAGTTTATAAACAAAATTGTATTATGCATTAAGAATGAATTTATTTCACAACTTTGTCGGCATTAAATGACCCACCGAGGTTGATATACCGTAAAACAAAACAAACAAATAAACAAACAAACCGGTCATATAGATCGAACATTTCAGATAAATGAGGTAATGTTTATGATACGAAATTATTGATACCAGCCTCTCTCTCTCTCTCTTTATATATTTATTATATATATATATATATATATATATATATATATATATATATATATTATAAATTGATATTATGAATATTATATAACTTATAACTATAAGTTTCATGCTTACGCAATGTCAGATGAACAAATGGTTGAGATTTTAAAAACAGTATTTTTAGCGTTTATATAAACGTGAACCGTATTCACGCGATGGAATATTATAATGCTAAAGGTTTTTTAAAACTGTGGTTTGTGTGGATATCCAAAATTATATAAATCTATATGGAAATAGACTTTAGCATGATCCAGTATGCCCCCAAAAGAATTTTGGGCCGAGAAATAAATTTATATGGAATAACAGTTGAGTTTTTTCTTCCTTTCCAATATATATATATATATATATATATATATATATATATATATATATATATATATATTGAGAAGAAAATATTTAAAAAATAACAATCACAGATGTTATGATCAGGAAAATCCCTCATTTTTGTTAACAATACTTAAGAATTTGACACAAAAAAAGTTTTCCCCGATGATAACATCCTGTGTTTTTTTTATATTTTTAAATATTTTCTTCTCATATTGTCGGGATTAATTTCCTCACCGTTATCTCCATATATATATATATATAATATATATATATATATATATAGATAGAGAGAGAGAGAGAGAGAGAGAGAGAGAGAGAGAGAGAGAGAGAGAGAGAGAGAGAGAGGGGGTTTTTTTCAGAATTGCCCAGAATGTCTTTGTTCGTCTTATATGGATGGTTTCTGAGATGGCAGGTCAGTGGCCGTACATCTGCTTTATAGAATGCTACTCCTAGGATTTATTAAAAACTTCTGCAACCTCATTATGCAGTTCCCATCTATTTTTTATTTATTTCTATGGCATTGTCACTGGTGTATCCATGTGTAGGAGTCCATAGAAGAACATCAGTTATAAACTCGTTCTTACTTCTCCTGAAGTGCCCAGAATGTATTTCACGTCTTACTCGGATGGTTTCTGAAATGGGAGGTTAGTGGCCGTACAGCTGCTTTTTATAGAGTTCTGCTTACATGATATTTTCCAAAGCAGCAGCAATCTTTTTCTGATTTCTCTGACATCATCACTGGAGTCTCGCAATGTGAATAGATACATGCTAATCTTATTTGGTTTTGAGACACAACAAACTAACACTTGAATATCAATAGTAATTTACAAGACACGAAAAGCGCCTCTACTTGGAAGAATGGCGCTGACAATCTTCCCCATTTTCTTCATTAGATTTTAGGAATAAATAATCAACCTTAGTAAAGACTAAAGTGGCTACCCGGCGTCGCCTGGGTAGAGGGGGGATTTAAAAAAAAAAGTTAGTGTCGCAGATCCATTATTTTCTGAATTGTGAGTTGGATCCCCGCTAAATGCCCCATTAAAATCCCTACGTAAAAAAAAAGACCTTGCGTTGATCCTGTCACTCTGAAAATAGAAATTTATGTTTACAATATTAATTGGAAAAAATTGTTCTTATCATTTAAATTTGATTTTTTTTAGATATCTTCATGAATTTAAATCAAATCTTCATTATTTTTGCTCAAAAACCATGCCCTGGTGATATTTAATGTGTATATATATATATACTTTGTCGTTAATTGTTATGAACAGCACCTATATGATTGCCCCAACCCTTTTGCCCTAATAAAGTAAAGTAAGTAAAGTCGTCGGGGCGGCCTATGTCGATATCGGCCATGCAGCGAGGGAGTCTATCCCCTTTTCACTAGCGCTAGACCAAGGAGATTATTTTAGCGTCTGGGTGGAGCGCCACACCTACCACAGCTCCTTACTTTACCGCACCGATCCCTGTGCTACTCATACGCTGAGTTGGCGAGGGCGGGTATCGAACTAGGAACCTTGTTGTTTCTAGCCAAACGCTCTACCGACTGAGCTAACCCGGCCCAATAATAATAATAATAATAATAATAATAATAATTAATAATAATTACTAGAAAGAAGAAGAAAAGAATAATAATAATAAGAAGAACAAGAACAAGAACAAGAACAAGACGATTAAAATGAATGAGAAGAAGAAGTCTAATTTTCGAAGTTTCCTCCGGACATACAGATCCACACAACTGCCCTTTATATGTGTATAGTTAAGTAGTGATTTTGAGATAGTACAGGCAGCCTTTAACAAGGAAATTGACGCAAAACAATCTTCCTAACCTAAATCCCCTAAATTTGGCGCAATGCCGAACTCAGCTGAACCTAACAAATATTTTTTAAAGTACTGTTGTTTTTTTTTCAAGTTATGAAAACACTCATTATATGTCTGGCAAGCACTACGATATAGGCGTTTATATTCCAATTACATCGGCTACTTCTGGAGCAATCATCATGGGTAAACATGTTAGCTATATTTGGAGGTTGTTTTTTTTTTTTTTCAATTTTAATTGCAATACTGAATTGATCACTGCAGTCAATAACTCTCGGCAGAAAAAGGGAGGAGGCGTTCAGACAAAGATGAATAATATAATAATAATAATAATAATAATAATAATAATAATAATAATAATAATACTAATAATTACTAAGAAGAAGAAGAAGAAGAAGAGATTAAAAGAATGAGAAGAAGAAGTCTAAATGAAGAAGATGACTAAAACGAACGAGAAGAAGAAGAAGAAGACGAAAAATGAAGAGAAGAAGAATGAAGAAGAAGAAGAAGAAGAAGAAGAAGAAGAAGAGAAGAAGAGAAGAAGAAAGAAGAAAAAAAAATGACTAAAAAAGAAGAAGAAGAAGAAGAAGAAGAAGAAAACTAAAATGAAGAAGAAGAATACTAAAATTAACGAGAAGAAGACTAAATGAAGAAGATTAAAGGAATAATAATAATAATAATAATAATAAAATAAGAAGAAGAAGAAGAAGAAGAAGAAGACGAGAATGACTAAAATGAAGAATAAAATGAAGAAGAAGAATACTAAAATTAACGAGAAGACTAAATGAATAATAATAATAATAATAATAATAATAATAATAATACCCTTGATGTGGTTAAGAAAAGGAAACCTTAAAAGAGAAAATGAATCACTAATAATTGCTGCACAAAATATGCCATAAGGACAAACTATATAAAGCAAAAATTGATAAGACCCAACAAATAATAAATGTAGATTTGGTAATAGAGATGAGACTGTAAACCATATACTCTGCGAATGTAGCAAATTAGCACAAAGGGAATACAAAACTAGACACGACTGGGTTGGGAAGGTGATCCACTGGGAATTATGCAAAAAAAAATTAATTTTGACCATACAACAAAATGGTATATGCATAAACCAGAATCTGTTATTGAAAACGAAACGCATAAAATTCTCTGGGACTTTGAAATAAAAACGGATCACCTTATCCCAGCAAGACGACCAGACCCAGTGTTGATTAACAAAAAAGAAAGAACTTGTCAACTGGTGGATTTTGCAGTGCCAGCAGATCACAGGGTGAACGGAAAATGAAAAAATGGACAAATACCTGGACCTTGTCAGAGAACTGAAAAAGTTATGGAATATGAAAGTGAAAGTGATAATAATTGTAGTTGGTGCACTTGGAACGGTCCCAGTAAATTTGGAAAAAAGACTGGAAGATCTGGAAATCAGAGGTAGAATTAAGACCATCCAGACTATTGCACTGCTGCAATCGGCTAGAATACTCAGAAGAGTACTGGCGACCTGAGTAGACTTGTTGTCCCTCAGCCTCCAGTGAAATACCATCAGATAACGCTGATATGAAAAACTCAAAAGGAGTGAAAATAATAATAACAATAATATTAATAATAATAATAATAATAATAATAATAATAATAATAAATGAGAAGAAGAAGAAGAAGAAGAAGAAGAAGAAGAAGAAGAAGAAGAAGAAAAAGAAAAAGAAAAGAAGAAGAAGACTAACATGTGTGAGAAGGGTAGGTGAGAAGAAAAGGAAAAATAAATTTGTAATAGGAAACTGGGAAAGAAAATCTAAAGAGTATTCGTGAAAATCAATCAAGGTTCAAGAGAAGTGGGAAGATAATTGCGTAGATGCAGCAATTCTAGTACTCGGAGATTATAAAAAAAACTGCAAAGAATGACTAATTATAGCAGCCACTAACAGCAATACAAACAGAACAAATTTGAGGACAAACAGAAAAGAACAATCTCAAAATGGAGAAAAACCAAATGGAGAGAAAAACAATTTTCTGTTTAATCCAAATGTTCCACTAAGGAAATCACTCACAACATGATCTTTATTTACAAACAAGAAATATTCATTTTTTTCTCAGTATTAAGAGCTTAACTAAAAAGTTTACGAATAAATAAATACCAACGATTTTGTGTAAAATTTATGTGTAAAATGTTCAAAATAATTATTTGATTAATAATTTATAGATGCACGCAACATTTTATTTGAGGGGGACAAAACTAAGTTTCCATTTCAAATTGTTTTACTTTTTTACTCCTTGGATAAATTTTGATGATTTTACTTACTTATGATACAAACCCTTTGACATTGATTTTTTAACTCTCTCCACCTCACACAACATCTTTCGAAAATTAATTCTTACACAGCCCGTAGGGTGTTTTTTTTTGGGGGGCTAGTTATTTTAATTAAAATAATTTAATCTAATTATTATTATTATTATTATTATTATTATTATTATTATTAACCAGGTCTATTTGGGTTCGAAACTCCTGATTATGACAACGTACACCTGAAGAAGGCCTGAGAAACTTCGGCTGAACTGTTCGAAAAATCTAAATAATACAAATTATTATTATTATTATTAATAATATAAAAGGGATCTCTATAAATAGAAGCAGAGAATAAGATAATTATTTCTAAGCAAAACCTGATAATATACATAATAATGGATGCTAGAGAAATGAAATAGTTAATAGTTAACTGACACAAAGTAAGTAAAGACTTGACATAACCGTGTGGAGAAGATGATCCACTAGGATTTGAGCAAGAGATTAAAATTTGATTATGAGGACAAATTGTATATGCAGAAACCTAAGACGATTTTATGTGCCATCCTTTAGGCTTCAAGCAAGAAATCCTTGGTAAAGAATCCTTTGGTTGTTCCTTGATGCATTTGCAAGTCCTTCGTCAATGATGGCAAACGGACGTCTCTCAGGATCAGGGATTAAGTAGCCAACCAGCCATGCATTCGGGCTGTTGATTGGCTGAGATTTAAACCACGCCTAGTCTATAAATTCAAGTAGTGTATTGTAGCGCACCTTATATACCAAAATGATCCAACAAAACATAGAAAATTAGATGAAATTAAATAAGAGTATCATAGTACTCATGAGAAAAATCATTAAGAGTATCATAGTACTAATTAGAAAAATCATTAAGAGTATCATAGTACTGATTAGAAAAATCATTAAGAGTATCATAGTAGCCATGAGAAAAATCATAATGAATGTCATAGTACTGATGAGAAAATTTACAAAGTACATACTAGTACCGAAGAGAAAATTTGCAAAGAGTATCATAGTACAGTTGATAAAATTTACAAAGAATATAAACTACAACAAATAAATGAAAAATGTATAAAGTGTATATTAGTACCAATGAAAAAACTTTAAAATAGTATCATATTACCAACGAGAAAATTTATAAAGAGTATAATAATAATAATTAGATGATTATAATAAACAAATGGAATATGTGATTTAATAAGCATAGCACAAGGTTAGAAGAATCGGTCACTTAGTGAATATAGAACTCTCTAGAAATGGTCTGCAAGATACCCACTAGGCATTACACCACACGAGGAGCCCGGGAGGAAGAGGAAGTAAATGAAATAAGAATAATCTCCAAAAAGAACACTTAATCAATAGTCAAGAAGGGAAAAGAGAAGGGAAACAAAAAAAAAAAAACAAGAAAAAGAACTACGATAAATCATTGATTAAGAGGAGGAAAACAAATGAAATAAAACAAAAATAAATCCACTAAATTGTTTTACCAATCATGGGTAACTGTCTTTGCGAAAACAAATCGAATATATTAAATTAGACTAAATGTAACAATGCTATAAAATATAGGCTTCATTGACGCCGATAAAATATAAACTGAAAAACTCACTGAACATTTTTTTTTCTTTTTACCGATGGACGCTGCATCAAAAATCGACTATCCATTTTGAATTCCTCGGATGGTGTGGTGGTAGTAGGACGAAAGGTTTATTTCAAATTTATTTTCATAGTTGTTCTCTGACATTTTTGTTGTTGTGTTTGTTTTTTAAAGGAGACTTGTTAGACTTCATTTACCGCCATTTTAAAATGGCTGCTCTCATGTACGTTATTTTTCTGCTATTTTTTTTTATCTCATTATGTTTTTATGTTTTCTGGAAAATATAAATTGTTTGCAATTAATATTTTCACTGATTTGTAATATGGGAAAAAAACTGATTACCAAGAGACACTCTCCTAAAGTATCACCTCCTATTTCCGCTGATATTGCAACATATATAAAAGAAAACTGATGAAATAAGCACATTTGTGTATTACTTCGAGATAAAGATGGAATACCTAATCCTTGTTAGAAGACTAGACTTAGTATTAAATAAACAAAAAAGAGAGACTTGTCAGCTGGTAGATTTTACCTTTCCAACAGATCACAGGGTGAAGATGAAAGAAAACGAAAATATTAAAAAAACTGATTACCAAGAGACACTCTCCTAAAGTATCACCTCCTTTTTCCGCTGATATTGCAACATATATAAAAGAAAAAAAAAAACGAGAAAAAAAACAACAAAAAGCTGTGGAATACGTGGATGAAAGTGATAACAATTGTATTTGGTGCATTTGGAACGATCCCCTAAAATAAAAACTATAGGAGCAGGATATCAGAGGGAAAATTGAAACCATCTGGGCATCAGGATTGTTGATATCGGCTAGAATACTCAGAGGAGTCTTGGAGACCTGAGGAGAACCTTTTTCACCCAAACTCCAGTTAAAGATGATCAGCTAACGCTAGTGTAGAAGAAGAAGAAGAAGAAGAAGAAGAAGAAGAAGAAGAAGAAGAAGAAGAAGAAGAACAACAACAACAACAACAATAATAATAATAATAATAATAATAATAATAATAATAATAATATACAAACGGACCACCTAATCCCGGCCAGAAGACTAGACCTAATGTTTATTAACAAGAACCAAAAAGAACTTGTCATCTCCTGGATCTTGCTGTTTCTGTGGACCACAAAAGGAAAATGAAAGAAAACAAAAGATCTGCTAAAATACTCAGAAGAGTCCTGGAGATCAGAGGAGACTTGCTGTCACTCCGACTCCAGAGAAACACTACCAGCAAACGCCAGTGTGGAAACTGTCAAGGAGTGAAATACTACTACTACTACTACTACTACTACTACTACTAATAATAATAATAATAACATAATTGGTTTCCTCAAGCGTTGCTGCCTCTCCCAGTGGTGAAATCTTTCAATGAAGAAAATCCAAAACATCATTTGACTAATTATGTTTTCTGCACCTTTTAATTAGGATGGATTTTTAAAACGGATTTTATTTATTTATTCATTTTCATTTTATCGTATTTTTATTTATTTTTCTTGCTATTTATTACATTATTTATTCATTCATTTATTTATTGTTTTGTTTTTGTTTTTGTTTTTGTTTGCTTTTAAATATCGGAACACATAAAACGTCAAAGTTATTTCAACTTCGTAATTTTCCAAGTAATTGGCTGACATCCGTCATTAAGGCAAGTATAAAAGGCAATGTAGAAATATTAACTGCCACTAAAGTGAGAAGCGCAATTAGCGGGGACGCACGCTTAATCAAATCTGGAGTCTTATCATTCACTCACTAGACAGACGGTTGAGATTAAACATAATTATATATCACCCTGCCCGCCATCTTTATGTATCTCTCTTGCTTTTCTTGCTTGTTGGTCATTCGTGTCAGAGGAAACCTTATAATAAACTAACTGGGGGATGGTTCTCGAAAAAATACACCGGACCATATAACCTTTAGGAACCCCTTTTGCTTTGCTGATTCATAAGTACATTTTTTTTATTACACCGTCAACGTCCGGTTGTTTGTTAGACGATTTTAGAGTTTTTTTTTTTAATTATAAAACTAAACTCTAACCCTAACCCCTAACCCTAACCTCTAAATACACCGACAGCACCCCTTACCTTTCTGCAGGGGTGCTGTCGATGCATTTTACAGCCGCAGACGACAGGACGGGCATGTGTATGTGTGTTAATATTAAACGCGTAGGAGATCAACTGGGAGAAGTGGGAATGACCAGTGAGTGAATATTTTAAGTGTAGTCAACTGATTAAGTTGAATAAGGAGAGTCTCGTTTCATTCAAACTTGAAAGAAAAAGGTTTTATCATTCTTTTGGGCGTGTCTTTGTGATATAAAGTCTGGTGATATTCTTATGTCCAATTTTGGGGATGGTTTTTTATCCGGAAGAGGAGGTGACGAGAACGAGATAGGGAGATCAACGGGACAAAACGAGAAGTGACACAACAGTTTTCGGTCGGATAGCATTTTGGGACCCGTGCCTATATAGCAAACGTTCATCGTATTGCACAGGTTAAAATATACCGAAATGAAGTCCGTGTACATTTATATCTACTCTTGCATAAAGGTCATATGGTCAATACATCTTCCAGACAACACCTCACCGTTTTATTAACATAATAAAATCAAGGGTACCAACTGACGCCCGCAGCAGATGTCACCAGGAGTAACAAGTAGGTTTTGTAACAACTCGTACATGAATGTGGGTCGCCATATTAAACCTACCTAAATTTATATATATATTTACCGACCTCTCCCCACGAGCAGGATGTGACACTAGGTCAATTTCTTAGGCGGAGTTTAACAGGTTTGAATTCAGAGTTTTCTTTCTCCTAGACCGGTTGCCTAACCAAGGTTAAAGAGCCCAGTCTGTCCTACTATTTAACCATAGCTGGCGGGAGAGTAGAATTCATACCTTTCCCAAGGGTATTAGCGCTAAGTGAAATGCAATTACCACGTCCAGGATTTGAACTCGGGGCGACGAGTCCATTTCCTATGACTTTAACCATTACACCACACGCTTCCTTTAACCATTACACCACACCTAAATTTATATAACATCACTTTCTACGATGTTAATGTACGCTTAGTGAATTCATGGTCTACTATAAACAGACTCGGTTATCTGGAAATCAGATCTCACCGACAAGTTAAAGCGACAATTCTTCCAGGCCGTGGTGGTATCAATGCTACTGTATGGCGGCACCACTTGGATCTTGACGAGGTGCCTGGAGAATAGGCTAGGTGGGAGCTGCACATGAATCCTGTGTGCAATCTGGAGCAAATCGTGGAAACAACACCCCACAAGGAAGCAGATATACGACCACCTGCCCCCTATCACACACACCACCCGAGTAAGAGACAAGACATACTGGACACTGCTGGAGAAGTAAGGATGAACTCATAAGAGACGTCTTCCTATAGAAACCAGCAGATGGACATTCCAGTGCGGGTCGTCCAGCAAAGACCTACATAGACCAGCTCTGTACGGATACTGTATGCTGCGCGGAAGACCTTCCGGGGGTAATGAATGATAGGGATGGTTGGCGAGAGATTGTCAGGGATATCAGTGCTGCTGGTGCGACATGATGATGATAATGAATTTGTATAAAACGAGAAGTCCTCCAAGGTGCAGCCGTGTCCGTTCTACTGTATGGTTTCATCAGTTAGATGTTATCGTAACGCCTAGATATAAAGGTAGATGGGAACTACACTGGGATGCTGCGTGCAGCTCTAAACAATTCCTGGAAGCAGTAGCCTACAAAAGGCAGTTTATAGGGACATTTCAGCCTCCCTTTCAACCGGTCTCAAACAAGGAAACCTACCGTATTTGACGGCATATAGGACGCACATTTTTTCGAAAATTTTGGCTAAAAATGCTCTGCGTCTTCTACATTGTAGGTGAAGTTTGAGAACACCGTTAGCCCTAGGTTAATCTTTCTAGGATGCTCCCTAACTAATAATTTTATTATTATCATTATTTCCTGCTACTGAGATGTCTTGTGTATGCTTATTGCTTGCCTGTACTGCCAAATTGCTTTTATACAGCTATGTTTCTGCTTGTGTATACACAGCTAGACTGTTTTCAACAATATATGCTTAAATACACTGACAAACTTTTTTTCCTGAAACTGCCCGGCTGAAATGATGTGTGCGTCTTATATGCCCGTGCGTCTTATATGCCGGCAAATACGGTGATTTTCAGTCGATAAAGGAAAGAATCTATTCTTCCATACATCGTAGCTCATTCCCAATTGAGTGGGTGAGGTGTTTGGTTTGCTCTGTGTTGAGTATCTGGCCGCCATCCTTGGCCAGATGTAAAAGGACTTAAAGTGAATAAGTAAGTAAGTCAATAAGCATCCGGTGGTATAGTACTACGTTCCGTCGTCCACGAAGATCCCAGTTAGTAATGATCTAAGGTTAAGAATCAGGCTAGTATAAATACAACCACAGCAGCAGCAGCACTGCCAGTGATTGAACAATAGGAATCTTTCCCAGGTCACGTGCTTATAGGCTATAAATAGAAGTGACCATCTGACGCACGCCTTATATACCCAAAACTCACGTGGTGTAATGGTTAGCAAGCTCGCTTCGCAAACCATTGTTAGTGAGTTCGATTCTCATTGGGAGCCCCATACTTCTGGCCTTGTGCCATATCTAAGCTAAGCTTAGTAAATAACTATATACCCAAACTCACGTGGTGTAATGGTTAGCAAGCTCGCTTCGCAAACCATTGTTAGTGAGTTCGATTCTCATTGGGAGCCCCATACTTCTGGCCTTGTGCCATATCTAAGCTAAGCTTAGTAAATACTATATACCCAAACTCACGTGGTGTAATGGTTAGCAAGCTCGCTTCGCAAACCATTGTTAGTGAGTTCGATTCTCATTGGAGCCCCATACTTCTGGCCTTGTGCCTATCTAAGCTAAGCTTAGTAAATAACTATATACCCAAACTCACGTGGTGTAATGGTTAGCAAGCTCGCTTCGCAAACCATTGTTAGTGAGTTCGATTCTCATTGGGTGCCCCATGCTTCTGGCCATGTGCCACATCTAGGCTAAGCTTAGTAAATAACTATATACCCAAAAACTCCAACACTCTGAAATTTAAGCTCCTTACTTGTCCCCAGCAATTCAATGACTTCCTGACCCTTTAAAAATGCCCAACTTACATGTGACCGTTTCTAACACTTACCGAGAGCTTTTGTAGTTGACAATTCGTTGTCACCATGTTCACCCGGGGTGGAAAGGCTGCTAATATATAATACTAAAGCTTTAATATGATATCTAATAATACTATTGATCCTTAATCTTTCGACCGTTATCATCTTGCAACACCATATGGTTAAAAATGACACCGTCGAAATCGTCCAAGATGAAATGTAAATCCTGATTATCTGGTAACGCTTAATCACCGAATTGTTTTTTCTTATGAATGTCGTCACCTCTGCTAAATAATAAACCATTCCGTTTTTAATATAGTGAAAGAAGGGAAGAAATATGACATACGACACAGAAAAAATAAAAAGAAAGAATAAAGAAAGAAAGAAAGTAGGCTAAAGATAGAGAGAGGGGCTGATCGTCTGGAACCGATAACGCTAATCTCTTTCTATTACACCTAATTAAAAGATGAAAAGAAGGAAAGACGGAAAGAAAAAAAAGAGTTAGAAAGTATTAAATCAAGATTATTATACTTGTTACACATTGAACTATTTAGCAGTAGGTCTTAAGTAAACATATCAAACGTAATAATTAAATTATCATACTTTGGTATATCCACAGGTCCTGCTAGTCAAGATTATTAAACTTTTTACATATTGAACTATTTAGCAATAGCTCTTAAGTAAACATATCAAACGTTGTAAAGCCCCAACTCCTTTTTATCATATGGATGCTAGAAGGCGGTGACTGAAGGTCTACATGTCCTGGGAATGACGTTAAACTCTATCTGATGGTGAGGTTCCAGTTTTGGAGGGTTGGGGAATGTGGAGCACCATTCATCACCATTGCTCCCTGGTCCACTCTGACCCGGAGTGGTAGTACCTGTTAGGGTCCCATCTATGGGTTAAATAGAAAAATGTATTTATAAAAATTGTATTATCCATTAAGAATTGATTTATTTCAAAACTTTATCGGCATTAAATGACCCACTGAGGTTGATATGCCGTAAAACAAACAAACCAAACCAAACCAAACGTTGTAATAATTAAATTATCATACTGTGAAATATCCACAGGTACTGCTAGTTACTAAGTTACTATACTTATTACATCCTCTCTCTCTTCTTTAGATCGACTTACAACCTATGCCTCAAGAATAAAAGATTGATCCAAACCATGGAGAGGTACATGTGGACAGTCCAAATCTGACCCTGTGACTTTTTAACACCCCGGACAATGGACGCTGCTGCAAGGGTATACTGAAAATTCATATTATCCGATTAGTACGAGAACCACAAATTTGTATTTCGAATCATTGGTACACATCTATGAAAGTTCTGTTTAAACGGCAACCACTCCCAAAACTCTGGCTTAGCGTGGGATTCTTAGTATCCATTGTTGTCTCAAAGGCAGTCAGAATATCTGCAACAACAACATATTTATGCGACACAGAATCATCAACACTTTTCCAATATGATGACCAAATAGAGATCTAGACTCGTTGTGCAAATTGAATTCTGTTTGGTTCGGTTTGTTTTGTTTTACGGCATATCAACCTCATTGGGTCATTTAATGCCGACAAAGTTTTGAAATAATTTCATTCTTAATGGATACACAATTGTTCTTATGAACACATTTTTCTATTTAAACCATAGATGGGACCCTAACAGGTACTATCACTCCAGGTCGGAGTGGACCTGGGAGCATTGGTGATGAAGGGGTGCTCCACATTCCCCAAAACTCCAGAACTGGAACCTCGCCATCAGATAGAGTTTAACATCATTCCCAGGATATAAAGACCCTCAGCCACCGCCTTCTAGCACCCATATGATAAAAAGGGCTGGGGCTTGCCGTAAGAGCATAGGTTGAGGCAATCATATAGGTGCTAGGCTTGACGTGACAAGCTGATTGATCGGAGGGGGCCTCTCCGACCGCCCGTCTAGCCCAAGTAAGGGCCAAACTGGAATATTGCATGTTATGGACTGCTCAGCAACCCGGATTCTATCCTTAAGCATCAACGGTCGTCACCTATGGCTCCGTTAGGGGAGTCTTACCCCTCTGCAGAGGTGCCGTTGGTGTATTCTAACGCCTCAGTCGACTGGGCGTGTGAATTCTGTGCATCTTTATCGAAAACCTTCCCAAGTATTTAAAATCTGCGACATGCAATACAAACTCATCTCTTTCAATCAGTGGAAATAATGGATATATGTTTGATAAGTCTTATTTTTATTTATCTGAGATTCCTGTAGACAAACTCTAAAATAGAAAGGGGTCCAAAATGGGAAATCCACTGGGTTAGAATATGTGTATTTACCAACCCCTACACCCGAGCAGAATGGGACACAAAGTCAATTTCTTAAGCAGAGTTTAACAGGTTCAAGTATTTCCCTCTAGATTGGTTATCTACCCAAGGTTAAAGACCCCAGTCTGACCTACTGTTTACACAGCTGACGGAAGAGTAGTTTCATGCGTACCTTTTCCAAGGGCATTAGTGCTATATGAAATACAAACAGCTTCGTCCAGGATTTGAACTCGGATCGACGAGTTTGTTATTTGTTTTATTCTCACTGCCTTTTGTCCAAACGTAGAGCTTCGTTGCTAAATTGGCTGATTTTAACGAATTATTTGTCTTGCGTAACGATTCCTATTTAATAAATTACGGTCGTCACTCTGAAAGCATCGGTTCCCAGTAGATCACCGAAGCTAAGTAGCTATGTTGAATACTTGATCGGTTAACCACTTAAGCAACAGCAGGCACTTGAATACTTTATTTATCAAAACGAGCCGACTAGGTCGATATAGTCTAAAACAAAACAGCCAACCAGCCAACCATCTATTGGTTGGCTCGATTTTATGGCTTGCCAACCCTTGGATTATTTTAAGCTGAAGACATTTATATCTTATTCATTCTTGTTGGGAATTCAATTTTTTAAGAAACTCATTTTAAATCTATTTAACCCGTAGATGAGACCCGAACAAGTCAAAGTAAACCTGGGAGTAGTAGCTTTTGGTTTGTTTGGTTTGGTTTGGTGTGTTCTACGGCATATCAACCCCAGTGGGTCATTTAATGCCGATAAAGTTTTGAAATAAATTCATTCTTAATGGATAATCAGTTTAGTTTATAAACTCATGTTTTTCTATTTAACCCATAGATGGGACCCTAACATGTACTACCACTTCGGGTCAGAGTGGACCAGGGAGCAATGGTGATGAAGGGGTGCTCCACATTCCCCAAAACTCCAGAACTGGAACCTCACCATCAGATAGAGTTTAACGTCATTCCCAGGACACGAAGACCCCCAGCCACTGCCTTCTAGCACCCATATGATAAAAAGATGCCGGGGCTTGCCATGAGGGCAATAGGTTAGGGCAATCATATAGGTGCTAGGGCTTGACGTGACCAGCCGATTGATTGGAGGGGAGGAGTAATAGCAATGAATGTGTACTCTCGTCTGCTTAGAATTGAGACCTCACCACTAGATGCAGGTTAATGTCATACCCAGGATAGAAATACCCTTAATCATCGCCTTCTAGCGCATATATAATAAAACGGGCCTGGAGTTTGCCATAACAGCAATAGGTTCGGGACAATCATACAGGTGCTAGGGATTGACGTGACGAGCCGATTAGTCCGAAGGGACCTCGACGACCACCCGTATAGCCCAAGTAAGTCCATGACATGCGATACTCAACTTTAGCAAGTGGAGTATTCCATCTCATGCAACTGCTGAGCTACCAGGATTCCGTCCTTGAGCATCAGGGTTGATCCTCTACGTCTAACATGTGGTTCCATTGTGGTGGGGTCTTACCTCTCTGCAGAAGAACAGTCACCGTATTCTACAGCCCCAGCATACGTGACCGATATGGTTTCGAGTATTTCTAACACGAATATTTTCCATGCAACTACATCATCATCATCATCATCATCATCATCATCATGTCGCGCAATTTGCACGGATATCCATGACGATCTCTCGCCAACCTTCCCTATCATTCATCGACTCTGGAAGCTTCTCTGTGCAGCAGCCCGAATCCATACATAGTTGGTCAATGTAGGTCCTGGCTGGGCGGCCCATATTAGCGTGCCCATGTGCTGGCTTCCACAGTAGTACGTCTCTTACGATCTCGTCCTTGCTTCTCCAGCAGTGTCCTGCATGTCTAGCTCGTCTTACTCGTATGGTTTGTGAGATGGGGACAGGTGACCATACAGTTGCTTTTTTGTGGGGTGCTGCTTCCATGACTTATTCAGGAACGTTCGCAGCATTCTTGTGCAGCTCCCATCTAGCTTATTCTCAAGGCGCTTCGTTAGGGTCCAGGTGGTTCAGCCATACAGCAGTACCGACACAACTACAGCCTGGAAGAATCGTCTCTTTAGCTTTTCGGGGAGATCGAATTTCCATATGACTGATAATTTGTTGGTGGCCAACCATGCCTTTCCTATTCGAGTGTTAACATCACTTTCTGTGGATGAGATATTACTACCTAGATATGTGAATTTTTCCACTGACTAAAGAAGCTTGCCGTCAAGTATGGAGATGTCTCCCTGCCTTTTGAAGCTCATGAACTCAGTTTTATCAGCGGTCATATAAAGGCCGACGTTCTTTGCTGCCTCTTCCAGGTTGTGTAGAAGTGTCTCAGCCTGTGCCGGTGTATCTGCAAGAAGCGCGAGGTCATCATCATAATCTACATCTGTGACAGTTTGTTCGGAGAACGTAGGCTAGGCATATTATAAATATATATGGTGCTATGGTGCTAATGCAACTACATAGTTTCAAGTAACTAAAAGTAATTAGTGTTAATAAACAATTATAGCTTCAAGTAATCATTTTAATACAATTTGCACACATTAAAATGGTTTCAACTATTACTATGTAACATTACTAATTCTACTTAATCATTATTTTGTGCATAGTTGTATAATGTCATGTATTTATAACACTGTTGGATTTAAAGTTGTTATATTCAGTTGGAAAGGCTTAGTGACCTTCCACGTGGGTACACATAAGTACAAGGAATATTCCGACAAAGAAGTTATGAGGTGTAACAGAGAAAGAATGTGCAACGTCATTTTTCAAGAATTGAACCCCGACCTTTTTCTTCGATAAGTGCTAGATTAACTGCACGATTGAATCTTAATGAACGAGACAAGAAATAAGGAGAAATTTAAGGAAACGAAGAAATGAAAAAAAAAAAAAAAGAAAGAATGAAAGAAAGAAAAATTACGAATGAACATTAAAAAAGAGGAGAAAATGAACAGAAAAAAATAATTAAAAAAAGAAAAAAGCAAAAGACAAAAGATAATAACAAAATTAAAAAGGAGGAATCAAAATCAGGAATCAGGGGACCAGGTTAGCTCAGTCGATTGAGCGTTCAGCTAGAAAACCACCAGGTTCTTATTTCGATTAATTTGAACTTGGATAACCGTGTTTTTTTTTACTACGATACCATTACACACAACATGTCCAAAACTTTGGTAACTACATATATCGCAAAAGAAACACAATTCTGATTGAAATTAATAAAAACACGACAAACAACTGATAGTGAAATGAATAATGTTAACGAATAGTTTGATAAAGAACAAAGTAATATGAGCACATCGCAATACATTCAAGACATGAATACATGTACACATTAAAAGGTATACATAATAACAACAATAACAAAAGAGATATATAATGAACCTATACGAGACAATGTATTAGAGATGTATAAAGAAGATACATTCATGTACTATAAAGTAAGTAGGACGTAGGCTTTCGTCCTAAAGAAGTGATGGAGAGTCCATGAAGTAATGTCACTTACTTAGGCTGGGGGCTAAGCCCCCACATGAAATGTATAGACACAAAATGTCTAACCCATGTGTGCTGTTTACTGTCCGGAGAGAAGAGAGCTAAAACTTGGCGCTTCCTTGATTAAATACTCATCACCCCTACTGGTGGAAAACCTCAAACAAGGGAAGAAACTCTGCCAGACCAAACAGGGACAGACAATCGCAACAATGCAATAATTTTGAAGCATATATAAGGCCCTAGGATGCGTGTGGTGTAATGGTTAAAGTCATGGGAAATGGACTCGTCGCCCGAGTTCAAATCCTGGACGTGGTAATTGCATTTCACTTAGCGCTAATATCCTTGGGAAAGGTATTAATTCTACTCTCCCTCCATCTATGGGTAAATAGAAGGGCAGACTAGGCTCTTTAACCTTGGTTAAGCAACCGGTCTAGGAGAAGGAACATTCTGAATTCAAACCTGTTAAACTCCGCTTAAGAAATTGACCTTGTGTCGCATCCTGCCCGTGTGGAGGGGTTGGTAAATATATATATATATATATATAATATATATATATATAAGGCGTACCAGGTACTACCATTCTGGGTCAGAGTAGACCTGGGAGTAATCGAAATGAAAGGGCCCTTCACAGTCTCAAAACAGTTTTATGTCCTTGTGCCAGACTAAACCAAGCTTTTTAGTCAAACTGTTGTCAAACAGACAAGTGTTGTTCTCGGCACTAAGAATATTTTGTTGATAAAATATCTTAAATGATCAACGAAAATGTTGGAATTGTGTTGATAAATTTGGTAAATATCATTGTTTCAAGTTGAATAGTAGTATAAGCAGTTGTAAAAACAAAGATATGAGAGAGAGGGGGAGTGGGAGATGGGGGAGGGGGAGAGAGGGGAGAGAGCGAATGAGGGAGAGAGAGAGAGAATGAGGGAGAGAGAGAATGAGGGAGAGAGAGAATGAGGGAGAGAGAGAGAAGAGAGAGAGAGAGAGAATGGGGGTGAGAAAGAGAGAGAGAGAATGGGGGTTTGAGAGAGTGAGAATTCTCAAAAGCTCCAGAATGGTAGCCTGTTGGATTATTTTAGTAACGTAAGGTGTGCTGAAGATCACGACTTATATTTATAAACTCTTCCAAAACTTAATCGGTCAATAAAAACGCTCAAATATGTATTATTTACTATTCACGTTGATATATTATCACAGAATTGCTCGCCGCATGTACAGACGAACTGGCGAGGATTATACAATTCTTTAACATGGACCAACTGGCGAGGATTATGCAATCCTTTAACACGGATTGACAAGGATTAAAAGTGATACTACATTTTTCTACTTCAGGAAAGGATCGAAGTTTGTGCCACAAGGAAAAAATGGCCACACAAATCGTATCAGATACTACATTTTCTACTTCGGAAAGGATCAAAGTTTGTGCCACAGGAAAAAAATGGCCACACAAATCGTATCAGAGCCTCACCACCAGATGCAGTTTAGTGTCATATCAGAAAACCCCTTTTTCTGGGGAGGGGGGGTAACTCTCTCTAGGGTATGTTCTGTGGACATATTGTATGTGTGTATATATACGGCATGAACACGTGGGTTGTAATAGAAAATATGGATGTGAATGGTAGTTGCTGAAACCTACACATGGACACACCCGTGTAGGCTGACAAGCAAAAAGCTACATCGATCAGCTCTGTGGATTCTGGATGCTGTATAGAATACCTTCTAGAGGCAATAAATTGATAGAGACAATTGGAGAGAGAGAGAGAGAGAGAGAGAGAGAGAGAGAGAGAGAGAGAGAGAGAGAGAGAGAGAGTCTGTGCTGCTGTTATATATTTGTTCCTCATCGAGTATATAAACGGGGAGAGTCATCTCGGTGTGTATTCTATTCCTCGCCGACGGGGCTATCGATATGCACTGGCTTTTTTTAATAATTACTCGCACTGTTTTTATTTTATTTTCTGTTTATTTATTGCCTTTTTACAGCTTTGAAAATGAATTGTGCGTTTTGGTTCTAATTTTATGTTTTGTTTTGTTTTGTTTTTATTTCTTTAATTATTTTTTGTTGATTTTTGCTTCTCTTTCCGTTAAGTTCGTTTTTTTTTGTTGCTTTTCGTTTTGATTTAAAAGTCCCTTGGAGACGATAATCTGACTATAAGGCTATGGTTGTTTGTTAGACGAGGGTAGCCAGATTTGACCCAGGGGTCAATTGGATGACCCAACCGAGAATGGAATTAGCCAATCGTTTGCCAGAGAAAGACAACTGAAATCAGTTATTGAGATCGAAACGTAGATAAAACCCGAGGTCAAAATTAAGATACGTTGCTAGCACAAGCATCGGTCCGCATCTTTTTTTTTCTCTCCTTTTGTCATTTCGTTTTTTTTCTTTCTGTTTTTCTTTTTCTTTTCTTTTTTTTTTTTTTTTTTTTGTTCGTTTTTTCCCTATTATTCACTTCCTGTCGCGTTCCTTCTTCTTTAATGATATCTTTTTTCCGTTTTTATTGTGAATTAATTTTTCTTTCTATTTTTCTGTATTTTAATACACCATTTATCTTTCTTTCTTTCTTTCTTTCTTTTTTTTTCTTTCTTTCTCACAATTCGTTCCGTATTGTTTGTTAGGTTCTTTCCTTTCTTCTTTTCTTTCTTTCCTTTGCCTCTCTGTATTTTTTTAGACTCTCATTTTATTTTATTCCTTATTGTATTTTTTAATGAACCATTTATTCTTTTTCCTTCTTTCTTTCTTTCCACATAATTCGTTCCGTGTTGTCTATTAGTTTCTTTCTTTCTTTCTTCTTTTCTTTCTTTCTTTCTTTCTTTCATTCTACTGTGTTGTTTATTCCACCATTGTTTCTTTCTTTCTTTCTCACGTTCTTGGTTTCTTTGTCATTTTATCTATTTGATTTATTCTGTATTGCTTATTACACTCTTTCTTTCTTTGTTTGTTGTTTGTTTGTTTCTTCTTTTCTTTCATATAATTGTTCCACATTAATTATTATACCTTTTTTTTTCATCTATTTCTTTCCCTTCTATTTTGTATTGTTTATTCCCCCATTTCTTTTCTTCCTTTCTTTGTTTCATTCTTTGTTTCTTTTTCATTCATTCCTTACATTTATTCTGTATTGCTTATTACAATATTGCCTTTCTTTCTTTTTCTTTCTTTCTTTCATATCATTGACTCCGTATTAATTATTAGACCCATCGTCTCTTTTCTTTCTTTCTTTCTTCTTTCTTAATAAAAAACTGTTTCTCTCTTTCTTTCTTTCTTTCTTTCTTTCTTTTTCTTTCTTTCTTTCCTTTTTCCTTTCCTTTTCCTTCTATTTTTATTCTACCATTTCTCTCATCCTTTATTTCAATGTTTGATTTTTTTTCTTCTTTTTTTTTCATTCATTCATTCATTTCAATCTTTTTATCTATTTTATTTTATTCTGTATTACTTATTATACTCTTTCTTTTTTTCGTTCCTTCATTCTTTCTTTTATTTCATATCATTGGCTCACTATTAATTATTAGACTCTCTCTTTTTTCTTGTTTCTTAGTTTCTTTCTTTCTTCTTTTACATTTATCCCATAATTTTTATTAGACTTTCTTTCTTTCTTTCCTTCTTTGTCATTCCTATTACCCCCCTTCTTTCCTATTACTCCAACAATCCCTCATCCCATCTTCGTTTTCCCTCTCTCAGCATCTCAACTCTCACCCCAACCACCTTCCATCCTCCAGTCTCATAATCATGCCTTTATAGACAGTTAATGAAATTCTTCTCTCAATTTCCATTCCGATTCCACTTCTATTTGTTCGATATCAATCTCCTCTTGTCGCGAAAGTGGCTGAGATGTTTTGTTGCTTCTCCGGGATTACTTACGTCAATTCGATTTTCCAGACCAGAAACCGGATGTAGATCTATGCAATTCCACTAATAATCACGTGGGATGTTTATAACACTGTGGTTAGAACGGCTTTTACAAGAAGACGAATATACCGAGTGTAGCTGTCTACTGGTGTGGCCGAATTGCAAAAGACTAATTGATTTTAACGGCATGTCAACCTGTCTAAGGTGGTTTTATGCTTTAGCGGTTAGGGAATCACGTTCATTGGCCTTTTATATTCATAGGTTATGTGTAGTTTGAGCGCTTGTCCAGTGGAACTGGAGCCTTGGTAATCCCTCGGTTAAGATTGCTGAGTATTGGTAATCGTCTGTAAATAATGAGTATTGTAAGTCCCTCCAACAATGAGTGCAATTAGAATTATGGCCAGTATCAGTGTTTAAGTAGTGTATCATCGACCCAGTATGGCTTGTGATTGGCCGGAGGAATAAACCACGTGACCACGGCTAATCTATAAATCCAGGTGGGGAATTTTTTAGCACACGGTCATATCGAATCTATTTAAAACAGATCAGTTTGGAACTAACTGGAACTACCATTACGATGGAATACTACCAAGTACTTACAGTCCTGATCCGAGTGAACATGGGAGTAGTGGCAATGAAAAGGGATTCCACACGTTCCAGATATCCAGAACTGGAACCTCAAAATCAGTTGTAGTTTAGTCTCTTACTGACGACCCCTCTTTTGGATGGGTTAAACCCTCTGCATGGTACATAGCCAACGATCAACCGTAGTTGTATCGGTACTCCTGTATGGCTTCAACAGTTGGAACCGAAGGAAGCGCCTAAAGAATAAACTAGACGGGAGTTGCACAAGAATGCTTCGTGTTGTCTTAAACAAATTGTGGAAAACAGCAATCACCACAAGAAAAAATGTACAACCACTTGCCTCCTATCATAACGATCATCGAACAAGACGAACTCACAAGTGAAAAGCTCCAGTGGACACCTACACATGAACAAGCCAGTGTGGATTGTCCGGCAAGGAGCTAAATCGATCAGCTCTGGACGGATTCTGGATGCTGCAAAGAGGCCTCGCAAAGGTGATGGTTGAGAGGGAAGGTTGGCAAGAGAGAGAGAGAGAGAGAGAGAGAGAGAGAGAGAGAGAGAGAGAGAGAGAGAGAGAGTGTGTGTGTGTGATGGATATCCGTGCTACTAGCACGACTGATGATGATAATTCTCAGCCACACCTGCATAAATGAATCGTACAAAATGATTTTCAACAAAAGACACTTTAAATAATACGAGACCACGATATAGTTATTTACTAGGCTTAGCCTAGATATGATTTTTGTTTGTTTTACGGCAAGAGAAAGTAAAGGTAAAGTAGAGAATCTGTTTCTGATAAACCTTTTCCTCGACGAGCAGGGTGCAACACAGGACCAATATTAGGCGGAATACAACTGTTTTATTTCCATTTTTCTTTTCTTAGATTGGGTGCCATAACAAGATTAAAGACCCAGTCCAAGCTGGGTCGACGTACAATAGTTGGATTCATACATTACCAGTGTATTAGTGCTATGTAAAATCTAACAGCGCCCTCCCGGATTTAAACTTTTTTTAAAAACTTTAAGGGGCTTTCTTCTCGTTAGTTAAACTACTTAGAGAGCTCCACCTAACAAATGTAATATACTAATTTTCATGAATGTAATTACACTACCTTTCGTGAATGTAATATACAAATTTTGGTTTGGTGGTTTTTTACGGAATATCAAACCTCAGTGGGTCATTTAATGCCGATGAAGTTTTGAAATAAATCAATTCTTAATGGATAATACAATTTTGTTTATCAATACATTTTTCTATTTAACCCATAGATGGGACCCTAACAGGTACTACCACTTCGGGTCAGAGTGGACCAGGGAGCAATGTCGATGAAGGGGTGCTCCACATTCCCCAAACCTCCAAAACTGGAACCTCACCATCAGATAGAGTTTAACGTCATTCCAAAGACATGTAACCCGCAGCCACCGCCTTCTAGCATCCATTGATAAAAAAGGTTGGGCTTGCCATAAGGGAAATAGGGTTGGGAAAATCATATAGGCGCTAGGGCTGATATGACCAGCCGATTGATCGAAGGAGGCCTCTCCGACCGCCCGTCTACCCAAAAAATAGGGCAAAGTGCAGTATTGCAACCTAGATTTGAGGTATGGGGCATCGAATGAGAATCGAACTCACTAAAAATGGTTTGCGAATCTCGCTTGCTAAATGTTACGTCTCAGGAGGTGGCCACGATATAGGTTTTCATATCAACCTTGATATATTTGCTAATTCTGGTTCCCTCAGCGAAATGTCCATAACGTGTAGGTTTTCCAGGTTTTCGATTATTTTCTATGGTTTCTTTATCATATAATTGCTAAGCTTTCATTTTTAAAGATTGGCAATTTCTCCTGTTTGGCATAAATCGTGATTCACAGAATTGACGCTAAAGTTGAGGACATGCTGGTTGTCTATGAAGTGGCTCTTGAGCCTGTTCTTTTATTAACACTCTTGAACTTTCTCGACCGTAGTACCGGTGTTCAGTAAATTCAAATACCATTAAATAATAATACCATTAAGCGATAGTTACTTTTGAACAATGTTTTATAGTGAGACAACTACAAGAGTGAGTCAAAAGTAATGCCGTTTGTTTAGGGCAGGTATAATTACCAACAGGAACATGTATCATACATACAATAAAGTTGGTCCTCTGTGGATCACATCTCTACCTCTCCACATAGTCACCGTTCTCTCCAATAGTAATGTTTTCCCTTTGAATGAGAACATGTATCCCTGTCCCGTAAATTTCTGTTTGACTGTTATTTAAGCCAATTCTTCACTAGAGATTTCACTTCCTCGTCACTGGAATAATGTTTGCCTGACAAACCCCTCTTTCATGGGGCCGAAGAGATGATAGTCTGAAAGCGCTAAATCTGGTGAGTATGGGGATGCGGTAACGTTGTCCACGAATGAGGCGATGTTCTCCCTTGCGTTCATGCTTGTGTGTGGTCGAGCATTGTCATGCAGAAGGAGGGCATTGTTGATTGGCAAGTTGGGTCTTACTCGTCAGATTCTTGCTCTGAGCCTATGCGATTTTTCGTCAGAAAAATTTCAGAGGCGAGAAATTGATAATTACTAAGCACTGTTGGTTTGTCCAATCTCCCAACATTATATTGACCATATGACCTTTAGGCACCCCTTTTTGATCTGATTAAGAAAGGACATGTTTTTCATTTACACTGTCAATATCCGGTTGTTTTTAACAGACGATTTTTAGATTCTTTAAAATGATAAAACTAACCCCTAACCCTAACCCCTAACAACAACGGATATTGACTGTGTAAATGAATGTCTTTCTTAATCGAGATCAAAAAGGGGTGCCTAAAGATAATAAGTCCCATTATATATATATTGTTGGCATCCTTTCATCTACGAGAGACAATGGAGTAGTGTCCAAAATTTTTTTCGGAACTACGTAGCCTGGGCGGGTTCATATGGAGAATGAGCTGTTGCCCAAGCTGCAATTCTCCTCTCCACACTGCCGCTGTTATCTAAAAAATAACTTCACATGAAATAAAGAAAATGTCATTACTTTTGAATCACCCTCGTATATCATTAAGAATCTTATATTTTGCCTACTGTTGGATATTTAGATATACAGGTGTGCTACAATACACCACCTAAATTATAGATTGGTCACGTGTTTTATTCCTCTACATTAACAGCTACAATGCATGGCTGGTTGACTACTTAATCACTGATACTGAGAGCCGTTCATTTGCAATCATTGACGAGTAACTTGCAACACAGAGGAACAACCAAAGGATTCTTTACCAAGATTTCAGCTGGACATGCTCTCTGCTTGAAGCCTAAATGAGGCCATAAAATTGTAATAGGTTATGGGCCCAATTTATTGCAGTGGCCCAAGTTTTTCTGCCAGGTTTTGCGACCTTGGATTACATTTGTGTAGATCAAATATTTTTCAAATAATATAAAGCGACCCATTCGCTTTATGTTAAATATTGTGTCATTTGGGTAAATAATTTGGAATCTTTACGTTCAAAACTGATACATGCACCGAACACGCTTGGCTGCCTGCACTAAAAAATATCCGTTTGAAAACTGGGAATATACAAAGCACCTTTTAAAATGCATTTGCAGATACACTCTATTGTCAAAGAAAATCGTACACTATGTAAGGTTAATTCATTCATCAGGCATATATGCTAGATTCATCTGTTTCTGAATTCTTGTGACGAGAAAAAATTAAAGTAACAGTTTAATAAAATGTTAAATGATATAGTGTTCAGAATAAAGCATTTTTCAAATCCATCTATCGCTTAATGGTCTTATCTTATTTAGTAAAGCAATTATCTTCTTGGCACATAACCGTTTATATCCCATCCATCATCAGGGGGCGCTATGTTTAAAATCCAAGAATAGCATTGATTTGGCACAAGACCATCTACATAGAGGGATGATTGAAATTATTTCATTTGTCTAGCCTACACTTTCCTTTTGTAATACTATGCGTACGCATTTTATGCGAAATGTATTCTATTTGTTGCGTGCTGTATATAGTTATTATTATAGTTAGCTTAAATGCGGCACAAAGCCAGAAGTATGGGGCCCCCAGTGAGAATCGAACTCAGTAACAATGTTTTGCTAATCTACTTGCTAACCATTACACCGTATAAGGTGCTGTATATAGACAACCCACCTGCACACAAGGTCAATTCCTAAGAGTATATATAGTTTGAATTCACAGTTTTCCTTCTCCTAGACTGGTTGCCTTACCAAGGACAAACATACTCATAGCTGAGGGAAGAATAAATGAGTTGGTCATGATTTTCCCTTTTGGACAAAAGTGAAATGCGAACATACTCGCCCAGGATTGGATTTCATGACGCCGATTCCATTTCCCTCGACGATAACTATTATAGGTGATATAACCTATGGACAATAATGGAATGCGCCGACGGCTACAATAAGAAAAGGAACAATTGTGTCTGACGGGAAGCAATTGCGAGTCGCTTGTAACTCTATTTGTCGGACGCAATCTCCACTTTCTTTGCTGTAAATTTCTACTCTTTTGTTAAATACATTTGTCTACATTGTTACCCGTCGTGTTTAGTCTTATTTTGACCCCTTAAAACCCCACAACAATAACCGTTATGTGTGGTGCGCCTCTAATTTTGAGCACATCTTTTATAATTTTTTGTTAGTACCTATTATCATTGCTAAATATATTTTTGCTTTGTAATTGTATGTCTTATCGGTACACAAAAGCAATATTTTGCAAACGTCAACGAAGCACCCGGTCGTTGTTAATGTATAGTGGTCACCGTGGAAAATAGGTTCCGTAGCTGAAATCAGCGCTATTGAATTAAATACTGTAACATTGTAAACGAATGGGATACCAGGTGCTCATAATAATTCAGCAGCCGGAAGAGAGAAGAGTTGACAAAATTAAACATCTCGCCCAATAGGCTAGGCCATTTAATTTTAAGGGAGCTGGCCGAACGAATCCACGCCGAACGAGATAGAAGTGGTGGGTTGGGTATTCTATGAACCTCAGTCAAAGACGATGGGTTCTCGATTCGCCTTGTCTTTTGGTGACTGGGTTAAGAGGAGACAAGCATTCGCATGTACGAGAGAGCGAGAAGTGTCTTTTTCAAAGATACGGTTGAGTAGATTTCTACTACTGAGAGAAGACGTTAAAAGACGCCATGTGAGTTCGTTTATCCATTTACACCCGCTTCGACGACATCGAAAACTGAAGCGGAGGGAATAAAGCAACAGAAATTCTAACACTCGAGGTGAGTTGTATCTTTTGTCCCCCCCCCCAATTTAACGATTTACAAAGGGTGATATAGCTGTTGTAGGTAACTATGTACAGATAAAACGTTTTTGTTGTAGAGGAGTTAACAACCCCTACAAATGGACTGGCTCATAGCCCTATTCATAACACCCCTACTGACCCTAGCATTATAATAGTCGACGTAGCAGTGATAGAAACGGAAAAAATCATATTCGGACAAAGTCACTTGCGTTGACACCACATTTGACCCTCCTCATTCTTGTAAGTTTTGTCTTACAAGAATGAGTAATTAGGAAATAACAAATACTATCTAAAAGATAATGTTAACATAGTTTATCTAAGCATAAAAAGCAAAGTTTGAAATGAATAATTGACATTTTCTATACTTTTAGAACATAAGTAATTAACGAATAACACTAACAAGGAACAAATGGTCATTATTCATATAAAAGCTTTGCTTTTCTGCCTTGGATAACATAACACATAATTTTGTTTCAGAATAGATGTGTTATTTCGTAATCATTTCTGCTGTAAAATTATGTGTTGTAGAGAGTTAAATACCCGCTACAGGGATGGACTGGTGGCTCATAGCCTCGTATAATAGTCGACGTAGCAGTGATAGAAAAAAAATTATATTCGGAAAAAATAACTGCGTTTGACTACATACATTTGACCCTCCTCATTCTTGTAAGTTTGTCTTTGTGAATTGTTCTATTCTTGTTTTATGTAATAAGTATCTGTTAGCACCAGCAAGTCCTGAATAAAATATAATACAAGCCTTCTCTACTTCTCTTTCTCTTTCCAGATACCATATACTGACTTGAACCTAAAATTAATAGATTCCTTCATACAAAGGCAACAACACTGGATATAACTGTATCCACATATACCCTTCCTAATCAAACCCACTTGGGAGGCTACAGACCAAATTTTAAGGAAGTCTAGAAAGGAACAAGTCATTTATGTCCCGATTATGCATTGGTCATACAAACTAACACACTCTTATATATCTCAAACAAGACAACAACCACAATGTGAAATATGTCAAACACCCCTGACAATTTAAACACTTATTCCATGGGAATGCAGATTTTTTTCTCACATCAGAAACCCGTTATTTTAAAGCAAACTAAGTGAAAGATTTGTTTGAAAAGGTTAACATAGAGGATATTTTCTCCTTTTTGGAGAAATAAAATATACTCATAGAAATATACTAACATTAACAAACTACAATATATCCCCAATAATGCTAATACATTTGTTAAAAACCATTACTAAAAAGTATATATATGCATACACAATATTGTATTAACACCTAACCGTTAGGCATGAAGATACAATTTAACCACCCGGACGGGTTGATATGGCCGTTAAAATTCAAAAACCACCAACCATAAAAATCCCCAAATCCATTTGGTCCCCCTCTAAAATCTTTTTTTTTTTAACCACTCACGAATTTTTTATTTCTAGTTTAAATACGGAAATTAAAAAAAGGAGGCATTACTTTCGGAGCGGAACCAAAAACTTAATAGACATTTGGTTATACACAAGATGTAAAACTTCTGCGGCAAAGTCACGTCGGTCGTTATTTGTCTTAAGTTTAAAAGTTAAGAGAATAGATTTTCCATAAGGCCATGAATTAATCGATTTTTATCGGAACTAAACCGATGGTAAAAAAGGGAAGACCAATGGATTATTATTAATTAGATTTATGGATACCATGAAAGTCACATTGAATACAATTGGCGTTTCAGAAAAATGACATTAATTCGTTTATTTGTCTAGCTTACGTCTTTCCTTTTTAATGATATTGTATGTATTTTAAGTAAAAATGTATTCTATTTGTTGCTTGCATGTATATACAAACCCCTCGCTACGAGCTGGAGGTGACAAATGGTCCAATTTTTAAAGTATTTTTTAGTCGTTGGGGTCCTAATCGGTATCAGCCAGTCAGCGATTGGAGTCTATCCCCTTTTCACTAGCGCTAGACCAAAAGAGATGGTTTTTTGCGCCTGAAAGTGGAGCGCCACACCTAACCATCAACTCCTTACTTTACCGCACAGATCCCTGTGCTAATGCGTTGGCGAGGGCCGGTATTGAACAAGGAACGTCGTGGTTTCTAACCGAACGCTCTACCGACTGAGCTAACCCGGCCCCTATTATCTATCATTTCTATCTCTGTTACTGTTGCATAATGCCTTTCCTTGGACGGCAACTAAATATCTATATATGTTATATACCTTCTACGTCTTACTCTGTCGTCCTATTCTTTCTGGCCGACGGTATATCTTATCGTCTCGTCTGGTCTCTAGAGGATTCCGGTTCTGTTCTGTTGGGATCATTTTATCAGAAGCCTTGTGTCATTGCTAACTTAGTAATAACTACAAGACTTCGATTTACGATGATGTAACTTTATTCGTAAACCCAGACCAGACATCACGCAGTGAGACTCACAATCTTGCTAGCTTCAACTCTAACTCCCTGAGTTGCTTACTCTTAAACCGAAAAGGGGCTCTATGCTTCCGTTCTCACGATCATCCGCAAAGGCAAGTCAGAGTGAGGTCAAGCCAATGTCACTCACTCTCGAGACCAATCAGCTTTCACTAATATGATTTTCTCACTATTGTCATATTCATTAGGTATCTAATGATTATGTAACATTACCGCCTAGTTGTGTTCTCTAATCTTTCGTCTCGGGTATTTTGTCTCTGTTGTTCGGTATTTATATCTCTCCGTGTCCATTTTGTTCTATAATGAATATGTAGACAATAGATGTTTTTTATTGTTATGTATTATTCTTATTGTCCAAGACCCAATTTCCAACAGTAGCGAAGAATCAGAAGACTGAATTCCATCTCCAAGACTTGTTGCTTAACTAAGGGCAAAGAAACAATCTGCTCTATTTGCTCATAGTTGGTGTAAGAATAACAATTTTCGATCAAATGAACTCCTTTTTTCAACAGCATGTATGCCAACTGTAAGACCCTCACACAAAGGGGTCACTTGTTGGACACGGATGGTGAACCTTGAAGGCCTTGACTTCTACACAATTTTAATGAAATTACATTTTCAGAAAGATCTTTATATAAACAATGGCAAAATCTAATAGTATATATGTTTAAAAAATATTCATAGATTACATGTCTAATACTCATTTCTAAAGTTAATTCTAGTTTTAAATAAATTAACTAATTAATTAATAATTAAAGATTATGTACATTTATATGATACAGTAGTATTTTGACTTACGAGTTTATTTACGCCTTTGTTGGAGGCGTGTGGGCTAATGGTTAGAGTCGTAGGAAAGGACTCGTTGACCAAGTTCAAATCCTGAACAAAGCTACAGTTCACATAGTGCTAATACTCGATAATACGAAATCCGAGCCATCCTTAATAAGCGGCACTCCACATTGACCTTTCTTGGGCTAGACACTCCGAAAGGTTCCCTCAAATCAATCGGCTTTTCGAAACAAGTCCGAGAACCTATATGATTCTCGCGATCCTATTGCTGTTAATACACCCCAAATCTTTTTATGATATTTAGTGCCTTGGCTATGACGTCAAACTGCATTTGGTGGTTAGGTTCAAATTATAGATTTCTGGGGAGGTGGAGTACGCAATTTCTCCTAGGTCCACCTTAACCATGAACGGCTGACCTTTTAGGGTCCCTATTATGGGTTAATAAGATCAAATAAATTTTAAAAAGAATGTTTAAAAAATAATTAAAAAAAAGATCAATACCTAACAAGAATAATAAATCAAAAATGTCTTAACCGAAAAGTTCACATGACGTAAAATTCCAACCAAGCAGCCAGCCAACAACCAACCATCAGCCAGTAGAAGGAAAACTTTGAATTTAAACCAGTTGTGCTCTACTTATGAAGAAGGAGTTGGATAAATATACACAATGCGAAAGACCGAAAGAATGATCAAAGAAACTAGAAGAAATCCCCTTTTCAAAATGCCTGTAATTCCTTATTTGAATTCATTGGTCCGTTCCAAACTGTGTTGGTTGCAACGCATCTCAACACTTCCTACATCGAATTGAAAGGCGATCGAAAGACATGGACAAAGGACTTCCGTGAAAAGCCCTTTATCGTGAATGTTATTGTGAATGCTTACCTGTTGAGCTAAATGGATACGCTGATCAAATGCATACGAACATATGCCGTGTATTTATCTGGGATTTCTATGTACAAGGCCATAAATATTGAGCACACTATGAAAATCGAACTCATTAACAATAGTTTACTAGGGTTGTTTGGTAAGCCTTACAAAGCCATAATGAGTATTTGTATATGAGATGTGTATGCATATGTCCATTTTATTGCAACAATAATCGTTCCAACACGTGTCTCTATTAAGACGAAAGAATAATATAATATATATATATATATATATATATATATATATATATATAAAGATATGAAAACACCACAAAATGCTGTTAAAGTGAAAAAATTTTATAATATATAGCTGATATTGAACAATATTTCGATTTTATGAATATCATCTTCAGAGCTGTTTATACTCCGTGTTGTTAAGAGCGGAGACAAAAGTCATATGTTCAAACAAAAACCTTCATGTGACAAAAAAAAAAAGTTATACAATAGTTTTCGAATGTGAGCACTTCCACCGCATTTTTCTCAGTCATCAGATTATGTATTCTTATTGTAACAGTTTTTATAAAAAAGACATATTAACAATGTTTGACACTGACGAATTCTCTGACGGGATGAGTATTAGCCTGTTGACGGTTAGTCTTCATCATTGTTCAATATCAGCTATGTTATAAAATGTTTTCCACTTTAACAGCATTTTGTGGGTTTCATATCTTTTATATATACTCATACCGTCGATTTATTTCCCTTCTTTTAAGGCCGTTGTCGTGTCAGTGCTGCTGTATGGCTGCACGCGCCTGGACCCTAACGAAGCGACTAGAGAAATAAACTAGATGGGAGCTGCACCAAATGCTGCGGTCATCCTGAACAAGACGTGAAGCACCCTTCGAAAAAGCAGCTGTACGGCCACCTGCCACATATCAACCCAAACCCCGATTAAGACGAACAAGACACGCGGACACTGCGGAGAAGCAATGACGAACTTTATAGCGACGTCCTCCTGTGGAAGCCAGCAAACGGACACGCCAGTGTGGCCGACCAGCAAAGACGTACATTGATCAGCTCTGTGCGGTTGCGGATGCTGCACAGAGACTCCCGCAGAATGATGAGCGACAGGGATGGATGGAAGATGTGTCATGGATATCCGTGCCAGCAGCGCGACTTTGATATATATATATATATATATATATATAAGAGAGAGAGAGAGAGAGAGAGAGAGAGAGAGAGAGAGAGAGAGAGAGAGAGAGAGAGAGAGAGAGATGCATGCATAAACACACATGCACGCACACATAAATGAAAAAAACAGCAACAACGAAATTCGTAAGCAACCCACCAATTATGTAACATTATCGCAATGGTTATCGTCGAAGAAATGGAATCAATCACACCAATCAAGATTTTGGACGAGGCTATTTCATTATTTCCTATTTCTTTTGAATAATCACATCTATTAACAGTTTCGGACAGAACAAGTAATGTCTAGAAAATATACACTGTGATGTAATGGTTACCAATCTAACTTTTGTCCTTACGGTCGGTCGGATACACTCTAACCTATCAATCGGCTGCTCACATCAAGCCCTAACACCTATATGGTTGTCCCAATCTTGTTGCCCTTATGGTAAGCCCCAACCATTTTTTTTCAAAATGTGCTGCAAGGCGGTGGTTGAGGGTCTTCGTGTTCTGGCGTTAAACTCTATTTGATGGTGGAGTTCCAATTCTGGAGCTCTGGGGAAGGTGGAGTATCCCTTCATCGCCGTTTCTCCCATGCCCATTCTGACCCGGAGTGATAGTACGTTAGGATCCAATCTATGGGTTAAATAGAAAAAGCTGAGTTGAAAAAATTGAGTACCCGGCATAAAATGACCCAATGGGTTGACATACCCAACCAAAAACCAACCTAAAACTCACAGATCAATTACTATTAAGTATTAAGTTCGAACCTTACTAAATCCCCCATATGCGACCTTGGTCCAAATCTAAATTATACTTAGTTGTAGGGAACCTAGTTGTTGTGTAATCGGTAACAAGCCAATCTTACATATCAGTTATTACTAAATAGTGAATTCGATCCTCACTAATGCCCCATACATACAGCTTAAGTTATGCTTAAGTTTTGGTCGTAGGAAACTCCATTGAAGTGTAATGGTTAACAATCCAATCTCACTATCAGCTTTTAATAAGTAGTGAATTCGAACCTCACTGAGTGCCACATACTTGCAGCTTAAGTTATTTTTAAGTTTTGGTCGTAACGAACCTCGTTGTAGTCCAATGGTTAGCAAATTAACTCACATATCAGTTACTAGTAAGTAGTGAGTTCGGTCCTCACACAGTGCCCAACGCTTGGATCCTAAGTTATTCTTAGATTTTAGTCGTAGGGAACCTCATTGTAGTGTGATGGTTAACAAATTAACCTCACATATCAGTTATTAGTAAGTAGTGAGTTCGGCCCTCACTAAGTGCTCAACGCTTGGATCCTAAGTTATTCTTAGATCAGTTATTACTAAGTAGTGAGTTCGATCCTCACTAAGTGCCCCACGCTTGGATCCTAAGTTATTCTTAGATTTTAGTCGTAGGGAACCTCGTTGTAGTGTAATGGTTAACAAATCAACCTCACATATCAGTTATTACTATGTAGTGAATTCGGTCCTCACTAAGTGCCCCATACTTGGAGCTTAAATTATTCTTTATGGTTTGCAAGTTGATCATTTTCGATACTAATTACAGTACAAATAATGAGATAAAAGACCGAACTTATGAATAGAAACAAAAAAGATTTTTTTATGGTTGCGCCTCTATGAGAATAAGTACCGAAAATCGAAAAATAAAATGTAAAAAAATAATAAATAATACATTTTTTGGAGATTTCGTTTTTACTCATTTCGTTTTGGTCGAATGTTTTGGCACCACGTTGTAGTATAATGGAGCAAGCTAGTGTAGTAAATCCTTGGTAATAATTCGAAATCACAGTGTGTTCCATACTTCTGACAAAGTTAGTAAATGACTATTTTAAAAGTAAGCCACCACATCCCTGACAAGACAATGCATTATACTCAATCAATGAGACCAAAGAATTTGACAAGTGGACACATTGCCGAAGGAAACTGAAAACAAAAAAACTAAAAAAAAATATCCTAATATTGTCTTGCTAACTAATATAGTGAGGCTAATTACATCACTTAACCCTTTTACAGCGGTGATCTTTTTTTACCCTTGTCCGTGGCGGTTTAACTTTTCAGGTCGGATTGAAGCATAAACGAGGTCTCATGGGCCGCATAAGGACAATTAATCTTAAAACCCCAATTCCTCGTCTAGGCCAAAATAAATGGACAAAGCGATCAATATACATTATAACAACTTTATCTGCATTAAACACAGCAACTAATATGTGGTTTTAGTAAAGTACATGTGGAGATCTGTACGCAGGAAAACACATACACATGCTATGTATATAACATATAGTAAGGGTTCGAATCATACACAGAGCAGATTCCTGTCTATAACTCTGCTTGTGAGGCATAATATGCCGAAATGTACATATAAAGATTGATTTTTTCTCGATTTGATTAGCCTTACATTTGAACAAATATTCGCGCCTAATTCATTAATTATCAACTATAATATATAAATATCTATATAAATCTATCTATCTATCTATCTCTCTCTCTCTCTCTATATATATATATATATATGTGTGTGTGTGTGAAAATAAAATGGAAATTAATCCGACAGTATGAATAAGATATAATGAAAAAAACAAAAGATGTTACAACTGAAATAGGCTCATCAGGAGAGAAGTGTGCAAACCGTTCGGGGCCAAAACCGTCGAGAATTTGGCCCGAAACGGTTGCACACTTCTCTCCTGATGAGCCTATTTCAGTTGTAAACATCTTTTGTTTTTTTCATTATATCTTATTCATAATATATATATATATATATATATATATATATATATATATATATATATATATATATATATATGTGTTGTGTGTGTGTGTGTGTGTGTGTCTTTTGTTAAACTCTAAGGAAAATTCTTGTCGGACGAGTTTTTGTTCGATCCTTTCTAACTATCTGGCCATCTTTTTAATATCTGGTTGGAATTGGTATAGCAATCCATCAAAGTTTTCTTCACAAGTACTTCCCACACGACTTTGTGCCATCATCAGATGTGGAACTGGTGGGATGTTTCCATTGTCTCGCCTTTAAAACAAGCAGTAGCAGTAGGAATTAGTAGTAGGAGGGACTCACGAGTTTCATTTAAACAAACAGAGACAATAGAAATGTGTAGTTGGGGGCTCACAATTTTATAAGAATGTAAGGAGAATGGTGGGAGGAAAAATTAGTGGGTAATTATAGGCATTGAGGACATGTTGACTGGTTTCAAAGTTTATCTTGTTTAAGATGGGTTCGTTTTATTTAATATATAAGGCTTCAAGTATTTGAATTTTTTTCTTTGCAGTATAAGTGTATTTTCAGTTAAAATTTTCCAGTATATATATATATATATATATATTATATATATATATTATATATATATATATAAAGATCGAAATTGTCCAAATGTAGCTTGGTTTGGTTGCTTACTTTGTTTAATGGCAATTCAAACTTCGTTGGCTATTTAATGCCAAAGACATCCTTATAGAAGAGGCTTACGGTCAAGTTAATTTAAAAGCACTGGTTCCCACCTTATCACCGAAGTCAAGCAGCAATGGGTCTGTTCAGTACTTAGAAGGGTGACCACTTAAGTAACAGCAGGTGCTGTAGAAACAGTATCAAGATTACTTGATTGAGTATCAGTAAAAGCAAAGTCGTCGGGTTGATCTAAAGTCGGTATAAGACACACAGCGAGTGAGTCTATCCCTTTTTCACTAGCTCTCGACCAAGGAGATTGCTTTTGCGTCTTAGGTGGAGTGCCACACCTACCATCAGCTCCTCACTTTACCTCACCGATCCCTGTACTACTCACCACGCTGAGTTGGCAAGGTATCATAACAGGGACCTTGTGGTACTTAGTTGAACGCTATACCTATTGAGGTAAACCTGACCCAAAAGTAATTGATATACCGTAAAACAAAACAACCAACTTGTAAAAGAACATCAGTGGTACTATATACCCCATAATTGGGACCAAAATGTTGCTTTAACTCTTAACGGTTCATGGGGAGCCGGTTTAATAGAGCTCAGTAGAGCATTCGATTAAGAAGAAACGTGGTAAGTATTGATATGTTTATTAATTAGGATATTTTATGCTTACCTTTTTTAAAGGAAACATCTCCACACTCAATGGCAAGCCTCTTAAGCCAGTGGAACAATTCACTTACCTGGGAAGTAATATCTCCTCCACAGAGAGCGATGTTAATACGCGGATAGCAAAGGCATGGTCGGCCACAAATAGATTATCAGTCATATGGAGGTCCGATCTCCCTAACAAGCTGAAGCGACAGTTCTTCCAGGCTGTGGTTGTGTCGGTGCTGTTATATGGCTGCACCACCTGGACCCTAACTAAACGTCTTGAGAATAAGCTAGATGGGAGCAGCACAAGGATGCTGCGAGCAGTGTTGAACAAGTCATGGAAACAGCACCCCACAAGGAAACAGCTGTACGGTCACCTGCCCCCCCCATCTCACAAACTATCCGAGTGAGACGGACAAGGCACGCAGGACACTGCTGGAGAAGTAAGGATTAACTCATAAGCGACATTCTCCTCGAAGTATATTAATCACATCTCCAGGGCTTACGGTATAATCACGTTGAAAGCACTAGTTCCCATTACATCCCAGAAGTTAAGCAGCGATGAGCCTGTTCATTATTAGATTTGGGGACCATTTAAGCAACATCAGGTACTGTAAGTAAACTGATTATCAATATGACTTGATTCGGCATTAAATAACCCGAAAAGGATTGATATGCCATAAATTAACCAACCTAAAACACAACATCAGGATCGAAGTCCACATGAATTTCTTGCGAAACACGCTTGTCATAGTAGACGCTTTTTCACGACGCTGATATCAGAGTCAGAGGACCATAACACCACGTTTTAACTTTCATTTGCTAATTACAGATTTATACACTAGATTAAAAATAAACAGTAATAATGAACAAATGTCTTTGAAATCAGAGAATAACTGTCAAATTGAATTTACGTTCAGAAAGCAGCATTTTTATCTACGAAAACTGGGTCCTCCGGGTGGTCAGATGGTGCATTGATTATGTCATGCAGTTGAAGGGTTCTAAGATACCCATTGAACTTAGTCTCCCAAATTTCATAGCTGACCTCATTGCCATTGAAAAGGATGCGAGCGTATCTGGGCCCATAACCTGTTGAGTAACTGGCCACCATGCTTGGTTCCATTTGTAAAAGAACTTAAAGTAAACAAGTAAGTAAATCAATAAGTCCTTCTGGGATAGTGTCCTTTAGGTCCGACGTCCTAGATGATCCAAGTGTCAATGAGCTAAGATTAGAATCGGCTAGTATAAATACACCAACAGCAGCAGCAGCACTGCCAGTGATTGGATAAGAAGGCTGGTCACATGGTAGTCGGCGAGTCTATAAGCAGAAGTGACTACTTGCCTCATGCCTTATATATAACAAATTATTAGCATACCATTGTTAGTGATTTCAATTCTCACGGGGTGCCCCACACGTCTGGCCTTGTGCTGCATCTGAACTAAGCTTAGTAAATAACTATATATAACAAAAATTCCAACACATAGTAGACGCTTTTTTACGACGCTGATATCAGAGTGAGAGGGCCATAACGCCACGTTTTATCTTTCATTTGCTAATTACAGATTTATACACTAGATTAAAGAAAAAGTAATAATGAACAAATGTCTTTGAAATCAGAGAATAACTGTCAAATTGAATTTACGTTCAGAAATCAATAATTGTTGTTGTGCTTTAATCTCTTTCCTTAGAGAGTAAATATTTGCTTCGTGTGTTTATTCATACCAGTTCACGGCATGGCTTTTGTGGAGATGTGTGTTGGTGCTTGTGGGTAGAGAAGTGAAATGTTTTATAACTTTAAGTCTGTAAATAGATATTAGATCATCGCGTCCATTTTCAGGTCATTGCGTTACACACATGCCCAAGGATGTACCCGGTGACATTTGTGTTCGGCGACACCGAGTCATCACATTACAGTCTCGTGAAGTTTTATCTAATCAGTAAATCATACAACCCCCCACATAAATATATATATATATATATATATATAGTATGTATGTATTATGTATATATATATAAATATATATATATATAATATAAGAATTAGTGGAAAAATGAATGAATGAATGGAAAATAATAAATGAAATGAATGGAATAAATTAAAAAATCTTTTCCAAAGGACCTCCCTTAAAAAAAGAAAAAAAGAAGAAGAAAAGTAGTCCCTAATGGAAATGCCTTCTTCAATCCGACTGAACACTTTATTGAAGCTTTGAATTAATATAATTATCATATAAGATATTGAAGAAGATAAAATGTGTGTCTTACCTTTGTGGGGTTCTGTTGAGAAATAATTCAAATTTTTATTCTATCTAATGTTGTTACTTCCGGTAAACATTGCAACAATGTATACTTTTGAATTTAAGATAAAAACTGGAAGATTTTGAATAACCTTAACAATTGTAAAAATAAAAAATAAACGAATAAAAAGTAAATGAATAAAAATATAAATAAAAAGGACTATCTTCCATTATTTATTAGATAAATGTATATGTTACTTACTCAGACTTACATTGATGACTAATTTAAGAAAACTATATTTTATGTTTTTAAAAATTACACACATATATATATATATATATTAATTATATTATATATATATATATATATATATATATATATATATGCACCACATGGACCCTAACGAGGCGACTAGAGAATAAACTATATGGGAGCTGCACAAGAATGCTGCGGGTGATCCTGAACAAGACGTGGAAACAACACCTACGAGAAAACAGCTATACGGCCACCTGCCACATATCACCCAAACCATTAGAGTAAGACAAACAAGACACGCGGGACACTGCTGGAGAAGCAACGACGAACTCATAAGCGACGTCCTCCTGTGGAAGCCAGCACATGGACAAACCAGTGTGGGCCGACCAGTAAAAACGTACATTGATCAGCTCTGTGCGGATGCAGGATGCTGCATAGAGAACCTCCCGAGAATGATGACGATAGGGACGATGGAGAGAGATTGTCATAGATATCCGCGCTGAAAGCGTTACATGATATATAATATATATATATATATATATATATATATATATATATATATATATATATTATATATACGTTAGTTCAGCGAAGGCATGAATTCAATGGTGCTTGGTAACTAACAGTTTCAGGCCTGTACAATTTTCAAACCAAGATAAGCATGCTCTGTTCAATGATATTGAGTACTCTTAATTATGAAGATACCAAACTATATATATATATATATATAATATATATAATATATATATATATATATATATATATATTCGTTGAGAATTATATTGAGCACTATTAACTTACAAAATACCCACAATATATTATCCATAATATATATATATATATATATATATATATATATATATATATTATGGATAATATATTGTGCTATATTTGTAAGTAGGATAATAATGATGATATAAATAATAATAATAAAATATATATATAAGGATAGTGTGGACATGAATTCCTGTATAAGATACTCAATAATATATATATATATATTATAATATATATATATATATTGGTTTGAAAATTATATTGAGCACTATTAACTTACAAATATAGCACAATATATTATCCATAATATATATATATAATATATATATATATATATTATATATATATATATAATAATGATGATATTATTAATAATAATAATATATTTTGTTCGGTCTATTGATAAGAGTGCTCAATATCAGTAATATGGCATATATATATATATATATATAATATATATATATATATATATTAATATACATATATTATATATATATATATATAATATATATATATATAAAGATAATAGATCCGCAAGTATTATACCAAACGCTTGGTATATTATATATTACAGCTAATATATGCACCTCCGGGTGCAATATTTAAGTTTAAATGTAATAAAATATTAGATTAAATCAGAAAGGCTAATGAAACTAATTAAAATTCAAAATAAAAAGATTTGAAATGGAGGGGGTATAATCGGAAAATAGAACAACTGAAACTTACTCTTTCATCACTTCCTTTTTCAATGCTAAATTTCCTAATTTAACAATTTAGTTAAAATAGGAAGTAAAGAATAAAATTACAGTTAATTTCTTCTTGTTAATGAATATCTTTTAGGATATTGAAGAGATTTTTTACTCATATTCATTAAGATAAAACCAAACAATTAGAAATCAATAATACCAAGCACATTTTTATTAAAATCAGTTTTTTTAATATCAATATGCAAATTAGCTTTACGTTTACACTGAAAACTGGTATTTTTTTGTATATATAAATACAATTGCATGTTATTAGTATTTAGGTAAGGCCAACAGTATTAATAATGTCAAAACAGTTTTATTATTAATTGAGGTTTAAATAGAAATAGAATCATGGAGAATGTGACGTAAATAACCAAGGGATTGTGACTTGAGTAGTAATGTAGTTTCGGTTACAGACAGAAAAACGCACAATCTCCATTAAATAATATATATATATATTATATATATATATATATATATAAATTATCAAAGTGTAACACTAAAAGCGTTTTGAATCTGTTAAACTTTACGATTGCTTTATACACCACAATACAGAGAAATGCCACAATACACTGGAGGGTGTCGAATCTGTAAGTTTCTAATCTATGAGTTTAAAATAGAGAAAAGTGGGTTTTAAAAAATGTATTTAGAACAAATTGAATTTGAAAAAATTGAATACACAACAAGAATGATTAATAGAGAATGTCTTCAGCATAAAATAACCCGAGGGTAGAAATGCCTTAAAACCAACCAACCAACCAACCAACCAACCAAATATATATAATGATAATCAATGTGAAAAGGTTTAAGAGCACAATCTGTCCTATTATTTACCATAGCTGGAGGAGAATAACTGGATTCATATTACAAAGGGTATTAGCGCTATGGGAATCCAACAAACTCGTTCAGGATAATATATATATATATATATATAATATATATATATATATATATAATTGATTAAATAATCATGATAAGCAAAACTCGGCGAATATTATGCGTCATAGGAACACTGGAGAGCTGTTCGACCTAATTAGGTCTCATGACAGTGTACAGATGATACCTAATTAGATCAAAAGCTGTCCGGTGTTTCTCACGTTGTACGCGGTATTCGCTGAGTTTCTTGTCATGATTATTTAATTATATCAAATTCTCTCCATGTATATTTATATACATATATATATATATATATATATATATATATATATATATATATATTAGTAAAGTCGACGGGGCGGCCTAAAGTCAGTATCAGCTAGTCAGCGAGGGAGTCTATCCCCTTTTCAATAGCGCTAGACCAAGGAGATTGTATTTAGCATCTGAGGTGGAGCGCCACACCTACCATCAGCTCCTTACTTTACCGCACAGATCCCTGTGCTACTCATACGCTGAGTTGGCGAGGGGTCGGTATCGAACTAGGAACCTTGTGGTTTCTAGCCGAACGTTCTACGGACTGAGCTAACCCGGAAGAAAAAAAGATAATTTTTTAAAAAACTTTTAAGCACCCGATTAAATAGATCCAAGTTTGAAATGTTTCTTTGTGTAAAGGTGTTTGTATGAGTAGGGGTATTATGTGTAGGAGTATGGTGCAATCGAATTAGGAAAGTACCCGTTAGCCATATTCCGAACCCGACTGAATTTAGCCGTTTGTTTTGCGCATGCCCGTTGTTGGTTGGTTGCGATCGTACGAGATTTGACGAATCTCAAAGAACGCTCTCTCTCTGTTACTCTCTCCCTCTCTATCTCTCTTTCTCCCTCCCTCCCTCCCCCTCTCTCTCTCTCTTCTCTCACACACACACACACACATACACACACTCACATGAATCTCAAAGAACGCTCTCTCTGTTACTCTCTCCCCCTCTCTCTCTCTTTCTCCCTCCCCCTTATCTCTCTCTCTCTCTCACACACCCACATACACACACATAACACGAATCTCAAAGAACGTTCTCTCTCTCTCTCTCTCTCCCTCTCTCTCTCTCTCCCTCCCCCCCTCTCTCTCTTCTCACATACACACACATACACACGAATCTCAAAGAACGCTCTCTCTGTTATTCTCTCCCTCTCTCTCCTCTCTTTCTCCCTCTGTCTTCTCTCTCTCTCTCTCACACACACACACACACACACACACACACGAATCTCAAAAACGTTCTCTCTGTTACTCTCTCCCTCTCTCTCTCTCTTTCTCCCTCCTCTCTCTCTCACACACATACACACACATACACACACATACACACAATCTCAAAAGAAACGCTCTCTCTGTTACTCTCTCCCTCTCTTTCTTTCTCTCTCTCTCTCTCACACATACACACACTCACACGAATCTCAAAGAACGCCTCTCTCTCTCTCTCTGACTCACTCTCTCTCTTTCTTTCTCATCTCCCCCTCTCTCTCACACACACACACATACACACACACACACACGCACACTCTCTCTCGCATTCTGTCTTTGTGTGTGTTTGTATTGTTGTAATTAAAAAGAATACGGGCAGGATACCGAAGCGAACTCGACCGGCTGGGGTGGGCTGGAAGTAGTGGTAGGTACTGGTGCGGTTTTCTCTACAGCACAATCCCTTTGTCCTCGTGACGTAATTAATTAACTAACAAATTTGTTCAAATGGAGGTAAAAGAATAAAATAGAAAATGAATGAATAAATAAATAAAAAAGACAATAAAACAGAAGAAAAACAGTATTAAAACAAAAACAAAAAAAGAAGCGTTTGAGAAGGACTGGCTCCATCCAAATGTTCGCACTCTGACAAATTTTATTGCGAATGGCAATCTAATTATCTGCAGTTTAATTACAGTTCTACTTACGCATAGTTTTGTGTTCGTCAGCGAACGGGACGGCGCGTGCGCGGCGGCGGAGGCAGCAGCAGCAGCAGCGAGTGTGTACGTGGTGGGTAGATGGGTGGGCGGCGGGTGTCTTGGGGGTGCGGAAATCGGCCAACACTACATCGGAACGGATATCAGGTAAGACAGCCAGTTCGCTAACCAGCCACCCGCGCACAATGTTAATGATGCTCGTGTAAAACAGAGACAAGACCGAGGATCAAATTGCTTCTTTTCATTTTTATTTTTTTATTTTTTTTTTAATATGTGTTTTTTTTTATCTGCACGTTTTGATGCATTTTAATTCTTTGGCTTTTTGATCAATGCTGTGCAGATTTTTATTTTCATTAAATGGTGTTTATACACACACACCACACACAAACAAAAAAACACACACACACACATACACCAACATACAAATACATGCACATACACACTAACTTAATGATACACACGCTAATATAAAGAGACGCACACGTGCACAAACATACATACACACACATACATACTGACATAAAGACACAGGCACTAACATAAAGACACACGCACACACACATCAACATAAGGACACGTACACACTAACATTAAGAAACACACACATTATATATATATATATATCTAGAGAGAGAGAGAGAGAGAGAGCATAATCTTTACAGGTCATTGCAGTCTCTCATGATCCTATAACTCCACCACCAGAACCTTTCCTTGCATGAGCCCTCAAATGACTCATCAAACCCGCTGCAGATCCACAAAGTTTGATGCAAATATGACATTGAAAGGACTTCCTTCCCGTTGAATAAGATGATTCAGATGATAAAATTTGATGCTTATACACCACCATATGTCTCTTAAGACCAGAAGCCGACTTACAAACCTATTTATATATATATATATATATATATATATATATATATATAAAGATAAATCTAATGAGTCAGACGAACCTACTAAAAGAGTCAGATCTCAGCCCTGAAGAGCATTAAGCGAAACTTTTAGTAGATTCGTTTGACTCATTTGATTTATCTTGATTATTTGCTATACTTAGGTATTGAGCACTTTTACTTATTAGCTTTAGTCTCCTGGCGGGTTTATATGAATATATATGTATCTTATATATATATATATATGCATATAAATTGTTTTTTCTTTTGGCCAAAATATTGTACCAATAGATTTTTTTTGTTGGTACGATTATTATTATTTTTTTCCGGTTGATGTTTGGTAGTATATTTTTACAATCTATTTACTGTTTTTTTTACCGCGAGGATTTACCAATAAGTTTGGTATATTAAATATATATATATATATATATATATATATATATATATATATATATAATATATATATATATATATATTAAGACCTATATATATATATATATATATATATATATAATATATATATATATACACCAACATAAAAAAACATACACACACTAACTTAAAAACATACACGCACCAACATAAAGACACACACATTATATATATATATATATAGATATAGATATGGAGAGAGAGAGAGAGAGAGAGAGAGAGAGAGAGAGAGAGAGAGAGAGAGAGAGAGAGAAGAGTAGCTTAGTCGATAGAGTACCGGTCTAGTAATCGCAAAGATACTGGTTCGATACTGGTCCCCATCTATTCAGGGCATGAGTAACACTTATTGGGTTATCTGATCTGTGCGGTGAAGTGGGGTAGCTGACGGTAGGTGTGGTACTCTACCTCAGCAAAAAAATAATCTCCCTGGTCTAGCACTCGCGAAAAGGGAATAGACCCAGTAATATGGTTTCAAGTGAGTAATGATAATATTAATCCTAAGTAAACAATCATAACTTCACGTAAGTATTCTTAAAATAAAAGCGTCGGTTAAGCAGTGATGAGTTTGATTTTTTTTTTAGATGCGTGACCATTTAAGCAACAACAGGTACTGTAAGCAACCTGGTATAAAAATGACATGATTAGGCATTAAATGAACCGAAAAAGGTTGATATGCCAAAAAACAAAAAAACAAAAACAAAAAAAAACACTCAGGGTAATTTTCACCTTTAGTTGGTTAAATTTCTAGCCTAAAATTATGCGTTTGCATTATCTGAAATGAACTTAATTGTTATTAAGAACACATTTTATGATATTTTTGTGTTAAAGCATGCAGTTGTATTGTTTAACACAAGCATTTCTAAGATTTGTGTATTTCGCACGGACACATTCAAAATGGCTACCGGCTTGTTTCAAATGGAAAGTCAGTTGGCTAAATTCCTAGGATAAAATTATCTGAAATGAACTTAATTGTTATTAAGAACACATTTTATGATATTTCTGTGTTAAAGCATACAGTTGTATTGTTTTCGAAAAAGTTTCTAAGATTTGTATATTTCGCACGGAGACTTTCAAAATAGCTACCGACTTAGTTCAAAGTGAAAGTCAAGGGAGGTTACTCTAATTGCCTTATTTGCTAGGAGTTTAGCCAATTAAAAGTGAAAATTACCGCTCCCAGTATAGGACATAGGTCTAGATACTTTTAGGAAGCTGTTAGAGAACATTACAACGAGGCGATGACTATTGCTAGTGACACATTTCTCGTGTATAGTTGAAGACAGGCCCAAGAAAGGGAGCTTTCTAAAAAGAGAAAAATAACCATGTTTCCCACTGAAAAGTTTATAATAACCAGCTGTACAGTGTAGCGTAGTAACTGAAAAGAGGTCGCCATCTTACCCTGTCGATGTAAAATGAAACGCCTTCAAGGGCACTGAACATCTGCCATTTTGTAAAAAAGATTTTAGGGAGGAAGTTAGTTGTTGAAAGACAACCAAATCCATTTACATATTTACGGGTAGACTTTTGGCGATAAACCTTCACGCGAAGAGTGAGTGGTGGGGATTCCTTCAAGTGTAACTTGTTTCGATTTTATGGACCACTCTTTAGGCTTCAAGCGAGATCGCTTGTCCAGTGGAAATCCTTGGTAAAGAATCCTTTGGTTGTTCCTCAGTATTGCAAGCTCCTTCGCCACTAATTGCAAATGTACGTCTGTCAGTATCAGTTATTAAGTAGTCAATCAGCCACGCATTATGGCTGTTGATTGGCGGAGGAATAAACCACGTGACCTCGCTTAGTCTATGAATTTAAGTGGTGCGTTGTAGCACGGCTTATATCCACAAAACAAAGCGCGTGGTGTAATGGTTAAAGTCATGGGAAATGGACTCGTAAACCCGAGTTCAAATCCTGGATATGGTAATTGCATTTCCCTTAGCGCTATTACCCTTGGGAAAGGTATGAATCCTACTATCCCTCCAGCTATGGATAAATAGAAGGGCAGACTGGTCTCTTTAGCCTTGGATAGGCAACTAGTCTAAGAGAAGGTAAACTCTGAATTTAAACATGTTAAACACCACTTAAGAAATTGGCCTTGTGTCACATCCTGCTCGCGCGGAGGGGTTGGTAAATACATATATATATATCCACAAAACAATCCAACAATTGTTGCTACGCTAGGTCTCGACAAAAATTGACACAGACAAAAAGCGAGACGGAAAGATGACGACGAGTTCACAGGAAAGGAAAAGGCCAGACAAGTGGCCAAAGAAAAAATACCACTCCATCTATTACTGTGCTTTTCACTCACTGTAACAAATACAAGTCAAATCAAAAAGACATAAAGTGGTATTTTGAAAAATCGTATATCAAATTATAGGAGAATCTATATCGTACCCCTGCCCCACAGGAAAGAAACGATTTCCAAAGCTTCGAAATGTAAGTTGTTCCTTATCCACTGCTGTTTACTGACTGATCTTTATAAAAAAAACACCAACTCTCGTGCGACCGTTTCTCGAATGCATAGAGGGAGTTTTCGTAGTTAAAACTGTTTTTCGGTCACACAACCAGTTACCAGGTTTACTTGGGGGTTTGGAAGCTGCTAATACATTACATTTTTTAACTGATACCGAGCATTATCACTGCAATTTCAGTCCCGACAGAGGCCCATAAACTATACTAAAACCCGTCATTGGGTGATGAACTCAACAATTACATCTATATTTTAAATGTAATCGAATTAAACATGAATGAAACTTGTAGATTTCAAATTATTAATGAGAAAATGGTTATTTTAGGTTGATTAATTGATTTTATTTGCATGTCAACCCGTCTAGGGTTATTTCAATGCCTAGGGTCAAAATTCTGTAAAATCCAACTAACTAATAAGAAAAGTCCTAATAGTTGCTATCACTAGGGGACCCTGTGGACGTAGACACGTCTTGTGGCTGCTGTTTTTCTAAATATATTATCTATTCCGAGTTTGTGTGTGTGGTAAAGAATAGTTATTGGTTACTAGACCACGTCTTTATCTCCACTTCGCCGCTGCTAGTATATATATAACCGTGTGCGAACAAATCATTATTAGAGGGAAATTAAAATGAGACATTAAAAATTGACTTCACTGGTATGTTGAAAATATAAAGGGTTATTTACAAATGAATCGAATTTCGGCATTAGATAATTTATAAGGAGTTGATATGCCTTTAAACACATACACCAAATCATACCAAACTGAACATAATCATATTCACGCATATATATATATATATATATATATATATATATTGCTCTGTATATAATCTAATTTACTGATTATTATACATTGAGCTCTATTTAGGGATTCATAAAAATCCTTGAATGAATATATGTTTGTACCTACAAGAGCATATAGTATGGTTATACAGTGAGATTTTGAAGATCCCAAATATAATAATTCCTCACAACCAGTCATTTGGATACCTTACAAATACACAAACACACACACACACACACACACACACATATATATATATATATATATATATATATTAATAAATAAGTTATCCACAGACACGTATTTCGAGGTTTAACTCTCATCAGTGTGGCTACACTTTAACAGCTACCCCTGGCCAGGTTTGAGACCTGAATGAATTTTCGTTCGTCAAGTCTCTTACCCATGTGGCCAGTCGTGGCTGTCAAATATAGGAGAATATTTAATTGATACATTTCGAAACGGAAATTAGTTCACTAGAGTCCTCGAACTTTGTAAGCAAAGTAAGGGTTAGCTACATATATATCTATATCTATGTGTGAATATATGGACATCAATGTATGCACAATACATGTTTTTGTTTTGTTTTTTGATAGGAAAACCAACACGAGTGTATTGTTATTATTTTCCATACATCTATGCACTAACCCTGGTGAATTGTGTTCTACTCCAATTATAGGAGGGTTTCAGTGAAGTGCCATAACACATTCTGTCAGAAGAATTCCCTTTGGCTTTGCTATACAGAAAACTGCCAATGGTCTTACTCTCATTGTAGGGTCGGTAGACATGCCGTCAATGAGTCTGTGTTATTTTTCAGGGGTCTACATAAGGTCAGTTGTGAAAGAACAAGAAAGAAATAAAGAAATCAACTACCACTGGACCTTTGGTTGCTGCAATCTGTCCGTTTTATTTAGTACATACTATGTAGCTATTGACATACGCGTACTCAACACAGACCCTTTCCCTAACGAAAATCTTTGTACAAGAAACAATAGGATGATACAAGATGTCTATAAAAATTGATATATAAGGTTTAGATAATATGAAAAACACACAGACGTTGTTCAAATAAATGTATTTATTCTGCTGATATTGCAATATTTCGATTTGTTAAAAATCTTCTTCAGAGCATATGTTGGGTTAAATACGAAGACATTTTATGAAAATTGTGACCGTTTTGTGATGGGATTAATTCATACCGGACTTTTTAGGAAAAGAGAATATTTTAAATTCTAAACAAAAAATCTCAAAGAACATGTGTCACGTTCCTAATCAGGTGTATATAATTTTTAGCAAAAACAAAAGAAACAAAAAAAAAAAGGAATGCATATGTAGAATGAGCATAGCCAATACATACTTACATTAAAGAATAACTTGGTAGAGAAGAAAAAAACTGGATTGACTGTCCACCATATTCAATATATATATATATATATATATATATATATATATATATATTCTATCTCTCACTTTCAAGACGGGACTACCTTCAAAATTATACAGCATTCCTATTTTTTAAACTCCGAAAACCAGCAGGGGGTGAAATAGATATTTTTCCAACTATATATATATATATTATATATATATATATATATATTCCCTCCCCCCCAATAATGGTGGGGGGGCAAAGTTAAATGACCTTCTTCATCAACAGATTCCGTCCCGCTCTTTGCATACAAAAATAATTTTATACTTTACTCCTTTTCGGACATACCGTTTTTGAACCAACCAACATGAAGAACGTCACTCAACTTGCCCCCCCCATTATTTGGTGGGTGGGGACGAATATATATATATATATATATATATATATATATATATATATATCGGAACTACTTTCAAAATTATACACCATTCCTATTTTTAAACTCCGAAAACCAACAGGGGGTGAAATAGATATTTTTCGAACTATATATATATATATATATATATATATATATATATTTCGTCCCACCCCACCAAATAATGGGGGGGGCAAGTTAAGTGACGTTCTTCATGTTGGTTGGTTCAACACCCCCTGTTGGTTTTCGGAGTTTAAAAATAGGAATGGTGTATAATTTTGAAAGTAGTTCCGATATATATATATATATATATATATATATATATATAGTGATCCACAGACACCGTGTGTGGACGTATCACGTCTTTCCTGTGTGGCTAAACATTTGAAGGCTACCTCCAGTCGGGATGGAAGACCGATTTATTTATCATCATTCAGGCCCCTTATCACTTGGCTCTCATCAGCATCTACGGACTGCGAAGAGAATTTTAACTGATAAATACATATATATGTATGAATTTAAAAGCCTCCAGAGACTGGTTCATTCGTTTTATAAGAGGGAGTTGCATTTTTAAGCTTAGTCGGCGGTCGTCAGCGAAAATCCCGTCCAAAGTGCTCTACCCAACAGGGTTGGGGAGCATATATATATATATATATATATATATATATATATATACGGCGTCTGTGGATGACAATATATATATATATATATATATATATATATATATATATATATATATATATATGTTGTGTGTGTGTGTGTGTTGTATGTACGCCCGCGTGTGTGTCTGTATGCATATAAAATCAATGACATGGCAAGCGAGGTGTCCAGCTCTAAATCCAATCTAGAATTTATTGTAGAAATTCTAAAAAACAAAACAAACAAAAAATAATTGTTCATGAGAAGGCTCCAACCACCAAAGGCTCAAAAAATTTAGTATTGATTTACGAGACCAACCAGATAATATTACAACTCAAAGAAGTGTTCATTTCTATTGAGCATTGCTTCAGTACTGGGGCATCCTGTGAGAAGAAATGTTATTTGCATATATATATATATATATATATATATATATATATATATATATATATATATATTTTGTGTATATATATGTATGTATATATGTGTGTATATGTGTGTATATATGTGTGTGTATATATATGTATGTATGTATACGTATGTGTGTGTGTGAGGAAATATTTCAAAAATGTAAATGGACACCAATAAGAGAAAGCAAATAAAGAAACAAACATTGGGAATCAATTTAACCCTTCCTTGCATGAGCCCTCAAATGAGTCATTTGAGGGCTCATGCAAGGAAGGGTTCTGGTGGTGGAGTTGTGGGATTGTGAGGGACGGCAATGATCTGTAAAGATTATGCTATTGCCATATGTGTGTATATATGTGTGTGTATATATATATATATGTATGTATGTATACGTATGTGTGTGTGAGGAAATATTTCAAAAATGTAAATGACACCAATAAGAAAAAGCAAATAAAGAAACAAACATTGGGAATCAATTTCTCACATGCTTATAATCAGAGTAGTATAAAAACTGTGCTTTTTAAAACAAGACAGAAAAAAGAAGCAAATAATATAATAATAATAATAATAATAATAATAAAATAATAATAATAATAATAATAATAATAATAACAATCTCTCTCTATAAACACACGCGCACCCACACACACAAATATATATATATATATATATAATATATATATATATATATATATATATATTATATATATAAAGAGTGAGAGGAGTTAGATGAAAAGATGAGGGGCAAATGTTGTTTTTTCTTACTACATGTTATTTTCATTTACATCCCCTATTTCCGTTATTTTTTTTACTGTATCGTTGCATAATTGTCTCCTAATTTTGTCTCCTCTTATAAAACGTTCTCTCCCATCTTCTCTCCCCCTCCCCTTCACTCTATACATGCCTTTTCTCTTTTCTTTTTTCTTTTCTTTTTTTTTTTAAATTTAATAATTCCTATTCTAAGTTTACATCTCTTTCAAAATTGACTTTCTCATCCGCCTCAATTTTCTTCGACTTAACCTGTCCGCTTTCTATCCAACCGCCCCCTCTCCTCTCTCTCTCTCTCTCTCTCTCTCTCTCTCTCGATTTCTCTCTCTCTCTCTCTCTCTCTCGCTCCCTCTTTCCCATTCTCTCTCTTTCCCCATTACATCTTTCAAAATTGACTTCTCATCTGCCTCAATTTTCTCTCTCTCTCTCTCCAGCTCTCTCTTTCCCATTCCTCTCTCTTTCCCCATTACTCTCTCATACCCCTCCTCACTCATTCATTGTTCTTTCCCCCCTCCTCCAAACACCCATTCTAACATTTTCCTCTCTCTCCCCATTTCTATGTCTATTCTCAGATAACCATATTAATAAAGACAATGATTTATCGTTGCGTATTGCTCATCTTTCAAACCGCAGAACCACTCCCGACATATTTCAAGAGAGACGGGGTCCTTCCTACTCCAATAACATCGAATAGCGGCCACTAATTACTTCTTATTACTGCACCAATCCTGACCGGGCATCGCGCACCGATCCTCACACGTTCCCTCCCCTAGCCCCAGACCCCACAGCAGCAACCATTCCGTCTCTACTTAGAATTAAGTCTAGCATTTTCCTACCGAGTTCTTTCGTTAATTTACACCAATTTCAAGATAAGGAATTCAGTTTGTTTACCTCCACCCTACAATGCAGCAACATCGCCATTATTCTTTATATTTGACAAGAACTTTCAGATTTGGTGGCCTATCGATATTCGATGACGATTCTGTGCCATACGACAAACGAGTGGAAATGCAGTCAGAAAAAACACTACATATTAGAGCCCTGATTTTACACACACACACACACACACACAACACACACACACACACACACACATATATATATATATATATATATATATATATATATATATATATATATATAGTGGATTGGCGAACGAAAGTTCATTCGGGTCTCAAACCCGGCGAGGGGCACACTGATGAGAAGTGATACTTCGAAACACGTGTCTGTGGATTACTTATTTTTTATATATATGCTCCCACTTTGGTCGAGCACTTTGAATAGGGATTTAATTGCGGATTCACCGAAAAACTGGCGTGTAGCTAAACCTCGCTTTGTTTACAAATGTGTGAGGCCTCTAGTGAATTCATTTCCGCTTAGAAATGTAGCGATTAAATATTCTCCTATATTTGACAGCTGCCTATGGTCGTGCGGGTAAGAGGATTGGCGAACGAAAGGTCATTCGGGTCTCAAACCCGGCCAGGGGTAGCTGTTAATTGTATAACCACACTGATGAGAAGTGATACTTCGAAACACATGTCTGTGGATTACTTATTATATATATATATATATATATATATATATATATATATATATATATATATATGAGGAAAAATGAGTAAAGAAAAGAAAAGTAATTGGATAAAATGAATTTAATCGATCACTTACACATGTGTTTCACTCACACATGTGTGTGAAAATATTTCGCACACATACAAGAATCGACCTTCATCAGTGTGAATATTTATTTTTATGAAAAAATAAATATTCACTCTGATGAAGGTCGATTTTTGTATGTGTGCGAAATATTTTCACACACATAAACTGACCGAAACACATGTGTAAGTGATCGATAAATTAATTTTATCCATTTACTTTTCTTTTCTTTACGCATTTTTCCTCATATATATATATATATATATATATATATATATATATATATTATTATATATATATTACCATGAGCAGGATGTGTCACGAGGTCAATTTCTAAGCAGAGTTTAACAGATTTGAATTCAGAGATTTCCTTCTCCTAGACAGGTTGCCTAACCAAGGTTGAAGAGCCCAGTCTGCTCTTTTATTTACCCATAGCTGGAAGGAGTATAGTTGAACCCATATCTTTCCCAAGGATATTAGTGCTATGTGAAATCTAAATGGCCTTGTCCAGGATTTGAACTCGGGTCGATGAGTCCATTTTCTACGACTCTAACCATTATGCTCTTGATTTTACATATACGTTCTTTGACTGAAATGGTTACGATGACGGCCATGAATAACGCGTGGGATATGTTAAAGTATTATCAGAATATATATTACCCAACCCTTTACACGAACAACCACAATGTGGAACATGTCAAACACCTTTGACTGTTAAATACTTATTCATGGAATGCAGGGTTTTTCGGCTCACATCAGATCTGTTTGAAAGTGTCAAAATGGAGGACATTCTGTCCTTTTTGAGGGAAATAAAAATATACCATAGAATATAGACATGAATTAATCAATACCATACAACATGATCCCCAATGATGCTACCACAATGTGGAACATGTTAAACACCTTTGACCGTTAAATACTTATTCATGGAATGCAGGTTTTTTTTTGGCTCACATCAGAAACCCTTATTTTAATGGAAACAATATGAAAGTCCTGTTTGAAAATGTCAAAATGGAGGACATTCTGTCTTTTTTGAGGGAAGTAAAATTATACCATAGAATATAAACATGAACTTAATCAATACCATAAAACATGATCCCCAATGGTGCTAACACATTGTTAAAACCAATTACTACAAAAGTATAAATATCAATACACAACATATATTACTTCATAACCGTTAGGCGTGACAGACGGATTGATATGCCAAGGTTAAAGAGTCAAGTATGGACTTCTATTACCCGAGCGCTTTCGACTGTTTCGCCAGTCGTCATCATATATAAAAGAACTAAAAAAATGAACTAAAACCAAATTATGTACCCCATTAGGACGACTGGCGAAACAGTCGGATATAAGTATGGGAAATATAATATATACCAATTGAATCCAGACTCAAGAAATATCGCAAGAAGACTGGAAAAAATCCAAATCCAAAATATGAAGAAAGAATACTCTGTGTTGTTCAATAGCACATGCCTAGAATATAATATAATATATATATATATATATATATATATATATATATATATATATATTATATGGATTTTCCATAGATCTGGCGATTGGATTTTTTTTTTTTGAGGAGGTAGTTTTTAAAAAAAATTCATTAATGTATTTTCTAACGAGGGAGTTCATGGGAGGAAAGTTGTTGGATGCATACCTTTCCCAAGTATACAAGGGCTCTCATCACCGTGTCCCTTTTCTACAATAATAACCATTACATAACGATTGTATTATTCTTCAAGCAGTCGAAATGCTCGTGATACGACAAGAATTGTAAAACTAAATACTCCAGGAAAATTTTCTAGCAAAAATATATTTAACTTTTAATATAATTAAATGTTAAATTGAATTAGAAAGACTAAAGAAATCAAATACGAACACAAAGAAGATTACACTTATTTTTATTCTATTCAAATTGATTTCAATATTAAATTATACACAGGATTGCCTTTAATACGTTTGAGAATAAAACAATAATATTATAGATTAATGACAGCAAGTAATTATTTATTAAACACAGTTTTGTTAAAATCTGCAAGCAAATTATTCACATCATATACTATGTAAAAATGTGTTTCTTAATGATATATAACACGGATTGCAGAACTTTAAACACATTACTAACATGGGCTGTTTTGAGGCAAATCTATCTCAATTTGTTTGTTTGTTTGTTTTGTTTTACGGCATATCAACCTCAGTGGGTCATTTAATGTCGATAAAGTTTTGAAATAAATCAATTCTTAATGGATAATACAATTTTGTTCATCAACTCATGTTTTTCTATTTAACCCATAGATGGGACCCTAACAGGTACTACCACTCCTGGTCAGAGTGGACCAGGGAGCAATGGTGATGAATGGGGTGCTCCACATTCCCCAAACCTCCAAAACTGGAACCTCACCATCAGATAGAGTTTAACGTCATTCCCAGGACATGTAGACCCGCAGCCACCGCCTTCTAGCACCCATATGATAAAAAGGGGTTGGGGCTTTCCATAACGGCAATAGGGTTGGGAAAATCATATAAGTGCTAGGGCTTGACGTGACCAGCCGATTGATCGGAGGGGGCCTGCAGGGGTGCAGTCGGTGCATTCTAACGCCCAGGCGACAGGGCAGCTATCTCAGTTAGACATTAACAGAGACATTGCTAATAAATAAGACGCTAATTTAGATTACATAATTTAATAACCATTGCGAATATAACGTAAATTAATAAAAGAATTGTGACGCTCGTTGGGACATAGTTTCGGTTACAGACAGACTCACACACAGAATCTCCATTATAATAAGATTAACTTACATAATTATTTAATTTATAATAACTGATGTCTTCTCGATTTGAATTTTTGTAATTTCTTTGTTTCTGAGAAATTTACACTATTAGTGAAATATGATATTTAGAAAGCGGTAAGATGTGCGAAATGTTAAGAAAAGGAAAATATTAATGAAATTAATTTAACTTATTGATTTATGTTGGTGTTGAGAACATTTTTCCTAATAAAATGAAAATTACTAACCTTAGCAAACATTATTGTATCAGCCTATTTTTCTATTATTATTTAGCAGTAAATATACCAATAACACATAAGACGCAAAACATTTCAATTTTTATAGCTGAACGTTTTGTCTTTATGAAATATTTCGTAGACGTATTATATTAAAATATTTAAATTAATGGTATAATATTATTGAATAAATAATACTAAGGAAGAAATTATGGGATTCATTGACAAAAATAGAATTTATATTTGTTTGTCCCTACTTAATTCTTAGAGTGGCATGTGTTTCAGTAATTTAAACCATTCTTCAAGACAATGAATCAATGAATAAACTCACCGGGTTATATATATATATATATATATATATATATATATATATATATATATATATAGAGAGAGAGAGAGAGAGATAACCTAATTTATATAAAAGTATATCAGCAGACTTTGATAGCTATGTAGTAACTGCAGGTAGATGGGAATATATTGAAATATTTATATATATAGAGAGAGGGAGATATTGATACAGATAGATAGATAGATGTAAACAGATAAACAGACGGATATATATATATATATATATATATATATATATATATATATATATATGTATGTATATTATATATATATATATAAGTATATTTATATATATATATATATATATATATAAGTATACATTTATATATATTATATATATATATACTATATATATATATATATATATATATATATATATATATATATATGTATATTATATTATATATATAAGTATACATATATATATATATATATATATATATACATTTATATATATATATATATATATATATATGTATACTTATATATATATATATATATATATATATATATATATATATATATATATGATAAGACAGAGATAGATAAATCGACAGATAAATCGGACAGATACATACCTAGATGATTATGAGAGAACTGAGATAATAGATTAATAGATAATTAAATATATCGTGGGATTTTGTGATGAAAGGCTGAAAAGTAATTATGGTAATCTGAAGAAGAAGAAGGGCGAGAGAAGAAGAAGAAGAAAGAAGGGCGAGAAGAAGAAGAGAAGAAGGGCGAGAAGAAAGGCGAGAAGAAGAAAAAGAAGAAGAAGGGCGAGAAGAAGAAGGGCGAGAGAAGAAGAAGAAGGGCGAGAAGAAGAAGAGAAGAAGAAGAAGAAGAAGGGCGAGAAGAAGAAAGAAGAAGAGAAGAAGAAGAAGAAGAAAGGAAGGACGAGAAGAAGAGAAAGGGCGAGAAGAAGAAGAAGAAGAGAAGAAGAAGCGCGAGAAGAAGAAGAAGAAGAGGCGAGAAGAAGAAGAGAAAGAAGGGCGAGAAGAAGAAGGGCGAGAGAAGAAGAAGAAGAAGAGAAGAAGAAGAAGAGAAGAAGAAGAAGAAGGGCGAGAAGAAGAAGAAGAAGAAGAAGAAGAAGAAGAAGAAGAAGAAGAAGAAGAAGAAGAAGAAGAAGTTAGATATGATGGATACAGGTTGGTTCGTAGGTTATAAATATGCCTGACAAATCCCCTGAAGATCGCCACAGCCACACTCGTTAATTTTCGTCGGAAAGGCCAGTGAGAGCCCAGAGAAGGATTGCAGGGTTTGCAAGCATTCAGGGCGGGGTCTTTTAGACACAATCTCCCGGCCTAAATTCGTGGTCGGGAGAGTCGCAAGTAGTACATGGAAAAAGAATAGAGAGAATTTTGCGGAGATCCTATGTTGTCCTTGGGACTTTCCTTTCCGGGATTCCTCGGTTCTTCTTCGATATTAACCTCACCATATTTGCTGAGTTATGCTTCCACCTTTTGTGTATAAATAATAGACATCCCAATCTGCCGCTGAAAAAGGGATTAACCATGTGAGATATATTAAGAAAACAAATGAAGAAATGATTTATTTGTCTTTAGTTCTTGTTACTCGTTTTTTTTTTTATAATCGTATTTATTAACATTTTAAATATCAAAAGATTATTATATTAATTATTAAATAATATTATAATAACAAGACGGAGGTGAAGTGCTACACCTACCACAAATCGTCTAATGTTGTATACCCTTCTTCTTTACTTCTTTACTTACTCTATTCTTCTGGCCGTCTTTGGAATCTTATAACATCTTGTCTTGGTCTGGAATCTTCTAAGGTCTGGACTTTCTTGGGGACTTCGGGACTGGTCTTCTGTTGGGGATTTCTCTTGATCAGAAGCCCTGTGTCATTGTTAGCTTTTAGAGGTAATAACACAAGACTCCGATTTGCTTGGATCTTATTTTATTTTTAAATCCCCAACCAGACATCTGCGCAGATTAAGACGGGAGCGCGTGTAACGCGCTTACCCTTCCGTCGAGCTCGGCTGCTAGTCTCTAACTGACTGAAACTTACTATCTAAAACGGAAGAGAGGGTACTCTCTACCGGTTCTCACGATATCCACCGGAAGATAGGGTTAGGACTGAGGTCAAGCTTGTCACTCAATCTTCAAGGCCGTCAGCTGCACTTAAAACGCCATCTTGTTTTCTACACTATTGCACATAAATATTAGGTATCTAATAATTATGTAACACTACCGCCCAAAAGGTGCGCATTTTGAACATGCCTCGGATACTTTGATCCCAGCGTTTTGACTGGGTAGAACAGTTTTGTACAAAGCAAACATCAGCGCCACCATTTCAATGATCATAGGCAAGTAATCATAAGCAAAGCCAACTTATACAACACTTTGATCTGAGGTAAATATGCTGAATCATATATAAGTAAAAGTAAGTAAAGTCGTCGGGGCGGCCTAAAGTCGGTATCAGCCAGTCAGCGAGGGAGTCTATCCCCTTTTCAATAGTGCTAGACCAAGGAGATTTGTTTTTGGCGTCTTAGGTGGAGCGCCACAATTACCATCAGCTCCTTACTTTACCGTACAGATACCTGTGCTACTCATACGCTGAGTTGGCGAGGACCGGTATCGAACTAGGTACCTTGTGGTTTCTAGCCGAACGCTCTACCGACTGAGCTAACCCTGACACATAGATCGATCAATTGATTGATTGATTTTAACGGCATATCAACCCGTCTAGATTTACTTTATACATTGAGATTGGGCTATTATGTTCCTTATTTCTAAATTTAATTTTTGTTACTCTTCCATTTTTTTTATTCGTATTTATTGTCATTTTAAATATCATTATAATATTATTATATTATAATATATTAATAATTTGAAGGCCAATACAATGCACATAAAAATAAAAACAAAAAGATCTTTTTTTTGTCTTATCGATTTCAAAGTAAACCTTTATCTTCAGAGACGATTTTCGGAAATGGACACGTTTTTTTTGTCGTTATTTTTTTTTTTAATGTTATAAACACGCGTCTTGTGGTGGTCTTTTCTTAACGCCACGCGGAAGGTCGTGATAGTCGTAATAGCCGTTGTTCATTCGATTTCAATTTTATTATTTTCATCTATTTATATATTTATGTATTATTTATTTTTATTTATTTGATATATGTATATATAGTAAAATATACATATTATGTACTATTTAATATGAGGAACGTGTATTTTAATTAATCATGTATTATGTATTATATTAATAATTAAATAATATTATAATTACAAGACGTATATTGATCAAATGATTGATTGATTTTAACGGCATGTCAACCCGTCTAGATTTACTTTATGCCTAAGAGATTAGGCGATTATACTATTGTACGTTTATTGTACTTATATCTAAGGTTTTTGTTAATTCTTCTCTTACATCTTTTGCGCAGAGATATAGGATATTGCGTATTCATATCTGATACAGTGTAGTCTTAAAAATAGTGAGACATTTTGTTACATAATCTATGCGGTTGCATAAGATTATTGTCAATCCCCTGTAATTCTGAGGGGATTACCCTTTTCATATCATGGCCGAGTCCTTCCATGGAAAAATATGTGAAGTCACGTTGGAAATTTTGAGTCCCCAGTTTTCAGTTAAACGTCAGGCAGAGAAGTCGGCCATTTTAGGTCCTGCCTAAACTGGCCATTTTAGGTCCTGCTAAACTCACGCGCGCTATGTTAGTCAGATATTTAGTTACATGAAATGTATAGTTAAGGAAATAAAAGTTTGTATAAGTAATATGTTCTTGTGGTTGATGAATGTCTTGGTAACAAGGCTAAGAAATGAATCCAGGACGACCAGCCAGCAGAAAGATAGCAATAGAAAACCAGACCCGATGTCCCCAAGAAAGTTCAGACCTTAGAAGATTCCAGACCAAGACAAGATGTTATAAGATTCCAAAGACGGCCAGAAGAATAGAGTAAGAAAGAAGTAAGTAAGAAGAAGTAATGAAGATGGTCTGCAACAATTTAAATAATTCATAACTTTCTGGTTTTTAATTTAATTTTCATATTATATTTAAGATATTGTAAGTAATCTAAACTAATTGAAAATATCAAGTTACAATGTGAAAGAATAAATTAAAAATAATAGATAAAAGTATTTTATAATTTTCTTGAAGCATTGCATTAAGTATCTTATAATATTCTATTTATTTTTTTAAAAACAATTGCAAGGCAAAAATAGAATAAAATTCTATTTCAACAACTGAAGTGGAGCCTCTTCTGCGTGGTGTTCAAACATCCCACGTGACACTGTGTTTATAAGTCCAGAAATATGAACACATAACACCGCGTTCATATTGAAAACGTCTCTGAAAATGAAGATACTTCAAAATTAATAAGACCTTGGATAATTACTTTTCCATTGCAATATACTTAAAAATAAATAAATAAATAAATAAAATTAAATAAATAGAATATAATAAAATAAAAGAATTTTACTATTCATCTCAGAGGTTTATAATTTCAACCAAAAGAAATTTTGGGTGGCACAATAATTTAAAGAAATTTAGAATTTAACCCCCCTCCCCAATTCACCTGCTTTGTATTTCTGACATATTTTAGTCGGATTATTCAAAGGAATGTGTATATTTCAATAACTTTATGATATTGATACAGGCCAAGAATGATATTAATACAGAGATAAGAGGATTGATCTCAGAAACCCAGAGCAAAGTCATACTAAGTAAACGATTTAAGGTGCAATCCATATTCGTGAAAATGGAACAATCTATAGGATATTATTTTTTGCAAATAGGTTAAAAATCATTTCCTTGGCATATATATATATAATATATATATAATATAATATATATATTATATATATATATATATATATATATATATATTAAAACAAGTGTATTTTGGCATCATTTTTTCTTTTATACAAGTTTTGTTGAACTGTTCACACACACACACACACACACACACACACATATATATATATATGTATATATATATATTCATTTATGTATTTATTTATATATACATATATATATATGTATTAAGAATAAATGATTTATTTTTGCGTCAGTCTTTTATAGACAACCCTGTACAAATAACTTATACTGAGATGTATGGATTTAAGTATTCCTATCTTATATTAATAAGTATATCATTTCAAGTAATGAATTAAATAATAATTAAGAATAATGAAACGCTAGTAAGTAGAAGAGATTGTAATTGCTTTTTGTATTTTTTTATACTGCGCTTCGTGCCAGTATTTGAGTACTCTTTGATTTATCAAAGATTTTTAAACAATTAATTATTTTCATCTGTATATATAAATATATATGTGTATTTGGGCAGCATTATTTCATTTATACATGTAGAATTAAACAAAAGGTACATCTCCTGTTTAACAATTTTATTTTTGATCTTTTCTAATTTTCTGGCCAACTTTTTAATGTTTGGGTGGAATTGGTCGATAAGTCCTAAATTTCACATATTAATTAAACAATAAAAATCAACTCCCGTTCCTGGTGATGTGAACTTTGGTGGACTCTATCCACCAATTCCACCCAACATTAAAAAGTTGGCCAGAAAATTAGAAAAGATCAAAAATAAAATTGTTTAAACAGATGTGCCTTTTGTTTAAATTCTACATGTATATATATATTATATATATATATATATATATTATATAATATTATATATAATATTATATATATGTGTGGTGTGTGGTGTGTGGACAAACTGATAAGACAAATAGAATATCTCTTATATATTTTAGAGAAGTTATTTAAAAGTTTTAAGAAATTTATAAGTCACAAAATTTGTGACGGAAAAAGTTACTGGCTAAGTTGATGAGAGAATCATCTAGTTAAATATTTCAAGCTTTTTTTTTAAACATATACTCCTATGGCTCTGTGACGAATGCCAGCGGGCAAAATAATTTTTAAGCTTATTTGAGAATGGTTCCATTTCATGTTAAAATATGGTGACAATCACTGACGTTTTATTTTATGTTCTATATTTGAACAGATATATTCACCTAATTCATTAATTATCAATTAATTAATTTTCAAATTAGGTATGACTTCAATTAAGCACATATTCTCCCAAATATATATATATATATATATATATATATATAATTATTATAAATATATATATATATTCTAAAACCGTCTATAAAATGTTTTTAATTTGTTAGTATAAAAGAATCTATTTGATGGAAACAAAAATTAAAGTAGAGAAGAAATTTTTTTAAAGAAAAAATGAACAGAATATTAAAAAAGAAAGTAAGAGAATGTAAAAAAAGAAAAAAAACAAAAGAAGGAAAAAGAAGGAAGGAAAAATAAATAAAGAAGGCTAAAAGAAAGAGAACAAACAAATAAGTGAAGGAATTTATAGAAAGAAAGAGACAAAAAAATAAAAAAAAGATTAAATTTTTTAAGTAAAGAAAAGGTATACAAAAAACTTTAAAAGAAGAGAAAAAAACAAAGAGAAAGAATGAAGAAAGTGGAAAAAAGGATGTATGCAAAAGAACAGAAAGAAAGAAAGAAAAAAAATTTAGGTGATAGTGACACTAAAATTTTAATACTCATCCGCTTTATTAAGTTTTATATTAAATCTAAAAGGATTCTAGCTTTTTAATTTGTTTATTCATTTGTCTTCTGGCTTTCCAATCCCAAGGTATAAGTAAAGTAAAGTTGTAGGGGCGGCCTAATGTCAGTATCAGCCAATCAGCGAGGGAGTCTATCCCATTTTCACTAGCTCTAGACCAAAGAGATTGTTTGGGCATCTGAGGCGGAGCGCCACTCCCACCATCAGCGCATCACTTTACCGCACATAACCCTGGGCTACTCATACGTTGATTTGGCGAGGGTCGCTATCGAACTAGGATCATTGTGGTTTCCAGCCGAACGCTCTACCGACTGAGCTAACCCAGCCCTTTGCACACAATAATATGGTTTCAAATATTTCTCTCTAATGTGAATAATATTCCAACATATCATTTTGGATTATAGCTGGGTTGGCTGGTTGGTTGGATTTTACGGCATGTCACCCCTCTGGGTTATTTTATGCCAATTCATTCTTGTTGAGTATTACATTTTTTTAAACACATTTGTTTAACACATTTTTTGAAAATTCATTTTTGGATCTATTTAACCCATAGATAGGACCCTAACAGGTTCTGTAATTCCAATTCCGACAGGACCTAGAAGTAAAGGAAATCAAGATGATTTGGAACCTCACCACCAGATGCAATTTAACGACATACCCAGGACACTAAGATCCGTAGTCACCACCTTCTAGAACATATATGATAAAAGTTTTGGGTTGCTATAAGTTGGGACAATCATATAGATGCTAGGGCTTGACATGACCAGCAAATTAATCGGTAGGGATCGCTCCGCCCGCCCGTCTAGCCTAAGTAAGAACCAAAGTGGAGGGTTGCATGTGAAGCAGCCAGGCTTATTCTACAGCCCCAGCTGACAGGACTCCTGGTTGGGATCCTAACATATACTATTAGTCTAGATGCACTTTCATATCAATTTAAGACACCTTTCTATCTGAACAGTCTTTAAATGATACAAGTATTTTATGCATGCACATGCAGGTCAGACGGTCACGATTTGTTAAATAATAAGAAAAAGTGGTAATTTTATTTGTGGATCGAAGTGTGGTTGTATAGTGAAGCTGATAAAATTGTTTTCAATTATTTGCATTCTTATGATTAGTAAATCAATAGAAAACAAACAAACTGCCAACTCTCCGGACGAGATATTAAATCAAAGGGAGCTGTAAAATCATGAGAGATTAGATCACAAGTATAAAAAAAGGCGGATCAAATATCCGCAATAGGGAAATCAAATTAAACGGAGCTTGTTTAAACAAGGGCTGGAGGGAGTAGGAGGGAGGAGAAGTAGTGTACAACGAAACGGGTGAATGAGACAGGAAGTGGATCTGGAGGAGAGTGCAAGAAAGGAGAGTGCAAAATTGTGGGAAATGCTGGAGAGGAGTGAAGAGGTTAAAGTGGTAGTAAGGAGAAAAAGAAACGAAAAAAGAAACGGTTAACTGAGAGAAACATAATGAAAGAAAAGAGGAAAAGAAAGGAAAAATAAAGAAAAAAAGAGAAGGGAAAAAGAAAAAAAAAGAGACAAAGTTAAAAGACGAGAAAGAAAAGAAAAAAGAACATATGGTTCACTGAACTTGTAGAAAGAAAAGAGGAAAAGAAAAGATAAGAGAAAAAGAAGGAAATAGAAAAAGAAGAGAGAGTAACAGAATATATATATATATATATATGGGAGAATAAGTGCTTAATTGGAGTGGACCTAATTTTGAAATAATTAATTTAATAATGAACTAGGCGGGAATACCTATTAAATGTATGGCTAACAAATCGAGAAAAATCAATCTCTGTATGTACATTTCGGCCTATTAGGCTCATCAGCAGAGCTATAGATCGGAAGACGCCCTGTGCGTGATTTGAAACGACTGCCAACTGACAGGGCCGATCATAACCTCTACACTAACGGACTCTTAGATTTTATGATTTGTTTAGAGTAGGTTAATATTATTTAAGATAGGTATTCCCGCCTAATTCATTATTAATTAATTAATTTTCAAATTAGGTCCGACTCCAATTAAGCACTTATTTCTCCCAAAAATTATCGGCAAAAAGCCATTCTAAACAAACCTTGTTATAAACTTATCATATCGTCGTGTAATAAAAGTCACTAGAAGAGGAATATTAACTACTCTAAACAAATCATAAAATCTAAGAGGTTCCGTTTAGTGTAGAGGTTATGGATCGGCCTGTCAGCTTGGCAGTCGGTTTCAATCACGCACAGGGCGGTTCTCCGATCTATAGCTCTGCTGATGAGGCTAATAGGCGAAATGTACATACAGAGATTGATTTTTCTCGATTTGTTTTAGCCATACATTTTAGGTATTCCGGCCTAGTTCATTATTAATTAATTAATTTTCAAAATTAGGTCCGACTCCAATTAAGCACTTATTCTCCCAAAAATTATCGGCAAAAAGCCATTCTAAACAAACCTTAATATATATATATATATATATATATATATTATATATATATATATATAATAATTATATCGACAGTATGAAATAAATATTTTTAGAAAAAAGAAACAAATGATGTTATAATTCGCTGACAGAAATCTGTTTCGACCTTTTATTAAAGTGGTCTTCATCAAGAGCGAAATGTTTGTAATAGAAAGACGGTGTGAGTAAACCGTTGCAAACAAAAGTGGTACAAATGAACGTTCGTGTTCGGAGCCGGAATTTTTTTTTAAATTTTGAAAATGCATATTCTGTTTAAAAAATAAAATAAATTTTTTTTTTTAAAATCGGACGCATTATAATCCATAAAGAAAACTCAAAAAATGAAAAAATACCTGGATTTCTACAACTTTCCGGAGACAAATGTTGTCTACAGAGGCTGGAATCATGAATTTTTTAATACTTTTTTATACATTTTTTTATATATATTACATCAAACTCTTTTGAGTTTTCTTTGTGGATTTCTGTCAGCGAATATACATCATTTGTTTTTTTTCTAAAAATATTTATTTCATGTGTATATTATATATATATATATAATATATATATATATATATATAGAAAGAGAGAGAGAGAGAGAGAGAGAGAGAGAGAGAGAGAGAGAGAGAGAGAGAGAGAGAGAAGAGCGAGAGAGAAAGAAAGAGAGAGAGAGTTAAAAAAGAGAAAGCGACAAAGGAAAATAACAAATGGTTAACTGAGGGAAAAGTTTATAAAGGAAAAAGGATGACGAGAAGTGAAAGAAAGAAAGAAAGAAAGAAAGAAAGAAAGAAAGAAAGAAAAAAACGGGAAAAGAAAAAAGTGAGAAAGAGAGACAAAGTTAAAAAGAAGAGAAAGAGAGACAAAGTAAAACAACAAAATGGTTCACTGAGAGAAACATGTAGAAAGAAAAGAGGAAAAGAGGAAAAGAGAAGAGTTGAGAAAAAGAAAGAAAAAAAAGAGAAAGGAAAAAAGAAAAAAGTGAGAGATAAAGTTCAAAAGAAGAGAAAGGGACAAAGAACTTTGAACCTAACCCTTTATTTAATCCACGGGGGTATGAAGAGTTAGGTTCAAAGTTCCGTGATGGCTCCCGATTACGAAAAGAAAGTTCCCGAGTTCGAAAAGAAGGTTCCCGAGTCCGACAAGAAATACCTGAAGAAGGCCGGAGGGCATATCGGCCGAAACGTTGTACAAATAACAATGAAGATGAGGACAATAGTCCGAATAACACAGATAATACTAATCATCAAGCCTCATCTCAAACATTCAGAGAAATAGAGACAAAGAAAAATAAGAAAAGAGTTAACTGAGAGAAAAGTGTATAAAGAAAATGTGTAGACGAATGAAAATGTGGGGATGACGACAGAAAAGTAAAAGAGAAGAGAATGAGAAAAAGAAAGAAGAGAGAGAGAGAGAGAGAGAGAGAGAGAGAGAGAGAGAGAGAGAGGGGGGGAGAGAAAATAAGATAAAAGAAAAGAAGGAGGAAATGGTTATTCGTGAGAAAGTTGTAGAAAGAAAATAGAAGACCAAAAGAGAATCGGGGAAACAAATAGTTTGAGAGCTGAAAACCTGTGAAATATGAAAATACAAACTGTAGTTGGTTTCCTTCGAATAGTCTTGAAGGGTCTTGAAAAGAGACGGAGGAATTGGAGAACAGAAGAAAATGGAGAACATCCAGGCCCCCAAAACTGTTAAAATTAGCGATAATACTTTGACGAGATAGTACTTTTACGATTTTATGGACCATCCTTTAGTTTCAAAGAGCGCTTGTCCAGCAGAAATCCTTGTAAAGAATCCTTTGGTTTAAGTTCCTTCGTCAATCATTGCAAATGGACGTCTGTCAGTATCAGTGATTAAGTAGTCAACTAGCCACGCATTATGGCTGTTGATTGGCTGAAGAATAAATCATGTGACCTCGCCTAGTCTAAAAATTTAGGTGGTGAATTGTAGCACACCTAATATACCCGAAATATGGAAGCGCGTGGTGTAATGGTTAAAGTCATGGGAAATGGACTCGTCGCTCCAAGTTCAAATCCTGGACGTGGTAATTGCATTTCACTTAGCGCTAATACCCTGGGGAAAGGTATGAATACTACTCTCCCTCCAGCTATGGATAAATAGTAGGGCAGACTAGGCTCTTTAACCTTGGTTAGGCAACCGGTCTAGGAGTAGGAAAACTCTGAATTCAAACATGTTGAACTCCGCTTAAGAAATTCACCTTGTGTCACATCCTGCTCGTGCGGAGGGGTTGGTAAATATATATATACCCGAAATATGGGCACCTCTCGTGGTGTAATGGTTAACAAGCTATATTAGCAGACTATTGCTTGATTTTATGCATGCACATGCTGGTCAGTTCGATTCTCACTGGGTGTCCCATACATCTGGCCTTGTGCCGCATCTGAGCTACGCTTAGTAAATAACTATATACCTGAAATAAGGGCACTTCTCGTGGTGTAATGGTTAGCAAGTGAGACTGGCAAATCATGACTTGTGAGTTCGAGCCTCACTGGGTGCTCCTTACATTCGGCCTTGTGCCATATCTAAGCGGAGCTTAGTAAATAACTATATATCCGAAATATTCCAACAGAGAGATGAGGAGAGTTGCTGTCACTTGGATTCCAGTGAAAGCCACCAGTTAAAATTGTGTCCGTTGTTTTATGTCTAGGGATGAAATTGAAAACAAAGCTTTGTAGCAAGATTAAACAAAACCTTTCTTTGGTAGAATTTTTGGAGAAATCATATGATCTTTGTATTTACCTGTGAGTTCATTTTCAATCACTAGGAATCATATTACCGGCTGCGGTATGAGCAAATAGGAAAACAATAAGTATCGTTTCACTCCACAAATTTTACTCTAAAAAGAAAGTTCCAGAATCCTACCCCTCCTCTTCCAAGCGGAAGGGGAAACTCTTGTTGGTTCTAATATTATTTGTTTTGTGTATAAAGTAGAATATTTATTATGCTGCCGTTTTATATGAACAAAAAAGTTGCTTACCTCTAAGCAACTGCACTTTAATCTTAAAATGTTCAGATTGGGATTCCACAAATGCAAACATCCCTTTTCAAAACAATCTGCAAAATCTTCTTTCAGTTTCACTATTAGTTTCCTCTGTGCATTCTCCTTAATCTCACCCATGGTCTGAAATCCTCTGAACTGTGCTAATGTTTTTAGAAAAAGCCTGAAGTTGCAATTAATCAAATATAGTTTATGAGGTGGGGTGGTGGACAGAGCTGTCCCAAATGGCCGGACACTTTTTGGAGAGTCCGTTTCATACCCCAGATGAAATTCTTCTTGTGTCAGTTTCTGAGTTCCCTTAATTGCATCCCCCACTCCCAAATGCATTCATTATGTGTTCTGTTGATGGTGGCCTGTAGAAAACTAAGAATGTATAAATAAAAGAATAAAATATAATCTTATTATAATGGAGATTGTGTGTTTTTCTGTCTGTAACCGAAACTATATTACTACTCAAGTCACAATTCCTTTAGATATTTACATCACATTCTCCATGATGTTATTTCTATTTAAACCTCAACTTTTAATAAAATTGTTTTATATCGTTAATACTGTTGGCCCTATCAATATTCTAATAACAAGCAATTGTATTTATATATACAACAAAATAGCAGTTTACAGTGTGAACGGGAAGGCTAATTTGCATATTTATATTAAAAAATTGATTTTAATAAATATGTGCTTGGTATTGTTTATTTCTAATTGTTTGGTTTCATCTCGGTGAATATGAGCAAAAATCTCGGGGATAAATTTCAAAAGGAATCCATTAACAAAAAGAAATAACTGTAATTTCATTCATTACTTCCTAATTCAAATAAATAGTTAAATTAGTAAAAATTAGCACTGAAAGACGGGAGTGATAGAAAATGATGGAAGAGTTAGTTTCAAAGTTGTTCTATTTTTCGATTATACTCCCCTCTGTTTCAAATCATTTTATCTGCATTATTTAGTTTCATTTGTGTTTCTAATTTAATATATTTTATTACATCAAAACTTAAATACTTGTACCCGGAGGGTGCATATATTTGCTAGTATATAATTTTACCGACCCTATTGCTCTTATGGCAAAACCCCAACCCTTTTTATCATATATATGTTAATACCCTTGGGAAAGGTATGAATCCAATTCTTTTTCTTCTAGCTATGGTTAAATAGTAGGACAGACTGGGGGCTTTATCCTTGGTTCTTTAAGGAGAAGAATAAATCTAAATTCAAACCTTTCAAACTCCATTTAAGACATTGACCTTGTGTCACATCCTACTCATGTGGAGGGGTTTGTAAATACATATATGTGCACTAGAAAGCAGTGGCTGACGGTCTTAGCGTCTTGGGTATATAGAAAAATAATTTTTATTAATCTATATGAAGAAAATAAGAGATTAAGAAAAATCCGACAAATGTGACGAATATACAGGAAAGGTGAATAACGAACACAAGTAAACGATTCAATTAATATTTTGTCTCTATTAGACGAATCATACTGAATCGATTGTTTGTGTTTTTTTTAATTAATTTTTCTGTATATTCGTTACATTACACAGTATATAAATATTGATAAGAGATCTATTTTGAACTTTTAACATCTCAGGCAACACCGAGTAGCCCTGCTAGTTGTTGATATTTTTCCTACCGTTTTTTGCAGACTCATTATCAGCTATTGTCTATAATTATACATCTGTTTATTTGTAAAGTTGTTTGTCCAAATCCAACCTTATTAATAATTAATTTTTCCTTTTAAGATTTTTCTTTTACCAACCCGACCAACTCATCCCCTCTCTCCAAGTGACTGGTTTTGTTATTATTGTTGTTCATTCTGACTTTTTTAATAGGATTATCCACCTTGTCTTTATTTTTCTTCTTTCAAAAATTTCTTTCAAGTCTCCCATTTTTGTTCTTTATCAACTTTATCTAAATTTTCTTTATTCAAACTTTTTTTTTTACTATTGTGTTATTTCTCTTTGATTTTGTGCCTACTCTTCATCTCTTTGCCAGCCGCCCTGTCGTTAGTTAGAATACACCGACTACACTTTTGCAGAGGGGTAATACTTACCCAATGGGGCAATCTGTTGGCCGTGGGTGGCGACCCGTGATGCTTAACGACGGAACCCATGAGGCTGAGCAGTCCAGGATATGTGACACTCCACTTTGGCCCTTACTTCGGCTAGACGGGCGGTCGGGGAGGCTTCTACCGATCTATCGGCTGGTCATGCCCCAACCCTATTGCCCTTATGGCAACTCCCAATCCTTATCATATGGGTGCTTGAAGGCGGTGACTAAGGGCCTTCATGTCCTGTGAATGACGTTAAACTCTATCTGATGGTGAGGTACCATTTCTAGAGGTTTGCGGAATATGGAGCACCATTTCATCACCATTGCTCCCTGGTCCATCTGACCCGAAGTGGTAGTACCTGTTAGTGTCCCATCTATGGGTTGAATAGAAAAATACGAGTTTATAAAAAAG
>CM042161.1:50273743-50287005 GCA_023376005.1 Doryteuthis pealeii
AACCAAAGATTATATATTCCCTCTTTACCATGTACTACTCGTCACTTATTCTATATGCATCAAGTTAATATAATTATTCTATAAGTTATTAGAGAAAATAAAATTCGTCTCTTACCTTTGTAATATCTGTTGAGAATGGGTTTGATTTTTATATTTGTATATATCTAATCTTGTCTGGTTAACTTCCGGTAAATATTGCTACATTGTAACTATATTGAATTCAAAATAAAAACGGTCAAATAGAGGAATTTATTTACTTAGCTTTTTTTTTTCAGTTGTAAAATAAAATAAAACATTGAATTATTTGGATAGATCAGTAAATAAATAAAAAAATTATCTTTAATTATATATTAAAAAGATTGATGAATAATTTTAGAAAACTATATTTTATGAGTATCTTTGAATTTCAAATGAATTAAATATTATAAATTAAATGTTTAAATTACAAAAGACAAAGTGTTATTTTGCTTATATTAACATCTCTCTCTCTCTCTCTTCTCTCTCTCTCTCTCTCTTAATATATATATATATATATATATATAATATATTAATATATATATATATATATTATATTATATTTTATTTTTGTGTATTTTGGCAGCATTTTTTTCTTTATACATGTTGGGTTGAACGTGACAGACATTTCACTACATTGGTCGCACCACAAACTTAACTCGCCGTTTAAACACTACAGTTATCTGGTACAAGCTCGATCATTCAACAGTTAAAATGATATTCCTGCCTGCCCTCTAATTACCGGATAATTATAAATGAATACACACACTTACTGAACAAAGAAAACAAAACAATCAAAAACTTTAAATACTGGAAGCCCTATATATCAAACACAAAAAATGCCTTAAACAAGATTAAATTTGAATACAACAAGTACATTCTCAAATGCCTATAATTTCCCGCCAATTCTCCTCCGGCCATTCTCTATAACTTTTCTCATAACTGTGTGAGTCCCTCCTTCTACTTACTCCTACCGCTACTCTACATCTCACTACTCTACACCTGACGATGGCACTGAGTAGTGCGAAAGTACCCGTGATAGAAAGATTCGGTGGATTCATTCACCAACGCCATACATAAAAAAGATTACTAGACAATTGAAAACATCGAAAAAAAAACCTCATCTGTTCGCATTCGACCACACACACACACACACACACACACACACACACACACACACACACACAAACACGCATACACAGACATGCACACACACGTATATATATATATGGATGGGTGGATCTCCCTCACTCTTCTTCTCTTCTCTCTATCTCTCTTTATTATGTTATCATTATCATGTTGGTAATTTGGTAATGATGAAAGTAGCAAATAAGTAACGAAAGCAATGGAGATCATGGAAAAACTATGAAAATTTCCATAACATGAAATAAAGAACATATATATATATTATATATATATATATATATATATATATATATATATATATAATATATGTGAGAAGAGAAGAGAAAAAAATATATCATGTTTTAACCCTCCTCCTCTCTTTCTTTCTTTCTTTCTTTCTTTTTTGCTCTCTCTCTCCTCCCCTCGGTCTGTCTGTCTCTCTCTCTCTTATATATATATATACATATATATGAATCTTTATTAGTATATGTATATGTGTGTGAGAAGGAAAAAGTATCTCTCCCTTGTTCCCCTCTATTTCTCTCTCTCTCTCTCTCTCTCTCTCTCTCAACACACACACACACACCACACATATATATATATAATATATATTATATATATATATATATATATATATAAGAAAATTTTACAAACGATGAAGGAAGATAACAAGTAACGCAAAGAATAGTGTTTAATGAAAAAAAATGGGAAACTGTCCATGACAGAAATAAATGATTTGACTAAAAGAAAGTAAAAGTACAAAAAAAGAACACCTCCAAAAAACAAAAAAACAAAAGGTACCAAAAACAAAAAAACAAAACCCCAGAAAGGTGGTTAGCCATTTACCTTTTCGTTAACGCCAGCATATTCGATTCCTTTTCCATCCTCGTCTTTCTTCTCGGCTAAGGCGCCAGTTGCGAAACGATACGGGATATTAGTTGGTGCGAGAACAATCGAATTTGATAAGGAATATGTCAACAAGTTTCGCGCGAAAGAGCTTATTGAACAGCGAACATGCCAACAGCTTCTGAAGTAGCTCTGTGTCCTGATATTTTCAGGGCTTATCACTGTTATAACAGAAACACGCCTTTGCAGCTTGGCCGGCTCTCTGTTGCCGTGTTGTATGGAAGGAAGGACAATGCACACACAATAGCTACACATGCTCACGTATCGGCAGAAAATGTACATGGACGTACTGGGCAAAATGCAGTTGGACAATTATAAAATAGAAATGCATATACGCATCTGCAGTTTTGTATTGGTTCATTCATTCATGTACACACTTATATCTATCTATCTATCTATCTATTATCTGTCTGTCTATCGATTATTTATCTATCTATGTACCCATCTATGGATAAAGAGAGAATATAATGCATTGATAAAAGCTCATGATGCCGACTTAGAGACAGCATATATATAATTTTTTTTTTTGGGGGAGAATATGTGCTTAATTGAAGTCATACCTTTTTTGAAATTAATTAATTGATAATTAATGAATTAGGCGGGCAGACCCGTTCAAATGTAAGGCTAAACAAATCGAGAAAAAGTCAATCTCAGTATGCACATTTAGCCCCATTAGCCTCATCATCAGAGCAATACACACAAAGCAGTCTTCCTGTCTATTATATAAATAGATAAATACAAGTATACATTAATTTTCAAAAATTAGGTATGACTTCAATTAAGCACATTCTCCAAAAATTGTCGACTAAAAAAAGCCATATAAAACACATTGTTTGTTTACTTCTCACACATATATATATATTATATATATATATATATATAATATATATATATAGGGTGTTCGGGATAAATTGACAGTTTCATAAGGAAAAAGAAAAAGTGCTTGCTAACTATAAAATTTAATGGATTGTAAAGAAATTCCACAGGCTCGAAAATCACACTAATATCCACAAGTTTCGCTCAAAATAACCGCCATTAGCGTCGATCACAGCCTCAATCCTGCTCCGGGACCTGGAACAAGCTGGTGTTAGTTTACTCTGGGAAGGGTCTCAAAAACTAAATTAATTCTGTGGATTAACTGTGCTTTTGTAGTACTGGCACGGCGATTGGTGTCTTTCTCAACAGCGCCCCATACATAATAATCCATGGGGGTAAGATCTGGGGATTTCGGAGGCCAAACATTGGGACTGGTGTAGTCGTAAAAATTCACCGACAACCATTTTTGATTTTTCCCAGAGGTGTGGCAGGGGGCCGAAACCTGCTGCTATACATATGGCCTAACATTGGCTACCCTTATTATCCTGGGCTTGACTACAGTGTTTAGCAACTCTGTATAGGCATCTGAATTCAACCGGATACCCTCTCTGAAAAAATGCAGAGGACACACATGCGAAGACCATCGCAGTTTGCGGAAATTTAGTCTGCATGGCATGTCATGAAGTTTCCGCAATCTGTGACGGTTTTCGCATCCTTTGGACTGTATGCAAGCCATCTGTTATTATGCGTGTTTTGCTTTCGATATTGGCAAAAGTTTTTCTCATCGGAAAAGAACCAGATTGTTTGTGGTTCATCAGGATACTTCACTTTGCTCAGAAGTTTCTTCGCCTTTGTCAGACGATTTTCTCGGACATTTTCTGGGAGCATTTCACCTCTGCGACGCTTGTATGAGTAATAGCGAAAGTTTTCATTGAGTGCAAGTTTATATTGTGTCACCCATTGAGCTATGGGTAGATAATTGAAATGAAGGAAAAGTGAGTTTGTAAAGCAAATTAAAAAAAACCCGAGGATATGCCCAGATAAAACATTAAAATCATTTTGTAAGATTTCTAAGAAAAGGCACGTTTGGGCTAATTTAAGCTACGGGTTGCTGCTAACGAAATATAACATACAAATATATTCCGAATTCTCACATCTCTCTCTCTCTCTCTCTTTCTACTCTCCCAAAGATACTAACATATATAACGAGGAGGTAATCAAGATATACATAGGGAGGCAGAAAGTGTTAGGCAGAACGTAAAGTGACTGACTGGCCAGTTTTTGGCTTAATTGTAAATTACGACTAACTAAAACCAATTAAAATTGAATTCTATCAAATTTAGCTCAATCCTAAAAGTAAGGAATAATTTAGTATGACTTTGGTGTCATTAAACTAAACAGTTAAAAAGCCTTTAGGAAACAGAAATTGATTCGCTCAGCTTGAGTATAATATAATTATATACATATATATACATACACACACACACACACACACACATATATATATATATATATATATATATATGTATATATATATATATATGTGTGTGTGTGTGTGTGTGTGTTTTCAATTTCCAAAAACCTCTTATTCACAATAGACCGGAATAAATTCTCTTCACTTTTTTTTTCCATTTTAATAACTGAACTTAGAAGAATGGGCCAAGTATCAAAACAAATAAGCACTTCGGGTTGCTGTTATGAAAACATAAGCATCAACTCCTTATTTCCCAGTCCGGTCTGGTTCTATTTCCGTTTTCTGTTTTGAATTCGTCTACAAGCCGTGAAGGCCCACACACCCAAAATCACAACAGAGGCGCAAAAATGATGGCGTTGTGGTTAGCACGGCCATTACTCATTTGATATCACTTGTATAGTAAAGTCGTTCCGAGTGCTTTATTTTTGTGGATTCGCTTGTAGGGATTAAAATAAAACAAAAATAAGAATAAAAAAATATATGTGATATAATGTAATGACCCATCTCCCCCGTACCTTAACAGTGGCGATGGTTCTAGCCATTATTTAAGGACACACAGATTACTCTGTGCAGAACTCACTTGAAGTACTTAGACGACGGACTCTCCTCCTAATACTCACGTGACCTTACTATATAACATAAATAAATAAAAAATAACAAACTCCCATGGGGCCTTGATCGGAAGAACCCCTCTGCGCATGTCCGACAAAAAGGACTGACTCCCTACCTCCAAAAGAATGATTTTAATTTAGGTCGCAACTGAGTGTAGTCGTTTCTTGGCCAGGGGGTGTACCCCTTGCCACGACCGACTATGACCCGTACAATAAAGCCTGAGTCATAAAACTACCTCTTGCCTTTGTCTCTTTCTTTTCTCGTTCCTTTTCGTTCCTTAAATTTCATTTCAGCTTACCAGCGCTCAAGAAGAAAGAACCAGTTTTATTGGAGATAAGATAGAAGACGAACGAACCAAACTTGTCCCCATATGTTTCAGTCTAATTTGATCGGAGTGAATAATTATGGATACATACCTTAGCACCCATCGTGGTATAATGGTTAGCGAGTTCGTCTCACAGATCCATTTCTACTGAAAATTCTATCCTCGCTGGATGCATCCTGCTTGCGACCTTGGGTCACATACTAACTGTAGCAAAAGATATTACAGGTTGTCCCATGGTGTTGTAATTGCTAGAAAGCACGTCTCGAATATTCATTACTAATATACTGAAAAGCGTATTCTATCATTCTGGATACCCCATACTTGTGACCTTGTGACACATCCTACTCGTCGTCAACGGGTAGGGTGTGTAATATATTGTCTGATCAGTGCACCCAAGGACCAGGCTGAATAGGAAGTGCATGGGGGTCAGGTGCAGCCTGGAAACGAAAACAGAATGTGGCCCTGACCTGACCTTTTGCACCTGGAAATGCAGGTGAATATTTGATATGATTTAGGTGCAGAAATCTGTAGGCGTAGCCCATAGCCAATGACAACAGCCTGTGTTGGCGAAGAGGCTTGTCTACAGAAAAACTGCGTAGGTGTCACGAACAAAGAGGCGTGACACCGGGGTCAGACTACAATAGAAGAAGCCCGTAGAGATCGATTAGACCGACAACGATCAGGTTCGAGATCACTTGAAAATAACTCCCGAAAGCTCGACGTTTGCGTAACCCTACCAACGACTTTCAGCTGTAAACAACCGAGGGAATAAACATCTCATCTAACATTTTCCTAAATACAAGTTTTTGTGTTCTTTGACGGGTCCAGTGTGTAGCAGGGTGTACCTATCTAACAACCATCGTATAAAGGGTTGCAAGTTAGTATTGCAGACCTATCCCTACTGAATAGTGAGCTTGATTCTCGCTGGATACATCATACTGCGATTTCGCAGTTCAGCACTTTAGCATCAACGCCACAAAGACTCCCCTGTAACACCAGAAGTCACGAATAAACTCACAAGGAAATATCTGCGATTCTATCTGTCGATTTAACTTCCATGAAGTTCCATGAAGCCGTGTCGGTTGGGGCTGTAGAATACGCCGACCGCACATCTGCAGAGGGATAAGACTCCCCTAATAAGGCCACCTGTTGGCCCTGGGTGACGACCCGTGATACTTAAGAATAGAATTCTGGTGGTTGTGCAGTCCATAACATTCAACGCTTCATCTTGGCCCTTACTCGGGCTAGACGGTCGGTCGGGGAGGCCCCATCTATTAATCAGATGATCACGTCAGTGTTACGTACTGGCATCAAATGGCAATATGTCATATAGCGGCTTCATCAAACTCACGCTGCTCTAAATTGTGTAACTGCATACGTAGCGGGTATCGTCACTAACCCTAGACGATATATGTAGTGGTCGCTTAATGAAATCACAACACATGGGTATTGTAAAAACTTGAGTTTATTTCTTTTCCTCGGCTGGTGGGTGGCGAGCGCTGACAATGACTACTACTACTGCTAGGATGATGATGACTGGCGATGTTGAGGTAAAGGGGTGGCTGGTGGCGTCTAACCGCCCTTGGCCGCGACGGACCGTGAGCGTCGGTCACTCACTGTTCGCCGTCCGGTGTCTGACTGTCTCTGACCTGAGATCCCTGACTTCCTTTCATATATATCAAACGCCTACGCGTTTTCTTTTGTTATCTTTATCAGCGGACAAATCTATTTCCGAACTTATTGTTACCCATCCTTCTTTGTTCTCTTTACCCGGAAAAAGTCCTTTGTTACTCTTTTCGTTTTCTCCCTGCCTCGATCCAACCGGAAGACCCTATTTCCGTTTTCAGCTTCTTTTAAATATCTTCAATATACAACATTAGGACCTAATACTCATATAATTTTCCGACTCTATTGCTCTTATGGCAAACCTCCAAACCTCTTTATTACAAATGTACTAGAAGGCGGTGGTAAGATGTATCTCTTTCGGGAGAACGTTCGGCTAGAAACCACAAGGTTCCTAGTTCGATACCAACCCTCACCAACTCAGCGTATGTGTAGCTCAGGGATCTGTGCGGTAAAGTAAGGAGCTGATGATAGGTATATCGCTTCACCTCAAATGCAAAAAACAATCTCCCTGGTCTAGCGCGAGTTAAAAGGAGATAGACTCCATCGCTGTCTGGCTGATACCGACTTTAGGCTGCCCCGACGTTTTTTTTTATGTTACAATACATTTGCACCTTTAACATATTGCAAAACTTTTGACTCACTCTAGTATTTTCGTTAATCGGTTTAGATTGGATCAACAATGAGAAGTATGATGAAATATTATAAACAAGGAAAAGTATAATGTTCATAAACACTAAACCCTCCATAAAAATACTAGGGGGAATCTTTTAAAATTAAACATGGAGTGAAGTAATGTACAACCTGTCAGCGCACCCGCTACCACAGTGGCTATCTACCAAAATGTTTTCATTTTTGCACCGTTAAATCAACAGAAATTTAACGTAGCCAAAAAAAGTTACGACAAGAGGATTTTAAAAAAATTCTATAAAAAATCAATTAATGGTCCGATTTTCACGAAAATTTCAAGAATTGCTTTTCATTTGATGAAAATATGTCTGAAATAGTTTGTTTCTTAAATTCTTTAGGGGAAATATTTTTTACGAGGTCTAACTCCCTATTTAATTATATGAGATATGAAAAAATGAACCGGAACAAAACGATTTTTCCTTTTTTTTTCTATAAAGATAAGAGTCTGAGTAACTATATCAATAGATTGGCAATATAACAGTAACCTGAAGCCCAAATAATCAGTTACGGAATATTGTGTCGTCGTCTTGAAGGTGACGAACCACATTGACATGTCGAGCTCACTTGATACTTTCAATGCGCTACCCACCGAATCCGTTGCTATGCCTTGCAGCACGGCCTCGATATACACGGTCTTATACCTACCTGATATTTCCTTGTCATCACAAAAAAATCTATGGATTAAGACATAAAGTTTCAATATTTACATATATACTACTACGAACCAAAGTGGGTATCTATCATAGCGAGAATGGCTTCGGTAATATTAGTCCAGTAGAAATAGGTTTCAACCCGGAAAAAAAAGGCCAAGCTAAAATTGACACCAAGTAAAGGACATAATGTCTACAATAACATATCAAAAATCCTCTCAAATTGGACGAGAATAAAAAGTTATTGAGATTTCAAAAAGCTCGATATTTCTCAAATATTTGGCTGAGATGAGAAAAATGCTTCTGCTGGACTTAAAAAAAAAAGAAGAAAATTTCATAACAAGATCACCTAATTAAAATGTAATAAGAGATGTCAGTAAGTAATGAGAATCTTTTGTCCATCTATGCAAATTAGGGCAAGCTTTCAAACGATACCAAATTTAGCTTGGCCTTTTTCATTTCCGAGTTGGGCCACAAAATGATCTTATTCTTCTGGACTATATAGTATATATGAAAACTAGCATATACTAAAATTTATTGCAAAAATTTTGCTTTTGATTCTGCCTAATATATAGCCAATTAAAAAACCTAAGAATTCATCAGCAAAAATAAAAATAAATAATAAAAAAATGAAATATGTATATAAAATAAAATAAATAATATAAAATAGATCAATGAATATAAAATAAAACATAAAATAAATATGAATTATTGGGTGAGATGAAAATTTCATAAACTAAAAAATTCATATCTTCTATTGATGACATTTTTAACCAATTGGATTCAAGCACTGCAACACTGATGAAAGAAGTGTTTGAACCGCAAGGAGACTATGTTGAAAAACAAACCTAGTTTGGTCACATTCCATGAAAGTATCTTGGTCAGTCTATGAACATTGCAACTCCCTTTTTATCATATGGGTGCTATAAGGCGGTGGCTGCGGGTCTACATGTCCTGGTAATTACGTTAAACTCTATCTGATGGTGAGGTTACAGTTTTGGGAGGTTTGGGGAATGTGGAGCACCCCTTCATCACCATTGCTCCCTTGGTCCACTCTGACCCGGAGTGGTAGTACCTGTTAGGGTCCCATCTATGGGTTAAATAGAAAAATGTGTTAATAAAAAAAATTGTATTATCCATTAAGAATTGATTTTATTTCAAAACTTTATCGGCATTAAATAACCCACTGAGGTTGATTATTGCCGTAAAACAAAACAAACCAAACAAACAAGCATTTCAACTGACCCTCGTAAATTGCCTTTGAAGTCTCAAATTAAAAAAAAAGAAAGAAATGTCTGGGCCAAGACATTAAGTTTCTCACTATTTGAGGGCCGTTGTAGATTGGTAATAAAATATTATTCGCGTCTTGTAGGATCATCCCAAAACCAAACTCACGGCAGCGACAAAATCTATCCGAAACTTGTGATTGGTAAAAAAAGAAGGGGGCTTACCAATGTCCGTGGTATTATTGTTGCATCGAAATAAGCTTTCACGAGAGACATACTTTTGTTTTGTGTTCTTTGTATCTCATGGGCACGAATATTGTTTCAGATATGGCCTCGTGTGTTTCTTGGGTTTATTGATTTGCTAATAATAGTATCACCAATGTAGGACTTGCTGCGATCATTATTAACTCGGTAACATCATTTTATATTAGAATATCTCTGATGTAACAAAAGCAGCAGGGAAGATCATTGGCAATACAGATATCTAGCTATTACACACACAACACCACCACACACACACACACAACACAACACATTTATATATATATATTATATATATATATATATATATATATATATATATATACATGTGCGTACGACTGGAGTGTGTATATATACGATTATATTATATATATATATATATATATATATATATATATACATATACATATGTATACACACAAACACACGAACACGAGTAAATATATATATATATATATATAATATATATTATATATATATAATATATATATATACTCGGTTTCGTGTGTTGTATGTATACACACAAACACACGAACACCGAGTATATATAATAATATATATATATATATATATATATATATATATATATAGTATGTCTGATATACATATGTATATGTATATATATTATTATATATATATGTTACGCATATGCATATATAATATATATATATATATATATACGTATGATATATATATTATATTATATAAATATATGTATATGTATGTATGTATATATAATGTATATTATAAATATATAGTATATGTTTATGTATATATATATATATTGATTATAAATATAGTACATGTATGTATGTATGTATGAATATATATATTATATATATATATATTATTATATATGTATGGTATGTATGTACTCACACACTCATGAATGTATTATTCAAGATTAATAATCTATTGCAGTAAAACTTAATGTTAGAATCTAAAAAAAAAGTGTGTTCGATATCTCGAAAGTGAATCATAGGTGGATACAACCATACTATGTTATTAAGTATGGGGCACGTTTTAGATAATGGTTAGAGTTGTGGAAATGGACTCATCGACCCGAGTTCAATTCCTGACAAAAACATGTTTGGAATTTCACATAGCTCTAATACCCTTAGGCGAAAGGTATGGAATACAATTCTTCTCCAACCATGGGTTAAACTAACAGACCAGACTTGGACTCTTTAGCAATGGGTAGCTAAACCCGTCTAGGGAGAAAGACAACTCGAATTCGAACTGCAAACTCCTCTTAAGATATTGACCTCGATGTCGCATCCTTCTTACCATGCGGAGATAAATATATATATATATATGTTTAAAGTTGTCCACAAGATTCAAAGCTACTACTCTAAGGTTACACATACACACAAAAAAGCATACACCCCCCCCCACACACACACGCGTGTATTCCTGAAATAGACGAATATTATGATATACGATCTCTGAGCTTTATCTATGGTTAAATATTCCAATAAACGAATAATTTTCGTCTCCAATTGAAAATTCATTTTTTCATCTATTTATCCATTAGATGGGTTAAAGTTGACCATGAGAATATTAATGAAGGGTACTCAACACTTACCAGAGCTCCAGGTGGAACCTCACCACTAGATGCATTTTAAGCGTCATACCCAGGACACTAAGGCCAACTCAGCCATCGCCTTTCGCACTTATATGATAAAAGGGATGATGCTTGCCATTAAGACAATAGGTTGAGACAATCATACACATCTCTAGGTGCTTTGACGGTGACCAGTCATTGATTGGAATGGCTTCCTAACCACCCCCTCTAGCCCAAATAACGCGTAAACAACATCGGAGTGTTTGCATGTTCGGGGTTTGCTCTTAGACACAAGGATTCCGTCCATAAGCATCAATGGGTCACCACCAACGGTCTACAGGTGGCCCAATTTGAAAGGTCTTACACCTTTAACTGAGGTGCAGTCGCCGAGTATTCATACAGGACGATAGCCTATAGAGCTAAATAAATAAGGACACATGTTCAATACTTAGCTATTTTTTATTGTTACTTTTGTAGGCATAATAAAAGAAAATAAATTAAAACGAATACTTCATTATCACCTTTAACGCCAACAAGCAATTATAACCTGGAATTTAAGTTTTATTGTCAAATGCTAAAAATGTTGCATAGCCCTTTTCTTTTAAACTTAACCCCAGAAACACTAAATCGTATATGTTATATACTGGCATCTTCCTTTTCGCCTGCTTGCTGAATCCGTATTGGTTAGTAGTGCGAGTATAAAGATTCACAAGTAAGATATATGTAGTAGGACTTTTGAACGTTTATTTCCTTTCCCTCCCGTGGTGGGTGGTGGACGAGCGTTGACAATATTTACTACTACGGTTGCCAGCCTACTAAATGAGGAATCAAGATGGACTCAAAACTGCTATCTGCCACACGTGGGGCTTTGTTTTAATGGTGACTAAGTAACGGGTACGCCCCCTCCAGCGGTGAGGGAGAGGCGCTGTCAATCTTCTCTCTCTCTGCTTAACCGTATTGAACTCACTCAACCGACTGACTGCTCCCCACTGACCGCTGAATGCTTAACCCTCTCGCTTTTGTATTGACGACACGCTACGCATTTTAATCTTTCTCTTTGTCTCTCAACCGGAATCCTTACTTCCCTTTCCAGTCTCTTTGTTTCAATTTTCCTTTGTCTTTTCGAACTTTCCGCGCAAAACAAAGCGACGATTCGCTAAACCATAACAAAAATAATATTTTAGAAGATAGAATTGTTTCAAAATACTCACAAATTAGGATTACATTTTTAAAAAATGACTATTTTTGAATGTTAAAAAAAAGAAATTTCCTAAAATAAACAAAGCATTGCTAATAACATTCTCGGGTTTTTTTTAGTGGATAATTAACTAGACAAAACCTTTGACCCGTTGTTATCACCCATTGAGCTCTTGGTAGGGTAATGGCGATCAGAGAAAATAAGTTTGCAAGCGAACTAAATTAAAAAATTGTTTAAATAAGTCCGGAGAATTAAAACAGAAGACAAAAAACATTATAAATCATTTTGTAAGATTTTCTAAGAAAGACGCGAAACGTTTGGCTAATTTAAGCTACGGGTTGCTGCTAACGGAAATTTAAACATACAAATACATTCTTCGAATCTCACCATCTCTCTCCTCTCTCTCTCTCTCTCTCTCTACTCTCCCAAAGATACTTAACATATATAACGAGGAGGTAACAATATATAATCAGGAGGCGGAAAGTGTTAGGCAGAATGTAAAGTCGACAGACTGGCCGTTTTTTACTTAAATTTGTGAATTACGACTAACTATAACCAAATTAAATGTTGATTTCAATTAATAAAACCAAGATGTTTGGCCAGCTGGCTCATATGAAACTTAACATAAAAATACGTTTCGCACTCTCCAACCCCTCTCTCCCCTCTCTACTCTCTCTCTCTCTCTCTCTCTGTCTCTCTTCTATTCTCACTTAGAAAGTAACACATTAAACGAGGAGGGTAATCAAGGTATGCATAGAGAAGAGGATCTCTCTCTTT
>CM042161.1:50287105-50352658 GCA_023376005.1 Doryteuthis pealeii
CGATTTTTAGGCCACCCCCCAACGACGAAAAGATACTCTTTAAAAAATTGACCATTTGTCACCTCCAGCTCGTAGCGGAGGGGTTTGGTATATACATGCAAGCAAAACAAAATTAGAAATACTTTACTTAAAATACATACTCAAATTTATCATTAGCAAAGGAAAACGTAAGCTAGACAAATAAACGGAATTATTGTCTTTTTCTGAAACGCCAATTGTATCAATGGACTTTCATGGTATTCCATAATCTAATTATAAAATCCATTGGTCTTCCCTTTGTACATCGGTTTAATTTCCGATAAAAAATTCGATTATTCATTGGCCTTTATTGAAAATCTATTCTCTTAACTTTTAACTTAGACAAATAACCGACCGACTGACTTTGCGCAGAATTTTACATCTGTGTGTAAAACCAAATGGTCTAATTACAGTTTGGTTCCGCTCCGAAAGTGTAATGCCTCACTTTTATTTCCGTATAAAACTAGAAATCAAAATGTTGTATCGAGGGTGGTAAAAGATACAGAACAAATAGATGATTGGTTGGTTTGGTTTGGTTATTGAATTTTAACGGCATATCAACCGTCGGGGTTATCTCATGCTAACGGTTAGGGGTAATACATATTGTTTGTATTCATATAATAATACTTTTAGTAATTGGTTTTAACAATTGTATTTGCATTATTGGGGAAATTGTATGTTTGTTCAGGTCTATATTCTATGCGTAATTTATATCTATTCTCTCAAAAGAAGAAAAATATCCTCTATGTTAACTTTGTCAAACAAATCTCACTTAGTTTGCACTTAAATTTAACGTTTCTGATGTGAGGAAAAAAATCTGCATTCCATGAATAAGTGTTTAATTTGTCAGGGTGTTTGACATATTACATGTGGTTGTTGTTCTTGTTTGGAGTAATATTAAGAGTGTTGTTAGTTTTGTATGACCAATGCATATCGGGACATATGACTTGTACCTTTCTAACTCTTATTTTGGTCTGTAGCCCCCAGTTGGGTTTGATTAGAGGGGTTATTTGTGGATACAGTTATTCCGTGTTGTTGCCATTTTGTATGAAGAATCTATAATTTTAGGTGTTCAAGTCAGTATATTGGTATCTGGAAACAGGAGTAGATGTGTTGATATATATTTTATTTGCAGGACTTGAATCTGGTGCACAATACTTATTACATAAAACCAAGAAATAGAACAATTCCACAAAGACAAACTACAAGAATGGGAGGGTCAAATGTGTGTGATCAAACGCAGTGATTTTGAGATATATTTTATTCAGCACTTGTATCCGGTGCTAACAGATCCTTATAATAAAAACAAGAAGTTACGAACAATCCATAGACAAAACTCAAGATGAGGAGGGTCAAATGTATTGTTGTCAAACGCAGTTATTTTTTCCGAATATAAGTTTCCGTTTCTATCACTGCTACGTCGACCTATTATAAGGCTATGAGCCAGCCATTTCCTGTAGGGTGTTAACCCTCTTACAACAATAATTTTACAGCAGAAACTGGTATTACGAAATAACACATCACTATTCGAAACAAAATTATGTGTTAGTTGTTATCCCAAGCAGAAAAGCAAAGTTTTATTATGAAAATGACCATTTTGTCCTTGTTAGTGTATTCGTTAGATTACTTATGTTCTAAAAGTATAAGAAAATGTCAATTATATTTCAACTTTGCTTTATGCTCTAGATAAAACTATGTAACATATCTTTAGATAGTATTGTTATTTCCTAATTTATCATTCTTGTAAGACCAACTTACAAGAATGAAGGAGGGTCAAATGTGTGTAGTTGCCAAACGCAGTGGACTTGTCCGAATGATGATTTTTCGTTTCTATCACTGCGACGTCGACTATTATAATGCTAGGGCAGTAGGGTGTTATTATAGGGCTATGAGGCCAGTCCATTTTGTAGGGGTGAACTCCTTACAACAAAAACGTATACTTGTAGCCATAGTTTACATACAACAGCTATTATCACCCTTGGTAAAATTGTTATAATTGGGGGGACAAAGATACAACTCACCTCGAGTGTTAGAATTTTCTGTTGCTTTATTCCTCCGTTCAGTTTTCGATGCGTCCGAAGCGGGTGTAAATGGATAAAGAACTACATGCGTTTTAACGGCTTCTCTCAAGTAGAAAATCTACTCAAACCCGTATTCTTTGAAGAAAAGACACTTCTCGCTCTTCGTACATGCGAATGCTTGTCTTCCTCTTAACCAGTCACAAAGACAAGGCGAATCGGACACCATCTCTTTGACGAGGTTCATAAGAATACCCAACCACCACTTCTATCTCGTTCGTGGATTCGTCCGCCAGCTCCTTAAATTAAATGGCATAGCCTAATTGGCGAGGAGTTTAATTTTGTAACTCTTTTCTCTTCCCGGCTGCTAATTATTTATGAGCACCTTGGTTTCCCATTCGTTTACAATTGTTACAGTATTTAATTCAATAGCGCTGATTATCAGCTACGGAACCCTATTTTCCACGGTGACCACAATACATTAACACGACCGGGTGCTTCGTTGACGTTTGCAAAAATATTGCTTTTGTGTACCCGATAAACATAACAATTACAAAGCAAATATATTTAGCAATTGTAATTAGGTACTAACAAAAAAATTATAAAGCTGTGCTCAAAACTTAGAGGCGGCACCACACATAAACGGTTATTGTTGTGGGTTTTAAGGGTCAAAATAAGACTAACACGACGGGTAACAATGTAGACAAATGATTAACCAAAGAGTAGAAATTACAGCAACGAAAGTGGAGATTGCGTCGACAAAATAGAGTTACAAGCTGACTCGCAATTGCTTTCCTCGGTCAGGACAACAATGTTCCTATTTCTTATTGTAGCCGTCGGCGCATTCCATTATTGTCCATAGGTTATTCCCTATAAAGATTATCGTCGAGGGAAAATGAATCCGCGCGTCATGAAAATCCAATTCCTGGGGCGAGTATGTTCGCATTTCATTTGTCCAAAAGGAAAATCATGACCAACTCATTTATGCCTTCCTCCGTATGCAGTATGTTGTCCTTGGTAAGGCAACCAGTCTAGGAGAAAGGAAACTGTGAATTTCAAACTATATATACTCTTAGGAATTTGACCTTGGAGCAGAGTGGTTGTTCTATATACAAGCACCTTATACGGTGTATATGGTTAGCAAGCTAGAATTATGCAAAACATGATACTGAGTTTCGATTCTCACGTTGGGGGGCCCTCTTCTGGCTTTGTGCCGCAATTTAAAGCTAACTATTAATAATTAAACTATATAAAAGCACGCAACAAATAGAATACATTTCGATAAAATGGTACGCATAGTATTACAAAGGAAAGGTGTAGGCTAGACAATGAAATAATTTCATCATCCCTCTATGTAGATGGCTTGTGCCAAATCAATGCTATTCTTGGGATTTTAAACAATAGCGCCCCCTGATGTGGATGGGATATAAAACGGTTATGTGCCAGAAGATTAATTGCTTACCTTAATAAGATAAGACCATTAAGCGATAGATGGATTGGGAAAAATGCTTTATTTCTGAATCAACTATATCATTAACATTTTATTAAAAACTGTTACTTTATATTTTTTCTCGTCACAAGAATTCAGAAACAGATGAATCTAGCATATATTGCCTGAATGAATTTAACCCTTACATAGGTGGTACGATTTTCTTTTGACAAAAGAGTGTATCTGCAATGCATTTTAAAAGGTGCTTTGTATATTCCCAGTTTTCAACAGGATATTTTTTTAGTGCAGGCCAGCCAAGCGTGTCGGTGCATGTATCAGTTTTGAACGTAAAGATTCCAAATTAATTTACCCAATGGACACAATATTAACATAAAGCGAATGGGTCGCTTATATTATTTGAAAATCTATGATCTACACAAATGTAATCCAAGGTCGCAAAACCTGGCAGAAAAACTTGGGCCACTGCAAATAAATTGGGTCCATAACCTATTACAATTTTAGGGCCACATTTGGCTTCAGGGCAAGAGGCATGTCCAGCTGAATCTTGGTAAAATTCTTTGTTGTCTCTGTGTTGCAAGTTACTCGTCAATGATTGCAATGAACGGCCTCTCAGTATCAGTGATAAAGTAGTCAACCAGCCATGCATTGTAGCTTAATTGGAGTAGGAGTATAAACCACGTGACCAATCTATAATTTAGTGGTGTATGGTAGCAACACGTGTATATTGGTCTTAAATATCCCACCAGTAGCAAAATAAGATTCTTAAGATATACGAGGGTGATCAAAAGAATTGACATTTTCTTATTTCATGTGAAGTTATTTTTAGATAACAGCTCGGCATTATTGAATTGCAGCTTGGGCACAGCTCATTTCCATATGAACCCCGCCCGAGGCTACGTGTTCCTATTTTACTACCATTGTCTCTCGTAGATGAAAGGACAACAATTAATGGGACTTATTATCTTTAGCACCCCTTTTTGATCTCGATTAAGAAAAGTTTTACACAGTCATATCCGTTGTTTGTTAGGGGTTAAGGGGTTAGGGTTAGTTTTAGCATTTTAGAATCTAAAAATCGTCTGTTAAAACAACCGGATATTGACAGTTGAAAACATGTCCTTTCTTAAGAGATCAAAAGGGGTGCCTAAATTAGACTCAAACTATATAATGTTAGGGAGATTGGACAAACCCAACAGTGCTTAGTAATTATTTTTCCTCTGAATTTTCTGACGAAAAATCGCATAGGCTCAGCAAGAATCTGACGAGTAAGACCCAACTTGCAATCAAACAATGCCTCCTTCTGCATGACAATGGCTCGACCACACACAAGGCATGAACGCGAAACATCGCCTCATTCATAGTGGGCTTTACTCTTACGTCATCCCTTCATACTCACCAGATTTAGCGCTTTCAGACTATCATTTTCGCCCCATGAAAGAGGGTTTGTCAGGCAAACATTTTCCAGTGACGAGGAAGTGAAATCTCTAGTGAAGAATTGGCTTAAATAACAGTCAACAAAAATTACGGACAGGGATACATGTTCTCATTCAAAGGGCAAAACATTACTATTGGACGAGAAACGTGACTATGTGAGGTAGAGATGATGATCCACAAGGACCAACTTTATTTGTATGTCATGATTTATGTTCCTGTGTTGGTTAATTATACGCCTGCCCTAAACAAACGCATTACTTTTTGACTCACTCTTGTAGTTGTCTCACATAAAACATTGTTCTATATATCTTTAATTTTATAAATAATTTAATGTATTGAATTTACTGACACCGGTACTACGGTCGAGAAAGTTTCAAGAGTGTTAATAAAAGAACGCTCAAGAGCCATTCATAGACAACCAGCATGTCCTTAACTTAGCGTCAATTCTTGTGAATTCTTATGCCAAAACAGGAGAAATGCAATCTTTGAAAAATGAAAGCTTAGCAATTATTGATAAAGAAAACCAAGAAATAATCGAAAACCGGAAAACCCACTACGTGTTCATGGACATTCGCTGAGGGAACCAGAATTTTAGGGCAAATTATCAAGGTGATTGAAACCGTATACTTCGTGCCACCTCCTGCAGATTTTTATATCTTTCGCAAACCATTTAGTGGATTTTCGATCCTCATTCGATGCCCCATACCTCCAAATCTAGGTTGCCATACTGCACTTTTGGCCCTTTTTGGGGGTAGACGGGCCGGTCGGAGAGGCCTCCTTCGATCAACGGCTGTCATTCAAGCCCTAGCGCCTATATGATTCCCAACCCTTTTCCCTTATGGCAAGCCCAACCCTTTTTTATTTATGGATGCTGAAGGCGGTGGCTGCGGCTCACATGTCTTGGAATGTTTCTGATTGTGAGTTCCAGTTTTGGAGGTTTGGGAATGTGGAGCACCCCTTCATCGACATTGCTCCCTGCGATCCACTCTGACCCGAGGGGTAGTACCTGTTTAGGGTCCCATCTATGGTTAAATAGAAAATGTATTGTAAACAAAATTGTATTTCCTTAAGTTTATTTCAAAACTCATCGGCATTAAATGACCCACTGAAGGTTGAATATTCCGTAAAAACAAACCCAAACCAAACCAAAAATTTGTTATATTACATTCACATTAAAGTAGTGTTAATTACATTCATGAAAATTAGTATATCTTACATTTGTTGTTGGGAGCTCTTCTTAAGTTAGTTTAACTAACGAGAAGAAAGGGCCCCTTAAGTTTTTAAAAAAAGTTTAAATTCCGGAGGGCGCTGTTAGGATTTTACATAGCACTAATACACTTGGTTAATTATGAATCCAAACTATTTGTACGTCGACCCAGCTTGGAACTGGGGTCTGTAATGCTTGTTATGGCACCCCAATAGAAAAATGGAAATAAAAAACAGTTGTAGTTCCGCGCTAATTATTGGTCCTGTTGGTTGGCACCCGCTCGGTCGAGGAAAGTCAGAAACGATTCCTACTTACCTCTTACTTTCTCCGTAAACAAACAAAAATCATATCTAGGCTAAGCTTAGTAAATAACTATGGCGATTGGTCTTCGTATTATTTAAGTGTCTTTTGTTGGAAATTCATTTGTAGCGATTCATTTACTGCAGTGTGGCTGAGAATATCATTCATCAGGTCGTGCTAGTAGCCGGATATCCATCACAACACACACACTCTCTCTCTCCCTTTCTCTCTCTCTCTCTCTCTCTCTCTTCTTTGCCAAACCTCCCTCTGCACACCATTCACCTTTGCGAGGCCCTCTTTGCAGCATCCAGAATCGTCCAGACTGATCGATTAGCTCCTTGCCGGACTTTCTTTCACTGGAGGCTTTTCACTTGTGAGTTCGTCTTTTCGATGATCGTTATGATAGGGGCAAGTTGGTTGTACATTTTTCTTTGTGAGTGTTTGCTGTTCTTTCCAATTGTTAAGACAACACGAAGCATTCTTTGTGCAACTCCGTTTTCTCGTTCCAACTGTTGAAGCCATACAGGATAAGTACCTTATTTGATCCTTGGCTATTTTAGGTTAAACCATCCAAAAAAGAGGGGTCGTCACGTAAGAGACTAAACTACAATTTTGAGGTTCCAGTTCTGGATATCTGAACGTGTGGAAGTCCCTTTTCATGCACTACTCCCATGTTCACTCGGATCAGGACTGTAAGTACCTTGGTAGTATTCCATCGTAATTGGTAGTTCCAGTTAGTTCCAAACTGACTGTTTAAAATTTAGATTCGATATGGGCCGTGTGCTAAAAAATCCCCCCATTTTAGCCGTGGTCCACCTGGTTTATTCCTCCGGCCAATCAGATTCCATACTGTCGATGATCACTACTAAGCACTGATACTGGCCATAAGTTCTTTTAATTGCATATGTTGGAGGGACTTTACAATACTCATTATTTACAAGACGATTACCATACTCAGCAATCTTAACCGAGGTTGGCTCCAGTTCGCACTGGACAACGCGTTCAAACTAACATAAACCTATGAATATAAAAGGCAATTGAACGTGATTTCCCTAACCGCTAAAGCATAAAAACCACCTTAGACAGTTGACATGCCGTTAAAATCAATTAGTTTTTGCAATTCGCCACCACCCAGTAGACAGCTACAATCCGGTAATTCGTCTTCTTTAAAAGCCGTTCTAACCCACAGTGTTATGTAAACATCCCACGTATTATTAGTTGGAATTGCAAGACTCTACATCCGGGGTTCTTGGTCTGGAAAAATCGAATTGGACGTAAGTAATCCCGGAAAGCAACAAAACATCTCAGCCACTTTCGCGACAAGAGGCAGATTTGATATGAACAAATAGAAGTGGAATCGGAATGGAAATGAAGAGAAGATTCATTAACTGGTCTATAAAGCATGATTATTGAGACTGGAGGAATGGAAGTGTTGGGGTGAGAGTTGAGATGCTGCAGAGAGGAAAACGAAGATGGGGATTGAGGATGTTGGGAGTAATTAGAAAGAAGGGGGTAAAGGAATGAGCAAAGAAGAAAGAAAGAAAGAAAAGTCTAATAAAAATTATGGATAATGTAAAAGAAGAAGAAGAAAACTAAGAAACTAGAAAAAAAGAGAAGAGTCTAAAATTAATAGTGAGCCAATGATATGAATTAAAGAAAGAATTGAAGGAACGAAAAAAAGAAAGAGTATTAATAAGTAATACAGAATAAATAATAGATAAAAAGATTGAAGATTGAATGAGATGCAATGAAAAAAAAAAAGAAGAAAAAAAATCAAACATTGAAATAAAGGATGAGAGAAATGGTAGAATACAAAATAGAGGAAAGGAAGGAAAGGAAAGAAAGAAAGAAAAGAAAGAAAGAAAGAAATAAAGAAAGAAAGAAAGAACAGAAAACAGTTTTTTTTATTAAGAAGAAATTGAAAGAAGAAAGAAGAACGATGGGTCTAATAATTAATACGGGTCAATGATATGAAAGAAGAAAGACAGAAAGAAAGAAAGGCAATATGTTAATAGCAAATACAGAATAAATGTAAGGAAGAATGAAAAAGAAACAAAGAAAATGAAACAAAGAAAGAAGAAAAGAAAATGGGGAATTAAACAATACAAAATAGAGGAAGAAACTAGATGAAAAAGAAAAGTATAAAATTAATGTGGAATCAATTATGATGAAAGAAAAAAGGAAACAAACAAACAAACAAACAAAAGAAAAGAAAGAGTGTAATAAGCAATACAGAATCAAACAAATAGATAAAATGACAAAGAAACCAAGAACGTGAGAAAGAAAGAAAGAAACAAATGGTGGAATAAAACAACACAGCTCAAGTGTGAAGAAAGAAACGAGCTAATAAAGAATAGATAAGACAACGAAAGAAAAGAAACTAAATAGAACCAACACGGGACGAATATGTGAGACAAAGCGGAAAGAAAGCGAAGGAAAGTAGAATAAATGGTTTCATAAAAAATAAACAATTATAAGAGAATAAAGAAAATGAGAGAGTCTAAAGACAAAACATACAGAGAGCGCAAGAAGAAAGGAAAGACAAGGAGGAAAGACATACCTAACGACACAAACGAACGAAATTGTGAGAAAGAAAAGAAAGAAAGAAAAAGAAAGAAAGAATAAATGGTGTATTTAAAATACAGAAAAAATTAGAAAGAAAGAAAAATTAATTCACAATAAAACGGAAAAGATATCATTAAAGAAGAGGAAAACGCGACAGGAGTGAAAATTAGGAAAAAAAACGAACACAAAAAAAGAAAAACAGGAAAAAGAAAAAGAAAAGAAAACAGAAAAAAAAAACGAAAATGACAAAAGGAGAGAAAAAAAAAGATGCCGGACCGATTGCTTGTGTAGCAACGTATCTTAATTTTGACCTCGGGTTTTAATCTACGTTTCGATCTCAATTAACTGATTTCAGTTGTCTTTCTCTGGCAAACACGATTGGCTAATTCCATTCTCGGTGGGTCATCCAATTGACCCCTGGGTCAAATCTGCTACCCTCGTCTAACAAACAAAACCATAGCCTTATAGTCAGATTTATTCGTCTCCAAGCGGACTTTTAAATTCAAAAACGAAAATCACAAAAAAAAAAACGAAACTTAACGGAAAGAGAAGCAAAAATCAACAAAAATAATTAAAGAAAAAAAACAAAACAAAACAAAACATAAATTAGAACCAAAACGCACCAATTCATTATCAAAGGCTGTAAAAAGGCAATAAATAAACAGAATAAATAAAACAGTGCGGAGTAATTATTAAAAAAAAAGCCAGTGCATATCGATAGCCCCGTCGGCGAGGAATGAATACAACCCGAGATGGACTCTCCCGTTTATTATACTCGATGAGGAACAATATATAACAGCAGCACAGACTCTCTCTCTCTCTCTCTCTCTCTCGTCTCTCTCTCTCTCTCTCTCTCTCTCTCTCTCTCCAATTCTGCTATCAATTTATGCCTCTAGAAGGATTCTATCAGCATACCAGAATCCACAGAGCTGATCGATGTAGCTTTTTGCTTGTCAGGCCTACACGGGTGTGTCCATGTGTAGGTTTTTCAGCAACTACCATTCACATCCATTTTTCTATTACAAACCCCACGTGTTCATGCCGGATATTAAACACATACAATAATGTCCACAGAACATACCCTAGAGAGAGTTACCCCCCCCCCCAGAAAAAGGGGTTTTTCTGATATGACCCACTAAACTGCATCTGTGGTGAGGCGCTGATACGATTTTGTGTGGCCATTTTTTTCCTTGTGGCACAAACTTTGATCCTTTCCTGAAGTAGAAAAATGTAGTATTGTTTGGTTGGTTGTTTGTGGGCTTGATACGATTTGTGTGGCCAGTTTTTTTCTTGTGCGCACAAACTTTCGATCTTTCCTGAAGCTAGAAGAAAGTATATCACTTTTTAATCCTGTCATCCGTGTGAAAGGATTGCATAATCCTCGCCAGTGGGTCCATGTTAAGAATTGTATAATCCTCGTCAGTTCGTCTGTGCATGCGGCGAGCAATTCTGTTTGATATATATCAACGCGTTTAATAGTAAATTAATACATATTTGAGCGTTTTTATTGACCGATAAGTTTGGAAGAGTTTTATTAAATATAAGTCGTGATCTTTTCAGCACACCTTACGTTACTAAAATAATCCAACAGGCACCATTCTGGAGCCTTTGAATACTTTCTCACTCTCTCAAACCCCATTCTCTCTCTCTCTTTCTCAACCCTTCTCGTCTCTCTCTCTCTCTCACCCCATTCTCTCTCTCTCCCTCATTCCTCTCTCCCCATCTCTCTCTCCTCATTTCTCTCTCTCTCCCTTCATTCGCTCTCTGCCCCCTCTCTCCCCCTCCCCATCTCCCACTCCCCCTCTCTCTCAGTATCTTTGTTTACAACTGCTTTATACTACTATTCAACTGAAACAATGATATTTTACAAATTTATCAACACAATTCCAACATTTCGTGTCATTTAAAGATATTTTATCACAACAATATTTCTTAGTGCCGAGAACAACACTTGTCTGTTTGACAACAGTTTGACTTAAAAGCTTGGTTAGGTCTGGCACAAGGACATAAAACTGTTTTGAGACTGTGAAGGGCCCTTTCATTTCGATTACTCCCAGGTCTACTCTGACCAGAATGGTAGTACCTGGTACGCCCTTATATATATATATTATATATATATATAATATATATATTTACCAACCCCTCCACACGGGAGATGCGACACAAGGGTCAATTTCTTAAGCGGAGTTTAACAGTTTGAATTCAGAATGTTCCTTCTCCTAGACGGTTGCTTAACCAAGGAAAGAGCCTAGTCTGCCCTTCTATTTACCCATAGATGGGAGGGAGAGTAGAATTAATACCTTTCCCAAGGATATTAGCGCTAGTGAAATGCAATTACCACGTCCAGGATTTGAACTCGGGCGACGAGTCCATTTCCCATGACTTTAACCATTAACCCACACGCATCCTAGGCCTTATATATGCTTCAAAATTAATTGGCATTGTTGCGATTGTCTGTCCCTGTTGGTCTGGCGAGTTATCTTCCCTTGTTTGAGGTTTATCCACCAGTAGGGGTGATGAGTATTTTAATCAAGGAAGCGCCAAGTTTTAGCTCTCTTCTCTCCGACAGTAAACAGCACACATGGGTAGACATTTTGTGTCTATACATTTCATGTGGGGGCTTAGCCCCCCAGCCTAGAAGTGACATTACTTCCTGGACTCTCCATCACTTCTTTTAGGACGAAAAGCCACGTCCTACTTACTTTATAGTACATGAATGTATCTTCTTATATAACATCTCTAATACATTGATCTCGTATAGGTATTCATTATATATCTTTCTTTTGTTATTGTTTGTTATTATGTATACCTTTTAATGTGTACATGTATTCATGTCTTGAAGTTATTGCGAGTGTGCTCAATAATACTTTTGTTTCTTTATCAAATTATTTCGTTAACATTATTCATTTCACTATCAGTTTGTTGTCGTTTTTATTAATTTCAATCAGAATTGTGTTTCTTTTGCGATATTAGTAGTACCCAATAGTTTTTGGCATGTTGTTGTGTAATGGTTATTCGTAGTAAAAAAACCGCACGGTTAATCCAAGTTCAATTAATCGAAGGAAGGACCTGGTGGTTCTAAGCTGAACGCTCAATCGACTGAGCTAAACCTGGTCCCCTGATTCCTGATTTTGATTCCTCCTTTTAAATTTTGTTATTATCTTTTGTCTTTGCTTTTCTTCTTTTTTTAATTATTTTTTCTGTTCATTTCTCCTCTTTTTTAATGTTCATTCGAATTTTTCTTTCTTTCATTCTTTCTTTTTTTTTTTTTTTTCATTTCTTCGTTCCTTTAAAAATTTCTCCTTATTTCTTTCTCGTTCGTTTAAGATTCCATCGGCCAGTTAATCTAGCACTTTATTCGAAGAAAAGGTCGGGGTTCAAATTCTGAAAAAGACGTTGCACATTCTTTTCTCTGTTACACCTCATACTTCTTGTCGGAATATTCTTTGTACTTAGTGTACCCACGTGGAAGGTCACTAAGCCTTTCCAACTGATATAACAACTTTAAATCCAACAGTGTTATAAATACATGAACATTATACAACTATGCACAAAATAGATGAATTAAGTAAGAATTAGTAAGTTACATAGTAATAGTTGAAACCATTTTAATGTGTGCAAATTGTATTAAATGATTACTTGAAGCTATAATTGTTTATTTAACACTAATTACGTTTTAGGTTACTTGAAACTATGTAGTTGCATTAGCACCATAGCACCATATATATTTATAATATGCCTAGCCTACGTTCTCCGAACAAACTGTCACAGATGAGATTATGATGATGACCTCGCGCTCTTGCAGATACACCGGCACAGGCTGAGACACTTCTAACAACCTGGAAGAGGCAGCAAAGAACGTCGGCTTTATTTGAACCGCTGATAAAACTGAGTTCATGAGCTTCAAAAGGCAGGGAGACAATCTCCATACTTGACGGCAAGCTTCATTAGTCAGTGGAAAAATTCACATATCTAGGTAGATAATATTCTCATCCACAGAAAGTGATGTTAACACTCGAATAGGAAAGGCATGGTTGGCCACCAACAAATTATCAGTCATATGGAATTCGTCCCCGAAAAGCTAAAGAGACGATTCTTCCAGGCTGTAGTTGTGCGGTACTGCTGTATGGCTGAACACCTGGACCCTAACGAAGCGCCTTGAGAATAAGCTAGATGGGAGCTGCACAAGAATGCTGCGAACGTTCCTGAATAAGTCATGGAAGCAGCACCCCACAAAAAAAGCAACTGTATGGTCACCTGCCCCCATCTCACAAACCATACGAGTAAGACGAGCTAGACATGCAGGACACTGCTGAAAGCAAGGACGAGATCGTAGAGACGCGTATACTGTGGAAGCCAGCACATGGGCACGCTAATATGGGCGCCAGCCAGGACTACATTGACCAACTATGTATGGATTCGGGCTGCTGCACAGAGAAGCTTCCAGAGTCGATGAATGATAGGGAGGTTGGCGAGAGATCGTCATGATATCCGTGCAAATGCGCGCATGATGATGATGATGATGATGATGATGATGATGTAGTTGCATGGAAAATATTCGTGTTAGAAATACTCGAAACCATATCGGTCACGTATGCTGGGGCGGTAGAATACGGTGACTGTCTTCTGCAGAGAGGTAAGACCCCACCCACAATGGGAACCACATGTTAGACGTAGAGGATCAACCCTGATGCTCAAGACGGAATCCGGTAGCTCAGCAGTTGCATGAGATGAATACTCCACTTGCTAAAGTTGAGTATCGCATGTCATGGACTTACTTGGGCTTACGGGTGTCGTCGGAGGTCCCTTCGACTATCGGCTCGTCACGCATCCTAGCACCTGTATGATTGTCCCGAACCTATTGCTGTTATGGCAAACTCCAGGCCCTTTTATTATATATGCGCTAGAAGGCGATGATTAAGGGTATTCTATCCTGGGTATGACATTAACTGCATCTATGGTGAGTCTCAATTCATAGCAGACGAAGAGTACACATTCATTGCTATTATCCTCCCCCAATCAATCGGCTGTCACGTCAGCCCTAGCAACCTATATGATTGCCCTAACCCTATTGCCCTCATGGCAAGCCCCGGCATCTTTTATCATATGGGTGCTAGAAGGCAGGCTTGGGGTCTTCGTGTCCTGGGAATACGTTAAACTCTATTGATGGTGAGCGGTTCCAGTTCTGGAGTTTGGGGAATGTGGAGCACCCTTCATCACCATTGCTCCCTGTCCACTCTGACCCGAAGTGGTAGTACAGTTAGGGTCCATCTATGGGTTAAATAGAAAACATGATTTATAAACTAAACTGATTATCCATTAAGAATGAATTTATTTCAAAACTTTTATCGGCATTAATGACCCACTGGGGTGATATGCGTAGAACACACCAACCAAACCAAACCAAAACCAAACCAAAAGCTTACTACTCCAGGTTTTACTTTGACTTGTCGGTCTCATCTACGGTTAAATAAGATTTAAAATGAGTTTCTTAAAAATTGATTCCCAACAAGAATGAATAAGATATAAATGTCTTCAGCTTAAAATAATCCAAGGTTGGCAACAAAAAATCGAGCCAACCAATAGATGGGTTGGCTGGTTGGCTGTTTTGTTTTAGGACTATATCGACCTAGTCGGCTCGTTTTGATAAATAAAGTATTCAAGTGCCTGCTGTGTTAAGTGGTTAACCGATCAAGTATTCAACATAGCTACTTAGCTTCGTGATCTACTGGGACGATGCTTTCAGAGTGACGACCGTAATTTATTAAAATAGGAATCGTTACGCAGACAAATAAATTCGTTAAAATCAGCCAATTTAGCAACGAGCGCTACGATTTGCAAAAAGTGGAATAAAACAAATAACAAACGGGCGTCGATCCGAGTTCAAATCCTGGGACGAGCTGTTTGTATTTCATATAGCACTAATGCCCTTGGAAAAGGTACGCATGAAATACTCTTCCGTCAGCTGTGTAAACAGTAGGTTCAGACTGGGGTCTTTAACCTTGGGTAAGTAACCAATCTGAGGGAAATTACTTGAACCTGTTAAACTCTGCTTAGAAATTGACTTGATGTCCCATTTCTGCTCGGTGTAGGTTTGGTAAATACACATATTCTAACCAGTGGATTTCCATTTTGGACCCCTTCTATTTTAGAGTTATGTCTACAGGAATCTCAGATAAATAAAAATAAGACTATCAAAACATTATATGCATTATTCCACTGATTGAAGAGATGAGTTTGATATTGCATGTTCGCAGATTTTAAATAGCTGGGAAGGTTTTCGAAAAATGGCAACAGAATTCACACGCCCGTCGACTGAGGCGTTAGAATACACCAACGGCCACCTCTGCAGAGGGGTAAGACTCCCCTAACGGAGCCATTAGGTGACGACCGTTGCATGCTTAAGGGAAGATCCGGGTTGCTGAGCAGTCCATAACATGCAATATTCCAGTTTGGCCCTTACTTGGGCTAGACGGGCGGTCGGAGAGGGCCCTCCATCAATCAGCTTGTCAGTCAAGCACTAGCACCTATATGATTGCCTCAACCCTAGTTGCCTCTTACGGCAAGCCCCAGCCCTTTTATTCATATGGGTGCTAGAAAGGCGGTGGCTGAGGGTCTTTATATCCTGGAATGATGTTAAACTCTATCTTGATGCCGAGGTTCAGTTCTGGAGTTTTGGGAATTGTTGAGCACCCCTTCATCACCAATGCTCCCAGGTCCACTTCCACCTGGAGTGATAGTACCTGTTAGGTCCCATCTATGGATACACAATTGTTCTTATGAACACATTTTCTATAACCACTAGGATTGGGACCCTAAACAGGTACTCACTCCAGGTCCGGAGTGGACCTGGGAGCATTGGTTGATGAAGGCGTGCTCCACATTCCCCAAAACTCCAGAACTGGACCTCGCCATCAGATAGAGTTAACATCATTCCCAAGGATTATGAAAAGACCCTCAGCCACCGCCTTCTGCACCCATCTGATAAAAAGGGCTGGGGCTTGCCGTAGAGCAATAGGTGAGGCAATCATATGGTGCTAGTGCTTGACGTGACAAGCTGATTGATCGGAGGGGGCCTCTCCGACCGCCCGTCTTAGCCCAAAGTTAAGGCGCAAACTGGAATATTGCATGTTATGGACTGCTCAGCAACCCGCGATTCTATTCCTTAAGCATCAACGGTCGTCACCTATGGCTCCGTTAGGGAGCTTACCCCTCTGCAGAGGTGCCGTTGTGTATCTGAACGCCTCAGTCGACTGGGCGTGTGAATTCTGTGACAATCTGTTATCGAAAACCTTCTCAAAGTATTTAAAATTGGACATGCCAATACAAACTCATCTCTCTTTCAATCAGTGTTAAATAAGGATAATGTTTTGATAGATCTTATTTTTATTTATCTGAGATTCCTGTTTAGACAAACTCTAAATAGAAGGGTCCAAAATGGGAAATCCACTGGGTTAGAATATGTGTATTTACCAAACCCTCACGCGAGCAGAATGGACACAAAGTCAATTTTCTTAGCAGAGTTTAACGAGGTTCAAGTATTCCCTCTAATGGTTTCTACCCAGGTTAAAGACCCCAGTCTGACCTACGTTTTACACAGTGACGGAAGAGTAGTTTCATTGCGTACCTTTTCCAAGGCATAGTGCTATATGAAATACAAAAGCTTCGGTCCAGGATTGAACTCGGATCGACGAGTTTGTTTATTTGGATTCTCACTGCCTTTTGTCCAAACGTAGAGCTTCGTTGCTAAATTGGCTGATTTTTAACGAATTTATTGTCTTGCGTAACGATTCCTATTTAATAAATTACGGTCGTCACTCTGAAAGCATCGGTTCCCAGTAGATCACCGAAGCTAAGTAGCTATTGTTGAATACTTGATCGGTTAACCCACTTAAGCAACAGCAGCACTGAATACTTTATTTATCAAAACGAGCGACTAGGTCGATATAGTCAAAACAAAAAAGCCAACCAGCCAACCATCTATGGTTGACTCGATTTAGGTTGCCACCCTTGGATTATTTTAGCTGAAGACATTTATATCTTATCATCTTGTTGGGAATTCAATTTTTAAGAAACTCATTTTAAATCTATTTAACCCGTAGATGAGACCCGAACAAGTCAAAGTAAACCTGGGGAGTAGTAGCTTTTGGTTTGGTTTTGTTTGGTTTGGTTGGTGTGTTCTACGGCATATCAAACCCCAGTGGGTCATTTATGCCGATAAAGTTGGAAATAAATTCATTCTTAATGGATAATCAGTTTAGTTTATAAACTCATGTTTTTCTATTTAACCCATAGATGACCCTAACACTGACTACCACTTCGGGTCAGAGTGGACCAGGGAGCAATGGTGATGAAGGGGTGCTCCCATTCCCCTAACTCCAGGAACTGGAACCTCACCATCAGATAGAGTTTAACGTCATTCCCAGGACACGAAGACCCCCAGCCACTGCCTTCTAGCACCCATATGATAAAAAGATGCCGCGGCTTGCCATGAGGGCAATAGGTTAGGGCAATCATATAGGTGCTAGGGCTTGACGTGACCAGCCGATTGATTGGAGGGGAGGAGTAATAGCAATGAATGTGTACTCTCGTCTGCTTAGAATGAGACCTCACCACTAGTGCAGTTAATGTCATACCCAGGATAAGGAATACCCTTAATCATCGCCTTCTAGCGCATATATAATAAAACGGGCCTGGAGTTTGCCATAACAGCAATAGGTTCGGGACAATCATACAGGTGCTAGGATTGACGTGACGAGCCGATTAGTCCGAAGGGACCTCGACGACCACCGTATAGCCCAGTAAGTCCATGACATGCGATACTCAACTTTAGCAAGTGGAGTATTCCATTTCATGCAACTGCTGAGCTACCAGGATTCCGTCCTGAGCATCAGGGTTGATCCTCTACGTCTAACATGTGGTTCCATTGTGGGTGGTCTTACCTCTCTGCAGAAGAACAGTCACCGTATTCTACAGCCCCAGCATACGTGACCGATGGTTTCGAGTATTTCTAACACGAATATTTTCCATGCAACTACATCATCATCATCATCATCATCATCATCATCATGTCGCGCAATTTGCACGATATCCATGACGATCTCTCGCCAACCTTCCCTATCATTCATCGACTCTGGAAGCTTCTCTGTGCAGCAGCCCGAATCCATACATAGTTGGTCAATGTAGGTCCTGGCTGGGCGGCCCATATTAGCGTGCCCATGTGCTGGCTTCCACAGTAGTACGTCTCTTACGATCTCGTCCTTGCTTCTCCAGCAGTGTCCTGCATGTCTAGCTCGTCTTACTCGTATGGTTTGTGAGATGGGGACAGGTGACCATACAGTTGCTTTTTTGTGGGGTGCTGCTTCCATGACTTATTCAGGAACGTTCGCAGCATTCTTGTTGCAGCTCCCATCTAGCTTATTCTCAAGGCGCTTCGTTAGGGTCAGGTGGTTCAGCCATACAGCAGTACCGACACAACTACAGCCTGGAAGAATCGTCTCTTTAGCTTTTCGGGGAGATCGAATTTCCATATGACTGATAATTTGTTGGTGGCCAACCATGCCTTTCCTATTCGAGTGTGTTAACATCACTTTCTGTGGATGAGATATTACTACCTAGATATGTGAATTTTTCCACTGACTAAGAAGCTTGCCGTCAATATGGAGATGTCTCCCTGCCTTTTGAAGCTCATGAACTCAGTTTTATCAGCGGTCATATAAAGCCGACGTTCTTTGCTGCCTCTTCCAGGTTGTGTAGAAGTGTCTCAGCCTGTGCCGGTGTATCTGCAAGAAGCGCGGGTCATCATCATAATCTACATCTGTGACAGTTTGTTCGGAGAACGTAGGCTAGGCATATTATAAATATATATGGTGCTATGTGCTAATGCAACTACATAGTTTCAAGTAACTAAAAGTAATTAGTGTTAATAAACAATTATAGCTTCAAGTAATCATTTTAATACAATTTGCACACATTAAAATGGTTTCAACTATTACTATGTAACATTACTAATTCTACTTAATCATTATTTTTGTGCTAGTGTATAATGTCATGTATTTATTAACACTGTTGGATTTAAAGTTGTTATATTCAGTTGGAAAGGCTTAGTGACCTTCCACGTGGGTACACATAAGTACAAGGATATTCCGACAAGAAGTTATAGGTGTAACAGAGAAAGAATGTGCAACGTCATTTTCAAGAATTGAACCCCGACCTTTTTCTTCGATAAGTGCTAGATTAACTGCCCGATTGGAATCTTAAATGAACGAGACAAGAAATAAGGAGAAATTTAAGGGAACGAAGAAATGAAAAAAAAAAAAAAAAAAGAAAGAATGAAAGAAAGAAAAATTACGAATGAACATTAAAAAGAGGAGAAAATGAACAGAAAAAAATAATTAAAAAAAGAAAGAAAAGCAAAAGACAAAAGATAATAACAAAAATTAAAAAGGAGGAATCAAAATCAGGAATCAGGGGACCAGGTTAGCTCAGTCGATTGAGCGTTCAGCTAGAAACCACCAGGTTCTTATTTCGATTAATTTGAACTTGGATAACCGTGTCGGTTTTTTTTACTACGATAACCATTACACAACAAACATGTCCAAAACTATTGGGTACTACATAATATCGCAAAAGAAACACAATTCTGATTGAAATTAATAAAAACACGACAAACAACTGATAGTGAAATGAATAATGTTAACGAATAGTTTGATAAAGAAACAAAAGTAATATTGAGCACATCGCAATACATTCAAGACATGAATACATGTACACATTAAAAGGTATACATAATAACAAACAATAACAAAAGAGATATATAATGAATACCTATACGAGACAATGTATTAGAGATGTATAAAGAAGATACATTCATGTACTATAAAGTAAGTAGGACGTAGGCTTTCGTCCTAAAGAAGTGATGGAGAGTCCATGAAGTAATGTCACTTACTTAGGCTGGGGGGCTAAGCCCCCACATGAAATGTATAGACACAAAATGTCTAACCCATGTGTGCTGTTTACTGTCCCGGAGAGAAGAGAGCTAAAACTTGGCGCTTCCTTGATTAAATACTCATCACCCCTACTGGTGGAAAACCTCAAACAAGGGAAGATAACTCTGCCAGACCAAACAGGGACAGACAATCGCAACAATGCCAATAATTTTGAAGCATATATAAGGCCCTAGGATGCGTGTGGTGTAATGGTTAAAGTCATGGGAAATGGACTCGTCGCCCGAGTTCAAATCCTGGACGTGGTAATTGCATTTCACTTAGCGCTAATATCCTTGGAAAGGTATTAATTCTACTCTCCCTCCATCTATGGGTAAATAGAAGGGCAGACTAGGCTCTTTAACCTTGGTTAAGCAACCGGTCTAGGAGAAGGAACATTCTGAATTCAAACCTGTTAAACTCCGCTTAAGAAATTGACCTTGTGTGTCGCATCCTGCCCGTGTGGAGGGGTTGGTAAATATAATATATATATATATATATATATAATATATATAAGGCGTACCAGGTACTACCATTCTGGGTCAGAGTAGACCTGGGAGTAATCGAAATGAAAGGGCCCTTCACAGTCTCAAAACAGTTTTATTCCTTGTGCCAGACTAAACCAAGCTTTTTAGTCAAACTTGTCAAACAGACAAGTGTTGTTCTCGGCACTAAGATATTTGTTGATAAAATATCTTAAATGATCAACGAAAATGTTGGAATTTTGTGTTGATAAAATTTGGTAAATATCATTGTTTCAAGTTGAATAGTAGTATAAGCAGTTGTAAAAACAAAGATATGAGAGAGAGGGGGAGTGGGAGATGGGGGAGGGGAGAGAGGGGCAGAGAGCGAATGAGGGAGAGAGAGAGAATGAGGGAGAGAGAGAATGAGGGAGAGAGAGAATGAGAGAGAGAGAGAATGGGGTGAGAGAGAGAGAGAGAGAGAATGGGTGAGAAAGAGAGAGAGAGAATGGGGGTTTTGAGAGAGTGAGAATTCTCAAAAGCTCCAGAATGGTAGCCTGTTGGATTATTTTTAGTAACGTAAGGTGTGCTGAAGATCACGACTTATATTTATAAACTCTTCCAAAACTTAATCGGTCAATAAAAACGCTCAAATATGTATTTATTTACTATTCAAAGGCGTTGATATATTATCACAGAATTGCTCGCCGCATGCACAGACGAACTGACGAGGATTATACAATTCTTTAACATGGACCAACTGGCGAGGATTATGCAATCCTTTAACACGGATTGACAAGGATTAAAAGTGATACTACATTTTTCTACTTCAGGAAAGGATCGAAGTTTGTGCCACAAGGAAAAAAATGGCCACACAAATCGTATCAGATACTACATTTTTCTACTTCAGGAAAGGATCAAAGTTTGTGCCACAAGGAAAAAAATGGCCACACAAATCGTATCAGAGCCTCACCACCAGATGCAGTTTAGTGTCATATCAGAAAACCCCTTTTTCTGGGGAGGGGGGGTAACTCTCTCTAGGGTATGTTCTGTGGACATATTGTATGTGTGTATATATACGGCATGAACACGTGGGTTTGTAATAGAAAATATGGATGTGAATGGTAGTTGCTGAAAACCTACACATGGACACACCCGTGTAGGCTGACAAGCAAAAAGCTACATCGATCAGCTCTGTGGATTCTGGATGCTGTATAGAATACCTTCTAGAGGCAATAAATTGATAGAGACAATTGGAGAGAGAGAGAGAGAGAGAGAGAGAGAGAGAGAGAGAGAGAGAGAGAGAGAGAGAGAGTCTGTGCTGCTGTTATATATTTGTTCCTCATCGAGTATATAAACGGGGAGAGTCATCTCGGTGTTGTATTCTATTCCTCGCCGACGGGGCTATCGATATGCACTGGCTTTTTTTAATAATTACTCGCACTGTTTTTATTTTATTTTCTGTTTATTTATTGCCTTTTTACAGCTTTGAAAATGAATTGTGCGTTTTGGTTCTAATTTTATGTTTTGTTTTGTTTTGTTTTTATTTCTTTAATTATTTTTTGTTGATTTTTGCTTCTCTTTCCGTTAAGTTCGTTTTTTTTTGTTGCTTTTCGTTTTGATTTAAAAGTCCCTTGGAGACGATAATCTGACTATAAGGCTATGGTTGTTTGTTAGACGAGGGTAGCCAGATTTGACCCAGGGTCAATTGGATGACCCAACGAGAATGGAATTAGCCAATCGTTTGCCAGAGAAAGACAACTGAAATCAGTTATTGAGATCGAAACGTAGATAAAACCCGAGGTCAAAATTAAGATACGTTGCTAGCACAAGCATCGGTCCGCATCTTTTTTTTCTCTCCTTTTGTCATTTCGTTTTTTTTCTTTCTGTTTTTCTTTTTCTTTTCTTTTTTCCTTTTTTTCTTTTTTTTGTTTTTCGTTTTTTCCCTATTATTCACTTCCTGTCGCGTTTCCTTCTCTTTAATGATATCTTTTTTCCGTTTTTATTGTGAATTAATTTTTCTTTCTTTCTATTTTTCTGTATTTTTAATACACCATTTATTCTTTCTTTCTTTCTTTCTTTCTTTCTTTTTCTTTCTTTCTCACAATTCGTTCCGTATTGTTTGTTAGGTTCTTTCTTTCTTTCTTTCTTTCTTTTCTTTGCCTCTCTGTATTTTTTCTTAGACTCTCATTTTATTTTATTCCTTATTGTTTATTTTTTAATGAACCATTTATTCTTTTTCCTTCTTTCTTTCTTTCACATAATTCGTTCCGTGTTGTCTATTAGTTTCTTTCTTTCTTTCTTTCTTTCTTTCTTTCTTTCTTTCATTCTACTCTGTGTTGTTTATTCCACCATTTGTTTCTTTCTTTCTTTCTCACGTTCTTGGTTTCTTTGTCATTTTATCTATTTGATTTATTCTGTATTGCTTATTACACTCTTTCTTTCTTTTGTTTGTTTGTTTGTTTGTTTCTTCTTTTCTTTCATATAATTGATTCCACATTAATTATTATACCTTTTCTTTTTCATCTATTTCTTTCCCTTCTATTTTGTATTGTTTATTCCCCCATTTCTTTTCTTCCTTTCTTTGTTTCATTTCTTTGTTTCTTTTTTCATTCATTCCTTACATTTATTCTGTATTGCTTATTACAATATTGCCTTTCTTTCTTCTTTCTTTCTTTCTTTCATATCATTGACTCCGTATTAATTATTAGACCCCATCGTTCTTTCTTTCTTTCTTTCTTTCTTTCTTAAATAAAAAAAACTGTTTTCTCTTCTTTCTTTTTTCTTTCTTTCTTCTTCTTTCTTTCTTTCTTTCTTTCCTTTCCTTTCCTTTCCTTCTATTTTGTATTCTACCATTTCTCTCATCCTTTATTTCAATGTTTGATTTTTTTCTTTCTTTTTTTTTCATTCATTCATTCATTTCAATCTTTTTATCTATTTTATTTATTCTGTATTACTTATTATACTCTTTCTTTTTTTCGTTCCTTCATTCTTTCTTTTATTTCATATCATTGGCTCACTATTAATTATTAGACTCTCTCTTTTTTTCTTAGTTTCTTAGTTTCTTTCTTTCTTCTTTTACATTTATCCCATAATTTTTATTAGACTTTCTTTCTTTCTTTCCTTCTTTGTCATTCCTATTACCCCCTTCTTTCCTATTACTCCAACAATCCCTCATCCCCATCTTCGTTTTCCCTCTCTCAGCATCTCAACTCTCACCCCAACCACCTTCCATCCTCCAGTCTCATAATCATGCCTTTATAGACCAGTTAATGAAATTCTTCTCTTCAATTTCCATTCCGATTCCACTTCTATTTGTTCGATATCAATCTCCTCTTGTCGCGAAAGTGGCTGAGATGTTTTGTTGCTTCTCCGGGATTACTTACGTCAATTCGATTTTCCAGACCAGAACCCGGATGTAGATCTATGCAATTCCACTAATAATCACGTGGGATGTTTATAACACTGTGGTTAGAACGGCTTTTACAAGAAGACGAATATACCGAGTGTAGCTGTCTACTGGTGTGGCCGAATTGCAAAAGACTAATTGATTTTAACGGCATGTCAACCTGTCTAAGGTGGTTTTATGCTTTAGCGGTTAGGGAATCACGTTCATTGGCCTTTTATATTCATAGGTTATGTGTAGTTTGAGCGCTTGTCCAGTGGAACTGGAGCCTTGGTAATCCCTCGGTTAAGATTGCTGAGTATTGGTAATCGTCTGTAAATAATGAGTATTGTAAGTCCCTCCAACAATGAGTGCAATTAGAATTATGGCCAGTATCAGTGTTTAAGTAGTGTATCATCGACCCAGTATGGCTTGTGATTGGCCGGAGGAATAAACCACGTGACCACGGCTAATCTATAAATCCAGGTGGGGAATTTTTTAGCACACGGTCATATCGAATCTATTTTAAACAGATCAGTTTGGAACTAACTGGAACTACCATTACGATGGAATACTACCAAGTACTTACAGTCCTGATCCGAGTGAACATGGGAGTAGTGGCAATGAAAAGGGATTCCACACGTTCCAGATATCCAGAACTGGAACCTCAAAATCAGTTGTAGTTTAGTCTCTTACTGACGACCCCTCTTTTTGGATGGGTTAACCCTCTGCATGGTACATAGCCAACGGATCAACCGTAGTTGTATCGGTACTCCTGTATGGCTTCAACAGTTGGAACCGAAGGAAGCGCCTAAAGAATAAACTAGACGGGAGTTGCACAAGAATGCTTCGTGTTGTCTTAAACAAATTGTGGAAAACAGCAATCACCACAAGAAAAAATGTACAACCACTTGCCTCCTATCATAACGATCATCGAACAAGACGAACTCACAAGTGAAAAGCTCCAGTGGACACCTACACATGAACAAGCCAGTGTGGATTGTCCGGCAAGGAGCTAAATCGATCAGCTCTGGACGGATTCTGGATGCTGCAAAGAGGGCCTCGCAAAGGTGATGGTTGAGAGGGAAGGTTGGCAAGAGAGAGAGAGAGAGAGAGAGAGAGAGAGAGAGAGAGAGAGAGAGAGAGAGAGAGAGAGTGTGTGTGTGTGATGGATATCCGTGCTACTAGCACGACCTGATGATGATAATTCTCAGCCACACCTGCAGTAAATGAATCGTACAAAATGATTTTCAACAAAAGACACTTTAAATAATACGAGACCACGATATAGTTATTTACTAAGCTTAGCCTAGATATGATTTTTGTTTGTTTTACGGCAAGAGAAAGTAAGAGGTAAAGTAGAGAATCTGTTTCTGATAAACCTTTTCCTCGACGAGCAGGGTGCAACACAGGACCAATATTAGGCGGAATACAACTGTTTTTATTTCCATTTTTCTTTTCTTAGATTGGGTGCCATAACAAGATTAAAGACCCCAGTCCAAGCTGGGTCGACGTACAATAGTTGGATTCATACATTACCCAAGTGTATTAGTGCTATGTAAAATCTAACAGCGCCCTCCCGGATTTAAACTTTTTTTAAAAACTTTAAGGGGCTTTCTTCTCGTTAGTTAAACTACTTAGAGAGCTCCACCTAACAAATGTAATATACTAATTTTCATGAATGTAATTACACTACCTTTTCGTGAATGTAATATACAAATTTTTGGTTTGGTTTGGTTTGTTTTACGGAATATCAACCTCAGTGGGTCATTTAATGCCGATGAAGTTTTGAAATAAATCAATTCTTAATGGATAATACAATTTTGTTTATCAATACATTTTTCTATTTAACCCATAGATGGGACCCTAACAGGTACTACCACTCCGGGTCAGAGTGGACCAGGGAGCAATGTCGATGAAGGGGTGCTCCACATTCCCCAAACCTCCAAAACTGGAACCTCACCATCAGATAGAGTTTAACGTCATTCCCAAGACATGTAGACCCGCAGCCACCGCCTTCTAGCATCCATATGATAAAAAAGGGTTTGGGCTTGCCATAAGGGAAATAGGGTTGGGAAAATCATATAGGCGCTAGGGCTTGATATGACCAGCCGATTGATCGAAGGAGGCCTCTCCGACCGCCCGTCTACCCCAAAATAGGGCCAAAGTGCAGTATTGCAACCTAGATTTGAGGTATGGGGCATCGAATGAGAATCGAACTCACTAAAATGGTTTGCGAATCTCGCTTGCTAAATGTTACGTCTCAGGAGGTGGCCACGATATAGGTTTTCATATCAACCTTGATATATTTGCTAATTCTGGTTCCCTCAGCGAAATGTCCATAACGTGTAGGTTTTCCAGGTTTTCGATTATTTTCTATGGTTTCTTTATCATATAATTGCTAAGCTTTCATTTTTTAAAGATTGCAATTTCTCCTGTTTGGCATAAATCGTGATTCACAGAATTGACGCTAAAGTTGAGGACATGCTGGTTGTCTATGAAGTGGCTCTTGAGCCTGTTCTTTTATTAACACTCTTGAACTTTCTCGACCGTAGTACCGGTGTTCAGTAAATTCAAATACCATTAAATAATAATACCATTAAGCGATAGTTACTTTTGAACAATGTTTTATAGTGAGACAACTACAAGAGTGAGTCAAAAAGTAATGCCGTTTTGTTTAGGGCAGGTATAATTACCAACACAGGAACATGTATCATACATACAAATAAAGTTGGTCCTCTGTGGATCACATCTCTACCTCTCCACATAGTCACCGTTTCTCTCAATAGTAATGTTTTCCCTTTGAATGAGAACATGTATCCCTGTCCCGTAAATTTCTGTTGACTGTTATTTAAGCCAATTCTTCACTAGAGATTTCACTTCCTCGTCACTGGAATAATGTTTGCCTGACAAACCCTCTTTCATGGGGCCGAAGAGATGATAGTCTGAAAGCGCTAAATCTGGTGAGTATGAGGGATGCGGTAACGTTGCCCACTTGAATGAGGCGATGTTCTCCCTTGCGTTCATGCTTGTGTGTGGTCGAGCATTGTCATGCAGAAGGAGGGCATTGTTGATTGGCAAGTTGGGTCTTACTCGTCAGATTCTTGCTCTGAGCCTATGATTTTTCGTCAGAAAATTTCAGAGGCGAGAAATTGATAATTACTAAGCACTGTTGGGGTTTGTCCAATCTCCCTAACATTTATTGACCATATGACCTTTAGGCACCCCTTTTTGATCTTGATTAAGAAAGGACATGTTTTTCATTTACACTGTCAATATCCGGTTGTTTTAACAGACGATTTTTAGATTCTTTAAAAATGATAAAACTAACCCCTAACCCTAACCCCTAACAAACAACCGGATATTGACTGTGTAAATGAATGTCTTTTCTTAATCGAGATCAAAAAGGGGTGCCTAAAGATAATAAGGTCCCATTATATATATATATTGTTGGCATCCTTTCATCTACGAGAGACAATGGAGTAGTGTCCAAAATTTCTTTTCGGAACTACGTAGCCTGGGCGGGTTCATATGGAGAATGAGCTGTTGCCCAAGCTGCAATTCCTCCCTCTCCACACTGCCGCTGTTATCTAAAAGATAACTTCACATGAAATAAAGAAAATGTCATTACTTTTTGAATCACCCTCGTATATCATTAAGAATCTTATTTTGCCTACTGTTGGGATATTTAGATATACAGGTGTGCTACAATACACCACCTAAATTTATAGATTGGTCACGTGGTTTATTCCTCTACCAATTAACAGCTACAATGCATGGCTGGTTGACTACTTAATCACTGATACTGAGAGCCGTTCATTTGCAATCATTGACGAGTAACTTGCAACACAGAGGAACAACCAAAGGATTCTTTACCAAGGATTTCAGCTGGACATGCTCTCTTGCTTGAAGCCTAAATGATGGCCCATAAAATTGTAATAGGTTATGGGCCCAATTTATTGCAGTGGCCCAAGTTTTTCTGCCAGGTTTTGCGACCTTGGATTACATTTGTGTAGATCATAATATTTTTCAAATAATATAAGCGACCCATTCGCTTTATGTTAAATATTGTGTCATTTGGGTAAATTAATTTGGAATCTTTACGTTCAAAACTGATACATGCACCGACACGCTTGGCTGCCTGCACTAAAAAATATCCTGTTGAAAACTGGGAATATACAAAGCACCTTTTAAAATGCATTTGCAGATACACCTCTTATTGTCAAAGAAAATCGTACCACCTATGTAAGGGTTAATTCATTCAGGCATATATGCTAGATTCATCTGTTTCTGAATTCTTGTGACGAGAAAAAATATAAAGTAACAGTTTTAATAAAATGTTAAATGATATAGTTGATTCAGAATAAAGCATTTTTCAAATCCATCTATCGCTTAATGGTCTTATCTTATTTAAGGTAAAGCAATTATCTTCTTGGCACATAACCGTTTATATCCCATCCATCATCAGGGGGCGCTATTGTTTAAAATCCAAGAATAGCATTGATTTGGCACAAGACCATCTACATAGAGGGATGATTGAAATTATTTCATTTGTCTAGCCTACACCTTTCCTTTTGTAATACTATGCGTACGCATTTTATGCGAAATGTATTCTATTTGTTGCGTGCTGTATATAGTTATTATTATAGTTAGCTTAAATGCGGCACAAAGCCAGAAGTATGGGGCCCCCAGTGAGAATCGAACTCAGTAACAATGTTTTGCTAATCTAGCTTGCTAACCATTACACCGTATAAGGTGCTGTATATAGACAACCACTCTGCTACACAAGGTCAATTCCTAAGAGTATATATAGTTTGAATTCACAGTTTTCCTTCTCCTAGACTGGTTGCCTTACCAAGGACAACATACTCATAGCTGGAGGAAGAATAAATGAGTTGGTCATGATTTTCCCTTTTGGACAAAGTGAAATGCGAACATACTCGCCCAGGATTGGATTTCATGACGCCGATTCCATTTCCCTCGACGATAACTATTATAGGTGATATAACCTATGGACAATAATGGAATGCGCCGACGGCTACAATAAGAAATAGGAACAATTGTGTCTGACGGGAAGCAATTGCGAGTCAGCTTGTAACTCTATTTGTCGGACGCAATCTCCACTTTCTTTGCTGTAAATTTCTACTCTTTTGTTAAATACATTTGTCTACATTGTTACCCGTCGTGTTAGTCTTATTTTGACCCCTTAAAACCCCACAACAATAACCGTTATGTGTGGTGCGCCTCTAATTTTGAGCACATCTTTTATAATTTTTTGTTAGTACCTATTATCATTGCTAAAATATATTTTGCTTTGTAATTGTTATGTCTTATCGGGTACACAAAAGCAATATTTTGCAAACGTCAACGAAGCACCCGGTCGTTGTTAATGTATAGTGGTCACCGTGGAAAATAGGGTTCCGTAGCTGAAAATCAGCGCTATTGAATTAAATACTGTAACATTGTAAACGAATGGGATACCAGGTGCTCATAAATAATTCAGCAGCCGGAAGAGAGAAGAGTTGACAAAATTAAACATCTCGCCCAATAGGCTAGGCCATTTAATTTTAAGGGAGCTGGCCGGACGAATCCAACCGAACGAGATAGAAGTGGTGGGTTGGGTATTCTATGAACCTCAGTCAAAGACGATGGGTGTCTCGATTCGCCTTGTCTTTTGGTGACTGGGTTAAGAGGAGACAAGCATTCGCATGTACGAAGAGCGAGAAGTGTCTTTTTCAAAGATACGGGTTGAGTAGATTTCTACTTGAGAGAAGACGTTAAAACGCATGTGAGTTCGTTATCCATTTACACCCGCTTCGACGACATCGAAAACTGAACGGAGGGAATAAAGCAACAGAAATTCTAACACTCGAGGTGAGTTGTATCTTTTGTCCCCCCCCCAATTTAACGATTTACAAAGGGTGATATAGCTGTTGTAGGTAACTATGCTACAGATATACGTTTTTGTTGTAGAGGAGTTAACACCCCTACAAAATGGACTGGCTCATAGCCCTATAATAACACCCCTACTGACCCCTAGCATTATAATAGTCGACGTAGCAGTGATAGAAACGGAAAAATTCATATTCGGACAAAGTCACTGCGTTTGACTACACACATTTGACCCTCCTCATTCTTGTAAGTTTGTCTTACAAGAATGAGTAATTAGGAAATAACAAATACTATCTAAAAGATATGTTACATAGTTTTATCTAGAGCATAAAAGCAAAGTTTGAAATGAATAATTGACATTTTCTATACTTTTAGAACATAAGTAATTAACGAATAACACTAACAAGGAACAAAATGGTCATTATTCATATAAAACTTTGCTTTTCTGCCTTGGATAACACTAACACATATTTTGTTTCAGAATAGTATGTGTTATTTCGTAATCATTTCTGCTGTAAAATTATTGTTGTAGAGGAGTTAACACCCCTACAGGATGGACTGGCTCATAGCCTTATAATAGTCGACGTAGCAGTGATAGAAACGGAAAATTATATTCGGAAAAAATAACTGCGTTTGACTACATACATTTGACCCTCCTCATTCTTGTAAGTTTGTCTTTGTGAATTGTTCTACTTCTTGGTTTTATGTAATAAGTATCTGTTAGCACCGGATACAAGTGCTGAATAAAATATATCTCAAAATCACTGCGTTTGATCACACACATTTGACCCTCCCCATTCTTGTAAGTTTGTCTTTGTGAATTGTTCTATTTCTTGGTTTTATGTAATAAGTATCTGTTAGCACCAGATTCAAGTCCTGAATAAAATATATATCAAGCACTCTACTTCTCTGTTCCAGATACCATATACTGACTTGAAACCTAAAATTAATAGATTCCTTCATACAAAATGGCAACAACACTGGAATAACTGTATCCACAATAAACCCTTCCTAATCAAACCCACTTTGGGAGGCTACAGACCAAATTTAAGGAAGTCTAGAAAGGAACAAGTCATTATGTCCCGATTATGCATTGGTCATACAAAACTAACACACTCTTATATACTCAAACAAGAACAACAACCACAATGTGAAATATGTCAAACACCCCTGACAATTAAACACTTATTCATGGAATGCAGATTTTTTTCTCACATCAGAAACCGTTATTTTAAAGCAAACTAAGTGAAAGATTTGTTTGAAAAGGTTAACATAGAGGATATTTTCTCCTTTTTGAGAGAAATAAAATTATACCATAGAATATAGACATGAAACAAAACATACAATATAATCCCCAATAATGCTAATACATTGTTAAAACCAATTACTAAAAGTATATATATGAATACACAATATGTATTACACCCTAACCGTTAGGCATGAGATAACCCCGGACGGGTTGATATGCCGTTAAAATCAATAAACCAACCAACCAACCAATCATCTATTTGTCTCTGTATCTTTTACCACCTCAACGATACAACAGTTTTATTTCTAGTTTATACGGAAATTAAAAGTGAAGGCATTACTTTCGGAGCGGAACCAAAACTTAATAGACATTTGGTTATACACACAGATGTAAAATTCTGCGGCAAAGTCAGTCGGTCGGTTATTTGTCTTAAGTTTAAAAGTTAAGAGAATAGATTTTCAATAAAGGCCAATGAATAATCGATTTTTATCGGAATTCAAACCGATGGTAAAAAGGGAAGACCAATGGATTATTATTAATTAGATTTATGGGATACCATGAAAGTCACATTGAATACAATTGGCGTTTCAGAAAAATGACATTAATTCGTTTATTTGTCTAGCTTACGTCTTTCCTTTTGTAATGATATTTGTATGTATTTTAAGTAAAATGTATTCTATTTGTTGCTTGCATGTATATACCAAACCCCTCCGCTACGAGCTGGAGGTGACAAATGGTCAATTTTTAAGAGTATTTTTTAGTCGTTGGGGTGGCCTAAAATCGGTATCAGCCAGTCAGCGATGGAGTCTATCCCCTTTTCACTAGCGCTAGACCAAAGAGATGGTTTTTGCGCCTGAAGTGGAGCGCCACACCTAACATCAACTCCTTACTTTACCGCACAGATCCCTGTGCTAATGCGTTGGCGAGGGCCGGTATTGAACAAGGAACCTCGTGGTTTCTAACCGAACGCTCTACCGACTGAGCTAACCCGGCCCATATTATCTTATCATTTCTATCTCTGTTACTGTTGCATAATGCCTTTTCTTGGACGGCACTAAATATCTATATATGTTATATACCTTCTTACGTCTTACTCTGTCGTCTATTCTTCTGGCCGGATCTGGTATATCTTATAAGGTCTCGTCTGGTCTTCTATTGAGGATTCCGGGTCTGGTCTCTGTTGGGGATCATTCCTTATCAGAAGCCTTGTGTCATTGATAACTTTTAGTAATAACTACAAGACTTCGATTTACGATGATGTTACTTTATTCGTAGAACCCCAGACCAGACAATCACGCAGTGAGACTCACATCTTGCTAGCTTCGCTTCTAACTCTAACTCCCTGAGTTGCTTACTCCTTAAACCGAAAGGGGCTTCTATTGCCTTCCGATTCTCACGATCATCCCGCAAGGCAAGGTCAGAGTGAGGTCAAGCAATGTCACTCACTCTCGAGACCATCAGCTTCACTAATATGATTTCTACACTATTGTCATAATCATTAGGTATCTAATGATTATGTAACATTACCAGCCTAGTTGTGTTCTCTAATCTTTCGTCTCGGGTATTTTGTCTCTGATTGTCTCTGGTATTATATCTCTCCGTGTCCATTTTGTTCTTATTAATGAATATGTAGAAATAGATGTTTTTTTATTGGTTATGTATTATTCTTATTGTCCAAGACCCAATTTTCCAACATGTAGCGAAGAATCAGAAGACTGAATTTCCATCTCCAAGACTTGTTGCTTAACTAAGGGCAAAGAAAACAATCTGCTCTATTTGCTCATAGTTGGTGTAAGAATAACAATTTTCGATCAAATGAACTCCTTTTTTCAACAGCATGTATGCCAACTGTAAGACCCTCACACAAAGGGGTCACTTGTTGGACACGGATGGTGAACCTTGAAGGCTTGACTTCTACAAATTTTAATGAAATTACATTTTCAGAAAGATCTTTATAACAATGGCAAAATCTAATAGTAATATATGTTTAAAAAATATTCATTAGATTATCATGTCTAATACTCATTTCTAAAGTAATTCTAGTTTTAAATAAATTAACTAATTAATTAAATAATTAAAGATTATGTACATTTATATGATACAGTAGTATTTTGACTTACGAGTTTATTTACGCCTTTGTTGGAGGCGTGTGGGCTAATGGTTAGAGTCGTAGGAAATGGACTCGTTGACCCAAGTTCAAATCCTGAACAAAGCTACAGTTCACATAGTGCTAATACTCGATAATACGAAATCCGAGCCATCCTTAATAAGCGGCACTCCACATTGACCCTTTCTTGGGCTAGACACTCCGAAAGGTTCCCTCAAATCAATCGGCTTTTCAGAACAAGTCCGAGAACCTATATGATTCTCGCGATCCTATTGCTGTTAATACAACCCCAACATCTTTTTATGATATTAGTGCCTTGGCTATGACGTCAAACTGCATTTGGTGGTTAGGTTCAAATTATAGATTTCTGGGGAGCGTGGAGTACGCAATTTCTCCTAGGTCCACCTTAACCATGAACGGCTTGACCTTTTAGGGTCCCTATTATGGGTTAAATAGATCAAATAAATTTTAAAAGAATGTTTAAAAATAAATTTAAAAAAAAAGATTCAATACCTAACAAGAATAAATAAATCAAAAATGTCTTAACCGAAAAGTTCACATGACGTAAAATTCAACCAAGCAACCAGCCAACCAACCAACCATCAGCCCAGTAGAAGGAAAACTTTGAATTTAAAACCAGTTGTGCTCTACTTATGAAGAAGGAGTTGGATAAATATACACAATGCGAAGACCGAAAGAATGATCAAAGAAACTAGAAGAAATCCCCCTTTTCAAAATGCCTGTAATTCCTTATTTGAAATTCATTGGTCCGTTCCAACTGTGTTGGTTGCAACGCATCTCAACACTTCCTACATCGAATTGAAAGGCGATCGAAAGACATGGACAAAGGACTTCCGTGAAAAGCCCTTTATCGTGAATGTTATTGTGAATGCTTACCTGTTGAGCTAAATGGATACGCTGATCAAATGCATACGAACATATGCCGTGTATTTATCTGGGAATTTCTATGTACAAGGCCATAAATATTGAGCACACTATGAAAATCGAACTCATTAACAATAGTTTACTAGGGTTGTTTGGTAAGCCTTACAAAGCCATAATGAGTATTTGTATATGAGATGTGTATGCATATGTCCATTTTATGCAACAATAATCGTTCCAACACGTGTCTCTATTAAGACGAAAGAATAATATATATATTATATATATATATATAATATATATATATAAAAGATATGAAAACACCACAAAATGCTGTTAAAGTGAAAAAATTTTATAATATAGCTGATATTGAACAATATTTCGATTTTATGAATATCATCTTCAGAGCTTGTTTATACTCCGTGTTGTTAAGAGCGGAGACAAAAGTCATATGGGTTCAAAACAAAAACCTTCATGTGACAAAAAAAGAAAAAAGTTATACAATAGTTTCGAATGTGAGCACTTCCACCGCATTTTTCTCAGTCATCAGATTATGTATATCTTATTGTAACAGTTTTTATAAAAAGAAGACATATTAACAATTTGACACTGGACGAATTCTCTGACGGGATGAGTATTAGCCTGTTGACGGTTAGTTTCATCATTGTTCAATATCAGCTATGTTATAAAATGTTTTCACTTTAACAGCATTTTGTGGTGTTTTCATATCTTTTATATATACTCATACCGTCGGATTTATTTCCCTTCTTTTAAGGCCGTTGTCGTGTCAGTGCTGCTGTATGGCTGCACCGCCTGGACCCTAACGAAGCGACTAGAGAATAAACTAGATGGGAGCTGCACAAGAATGCTGCGGGTCATCCTGAACAAGACGTGGAAATAGCACCCTTCGAGAAAGCAGCTGTACGGCCACCTGCCACATATCACCCAAACCATCCGATTAAGACGAACAAGACACGCGGGACACTGCTGGAGAAGCAATGACGAACTTATAAGCGACGTCCTCCTGTGGAAGCCAGCAACGGACACCAGTGTGGCCGACCAGCAAAGACGTACATTGATCACTCTGTGCGGTTGCGGGATGCTGCACAGAGGAACTCCCGAGAATGATGAGCGACAGGGATGGATGGAGAGATTGTCATGGATATCCGTGCCAGCAGCGCGACTTGATGATATAATATATATATATATATATATAAAGAGAGAGAGAGAGAGAGAGAGAGAGAAGAGAGAGAGAGAGAGAAGAGAGAGAGAGAGAGAGATGCATGCAAAACACACATGCACGCACACATAAATGAAAAAAACAGCAACAACGAAATTCGTAGGCAACCCACCAATTATGTAACATATCGCAATGGTTTATCGTCGAAGGAAATGGAATCAATCACCCAATCAAGATTTTGGACGAGGCTATTTCATTATTTCCTATTTCTTTTGAATAATCACATCTATTAACAGTTTCGAGCAGAACAAGTAATGTCTAAAAAATATACACCGTGATGTAATGGTTACCAATCTAACTTTGGTCTTTACTTAGGCTAGACGGGCGGTCGGATTGACGCTCTCCTATCAATCGGCTACTCACATCAAGCCCTAACACCTATATGATTGTCCCAATCTTGTTGCCCTTATGGTAAGCCCCAACCATTTTTTCAAAATGTGCTGCAAGGCGGTGGTTGAGGGTCTTCGTGTTCTGGCGTTAAACTCTATTTGATGGTGGAGTTCCAATTCTGGAGCTCTGGGAAGGTGGAGTATCCCTTCATCGCCGTTTCTCCCATGCCCATTCTGACCCGGAGTGATAGTACGTTAGGATCCAATCTATGGGTTAAATAGAAAAGCTGAGTTGAAAAAAATTGAGTACCCGGCATAAAATGACCCAATGGGTTGACATACCCAACCAAAAACCAACCTAAACTCACAGATCAATTACTATTAAGTATTAAGTTCGAACCTTACTAAATCCCCCATATGCGACCTTGGTCCAAATCTAAATTATACTTAGTTGTAGGGAACCTAGTTGTTGTGTAATCGGTAACAAGCCAATCTTACATATCAGTTATTACTAAATAGTGAATTCGATCCTCACTAAGTGCCCCACATACAGCTTAAGTTATGCTTAAGTTTTGGTCGTAGGAAACCTCATTGAAGTGTAATGGTTAACAATCCAATCTCACATATCAGCTTTTAATAAGTAGTGAATTCGAACCTCACTGAGTGCCACATACTTGCAGCTTAAGTTATTTTTAAGTTTTGGTCGTAACGAACCTCGTTGTAGTCCAATGGTTAGCAAATTAACCTCACATATCAGTTACTAGTAAGTAGTGAGTTCGGTCCTCACACAGTGCCCAACGCTTGGATCCTAAGTTATTCTTAGATTTTAGTCGTAGGGAACCTCATTGTAGTGTGATGGTTAACAAATTAACCTCACATATCAGTTATTAGTGTAGTGAGTTCGGCCCTCACTAAGTGCTCAACGCTTGGATCCTAAGTTATTCTTAGATCAGTATTACTGTAGTGAGTTCGATCCTCACTAAGTGCCCCACGCTTGGATCCTAAGTTATTCTTAGATTTTAGTCGTAGGGAACCTCGTTGTAGTGTAATGGTTAACAAATCAACCTCACATATCAATTATTACTATGTAGTGAATTCGGTCCTCACTAAGTGCCCCATACTTGGAGCTTAAATTATTCTTTATGGTTTGCAAGTTGATCATTTTCGATACTAATTACAGTACAAATAATGAGATAAAAGACCGAACTTATGAATAGAAAAAAAAAAAGATTTTTTAGTTGCGCCTCTATGAGAATAAGTACCGAAAATCGAAAAATAAAATGTAAAAAAATAAAAATAATAATACATTTTTTGGAGATTTCGTTTTTACTCATTTCGTTTTGGTCGAATGTTTTGGGCACCACGTTGTAGTATAATGGTTAGCAAGCTAGTGTAGTAAATCCTTGGTAATAATTCGAATATCACAGTGTGTTCCATACTTCTGACAAAGTTTAGTAAATGACTATTTTAAAAGTAAGCCACCACATCCCTGACAAGACAATGCATTATACTCAATCAATGAGACCAAAGAATTTGACAAGTGGACACATTGCCGAAGGAAACTGAAAACAAAACAAACTAAAAAAAATATCCTAATATTGTCTTGCTAACTAATATAGTGAGGCTAATTACATCACTTAACCCTTTTACAGCGGTGATCTTTTTTTACCCTTGTCCGTGGCGGTTTAACTTTTCAGGTCGGATTGAAGCATAAACGAGGTCTCATGGGCCGCATAAGGACAATTAATCTTAAAACCCCAATTCCTCGTCTAGGCCAAAATAAATGGACAAAGCGATCAATATACATTATAACAACTTTATCTGCATTAAACACAGCAACTAATATGTGTTTTAGTAAAGTACATGTGAGATCTGTACGCAGGAAAACACATACACATGCTATGTATATATACATATAGTAAGGGTTCGAATCATACACAGAGCAGATTCCTGTCTATAACTCTGCTTGTAGGCATAATATGCCGAAATGTACAATAAAGATTGATTTTTCTCGATTTTGATTAGCCTTACATTTGAACAAATATTCGCGCCTAATTCATTAATTATCAACTATAATATATAAATATCTATATAAATCTATCTATCTATCTATCTCTCTCTCTCTCTCTATATATATATATATATATGTGTGTGTGTGTGAAAATAAAATGGAAATTAATCCGACAGTATGAATAAGATATAATGAAAAAACAAAAGATGTTTACAACTGAAATAGGCTCATCAGGAGAGAAGTGTGCAAACCGTTTCGGGGCCAAAACCGTCGAGAAATTTGGCCCCGAAACGGTTTGCACACTTCTCTCCTGATGAGCCTATTTCAGTTGTAAACATCTTTTGTTTTTTCATTATATCTTATCATATAATATATATATATATATATATATATATATATATATATATAATATATATATATATATATATGTGTGTGTGTGGTGTGTGTGTGTGTGTGTCTTTTGTTAAACTCTAAGGAAAATTCTTGTCGGACGAGTTTTTGTTCGATCCTTTCTAACTATCTGGCCATCTTTTTAATATCTGGTTTGAATTGGTATAGCAATCCATCAAAGTTTTCGTTCACAAGTACTTCCCACACGACTTTGTGCCATCATCAGATGTGGAACTGGTGGGATGTTTCCATTGTCTCGCCTTTAAAACAAGCAGTAGCAGTAGGAATTAGTAGTAGGGGGACTCACGAGTTTTCATTTAAACAACAGAGACAATAGAAATGTGTAGTTGGGGGGCTCACAATTTTATAAGAATGTAAGGAGAATGGTGGGAGGAAAATTAGTGGGTAATTATAGGCATTGAGGACATGTTGACTGGTTTCAAAGTTTATCTTGTTTAAGATGGGTTCGTTTTATTTAATATATAAGGCTTCAAGTATTTGAATTTTTTTCTTTTGCAGTATAAGTGTATTTTCAGTTAAAATTTTCCAGTATATATATATATATATATATATATATATATATATATATATATATATATAGATCGAAATTGTCCAAATGTAGCTTGGTTTTGGTTTTGCTTACTTTGTTTAATGGCAATTCAAACTTCGTTGGCTATTTAATGCCAAAGACATCCTTATAAAGAGGCTTACGGTCAGTTAATTTAAAAGCACTGGTTCCCGACCTTATCACCGAAGTCAAGCAGCAATGGGTCTGTTCAGTAACTAGAAGGGTGACCACTTAAGTAACAGCAGGTGCTGTAGAAACAGTAATCAAGATTACTTGATTGAGTATCAGTAAAAGCAAAGTCGTCGGGTGATCTAAAGTCGGTATAAGACACACAGCGAGTGAGTCTATCCCTTTTTCACTAGCTCTCGAGATTGCTTTTGCGTCTTAGGTGGAGTGCCACACCTACCATCAGCTCCTCACTTTACTCACCGATCCCTGTACTTACTCACACGCTGAGTTGGCAAGGTATCATAACAGGACCTTGTGGTAACTTAGTTGAACGCTATACCTATTGAGTAAACCTGACCAAAGTAATTGATATACCGTAAAACAAAAAACCAACTTGTAAAAGAACATCAGTGTACTAATACCCCATAAATTGGGCAATGTTGCTTTAACTCTTAACGGTTCATGGGAGCCGTTAATAGAGCTCAGTAGGCATTCGATTAAGAAGAAACGTGGTAAGTATTGATATGTTATTAATTAGGAATATTTTAGGCTTACCTTTTTTTAAAAGAAAACATCGTCCAACACTCAATGGCAAGCCTCTAAGCCCGTGAACAATTCACTTACCTGGGAAGTAATATCTCCTCCACAGAGAGCGATGTTAATACGGGGATAGCAAAGGCATGGCGGCCACAAATAGATTATCAGTCATATGGAGGTCCGATCTCCCTAACAAGCTGAAGCGACAGTTCTTCCAACGGCGTGGTTGTGTCGGTGCTGTTATATGGCTGCACCACCTGGACCTAACTAAACGTCTTGAGAATAAGCTAGATGGGAGCAGCACAAGGATGCTGCGAAGCAGTGTTGAACAAGTCATGGAAACAGCACCCCACAAGGAAACAGCTGTACGGTCCCATGCCCCCCATCTCCAGCAACTATCCGAGTGAGACGGACAAGGCACGCAGGACACTGCTGAGAGTAAGGATTAACTCATAAGCGACATTCTCCTCGAAGTATATTAATCACATCTCCAGGGCTTACGTATAGATCACGTTGAAAGCACTAGTTCCCATTACATCCCCAGAAGTTAAGCAGCGATGAGCCTGTTCATTAATTAGATTATGGGGACCATTTAACAAATGCAGGTACTGTAAGTAAACTGATTATCAAATATGACTTGAATCGGCATTAAATAACCCGAAAAGGATTGATATTGCCATAAATTAACGCAACCTAGAAACACAACATCAGTGATCTGAAGTCCACATGAAATTCTGCGAACACGCTTGCATAGTAGAACGCTTTTTCACGACGCTGATAGTCAGAGTCAGAGGACGCATAACACCACGTTTTAACTTTCTTTTGCCTAATTACAGATTTATAACACCTAGATTAAAATAAACATGTAATAATGAACAAATGTCTTTGAAATCAGGAATAAACTGTCAAATTGAAATTACGTTCAGAAAGCAGCATTTTTATCTACGGAAAACTGGGTCTCCGGTGGCAGATGGGTGCTTGATTTATGTCATGCCATTGAAGGGTTCAAGATACACATTGAACTTAGATCCTCCCAAAATTTCATAGCTGACCTCATTGCCATTGAAAGATGCGAAGCGTATCTGGGCCCATAACCTGTTGAGTAACTGGCCCCAGTGCTTGGTCCACTTTGTAAAAGAACTTAAAGTAAAGCAAAGTAGTAAATCAATAAGTCCTTCTGGGATAGTGTCCTTTAGGGTCCGACGTCCTAGATGATCCAAGTGTCAATGAGCTTAAGATTAAATCGGCTAGTATAAATAGCACCACAGCAAGCAGCAGCACTGCCAAGTGATTGGATAAGAAGGCTGGTCACATGTAGTACGGCGAGTCTAATAAGCAGAAGGACTCTTGCCCTCAATGCCTTATATAAACAATTATTAGCATACCAATTGTTAGTGATTTCCAATTCCTCACGGGGGTGCCCCAACACGTCTGGCCTTGGCTGCAGCATCTGAACAAAGCTTAGTAAAATAGACTATATATAACAAAAGATTCCAACACATAGTAGAAGAGACGCTTTTTTACGAAACGCTGATATCAGAAGTGAAGGGCCATAACGCCACGTTTTGTCTTTCATTTGCTAATTACAGAATTTATACGTACTAAATTAAAGAAGAAGTAAATAATGAACAAATGTCTTTGAAATCAGAGAATAACTGTCAAATTGAAATTTACGTTCAAAATCAATAATTGTTGTGTGCCTTTAATGCTCTTTCCTTAGAGAGTAAATTATTGCTTCGTGTGGTTTATTCATTACCAGTTTCACGGCATGGCTTTTGTGAGGATGTGTGTTTTGGTGCTTGTGGGTAGAGAAAGTGAAATGTTTTAATAAGTCCTGTAAATAGAGTATTAAGATCATCGCGTCCCATTTTCAGGTCATTGCGTTACAACATGCCCAGAGCACCAACACACATCCTCACAAAAAGCATGGCGTGATACTGGTATGAATAAACACACGAAGCAATATTTACTCTCTAAGGAAAGAGTTAAAGCACAACAAACAATTATTGATTTCTGAACGTAAATTCAATTTGACAGTTATTGCTCTGTATTTCAAAGACCATTTGTTCACTTATTACTTTCTTTAATCTAGTGTAATAAATCTGTAATTTAGCAAATGAGATAGAAACGTGGCGGTATGGCCCTCTCACTCTGATATACGTCGTAAAAAAGCGTCTACTATGTTTGGAATTTTTGTTATATATAGTTATTATAAGCTTAGTTCGAGATGCAGCAGCAAGGCCAGACGTGTGGGGCACCCCGTGAGAATTGAATCACTAACCAAGGTATGCTAATAATGTATAATATAAGGCATGAGGCAAGTAGTCACTTCTGGCTTATAAGACTCGCCGACTACCATGTGACCAGCCTTCCTTATCATTCACTGGCAGTGCCTGCGGCTGCTGTTGTGTGATTTAATACTACCGATTCTAAATCTTAGCTCATTGACACTTTGGATCATCTTAGGACGTCGGACGCTAAAGGACACGTATCCCAGAAGGACTTATTTGATTTACTTACTTGTTTACTTTAAAGTTCTTTTTATCAAATGGAAACCAAGCATGGTGGCCAGTTACTCAACAGTTATGGGCCCAGATACGCTCGCATCTTTTCAATGGCAATGAGGTCAGCTATGAAATTTGGAGACTAAGTTCAATGGGTACTTAGAACCCTTCAACTGCATGACAGTAAGTCAATGCACGCATCTGACCACCCGGAGGACCCAGTTTCAGTAGATAAAATGCTGCTTTCTGAACGTAAATTCAATTTGACAGTTAGTCCTGATTCAAAGACATTGTTATTAATTACTGTTTATTTTTTTAATCTAGTGTATAATCGTAATTAGCAAATAAGTTAAACGTGGTGTTATGGTCCTCTGACTCTGATTCAAGCGGTCGTGAAAAGCGTCTACTAATGACAAGCTGTTTCCGCAAGAAATTCATGTGGACTTCGATTCCGATGTTGTGTTTTAGTTGGAATTTTTGGCATATCAATCCTTTCGGGTTATTAATGCCGATCAAAGTCATATTGATAATCAGTTTACTTAACAGTCTGATGATTGCTTAAATGGTCCCCAATCTAATAATGAACAGGCTCCATCGCTGCTTAACTTCTGGGATGTAATCGGGAACTAGTGCTTTCAAACGTGAGTATACCGAAGCCCTGAGATGTGATTAATATCTTCGAGGAGAAAATGTCGCTATGAGTTAATCCTTACTTCTCCAGCAGTGTCCTGCGTGCCTTGTCGTCTCACTCGTGATAGTTTGTGAGATGGGGGGGCAGGTGACCAGTAACAGCTGTTTCCTTGTGGGGTGTGTTTCATGACTTGTCAAGCACTGCTCGCAGCACGCTTGTGCTTGCTCCCCATCTAGCTTATTCTCAGACGTTTAGTAGGGTCCAAAGGTGGTGGCAGCCATATAACAGCACCGGACACAACCACAGCCTGGAAGAACTGTCGCTTGCAGCTTGTTAGGGAGACGACCTCCATATGACTGATAATCATTTGTGGCGACCATGCCTTTGCTATCCGGCGTATAACATCGCTCTCCTGTGGAGGAGATATTACTCCCAGGTAAGTGAATTGTTCCACTGGCTTAAGAGCTTGCATTGAAGTGTGGAGATTGTTCCTTAAAAAAGGTAAGCATAAAATATCCCTAATTAATAAAACATTCAATACTTACCACGTTCTTCTTAATCGAATGCTCTAACTGAGCTCTAATTAAACGGCTCCCCATGAACCGTTAAGAGTTAAAGCAACATTGGTCCCAAATTATGGGGTATATAGTACCACTGAATGTTCTTTACAAGTGGTTGTTTTGTTTTACGGTATATCAATTACTTTTGGGTCAGGGTTACCTCAATAGGTATAGCGTTCAACTAAGTACCACAAGGTCCTGTTATGATACCTTGCCAACTCAGGCGTGTGAGTAGTACAGGGATCGGTGAGGTAAAGTGAGGAGCTGATGGTAGGTGTGGCACTCCACCTAAGACGCAAAAGCAATCTCCTTGGTCGAGAGCTAGTGAAAAAGGGATAGACTCACTCGCTGTGTGTGCTTATACCGACTTTAGATCAACCCGACGACTTTGCTCTTTACTGATACCAATCAAGTATCTGATACTGTTTCTACAAGCACCTGCTGTTACTTAAGTGGTCACCTTCTAAGTACTGACAGAAACCATTGCTGCTTGACTTCGGTGATAAGGTGGGAACCAGTGCTTTTAAATTAACTTTTGACCGTAAGCCTCTTCTATAAGGATGTCTTTGGCTTAAATAGCCAACGAAGTTTGAATTGCCATTAAACAAAGTAAGCAAACCAAACCAAGCTACATTTGACAATTTCGATCTTAATATATATAGATAATATAATATATATATATATATATATATATATATATATATACTGGAAAATTTTAACTGAAAATACACTTATACTGCAAAGAAAAAATTCAAATACTTGAAGCCCTTATATATTAAATAAAACGAACCCTCTTAACAAAGATAAACTTGAAGAACCAAGTCAACAGTCCTCAAATGCCCTATAATTACCCATAGATTTTCCTCCCACCATTCTCCTTACATCTTATAAAATTGTGAGCCCCCAACTACTAACATTTCTATTGTCTATGTTTGTTAAATGAAACTCGTGAGTCCCTCCTACTACTAATTCCTACTGCTACTGCTTGTTTTAAAGGCGAGACAATGGAAACATCCCACCAGTTCCACATCTGATGATGGCACAAAGTCGTGTGGAAGTACTTGTGAAAAAACTTTGATGGATTGCTATACCAATTCCAACCAGATATTAAAAAGATGGCCCAGATAGTTTTAGAAAAAGGATCGAACAAAAACTCGTCCGACAAGAATTTCCTTAGAGTTTACAAAAGACACACACACAACACACCACACACACATATTATATCTATATATAAATATATAATATATAATAATATATATAATAATATATATATATATATATGAAATAAGATATAATGAAAAACAAAAAGAATGTTTACAACTGAAATAGGCTCATCAGGAGAGAAGTGTGCAAACCGTTTCGGGGCCAAATTTCTCGACGGTTTTGGCCCCGAAATCGGTTTGACACTTCTCTCCTGATGAGCCTATTTCAGTTGTAAACCATCTTTTGTTTTTCATTATATTCTTATCATACTGTCGGATTAATTTCCATTTTATTTTCACACCACACACACATATATATATTATTATAAGAGAGAAGAGAGAGAGTAGATAGATAGATAGATTTATAATAGATATATATATTAAGTGATAATTAATGAATTAGGCGCGAATATTGTTCAAAGTAAGGCTAACAAATCGAGAAAAATCAATCTTATATGTACATTTCGGCATTATTAATGCCTCACAAGCAGAGTTATAGCAGGAATCTGCTCTGTGTATGATTCGAACCCTTACTATATGTATAATCATTAGCATGTGGTATGTGTTTTCCTGCGTACAGATCTCCACATGACTTTTACTAAAACCAACATATTAGTTGCTGTGTTTAATGCAGATAAGTTGTTATAATGTATATTGATCGCTGTCCATTATTTTGGCCTAGACGAGGAATTGGGGTTTAAGAATTAATTGTCCTTATGCGCCCATGAGACCTCGTTTATGCTTCAATCCGACCTGAAAAGTTAAACCGCCCACGGACAAGGGTAAAAAAAGATCACGCTGTAAAAGGGTTAAGTGATTAATTAGCCTCACTATATTAGTTAGCAAGACAATATTTAGGATTTTTTTTTTAGTTTGTTTTGTTTTTCATTTCCTTCGGCAATGTGTCCACTTGTCAATTCTTTGGTCTCATTGATTGAGTATAATGCATTGTCTTGTCAGGGATGTGGTGGCTTACTTTTAAAATAAGTCATTTACTAAACTTTGTCAGAAGTATGGAACACACGTGATATTCGAATTATTACCAAGATTTACTACACTAGCTTGCTAACCATTATACTACAACGTGGGCCCAAACATTCGACCAAAACGAAATGAGTAAAAACGAAAATCTCCAAAATGTTATTATTTATATTTTTTTACATTTTATTTTTCGATTTTCGGTACTTATTCTCATAGAGGCGCAACCATAAAAAAATCTTTTTGTTTCTATTCTAAGTTCGGTCTTTTATCTCATTATTTGTACTGTAAATTAGATCGAAAATGATCAACTGCAAACCATAAAGAATATTTTAAGCTCCAAGTATGGGGCACTTAGTGAGGAACCGAATTCACTACATAGTAAAACTGATATGTGAGGTTGATTTGTTAACCATTACACTCAACGAGGTTCCTACGACTAAAATCTAAGAATAACTTAGGATCCAAGCGTGGGGCACTTAGTGAGGATCGAACTCACTACTTAGTAATAACTGATCTAAGAATAACTTAGGATCCAAAGCGTTGAGCACTTAGTGAGGGCCGAACTCACTACTTACTAATAACTGATATGTGAGGTAATTTGTTAAACCACACACTACAATGAGGTTCCCTACGACTAAAATCTAGAATAACTTAGGATCCAAGCGTTGGGCACTGTGTGAGGACCGAACTCACTACTTACTAGTAACTGATATGTGAGGTTAATTGCTTAACCAATTGGACTACAACGAGGTTCGTTACGAACCAACTTAAAATAACTTAAGCTGCAAGTATGTGGGCACTCAGTGAGGTTCGAATTCACTACTTATTAAAAGCGATTATGTGAGATTGGATTGTTAACCATTACACTTCAATGAGTTTCCTACGACCAAAACTTAAGCTAACTTAAAGCTGTAATGTATGGGGCCACTTAGTGAGGATCGATTCACTATTTAGTAATAACTGATATGTAAGATTGGCTTGTTACCGATTACACAACAACTAGGTTCCTACAACTAAGTATAATTTAGATTTGGACCCAAGGTCGCATATGGGGGATTTAGTAAGGTTCGAACTTAAACTTAATAGTTATTGATCTGTGAGTTTAGGTTGGTTTTTGGTTGGGTTTACACCCATTGGGTCATTTTATGCGGGTACTCAAATTTTTAACTCAGCTTTTTCCTATTTAACCATAGATGGATCCTAACGTACTATCACTCCGGGCAAGAATGGGCATGGGAGAAACGGCGATGAAGGATACCCACCTTCCCAGAGCTCCAGAAATTGGAACTCCACCATCAAAATAAAGTTTAACGCCAGAACACGAAGACCCTCAACCACCGCCTTGCAGCACAATTTTGAAAAAAGGTTGGGCTTACCATAAGGGCAACAAGATTGGGACAATCATATAGGTGTTGAGGGCTTGATGTGAGTAGCCGATTGATAGGAGAGCGTCAATCGAGCCGCGTCTAGCCTAAGTAAAGACCAAGTTAGATTGGTAAACCATTACATCACGGTGTATATTTTTAGACATTACTTGTTTCTGCTCGAAACTGTTAATAGATGTGATATTCAAAAGAAATAGGAAATAATGAAATAGCCTCGTCCAAAATCTTGATTGGGTGATTGATTCCATTTCCTCGACGATAACCATTGCGATAAATGTTACATAATTGGTGGGTTGCCTACGAATTTCGTTGTTGCTGTTTTTTTTCATTTATGTGTGCGTGCATGTGTGTTTATGCATGCATCTCTCCTCTCTCTCTCTCTCTCTCTCTCTTCTTCTCTTCTCTCTCTCTCCTCTCTCTGGAAATATATATTATAATATAATATTATATATCAATCAAGTCGCTTCTGCTGGCAAACGGATATCCATGACAATCTCTCCATCCATCCCTGTCGCTCATCATTCTCGGAGTTCTTCCTGGCAGCATCCGCAACCGCACAGAGCTGATCAATGTACGTCTTTGCTGGTCGGCCACACTGGCGTGTCCGTTGCTTGGCTTCCACAGGAGACCGTGCTTATAAAGTTCGTCATTGCTTCCCAGCAAGTGTCCCGGTGTTTGTTCGTCTTAACGGAAATGGTTGGGTGATATGTGGTCAGGTGGCCGTACAGCTGCTTTCTCGAAGGGTGCTATTTCCCACTCGTTCAGGATGACCCGCAGCATTCTTGTGCCAGCTCCATCTAGTTTATTCTCTAGTCGCTCGTTAGGGTCCAGGCGGTGGCAGCATACAGCAGCACGACGACGACAACGGCCTTAAAAAAGGGAAATAAATCCGACGGTATGAGTAATATAAAAGATTTATGAAAAACACCACAAAATGCTGTTAAAGTGAAAACATTTTATAAACATATGCTGATATTGAACAATGATGAAGACTACCGCAACAGGCTAATACTCAATCCGTCAGAGAAATTCGTCCAGTGTCAACATTGTTAATTATGTCTTCTTTTTATAAAAAACTGTTACAATAAGATTATAACATAATCTGAATGACTGAGAAAAATGCGGTGGAAGGCTCACATTCGAAAACTATGTATAACCTTTTTCTTTTTGTCACATGAAGTTTTTTGTTTGGAACCCATATGACTTTTGTCTCCGCTCTTAACAACACGGAGTAAACAAGTCTCTGAAAGAATGAATATTCATAAATCGAAATATTGTTCAAATCAGCTATATTATAAAAATTTTTTCACTTTAACAGCATTTTTGTGGTGTTTTTCATATCTTTAATATATATATATATATATAATATATATATATATATATTATATTAATTCATTTCGTCTTATATAGAGACACGTGGTGGAACGATATTGTTGCATAAAATGGACATATGCCATACACATCTCCATATACAAATACTCATTATGGCTTTGTAAGGCTACCAAAACAATCCCTAGTAAACTATTGTTAAATGAGTTCGATTTCATAGTGTGCTCAATATTTATGGCCCTGTACATAGAAATTCCAGATAAATACACGGCATATGTCGTATGCATTTGATCAGCGTATCCATTTAAGCTCAACAGGTAAGCATTACAATAACATTCACGATAAAGGGCTTTTCACGGAAAGTCCTTTGATCATGTCTTTTCGATGCCTTTCAATTCGATGTAGGAAGTGTTGAGATGCGTTGCAACAACACAGTTGGAAACGGACCAAGAATTTCAATAAGGAATTACAGGCATTTTGAAAAGGGGGATTCTTCGTAGTTTTCTTTGACATTCTTTCGTCTTCGCATGTGTATATTTTATCCAACTCCTTCTTCTAGTGAGCACAACTGTTAAAATAAAAGTTTCCTTCTAACTGGCTGATGGTTTGGTTGGTTGCTGTTGCTTGGTTGAATTTACGTCATGTGAACTTTTCGGTAAGACATTTGATTTATTTATTGTTGTTAGGTATTGAATCTTTTTTTAATTTATTTTTAAACATCTTTTAAAATTTATTTGATCTATTTAACCCATAATGGGCCTAAAAGGTCAAGCCGTTCATGGTAAGGTGGACCTAGGAAGAATTGCGTACTCCACGTCCCCAGAAATCTATAATTTGAACTAACCCCAAATGCAGTTTGGACGTCATAGCCAAGGCACAATATCATAAAAAGATGTTGGGGTTGTAATTAACAGCAAATAGGATCGCGAGAATCATATAGGTTCTCGGACTTGTTCCTGAAAAGCCGATTGATTTGAGGGAACCTTCTCGGATGTCTAGCCCAAGAAAGGGTCAATGTGGAGTGCCGCTTATTAAGAGGCTCGGATTTCGTAGATCGAGTATTAGCACTATGTAACTGTAGCTTTGTTCAGGAATTTGAACTTGGTCAACGAGTCCCATTTCCTACGACTCTAACCATTAGCCAACCGCCTCCAACAAAGGCGTAAATAAACTCGTAGTCAAATACTACTGGTATCATATAAATGTACATAATCTTTAATTATTAATAATTAGTTAACTTATTTTAAAACTAGATTATTTAGAAATGAGATTAGACCATGATACTATGAATATTTTTTAAACATATATTACTATTAGATTGCCATTGTTATAAAGATTTTCTGAAAATGTAATTTCATTAAGAAATTTGTAGAAAGTCAAGCCTTCAAGGTTCACTCCGTGTCCAACAAGTGACCCCTTTGTGTGAGGGGTTCTTACAGTTGGCATAGCATGCGTTGAAAAAAGGAGTTCATTGAAATCGAAAATTGTTATGTCTTACACCAACTATGAGCAAATAGAGCAGATTGTTTCTTTGCCCTTAGTTAAGAACAAGTCTTTGGAGATGGAAATTCAGTCTTCTGATTCTTCGCTACATGTTGGAGAAATTGAAATACTAACCAATAAAAAAACATATAAGAAAAAATGGACACGGAGAATATAATACCAGAGACAATCAGAGACAAAGATACCCGAGAGAAAGATTAGAGAGCACAACTAGGCTGGTAATGTTACAATAACATTAGATCCTAATGATTATGACAATAGTGTAGAAATCATATAGTGAAGCTGATGGTCTGATGAGTGAGTGACATTGCTTGACCTCAACTCTGACGCTTGCCTTGCGGATGATCGTGAAGAATCGGAAGGCAATAGAAGCCCCTTTGGTTTAAGGAATAAGCAACTCAGGAGTTAGAGTTAGAAGCGAAGCTAGCAAGATGTGAGTCTTCACTGCGTGATTTCTGGTCTGGGGTTCTACGAATAAAGTAACATCATCGTAAATCGAAGTCTTGTAGTTATTACTAAAAGTTATCAATGACACAAGCTTCTGATAAGGAAGACCCCAACAGAGACCAGACCCGGATCCTCAATAGAAGACCAGACGAGACCTTATCAAGATATACCAGATCCGCAGAAAAAGACGACAGAGTAAAAGACGTAAGAAGGTATATAACATATATAGATGTATAGTGCCGGTCCAAGAAAAGGCATTAGCACAGTAACAGAGATAAAAGTAAGAATAATATGGGCCGGGTTAGCTCAGTCGGAGAGCGTTCGGTTAGAAACCACGATCCTTGTTCATACGGCCCTCGCCACCAATTAGCACAGGGATCTGTGCGGTAAAGTAAGGAGTTGATGTAGGGTGTGGCGCTCCACTTCAGGCGGCAAAAACCATCTCTTTGGTCTAGCGTAGTGAAAAGGGGGATAGAATCCATGCGACTGGCTGATACCGAGTTTTAGGCCACCCAACGACTAAAAAAATACCTAAAAATTGAGCCCCGCGTCCCAATTTGTCACCTCCACGCCGTAGCGGAGGGTGGTAATATACAGCAAGCAACAAATAAGATATAACATTTTACTTAAAATACATTCAAATATCATTACAGAAGAAAAACGTAAGCTAGAGCAAATAAACGAATTAAGTCATTTTATCTGAAAACGCCAATTGTATTGCAAATGTGAACTTTCATGGATCCCATAAATCTAATTTAATAATAATCCATTGGTCTTCCCTTTTTACCATCGGTTGAATGTCCGATAGAAAAATCTCGATTAATTCATTGGGCCTTATTGAAAATCTATTCTCTAACTTTTAAACTAAAGACAATAACCGACCGACTGACTTTGCCGCAGAATTTTACATCTGTGTGGATAACTATAATGTCTATTAGTTTTGGTCCGCTCCGAAGGGTCTGAAGGGTATGGGTAGTAATGCCTCACTTTTTAATTTCCGTATAAACTAGAAATAAAAACTGTTGTATCGTTGAGGTGGTAAAAGATAGCAGAGACAAATAGATGATTGGTTGGTTGGTTGGTTTATTGATTTTAAACGCATATCAACCGTCGCGGGTATCTCATGCCTAACGGTTAGGGGTGTAAATACACATATTGTTATTCAATATATATACTTTAAGTAATTGGTTTAACAATGGTATTAGCATTATGGGGATTAAATTTATGTTTGTTTCATGTCTATATTCTATGGTATAATTTTATTTCTCTCAAAAAGGAAATATCCTCTATGTTAACTTTTCAAAACAAAATCTTTTCACTTAGTTTGGCTTTAAAATAACGTTTCTGATGTGAGAATAAAAAATCTGCATTCCATGAATTAAGTTTTAATTCGTCAGGGGTGTTTGACATATTTCACATTCCGGTTGTTGTTCTTGTTTGTGAGTATAGTAAGAGTGTGTTACGTTTTGTAATGACCAATGCATAATCGGGCATAATTGAACTTGTTCCTTCAGACTTCCTTAAATTGTGTCTGTAGCCTGCCCAAAGTGGTTTGATTAGGAAGGGTTTAATTGTGGATACAGTTATTCCAGTGTTGTTGCCATTTGTATGAAGGAATCTATAATTTAGGCTTTTCAAGTCAGCTATATGGTACTGGAACAGAGAAAGTAGAGTGCTTGATATATAATTTTATTCAGGACTGAATCCTGGTGCTAACAGATACTTATTACATAAACCAAGAAAATAGAACAATTACAAAGACAACTTACAAGAATGGGGAGGGCAAATGTGTGGGGGGTTGTTTTTGGGGGAAAAAAAAAAAATAACGCAGTGATTTTGAGATAAATAATTTTTCAGCACTTGTTATCGGTGCCTAACAGATTACTTATTACATAAAACCAGAGTAGAACAATTCACAACGACAAACTTACACAAGAATGAGGAGGGTCAAAATGTATGTATCAAACGCAGTTATTTGTTCCGACGTATAATATTTCCGTTTCTATTCACTGCTACGTCGACTATTATATGGGCTATGAGCCAGTTCCATCCTGTAGGGGTGTTAACTCCTCTACAACAATAATTTACAGCAGAATGAATTTACGAAAATAACACATACATTCTGAAACAAAATATGTGTTAGTGTTCCAAGGCAGAAAAGCAAAGTTTTATATGAATAATATGACCATTTTTGTTCTTGTTAGTGTTATTCGTTATACTTAGGTTCTAAAATAATAGAAAATGTCAATTATTCATTTCGAAACTTTGCTTTATGCCTAGATAAAACTATGTAAATATCTTTAGATAGTATTTGTTATTTCCTAATTACATTCATTCTTTTGTAAGACAAACAAATTTTTTACAAGAATGAGGAGGGTCAAATGTGATAGTCAAACGAGTGACTTTGTCCGAATATGATTTTTCCGTTTCTATCACTGCTACGTCGACATTATAATGCTAGGGGTCAGTAGGGGTGTTATTATAGGGCTATGAGCCAGTCATTTGTAGGGGTGTTAACTCCTCTACAACAAAAACGTATATCTGTAGCATAGTTACCTACAACAGCTAATATCACCCTTTTAAATTCGTAAATTGGGGGGGGGACAAAAGATACAACTCACCTCGAGGTTAAATTTCTGTGCTTATCGCCTCCGTTCAGTTTTCCGATGTCGTCGAAGCGGGTGTAAATGGAATAACACTCAATCGTTTTAACGTCTTCTTCTCAAAGTAGAAATCATACTCAACCCGTATCTTTGAAAAAGACACTTCTCGCCTTCGTACTGCGAATGCTTGTCTCCTCTTAAACCCAGTCAACCAAAGACAAAAGGCGAATCGTAGACACCCATCGTCTTTGACTGAGGTTCAGTAGATACCCACCCACACTTCTATCTCGTTTCGGTTGGATTAAGTCCGGCAGCTCCCTTAAAATTAATGCCTAGCCTATTGCGAGATTTTAATTTTGTCAACTCTTCTCTTCTATCCGGCGCTGAATTATTTATGAGCACCTGGGTATCCCATTCGTTTACAATGTACAAGTATTATCACATAGCGCTGATTTTCGAGCTACGGAACCCTAATTTTCCACGGTGAACCACTATACATTAAACAAGACCCGGGTGCTTCGTTGACGTTTTGCAAAATATTGGCTTTTGTTACCCGATAGACATAACAATTACAAAGGCAAAATATATTTAGCAAAATGAATAATGGGTACAACAACAAAATATAAAAAGATGTCTCAAAATTAGAGGCGCACCGAACACATAACGGTTATGTTGTGGGGTTTAAGGGTCAAACGATAAGACTAACACGACGGGTAACAATGTAGACAAATGTTAACAAAGTAGAAATTTACAGCAAAAGAAAGTGAGATATGGCGTCCGACAAAATAGAGTTACAAGCTGACTCGCAATTGTTCCCGTCAGACACCATTGTCTATTTCTTATGTAGCCGTCGGCCGCATTCCATTATTGTCCATAGGTTATATCACCGTAAATACAAGTTTACGTCGAGGAAAGGAATTCGGCGCATAATCCAGATCCTGGGCGAGGTATGTTCCATTTCACTTTGTCCAAAAGGAAATCATGACCAACTCATTTATTCTTCCTCCCAGCTATGAGTATGTTGTCCTTGGTAAGGCAACCAGTCTAGGAGAAGGAAACTGAATCAAACTATATAATAACTCTTAGGAATTGACTTGTGTAGAGAGTGGTGTCTAGTATACAGCACCTTATACGGTGTAATGGTAGCAAAGCTAGATTAGCAAAACATTGTTACTGAGTTCGATCTCTACTGGGGGCCCATACTTCTGGCTTTGTGCCGCATTTAAGCTAACATAATAACTAACAGATACACGCACGCAACAAATAGTAATACATTTCGCATAAAATGCGTACGCAAGTCATTACAAAAGGAAAGGTGTAGGCTAGACAAAGAAATAATTCAATCATCCTCTAGTGGTAGATGTCTTAGTGCCAAATCAAGTGCTAATTCTTGGATTTTAAACAATAGCGCCCCTGATGAATGGATGGGATATAACGGTGTATGTGCCAAGAAGATAATTGGCTTTACCTAAAATAAGAAGACCATTAGCGATAGATGGATTTGAAAAATGCTTTATCTGAATCAACTATATCATGTTAACAGTTTATTAAACGTGTTACTTTATATTTTTTTCTCGCACAGAGAATTCAGAAACAGATGAACTAGCAATATATGCCTGGAATGAATTAACCCTTACGAAGTGGTACGATTTTCTTTGACAATAAGGGTGTATCTGCAAATGCATTTTAAAAGGTTGCTTTGTATATTCCCAGTTTTCAAACAAGGATATTTTTTTAGTGCAGGCAGCCAAGCGTGGTCGGTGCATGTAATCAGTTTGGAACGTAAAAGATTCCAAATAATGTTACCCAAATGACAACAATATTTAACATAAAGCGAATGGTCGCTTATTATTATTTGAAAAATATTATGACTAACCAAATTGTATTCCAGGTCGCAAAACTGGCAGAGAAAAAACTTGGGCCACTGCAATAAATTGGGCCATAACCTATTACAATTTTATGGCATCATTTAGCTTCAAGCAAGAGAGCATGTCCAGCTTGAAATCCTTGGTAAAGAATCCTTTGGTTGTCTCTGTGTTGCAGTTACTCGTCAATGATTGCAATGAACGGCCTCTCAGATCAAGTGATTAAGAGTCAACCAGCCATGCATTGTGCTGTTAATTGGTAGAGGAATAAACCACGTTGACCAATCTATAGAATTTAGGTGGTTATGTGACACACCTGTATAATCTAAATATCCCAAACAGTAGCAAAATAAGATTCTTAATGATATACCGAAGGGTGATTCAAAAGTTATGACATTTTCTTTATTCGTGAAGTTATCTTTTAGATAACAGCGGCAGTGTGGAGAGGGAGAAATTGCAGCTTGGCAACAGCTCATTCTCCATATGAACCCGCAGCTACGTAGTTCCAAAGAAATTTTGGACACTACTCCATTGTCTCTCGTATGATGAAAGGATCCACAATAATATATATATAATGGGCCTATTATCTTTAGGCACCTTTTTGATCTCGATTAAAAAAGACATTCATTTACACAGTCAATATCCGGTGTTTGTTAGGGGTTAGGGTAGGGTTAGTTTTATCATTTTTAAAAGAATCTAAAAAATCGTCCTGTAAAACAACGGATATTGACAGTGTAAATGAAAAACATGTCACTTTCTAATCAGATCAAAAAGGGGTGCCTAAAGGTCATATGGTCAATAAATGGTTAGGGGAGAGTTGGACCACCCAACAGTGTCTTAGGTAATTAATCATTTTCCGCCTCTGAATTCTGACGAAAAAATCGCATAGCTCAAGAGCAAGAATCTGACGAGTAAGACCCAACTTCCAATCAACAATGCCCTCCTTCTGCATGAAATGCTCGACACACACAAAGCCATGAACGCAAGGGGAGAACATCGCCTCAAATTCAAGTGGGCAACGTTACGCATACCTCTCGATACTCACGTCAGATTTAGCGCTTCCCAGACATCATCTCTTCGCCCCATGAAAAGAGGGTTTGTCAGGCAAACATTATTCCAGTGACGAGGGAAGTGAAATCTGTCTAGTGAAGAATTGGCTTAAATAACAGTCAACAGAAATTTACGGACAGTGGATACATGTCTCCATCAAAGAAAACATTACTATGAAGAGAACGTGACTATGTGGAGAGGTAGAGAGTGATCCACAGAGGAGCCACTTGATTTGTATGGTATGATACATGTTCCCTGTTGGTAATTATACTGCCCTAAACAAAAACGGCATTACTTTTTGCTCACTCTGTAGTTGTCTCACTATAAAACATTGTTCAAAGTAACTATGCTTAATGGTATTATGTATTTAATGGTATTTGAATTTACCGACAGCCGGTACACGGTCGAGAAGTTCAGAGTGTTAATAAAGAACAGGACTCAGAGCCATTCATAAGACAACCAGCATGTCCCGGAACTTTAGCGTGCAATTCTGTGAATCACGATTTATGCAACGGAAAATGCAAATCTTTAAAAAATGAAAGGCTTAAGCAATTATATGGATAAAGAAACCATAGGAAAAAATAAGCGAAAACCTGGAAAAACCTACACTTATGGACATTTGCCGCTGAGGGAACCAGAATTAGCATATATCAAGGTTGATATGAAACCTATATCGTGGCGCACCTCCTGAGACGTAACATTAAGCAAGCGAGATTCGCAAACATTTAGTGGAGTTCGATGTCTCAATCATGCCCAATACCTCAAATCTAGGTTGCAATACTGCAACTTTGGCCTATTTTTGGGTAGACGGGCGGTCGGAGAAGGCCCCTTCGATCAATCGGCTGGTGCATATCAAGCCCTAGCGCCTATTATGATTTTCCAACCCTATTTCCCTTATTGGCAAGGCCCAAAGCCTTTTATCAATGGATGCTTAGAAAAGGCGGTGGCTGCGGGTCTACATTCTTGGAGATGACGTTAAACCTGATCTGATGGTGAGGTTCCCAGTTTTGGAGGTTTGGGGATATGCTGAGCACCCCTTCATTCGGACATTGCTCCCTGGTCCACTCTGAAACCGTGAGTGGTAGTACCTTTAGGGTCCCATCTATGGTTAAATGAAAATGGTATTGATAAAACAATTATTACTCCCAGAAGAAATTGATTATTTCAAAAACTTCATCGGCATCAAATGCCCACTGAGGTGAATATTCCCGTAACAAACAAACCATAACCAAAAATTTGTATATTACATTCACGAAAAGGTAGTGTAATTGACATTCATGAAAATAAGTATATTACATTTGTTAGGTGGAGCTCTCTAAAGTATGTTTAAGCTAAACGAGAAGAAAAGCCCTTAAAGTTTTTGTAAAAAAAATGTTTAAATCCCGGGAGTGTCGTGTTAGATTTTACATAGTCACTCACTTGGTAATGTATGAATCCAACTCATTTGTAGCGTCGACCCACTTGGAACTGGGGTCTTTATCTATAGGCACCCATCTAAGAAAAGATAAGTCGGAATGAGAGAGAGACAATGGTAATTCCGCCAATATTGGTCCTGTGATATGCAGCCGGCTCCGCCTACCGAGAAAAAGCGGTTAGCGAGAGAGAGCGAGCGCGAGCATTACTTCTATCTTTGCGCGTGAAAAATCAAACAAAATCATTTCGTTATGCTATATCTAGTAAATAACTGAATATCGTGGTCTCGTATTAATTTAGAATGTCTTTTGTTGAAAATCATTTTGTACGATCATTTACTGGGCAGTGGCATTCTTGCCTCTCAATCACAACACACCACCACGCAAACTAGTATGAGAAGGATCATCAGCGTCTACAGCACGAGAGCAACTTTTTCAGGCGCGCAGAGCCGAGGCGAGCGCGGAGAGGCAGAGAGAGCGAGGCGGAGATATCGAGCGGTCAACAGCGACCACAAGGAGAGAAGAGAGAGGATGCCCAGCAAGGACGACTATGTTATATTAGCTGTAAATGTATAGGTCTCAGAGCAAATTAAAGGAGAGACTTGTAGATAGTGTAATCTAGAGTATATGATTTGCGATTGAGAGCGGGCATGAAAGTGAAGTATGGATCTGAGAGAGATAGCGCGAGCGAGAGAGCAACCGAGAACAGCACTATTAGGCGGAATGACAACTGTTTTTATTTCCATTTTTCTTTTCTTGAGATTGGGTGGCCATAACAAGATTAAAGACGCCAGTCCAAGCTGGGTCGACGCGTATACAGATAGTTGGATCATACATTACTCCAAGGTGTATTAGTGCTATGTAAAATACTAACAGCGCCGATTAACTCTTTTGAAAAAGACTTTTAAGGGGTTTCTTCCTCGTTAGTCTTGAACTACTTAGAGAGCTCCACCTCTAAACAAACTGTAGATAAAAAAATACTAATTTTCATGAATGTATTCTACAAACTACCATTTGCGTGAATGGTGAGATGATAACAAATTTTGGTTTGGTTTGGTATTGAGGAACGTAATCTAACCTCAGTGGGTCATTTAAAGGGCCCCGATGAGATTTGAGACATAAACCTCTAATTCCACGATAATACAATTTGTTTATCACACTGACATTTTCTATTAACCATAAGATGGGAACTATATCTAGAGAGGTACTACCACTCCGGTCAGAGAGCGCGAGGGGAGCAGCTGTCGAATGAAGGGGTGGCTGCTCTACATGTCCAAGACGATCCCAAAAACTTGAGAGCCGGGGGTCACCATTCAGATAGAGGAGTTAACGCATTCCATGACATGTAGAACCCGCAGCCACGACCGCCTTCTAGCTCATTGATAAAAAGGGTTTGGGCTTTGCCATAGGGAAATAAGGGTTGGAAATCATATAGGGCGCTAGGGCTTGATATGACCAGCCGATTGATCGAAGGAGCCTCCGCCGCCGTCTACCCCAAATGGCAAAGTGCAGTATCTGCAACCTAGATTTGAGGTCATGGGGCATCGAATGAAGATATCGAACTCAGCTAAAATGGTTTGCGAATCTCGCTTGCTAAATGTTACGGTCTCCCAGAGGAGGATGGCCACGATATAGGTTTCATAATCAACCTTGATATATTTGCTAATTCTGATTAGGTTGGTATGTTAGTGTAGGTTCCTCAGCGAAATGTCCCAATAACGTGTAGGTTTTCCAGGTTTTCGAAATTTCGATGGTTTCTTTTAGTCATATACACTTGCTGAGAAAGACTCTTCATTTTTTAATAGATTGCAATTTCTCACCTGAGGCAGTATAATCGTGATTTCACAGAAATTTGACGCTAAAGTTGAGGACATGCTGGTTGTCTATGAAGTGGCTCTTGAGCTGTTCTTTATTAACACTCTTGAACTTCTCGACCGTAGTACCGGTGTCAGTAAATTCATATACCATTAAATAAATAAACCATTAAGCGATACGTTTACCTTTTGAACAAGTGTTATTATATATGTGAGAACAACTACAAGAGTGAAGTAAAAGTAATGCCGTTTTGGATTTAAGAGGCAGGTATATATTAAACCGAAATCACAGGAACCATGTATGCATACATAGAAAAAACAAAGTAAAGTTGGTGCGCTCTGTGGACACATCTCTACCTCTCCCCAAGCAATAGTCCAACCGAGTTCTCATCAATAGTAATGTTCCCTTGTGGAATGAGAACCCATGGTATCTCCATGTCCCGTAACAATTTCTGTTGACTGTTATTGAAGCCATTCTTTTTCACTAGAGATTTGTCAACTTCCTCCGTCCACTGGAATAAATGTTCCTGACTTAAATCTCTCTCTTTCATGGGGCCGAACGGATGTAGTCCTGAAAGCGCTAAAGTGAGTATTGAGGGATGTGCGGTAACGGGGTTGGCCACCACGAAAATCGAATAGAGGCGCTTTCTTCGCCTTGCGTTCAGTGCTGTGGTGGTGGGGCGCCCACCGTCATGCAGAAGGAGGGCATTGTGTGAATAGTTGGCGAAAGTTGGGTCTGGACTCGTCAGATTCTTGCTCTGAGCCTATGTCGGGCGATTTTACGTCAGAACATTTTCAGAGGCGGAGCATTGAGTAATCTACTGAAGACAAGCTGTTGGGGCGCCTGTCCAAATGTCTCCCTCCACATTATATTCGCATCATGAACCTTTAGGCACCCCTCTTTGTGAATCTTGATTAAAAAGGACTGTTTTTCACATTTACACACTGTCAAGTAATCGCGGCTTTTGTGTTAACAGACGATTTTAGATCTTAAAAATGATAAAACTAACCCTAACCCTAAACTCCCTAACAAATACACGCCGGGGATATTGGACTGTGTTATTGAATGAATGTCTTTCTTATCTGAGATCAAAAAGGGTGCCTAAGAGATAAATAAGGGCCCATATATATGATATAATGTTGGCAGCTCCTTCATCTACGAGAGACAGATGGAGTAGTGTCCAAATTTCTTTTACTGGAAGAACTACGTAGCGGCGGGTTCCATATGGAGACATGAGCGTTGCAGCGTTAACAGCTGTGCAATTCCCGCGCCCTCCTCCACAGGGCTGTCGCGTGTTATCAAACAGATAACTTCACATGAAATAAAGAAATGTACAAAGTTGACTTTTTGAGATCACCCTCCGGTATATCATAATAGAATCTCATTTTCCTACTGTTGTGATCATGATTTAGATATAAGCGGTTGTGCTATCACCCACCCAGCACCACCTTAAATTTGTATATCGATTGTGGTCACGTGTGTAATCCCTCTACCAAGTAACACTACAATGCATGCGGGTTGATCTACTTAATCACGTAGATACCGAGCCTTAGCCGTTCATGTTGCGAGAGGCTTAAGACGAGTAACTGCAAACACAGAGGAACAACCAAGAGGATTCTCTACCAAGGATATACATGTGTCTGACTCTCTCCGATTGCTTGAGCCTAAAGTAGTGGCCCATGGAAGATTGCTAATAGGGTTTGGGCCCAATTTTATTGCGAGTGTTCTCCAAGTTGTTTTCGTGTTTCGGTTCGTTTGCGCCCCGAGTGTCTTGATTACATTTGGTGTAGAATCTATGACATAGTTGTGTTTCACAAAATATAGATGTAGCGACCCCATCCTCGCTTTATGTTCTATTGTGTCCAGATTTGGAGTAAATGTAAGTTGGAATCTTTAACGTGTTCTGTACAATCGCGCCGACACTTGAGGTAGCACACACGCTTGCAACTGCTAATCTGGCTGTTGAAAACTGGGAATATACAAGAAGCACCTTTTAAAAATTGCATTTGCAGGATCATTAACCTCTCTATTGGACAGAAGAACGTACCGGAGATACTAGTAGGTTAATTATCATATACCTTAGGGCAATGATATGCTAGATTCATCTGTTTCTGGAATTCCCGTGTGGGTTTTTTGGACGAAGAAAAATATAAAAGAACAGTTAATATATAAATGGATGTTGTCTTGAATAAGGAGCATTTTCAAATACCATCTAATCGCTTAATGGTCTATCTTAATTTAAGGTAATAGCACATTATCTTCTTGGCAGCATTAACGCGGTTATATCGCCAACATGCTATCAGGGGCGCTACGTTGAAAGTTAAGAGACAAGAATGCAGTGATGGTTGGCACACAGTGTGAGCGCGGATCCTATCTACTAGAGGATGATTCGTAAATGGACTTTCTTTGTCTGCCTATACAGCCATTTCCTTTTGTAATATACTATGCTGTGCAGACCATTTTAATGCGAAAATGTTATTCTAATTTGTCTGCGTGCCCTGTATATGTATAGAGTTATTATCCATAGGGGTAGCTTAAATAGCGGCACACAAAAGCCAGAAGTAATGGGTGCCCCTCAGGTGAGAATTCAGAACTCAGTAAACAATGTTATGATAATCTAGTCTAACGCATTACACGACCGAAACCGTATAAGTCCGCTGATAGCTAGGACAACCACTCTGCTACAAAAGCAAGGTTTCAAATCCTAAGAAGAATAGTCGATCGAAATTGCGCCACAAGAGTTTCTTCTCAGAAGAGTCTAGACTGAGGTGTGCTTACTAAGCCGAAGGAACAACATAAACACCCAATCAGCTGGGAGGAAAGAAAGTAAAAGGAATGATTGGTGCATATCCGGAATTCTTTCTTTTAGGACAACCAGTGAAATGCGATACAATACTAAGAGCTCCGGCGTGTGATCCAGGAGGTTGCTTCATAGCCATACGTCCGATTCATTCCCTCGACGATAACTATGATTAGGTGAATATAGACCTATGGACAATAATGGAATGCAAGCGAACGGCTACAATAAAGAAAATAGGGCAACAAATTGTGTCTGACCGGGAAGCTAATTAGCGAGTTGAGCACTTGTAACCTATTTTTCGGGACGCAAGTCCTTCCACTTTCGCTTTGCTTGTAATTTCTACTCTTTGTTAGAATACATTGGGTCTAACATTGTTTACCCCGTCGTGTTAGTCTTATTTTTGAACCCGCCTTAAACACCTGCGATCACAATAACCGGTTATGGGTGTGGTGCGAGCCTAAAACGAATCGTTTGGAAATCACGATCTTTTATAATCCTTTTAGTTATACCGTATTTCGATCCTTGCTAAAATATAATTTTGCTGCTTGTAATTGTTATGTCCTTATCGCGGGGTACACAAAGAGCATATTTTAAGCAAAGCGAGGTGCAGTTCCAACGATGAAGCACCCGGATCGTTGGTTAATGTATATAGTGGTCACCGTGGAAATAGGGATTCCGAGGCATAGGGGCTGAAAATTCGAGCGGCTATTCGGGGGATTAAATACTGAACATTGTAAACGAATGGGATAGACGCACGGGGATGCTCATGGAAATAAGTTCGAGCAGCCGGATAGAAGAAGAAGGTATTGACAAGAATTAAACAGTCTCGCCCAAATAGGCTAGGGCCATTTAAATTTTAAGGGAGCTGGCCGGCACGATCAACCGACATGCGAAGATGAAGGTGGTGGGTTTGGGTATTCTATGAACCTTCATCCAAAGACATGGGTGTCTTCGATTCGCCTTGTCTTTGGTTAATCTGGGTAGAGAGGAAGACAGCATTATTGCAATGTACAAGAGGCGAGACGTGTTTTTCAAGATAGACGGGTTGAGTAGGAATTTCTACTTGAGAGAAGACGTGTAAACACGCATGTGATGTTCGTATCAACATTTACACGCCGAGATATCGAAAAGGCTGAACGAGGGAATAAAGCACAGAAAATGCTAAAGTAGAACACTTGCGAGGTAGTTTGTAATATTCTTTTGTCCCCCCCCTCTGACCAAATTTAATCGAATTTTAAAGGGTGATATAGCTGTTGTATGGTAACGTAATGCACAGATAAGCGTTTTTTCGTGTAGACGGAGGATAACAATTACCCCTACAAAAGGAAGACTGGCTTCATAGGCACCCTAGATAATAAACCCCTCTGAACACGTAGCTAAATTACTAATGAGTTCCGAGGCGTAAGCAGTGTAGAAACGGAAAAATGCATAGTTCGGCTTACAAAGTCACTGCGTTGTGACGTATCCACACATTGACCTCCTCATTCTTGTAAGTATTGTCTTTACAAGAATAGAGTCAATTAGGAAAGTAACAAATACACTTAGTCGTAAAAAATGGTTACATAGTTTTTCTAGACCCATAAAAAGCATAAAGTTTGAAAATGAATGAATTGAACATTTCTATACTTTAAGAATCATAAGTATATTTTAACGAATTAACACCTACAAAGACAAGAATGCGTCATTATTCAGTATATAAACATTGCCTTTGTTTCTAGCTTGGATAACACTAACGTGACATAATTGTTGTTTCAGAATAGTATGATGTTAAAGTTCGTAATCAAGTCGTTCTGCTGTTTTAACATTATTGTTGTATTGAGGAACTTAACCATTCTGACCCTCTACAGGATATATATGTACTGCTCATCATCCGCCTTGTCATAAATCAGTAGACGACGTAGAGCAAGTTGATAGAAACGGAAAATTATATTCGGAGAAAATAGACTCGGCGAAGTTTCGCTACATACGTTGACCTCCCTGCATTTTGTAAGGTTGCTTGTTGTGAATTGGCATCTAACTTCTTGGTTTATGTAATCGAAGTAGCTGTTAGCACCCGGAGGACAAGTGCTGAACTAAATACTCTCAGAGAATCAACTCGCGTTGCACACAACAAGTACCATCTGCTAGTGCGATCGTCACAACTACATTTGACCTCATCCCTCATGTCGTGTGGTAGAGTTTGTCTTTGTGATATTGTTCTATTTCTTGGTTCTGATGTAATTGGGTGAAGTATCTGTTAGCACTCAGATTCAGTCCTGAATAAAATATATATCAAACACCGATTACTTCTCCTGTTCCAGATACCATATACTGACTTGTATATATTACCTATAAATTAGTAGAGTTCCCTTCATACTAAAATGGCAACATAATCACTGGGCATAACTGATTACTCTCACAATAAACCCGTTCCTAAGGTCAAAAAACCCACTTTGGGAGGCTACAGAGCCACATCTACGGAGAAGTGCTAGGAAAGGAACAAGTCATGCTATGATCCCGATTATGCATTGGGTCAACACACTGCGCTATATATACTCAAGAGGTAGGGACGGACCAAAGGTGGCATGTCCCCTGTGAAAGCCATGTACATGTCATAGATGGCGATTGCGGACCGAGACGTATGTTACTAAGCAACTACTGAGTGAAGAGAGTAATTTGTTTGAAAAAAGTTATAGAGACTTTCTACCTTCTGAGAATGTTCTAGTAATATTGACATGCCAACAAAACATACATATAAATCCCCAATGAATGCTCAATTACATTGTTAAGAACCATATGTACGAAAAGTAATACAGTATATTGTAATACACAATATGTATTTGACGGTATAGCCTAAGACCTGTTAGGGAATGAGATACCCGCGGAGCGTTGATATGCCGTTAAAAATCAAGATCGGAGAACCAACATCAACCACCAATCATTCTCTGTATGTCTTCTGTATCTTTACGCACCTTTCAACGTATACAATCAAGTTTTATTTCTATAGTTGATACGGAAATTAAAAGTGAAGGGCATGTACTTCGGAGCGGAACCAAAACTTGAATAGAAGCATTTGGTTATAGCACACATGATGATAAAAGTTCTGTCGGCAAGTGCAGTCGGCGGATTTGTCTTTAAGTTTTAAAGTTAAGGAGAAAAAGAGTTTTTTCAATAAAGCCAATGAATAATCGATTTTTATCGGAATTCAAACCGTATGGTAAAAAGGAAGACCAATGGTTATTATTATAGGGTTTGAATTATGGGATATACCCGTAAAGTCAGCATTGCAATCAATTGGCGATTCAAGAAAAAAGGAGACAGTTAATTCGTTTTATTTGTCTAGTTACGGTCTTTCCTTTTGTAAGTGATATTTGTATGTATTTTAGTAAAATGTTATTCTAATTTGTTGCTTGCAATGTATATCCAAACCCCCTCGCTTCCCGCTGACGTAGCTGGAGGTGACAAATGGTTCAATTATTTTAAAGATGAAGTATTTTTTAGCTCGTGTGGGGTGGCCTAAATAATCGGTTAATCAGCACAGGTCGACGATTGGAGTCCTATCCCCTTTTCAACTAGCGCTAGAATACCAAACAGAGATGTTCGTGTTTATTGCCGCCTGAAGTGGAGCGCCAAGTCCTTATACATCAATCCTTACTTTAACCTGCAACAGATCCCTGTGCTATATGCGTTGGCTGAGGGGCCGGTAGTGGAACAAGGAACCTGTCGGTGGTGTTGCTAACCGAACGCTCCTATCTAGTCGTACTACCGACTGGCTAACCCGGCCCATATTATCTTATCATTTTCGTATCTCCGTTGACTGTTGCATAATGCCTTTTCTTGGACGGCATAAATATCTATATATGTTATATACCTTCTTACGTCTTACTCTGTGCGCTATTCTTCTGGCCGGTCTGGTTATACTTAATAAGGTCTCGTCTGGTCTTCTATTGAGGATCGCCGGGTCTGGTCTCTGTTGGGATCATTCCTTAAGTCAGACAGCCTTGTGTCATTGATAACCTTTTAAGTAATAACTACAAGACTTCGATTTCCGATGAGTTACTTTATTCGTAAGAAACCCCACGACCAACAATCAACGCAAGTGAGACTTCACTCTGCTTGTCTTCTACTCTAACTCCTGAGTGCTTACTCCTTAACGAAGGGCTTCTATAGCGTTTCCGATCTACGATCATCCGCGGGTCGGGGGGTCAGCAATGTTACCACTCTCAGAGACCATAGCTTCAGCAATATGATTCTCACCTAATTGGTCAAGATCATTAGGTTATCTTCCTAAAAT